>JAKTUG010000002.1:192555-889129 GCA_030556545.1 Kodamaea sagamina | reverse complement strand
GCCGTCGTCGTACAAGTACTGCGGGGGCTCGTCGTCGGCCTTCAACTTCAGCTTGTACAAGCCAAAGTTCAACTCCTCCGGCGACTTGACCTCGTCGATGCCCTGCAAGCCGATCAAAAAGTCGCGCGGCTTTAAGACGGACTCGGAGCCAAGGTAGATGTCTTTTTTGAGCAGCGCGCTCAACTCGTAGACACTGCGCATCTCCGAGTAGGTGATTCCGCCGGCCACGTAGCAGAAAACACGCTGCTTCTGTGCGCTGTTGTAGTTGGAGGCCTGGCGTGCGGAGGGCGTGGCCCACGAGGCCTTGACCCTGTTGTTGCGCAAGGACGTGGGTGCGTTGCCGGAGATGCTCGACGACAGCGAAGACGCAGTAAGATCCTCCTCCAACGGCTTGTCCCTAAAGTACGGAAACTCATCTTCATCCAACTGGTGTCTGATGGCACTACTTAAAACGTTTTTGACACCGCTGCCAAAACGAGACGTATTATAGGTACCCTCATTGTTGATGGTGTGGAACATCTTCTTAGTGTTGTTTTTGTCCAGAACAGTCTTCTTGATGATGGTGAAACCCATCTTATGCAAGTTGGTGAAGCAGCGTGAGATTAACGAAATGATCTGGCGGTCATTGACACCGATAAATTTCACCAACTTGATAAAGTCCAGTTCGACGAGGCCACCACGATACAAGCCATAGATAAGCACCAAACGCATTTTGTCGTTAACGTGTAAGTCGTCTCTCGCGAGCAATCCAATCAAGTCGTCGTGTAAGTGCCTGTTGCGCACGCCCTCGAAGCTGGTGCCGCCGGCCGTGCACGTCTGCTCGAAGTCCGCCGCGAACTCGGCCAACTTGCGCAGCGCATTGAGATCCAAGCACTCGTCAATCAACTTGCGGTGCATCGTCAACTGCCTGCGCTCCACATCGAACCCCGGCATGCGTGCCATAATATAAGCCAAGTCGCTCGACGTGGTCGCCTTCAGTCTGTCCATCATCAACGGGTTGTTCTTGATCAAGTCGTTGATCTTGTTGGTAATCAACTCCGACAGCTCGATGATGTGCAAGTGCCGTAAGTTGACCCAGTCCTCGTCGTCCTCGTTTTCGAGGGCCATTTCGACGTCGGCAACGTCGCCTCGCTCGTTTTCCGACTTGTATCTGTAGATGCCTTCTCTTTCCAAGCTCGGCACGATGTCCATCAGCATTGCCTGGTAGGTGAATTCGTGTAGCAAAGGAGCATATAAATCCAAAGTTCTATCGACAATGAGCAAGACAGAACGCGGACGCTGCTGCGAGTTTTGCGGTGGTGTTGGCGGGAAGTTCTCGTGGGTGCGCGCATAGTCGTCAATCTGCTGCTGGAACTCGTGAGCAATCAACTCGGGCAAGCGCGACGCCTGGTGCGTCGCGTTCGCCGGGCAGAAGAAGCGGATCAACGGGTACTCGCCCGTCACCACCGCCAAGTTGACCAACGCACGCGCAGCATGCTTCACCTGCGGAATCACGTACTCGGCGCAGTTGTAGTTGTAGTAGATGGGCATCAGGTTGGGCGTATCGCGGTCCGTCAAGAAGACCCGCGTCTCCATCGCGAAAAAACTGGCGTTGGTGTACCCGATGTTGGCACCGTCGCCAAAGTAGCGCATCACCTTGGCGTTGCCCGAGAAGTTGGGCAGGCTGAAGAAGCGGTACGCCTCGTCGTTGTCGATCATGGGTAAGAAGAGCGTGTGCCCCTGCTTGTAGCGCTGCAACTGCACGTCTGCGATGATGCACTTGAGGTTGTACGGCGTGACGTCCACGAAGTAGATGGCGTCCATGGCAGGCTGCTGGCGGCGCTTGGCGTCCAACTTGTCGATGGCGGCGACGATGCGCAACAAGTGCTGCTTGGTCAACACCTGGTAGAGCACCGACTCGGTGCGCTCGTCCACAACCAAGTTGTAGAGCCCGCCGGGACGCTGCACCAGCTTGATCTGCTCTAGAATGTACTCGCGCTGGAGGTTGAGCAACGACGCAGGGTCTTGGTTTTTAGACATTGTAGTTGGTTTTTTTTTGAAAAGTGACGAATGTGGAGTATTGGTGTTGTTATTGCTTAGAATGATGTGATGGATAAAATGCATTATGGTATAATGGTTGATCGATACGATGTAATGAATATGAGATATAATGGTTATTAGATATTATGATTATAAGATATTATGATTGTACGATATAATGATAGTGTATGGCATAGTATTTAATGATTTAGTGGTAAATGGTGGTGATTTAATGATTCTTGAGATTAAATTAGTAGTAGCTTTACTAGATAGTTTAGTGATAGTAGTACGTTTAGTGGATAGTTTAGTGTGTAGTTAGTAGTTCAGAACACTTTTCCTTCTCCATATCTTTCTACGGATCAACAAAAATTCATTCATTTTCTTATTTATTTATAAACTTTGAAACTCACTTCCTGCCGAACATTCTTAAACTTGCTCTAGAGCCGAATGAAACGAGATCATTTTGCGAAGTCAAAATAGACTAAGGAGAGGCTGTGAATGGGTGCAGGCTTTGCTGTTTTTTGTGGTTGATGTTTGCAGCTTGGATGAAAGAGGGTGATTTGTAGATGAAATGGGTCAGAGTGGACAAGAGAAAGGAGAAGGAGTGATTAGGATAATAAAGGTGGGGGTGGCGGTGGTGTAGATGTTAAGGGTGGTAGATGTTAAGAGTGGTGGTAGATGTTAAGAGTGGTGGTAGATGTTAAGGGTGGTGGTGGTATAGATGTGAAGGGTGGCGGTGGTATAGATGTTAAGGGTGGCGGTGGTATAGATGTTAAGGGTGGCGGTGGTATAGCTGTTAAGGGTGGCGGTGGTAAACACTCTAAAAGATGATAAAAGGGTGAAGTGTAAAAGTGATTTAATGAGCAAGACAAGAAGTCAGGATTGTGAAGCGGTGGCGACATTGTGAAGAGAAGAGGTTGGTTAAAGAGGGTGGTGAAAGTGGTTATTAGGATTGAAAAGAGGTGGTTGGATTGAAAAGGGTGGTTGGATTGAAAAGGGTGGTTGGATTGAAAAGGGTGGTTGGATTGAAAAGAGGTGGTTGGATTGTGAAGAGGTGGGTAGGATTGAAAAGAGGTGGTTGGATTGTGAAGAGGTGGGTAGGATTGTAAAAGAGGTTGTTTAAGAGGGTAGGATTGTAAAAGCGTGGTTAAAGGATACAGTAGGGTGACCTGGTGGTGTCTACGTTAAATGGGTGGTGGTAAAAGAGGTCAAAATAGTTTGAATTGAGAGGTTGGTTAGATAAAAGAGGGTGCGTAAAGTGGTAAGAGAAGTTGTTTTAAGGGGGTGGGAGATGGTAGAGTTATAATAGAGAACAGTTAAATTGGTGAAGAGGCTGATTAAAGTGGGTGGCCAGCGTGTCAAATGCTGTTGCATAGATAAAGTTGGTAGATTTAGTAACGAGGCTCGTCAGAGAAAACAGGGTAGTTGGTGTAAACGAGATAGGATAAACTATATCATTAGCGCTAAAGGAAGGCTAAAACAAATAGTCGGTCAAACTCTCCTTGTCAAAAGTTGTGGAAGAGAACGAAAGTATATGAACACCACGTAACAGATAATGGGCACCATTGAACAGGAACTTACAATTCCGCACCAGAATAAGATTTGACAGATCAAGAGTCCTCCACTAATATTACATTTCATACAGTGCCACGAAACCACAAATAGCACCTCATTCACCAGATCCGTCCCACCAAAGTGAACCACCATTCCAATGATAAATAAATGAGCTCGGCAGCTAATATTTCACCCCAGCCTAAGCGAAATTCTCCACTTTAAGAATTCAACGCTTAAATTGCATTTGCAACCACTCAAAAGAGAAGAAAATGTTGGTGCTTGTTAGGTGTGATTTGTAGTGTTAGGTGCAACTGTAGTGTTCGACGACAACAAGCTTGCAAATATTTCTAAGCTCAGTTAATTGGTGTCTTGTGTTTCCTACAACATAAATTCAACAAACACATCCGGTGGCCACATTGATATCTAGTCCAGCCTGCCAGTGCATTGATATCCCATTGAAGTTTCCATCCCATTGATATCCCAAAGAAACTGCAACTCCCATTATATCCATTCATCCTCTTCACACTCTCAAAATCCACCAAATCCTAATCGTAATTTTCACAAATCACCCAAAAACAAAATAACAAGTATCATGACGGTTCTAGAAACCATCACCTCCAACCGCCAAACAATAACCTACATCCTAGGATGGTACTTCTTCTCGCTCCTGATATCCATCTACAACAAGTGGATGTTCGGTGAGGGTCTCGACTTCAAGTTCCCCATCCTCATCACGGCGTTCCACCAGTTCGTGTTGGTGACATTGAGCGGCGTGCTACTTTACGTGAAGCCAGACTTGAGACCCACGGTCAACGACGTCAACTTGAGCAACCGGCCAGACTTCCAGACGTTCGTGCGCCTCTTCAGGATCTCGCCGTGGGCGTACGTGCGCACCATCTTGCCGTGTGCCTTGGCGTCCAGCGGCGACATCGGCTTGTCCAACGTGTCATTCCGCTTCGTGTCGCTCCTGCTCTACACCATGGTCAAGACCAGCTCGCTCGTGTTTGTTCTTTTGTTCGGGCTCCTCTTCCGCCTCGAGCGCTTCAACTGGCGCCTCATCGTGATTGTGCTCGTGATGACCGGGTCCGTTTTGATGATGGTCAAGAAACCGGGCTCAGATTACAAGTCTACGCCGAACGAGGGGTTTGGGATTGTGCTCGTGCTCCTGGCGTCGCTCATTTCGGGCTTGCGCTGGTCCTTCACTCAGCTCTTGTTGAAGCTGAACCCGTTCACACCCAACCCCATCTCCACCATCTTCTACATCTCGCCGGCCATGTGTGTGACGCTCGTTTTTTTCGGCCTGATCTTCGAGGGCTGGGGCAACTTTGTGCTGTCCAACATCTGGGAGCTCAAGGGGACAATGGGCACCATAGTGCTTATGATTATCCCGGGAATTCTTGCCTTTATGATGACGCTCTGCGAGTTCAAACTTCTCAGTGTTGCGCAGGTGATAACGCTCTCGATCGCGGGGATTTTCAAGGAGTTGCTCACTATCGTGCTCAGTGCGGTGATCTTTGGTGACAGGCTCCTGTTTGTGAATGTGTGTGGTTTGCTTCTCACGTTTGCTGATATATTGTGGTACAACTATTATAGATACCATGAGAATGACACTCATGGGTACAGGACAATTCCGTTGGAGGAGGTTGAGATGGAGGACGAAAATGAGAGGGAGGTTTTATAGATATAGAGGTGTAATGTATATTAGATTGAGAATTTGTTTCAAGAGTGTTTACTTTTGATGATTCTTTGTTGGTTGAGGTTGTTTGTTGATTGGATGAAGGTACTTTAATGTACTCGATTTTTAAGTTGATCATTTTGGTTGCGTGTAAAAGAGAGGAAATGACAGAAAAGAACAGGAAAAGAACAAAAGTTGCTTTAGTTCTCGCTTTAACGGAAAAATACAAGAACAGTATAGAAGTAGAAAAGGTTCAATCGCGTTCCAGAGCTTGCCATTGATCTGATAGAGAAGCACTTTACTGAAAATGGATTTGTGTAAGAAAAATGGCTGCAAATTGAGGCTGCAAATTTGTGAGCTGTTAATATGGGGCTACTTTCAGTGAAGCGTGTTCTTTTGGTTCATACCAAGTTTTACGTTCATGAGATGGGTACTGGATGTGTGGTCTAAGATCAGTTTTGCTGCTAAATTGTAGGGCTGCTTTTGAGAGATCACGGTATACTCGGCCTCCGGTGGACTAAAAGAAGCACCACCGTTACGCTACATTAACTAATAAAGGGCTGTGGAATTAAGAATCACATTCGCCAATAAACGGATGTAAGTTCACGGATTCCAAGTGGAATGTAAATCCCTCTTGGCACGAATGAGGTGTGGTTATCTAACTTTGTTTAGCTGGCTCTTTAGACCAGCGGAAGATAGATTAGTTATCTTTCAGTACCACTATTCAACAGACCCTATATCCTTCCGAATACACTTCATCCAATTATTTGTTAAGAATGCGTTTAATGTGCACTTTTCAATGTTGGTACTTTTGTGCAGTTAAATGGTCGTTCTCTAAAACTTTTCAAGGATTATCTCTCTCTCGTACACTTTTCATATTGGCCAATTCTCTTACCGGTGCAGCCTTGTACAAGGAAAACAAGCTGAAAAGGAAAGAAAGTAAAACAACTTTATTCACTCTCACTTCTACGCACTATCCAGCAATCTCCATAATCACTCCCAAATCTTACAATCTTGCACTAATCCCCTCAAGTCCAATGATATTGCACTCTCTATATTCACTACAAATCTAATAACCTTGAACCCTCTAAAATCACCTCAAATCTATTGATCATACACTTTTACAGTCACCTAAGATCTAGTAATCTTGCACTCAATAGAATCAACTCAAATCTAATCTCCATCCTACCTCTACAACCTCACTCACTCTCATCAACCAGCAATCTCGCTCAATCCATTCACTTACACTATAATCTCGCTCATCTCATTAAAAAATCAATTATTAAATCTCAATCCTATCACATATTACACATTAACTTTTCTCTATAAAATAAACAAACCAATCATAGTACTCCCAACCACCGCTAAAACACCAATAACCCCCCCCGTGTTTCCAAACCCATGCACAGAGTTGCCCAGACTCGATGAATGCTCCTTCGCGGCGCTCGCCGTCCCCAGAACACTCGACTGGTAAGTGTAGAACTGGTCCGTTACCACGACTCCCCCCGAGATCTGCCCAAAGAGCCGCAGCGGCACGTCGATGGCCAAGTTGCTCAACTGGGCCGTTGGCGACGCCGTTATCAGAAGCGTGGGCGCATTGCTGATGGTGTACGTGCTCGCAAACGGGATGCTGCCCGACTGAATAAAGTCCAGCGTCGAGTTGCTGCTGCCGTCGTTGAACTTCGTGAAAGCGTCGCTGCGCAACGCCGAGTCTAAAGGGTCCAGGTCCTCCAGGTCGGTGCTGTTGGCCATGGCGGGGTTCGGCTTGGCCACCGCGATGTTCAGGCCTTCGTTATCCACAGCCAAGAACACGTTGGTCACAAATGTGAGCCCCAACGAGTTGTATCCAGACACGTCCGAGGGTTTTAGGTTGAGGGTGCAGGCATCCAAGCCGTTGGTGAACTTCAAAGACGTCAGGTTGTACAGAATGGTGGACATGAACCTCGAGATGGGGATCTTGATGGTGATGGGCCCGAGGTTGAAGTTGAGGGTTGCGCTTGACTTGAGCACGGTGGTGCACGGCACCAACCACACGTCCAAGTCCTGGGCGAAAAAGGCGTTCAACTGGAGCGCCAAGTTGATGACCACCTGCAAGGGTAGGTACGAGTTGATGTCGCGGGAGTCGAGCAAGACGGGAAGCCTGCCGTAGGAGTCCAAACCTGGGACGAAACCCAGGCCCGAGTTGAAGAGCGACTGCGAAACACTGGTGGAAGGGTTTTCCACTGCTACGTCGGTCAAAAGTAGTGATGGGATGACGACATTTCCTGAATTTCCTGGTCCTGAGTATGAGTATGGTAGTAACGGAAACGAGTAGAGAGTTCCATTGTAGAACAGTTTGTCCACGTAACCAGGCATTAAAATACCAAATCCAGTCAGATTAAATGGACTGGACTCAAACCAGGAAGAGTACCCTTCTGCCTTAATATAACCCTGGTTCTTCAAAGACGACAAAAAACCTGAACCTCTGGGGTTTCCGGCCAAACCTAGTGCACCGTAATACACCGAGGTGTTTTGCACATTGACAAAGGAAAAGTTGGACAAGTTGATGGAGAGCCCGTTGGAGGTGTCCAACGTGAGTTCTTCAGTTTCGAGAAGTCCTTGTGCGTGGATTAAATCCACGTACGGCACTATTTCCGGCTCGCTATTGGCGAGCCCTGTTTTCGTAGGTGTTGGTTGTGCTGAAAGCAGCAGTGTGTAGACACCGCCCATCGCACAGACGCTCGCCGAGTACTGCGGCGTGTCCTCGACCAGCAGCGGGAACGTCGTCTGCACGGTAATGCCAAACGCACTGGTGGGCTTGCCGGAAGTCACCCCCAGACTCCACAGCGTGCTCGTCTGCTCCACCGCGTGCTGCGACAACCACGAGTTCAAGTACGTGCAGTTGTAAAACTTGGCCTCGTCCATCACCCACACGTCCGGCTGGAGTATGTCGAACCGCACCTGGAAGTCCTGTGACCCCAACGCTAGGCTCACGTTGTAGTACTGCTCGTTCCCCTCTGATAGGAGCCCAAAGCGGAGGAACTCGAGCGAGACGTCGCGCGGCGACACGTCCGCGCGCAGCGCAAACGCTCCCGCGAAAAACACACACATCCATACTGCGCCCCACGCAGACTTTGCTCGCTGTATATCTAGCATATTAGTGTTCGGTAGTGCTCTCTTCTGACATCAAGATGCCACTTGTAGTATGTTATTTTTTTTTTTTTTTTTCGCTTTGGTTTTGGATTCGGAGGTGATTATTTATAGGGTTTTTTGGTGACGTAATGGAGGTGAATGGGATGATGTGAATGTTAGTATTTATATGTGTATACATTATCTATATACTATCTCTAAAGTATAAATAAATCAATGTACTTTTACAATTTATCTACGCACTTTTATAGCATAAATTATCGAACATACTTTTATAGTATAAATTTTTGAACATACCTTTATAGTATAATTTTTCTGACATACCTTTATAGTATAATTCAATAAACTGTTATCCTAAAATTTTCATCCTACTTCATTATGGTAATTCAACACACTCTAATATTCCTCTTAACATCCTCTAGTAGAAACATAATACATATATATTTATAATACTACATTCTCAGATCTTATAAATAACTCAAACATTGTTATATTGTAGGCTCAGCCTATTGTAAGGCATTTCTTGGAAACAAAACTCCAATCTCACCGTCTGGATGTCACAGAACAACGAGTGCATCTTCTCGATGCAGTCCTTAATACCGTTGAAAGAGTTGGCGTTGTAGTAGACGACCACCAGCACGGCCAAGCTGTGGGCCGTGGCCGAAATGGTTTGTGTCTGGCGCACTAGGCGGTGGAGTTCCAGGTGGTGCGCGACCTCAAACACTAGGTGGAGGTGTGCGAATTGGGAGATGTAGGCGGACGATGACGCAATCGACGACACCTGGTCTTGTGCTGGTTCGCGGAGGTGGAGGCTGCATTTTCCGTGCGCGAAGACGTACGGATCGACGATCGCCTGGAGGCGTTTGTTGAGCCTCAAGCGGGCGACTTGTTTGATGGGGAGGCGCTGGAGCACGAGGAAGAGCACCTCGGGGGGGAGGGTGTCTAGCATTTGACGGGAGTATGTGAGATCTGATTGTGAGATTACTGCATGATTAATGGAGATTTCTGTGGAGTAATTTTGTGAATCCGGGATATCCGATTGATTTGCAGCCGTTAATTTGGAGAAAAGTTGGGGGGGGTTGAAGATTGAAATTGAAGAGTGAGAATGATTTTTTAAAGTTTGTCTTGATAGTGATCTCCTTTGTTAATCCTTGTATAGTTAAAGTTATTCTCGTAAGTGTTCATTGTTGACCATCAGTCGGTTCGTTTCAGGGGTATCTAGTTAGTGCTAGGTCTAGCCACGTTTTGTCACTTGTATGAAGCAGAGAGGAGTATCTGTTGCTATGTAGTTTTCAGATTGTACTTCCATGAGATCCTTTCTCTGTGCTTTTGCAGATACTTCTTTGTTTTGGGCTATCAAGTTGTGACCCCTGAGTCATGCTTCTGACACCTTGCATATCTCATAAATCGCTCTAATATGCTCGGTTAACAATAGAGAATGCCGATGTCTAACAATATGTTTCCAGAAACTGATAACTTTAAGAGATCATCAGCTAAACTTTAAATCTTAACCGAAAACGGTAAAAATAAGGTGCTATTCGTTTCGCTGTAGTTTCGCTGTGATGTGTAAAGAATGGAGTGAAGAGTTTAGTTTTATAATAGTGTTCAAAACACAATTCCAGTGAAGCACTTCTGTTTCTGTTCTTCTGATCAGATTAAGAGTCATCATTACGCTCCTAATATACACCAACTCAGCACCTCCGACCAACCCCATTCCCAGTCAGTTTCCCACTCCCATCCCCAATCCGTTCCCACTCCCAAATTGCACTCCAATTTCTCTCCCTCATATCTCATACTTTTCCCAGGTCGTGCCCCACCCAACAACCAGCTCGCAAGAAAAAATTTCACCACAATAACCAACTCACTGATAAGCACTATGGTACGTACCCCCACGAGACCCCTAATCATGTTCCAGTACTAACACCTCTAGTTACCCTTGTACTTGTTAAGTGCAGCCAAGACCAAACCCGTCTTGATAGAATTGAAAAATGGCGAGACCTTCAACGGAGACCTCGTGAACTGCGACTCGTGGATGAACTTGACCTTGAGCAACGTGATCCAGCTGAACGCCAACGGAGACGAATTTATTAAAATCCCAGAGGTCTACATCAGGGGCATCCACATCAAGTACTTGCGCTTGCCTGACGAGATCATGGACCACGCGAAGGAGCAAAGCATGTTGACCATGGAGCAGAGAAACAGAAACCAGAAGAGAAGAGGCGGACACAACAATCACAACAATATGGGCCAGGGCAACTTCTCGGGGAACAGAAGAGGGGGCTTCCAGAACAGAAACGGTTACAACCGTCGCTATAACCAGGGACAAGGAAACTACCAGGGACAGGGGAACCAAGGAAACAGCAACTACAGTCCTAACCGTCAAGCTGTTTAATGTATTTCTGGGTTTGTATTTGGTTCGATGTAATATATGATGATGATTGCATGTTAATGATTGCATTATTTGATATTGAGAAGTGTAGCACTCACACTTGCGAGGGAGTGTGAGTGTAGATTGCAGAGATGAAAACATGATTTCAGAGGTGATTTACTGAGGTGAAAACTTGATAACAGAAGTGATTGAACATGATTGCAGAAGTGACTGAGAATGACTGCAGAAGTGATATGATTACAGAAATGAATGAGAATGATTGCAAAATGCTTGAGTATGATAAGGTGATCTCAGAGACTGAACATGAGTTTAAGTTTCGCCAGCTAGTATGAAATGATTGCGACTAGTAATGTGTTATTATTGTGTAAATTATAGGAATATATGGAGTAAGTATGGAGGATATGAAGTATGCGAGTATATTCTATCGTAAAGTGTTTAGCTGAAGGCACCCTCATAAAGGTATCCCTAAACTAGAGTTTATTTAGTGAATTATATTTAGCTCTTTTAGAGCTGCCATTCTCGACAATTACGTGAAACAATTCACAATAGAAGCTTCACTAACCCATGTACACCTTTAAAATTTAACAGTCTTAAGTATAAATCTGACGTTCTAATGAAATGGAATATAAAATCACTTTTCAGAATTGTATCTCTATTCTGAGTATCAATTCTCGATCCCTCACTTGCTTTTCGCTCTCTCACCACACCAACCCTGCCATTATGATACTCTAGAGCTTACTATAGAAAATTCATACCTCTCCAACGGTTTCCAAATCAGGAAATTGATTCATGGTTTACAAATGGGTGCAAAAAAATTAATCATATTTGTCACAAGACGAGTGTCTATGGTACAGAGTAACCTTGCTATCAATCATATTGCTATACAGAGAGATATGTCTGAGGGTCCCTTTGAGTATTTGAACTTCACTGGTGGGTTTCCAGAAATACTGCTAGTTGAAAATGCAATTCCGAGGACTTTTGAGGGTTTAGACTTTTCAATTCCAAAGACGAATGAAGGTTTTGGCTCTTCAATTCCAAAGACGAATGAAGGTTTTGACTCTTCAATTCCAAAGACGAATGAAGGTTTTGGCACTTCAATTCCAAAGACGAATGAAGGTTTTGGCTCTTCAATTCCAAAGACGAATGAAGGTTTTGGCACTTCAATTCCAAAGACGAATGAAGGTTTTGGCTCTTCAATTCCAAAGACGAATGAAGGTTTTAACTCCTCAATTCCAAATGAAAATTTAAACACCTCAATTCCAAATGAAAATCTAAACTCCCCAATTCTAAAACCCAATGAAGATTTAAACTCCTCAACTCCAAGGACAATTGACCCTTCAATATTGAAACCAATATCATCTCAAAAAGTTCAACAAATCCTTGTTCAACATTTTGCTCCAATATCATACGGTAAATTCAAAGGTTTCTACGACACCCGCAACTTCCGTTGCTATCGCCTCGAGTGCCGAAAGAATCTAAAGAGAAACTCCTGCCCCCACTGCAAACATCTTCCGTACGTCCAACTGCGGTTGCGCAACTTGGTGTGCCCTGTCAAACCCCAAAACGAACCGAACCAGGTTCTACAGCCAAAACCCAGCCAAAGCCACAGGCAAAAGGTGCGCTTTGAGGAATCAAAACCGCGAAAATCAAACACAATCCAGGAGTTGGAAACCCAGTTGAGTTCCTTGATAAGCGACTTGAGTGTCATCCTAGATGAGGCATGCAAAGAGTCCAACAATGAAAACGATGTTCACTCATTCATGCAGAAAATCGACAAAAAGTCACACTGGGGACGCATTGGCAATAAGATCAAGTCGCTCAGGTAGTATTATACAGAATAAATATAGTTGACAGTCCAATAAATCTCTGAATTCGTCGAACCATCATTATTGATCAGCCTATCTGACAGCCCAACTTCTCAAATCCTCTCTGATGGCCTTTTCGTTGAGCAAACCATTGATTTCCGACAACTCATCCTCCTCCGTCTCCTGCTTGGTCAACTGTTCACGGGTCCACGAAAGATACTTCTTCAGCAAATTCTCGTTCAACCCCAACGGGTTCTCATCACTGTAGAAAACATCTTGAACACACTTTTCTGGAGTGTATTCTAGCAAAGCATAGAGCTCTGGGTCCCAGGTCGACTCCAATATCTTCGAGTGGAGCCGTGCCACTATAGGGTCCATAATCAACGGCTTGTTGGAGTGCGAGTTTTCTGTATTCTGGTTGGGCTGTGTCGCACGGCTGTTGGATACGTTGGAGTGCGGAAGCACCTTGTGCGCTAACCTGAAGGGATTCTTCTTTTTGGAGCCTGACCCTGGAGTTTCGACGCTCCCGGTAGAGTCCTGGTTGGAGTTTGAGTCGTGCGAGCCGTTTGCAGAGCTCGTGTTGGAGTTGCTGTCTTGAACTACATTGTTCAACCCCCCGAAAACATTCTTCAGGTCGAATGTGGGGGTGTTATACGATGGAGAGTCCTTCTTACGAGACGCAGGAGTCGGAGAAGAGGTCCTGGCACCGGTACTCTTGGTGTCAATGCGTCCTAAATTGGCTAAACTGGAGTGCGTGCTGGTCTCGTTGATCTGGAGCTGGGTGTGGAAGTCAAAGTTGGACGGCAATTCGTTCAAAAATATGGTCAAACTCAAGAGCGAGTTGACTTTCGAGTCCTTCAACAAGTACTTGGACGTTTGGGGCTCTGGAAAGTTGAGGTACTCGGACAAGTTTATCTCGAGTCTCCCTAATGAGGTAACTTCAGACGACGACCTCAGATCATTGACGTAGTAGACTCGAAGCAACAAATACTTGTTGTCGATCAAGTTTTCTCTACGCTTGACCGGAAACCTCAAGTTGCAGCTCAACTTGTAGTCGAAAGTGCACCTGAAATTGTGGATGGCTTTGGCGGATGTTCTGGTGGTGATGTTTCCGTTGGAGCTCAGCGACGACCCGTTCAGGTCGGATGATTCGGACCGCCTGCTGTCACCAGAGCCCAGCACATCTGACGACGAACTTGTCTCAGATCCGTTTGGAACATGCCGGTGAAGTACACCAGAAAACGTCGGCTTCATCAGCTTCCCATCTCGTATTTGGACTTCGATGTAGCAGCGTCCACTGACCTGCGGAATGTTTGCGAGTTCATTTATGGTAAGTTCAAACGAGAACTTGGGTTTCTTGTTTGAGAACATACTTCTCCTGGTTTAAATTGGTGAGGATAAGAAGATGAAATTAGGGTTGCTAATTTTCATCACATGACCTAATAGATTGGTATCGGGTGTGTTTGTGCAGGAGCGCTTGGCCGTGCCTTATGTTGCAGGGCATTAAGAAGGGAGGGATGGTTGTTGGGGTCTGGTTAGCTGATGCTGTTCTTTTTTCTGAGTGGAGTGTCCCGGGTTCGTCAATGGTTTTAGCATAAATCACAAGTGCACGCATTTTTGGGTGCAAAATCAGCACCAACGGGGTATCCTTTGTGGATTGCCGTATCCGAGTGTGTTTATACAGTTCACAAAAAGTGGTTGGTTTGTCTTTTAGGTTTAATTCCATTCAATTGCCTCATTTTTGAATGTGTATGTTGAGTTCAAGGACACGGAAATTGGCTCATTTGTACTTTAGATGTGGAAGGGGAGTTTTGGCTCTTCTTTAGAGTATGTTAGTTATGTGATAGGAGATTTGGCGCGTTTTTAGTATATTGTTAGTAGTTGTAATGGGGAGATTTAGCTCATTGTGCAGTGTACTGCTAGCAGATGTAAAGTCAAAAGGTAAAGAAACTCTCCTCAAATTGATACGAACTCCGAATCGTGATTCCTCTTTATTGATGATTACTAATATTTGCAGCAATGCAAAAATCATGATCAAATCAGTTACACAAATTAAAGTTTCAAACGAAGTCGTTGCAAGAATCGGCAATAAGAGTCCAAACTCCTTCTTATACTTACGATTTCAGTGGCAAACAGTAGGCTGGCAATTCTAAGCCCCACACTATATCCGTTTTTCACTCACACCAACCATAACTCCATAAAACAAGGTCCACTTAAGCTTTTCAACAACAAGAGATACAAGGGACTGATACCAGAAATGAGTTAACTCCAGCAGCACGCTCTTTTAACTCCACCAGAACCCTCATTTTAGAACCCTCCCTCCCTAACTCAGAAGCACTTCCGAAATTACTCTCTTAATACCCTCAAAGTTTGCAATCGGGTCTCTCAACCTCAACTCCGAAAACTCAAAAGGTGGGTTGACAATTTTCGCCCGTTACAGAGAAAACGCTTTGGGTATAACTCCTTTCCCCGAAACACTGCAACAGAGGTATAAATAAGAGCTTGTTGGCTACTTTTCAGACTCTCCAACTAATTAAGTACCTCTTTTACTAGTTTTACAACTATTAAACACCACTTAACTAGTTTTCTACTAAATACTACTTACGTTTGAAAATCCCCACAATAAAAATGTCACTTGAATACAGATCGCTCGGTAACTCAGGCCTCAAGATCGCCCCATTGATCGTCGGGTGCATGAGTTTCGGTACCAAAATCTGGGCACCATGGGTCTTGGAAGACGAGGAGCTTGTCTTTTCCATCATGAAAAAGTGCTACGACTCGGGCTTGAGAACTTTCGACACTGCTGACGTCTACTCCAATGGTATGTCAGAAATCTTGTTAGGCAAGTTCATCAAGAAGTACAACATTCAAAGAGACAGAATTGTGATTTTGAGCAAGGTGTACTTCCCAGTGAATCCAGATCCTCTGGGAGTCCGTATCTTGGACACCAATGCCGACATTTTGGACTACCAGAACACCCGTGGTCTCTCCAGAAAGCACATTTTCGATGCCATTGAAGGAACTGTCAAGAGATTGGGGACCTATGTGGATGTGTTGCAGATCCACAGAATGGACAAGTCCACGCCCAAGTTGGAGATTATGCGCGCGTTGAACGATGTCGTTGCCCAGGGCCACGCCAGATACATTGGTGCGCTGACCATGAAGGCGTACGAGTTTGCAGAGTTGCAGTTTATTGCTAGCAAGCACAACTTGACGCAGTTCATCAGTATGCAGAACTACTACAACTTGCTCTACCGTGAGGAGGAGCGTGAGATGATTCCATATTGTAACGAGTCTGAGCTCGGGAAGGTGGGCCTTATTCCGTGGTCGCCTATAGCACGTGGTGTCCTTTCCAGACCTGTCGGCGCGGACTCTTTGTTCAACAGAAACCAAAAGACAGATATGGGTTTGAAGACCATCAGCGTGGATGTGCTTAGTGATGCTGATGTCACTATCATTGGGAGAGTCGAGGAGTTGGCTAAAAAGCACAATGTTAGTATGGCTGTCGTTTCTACAAGCTGGGTCTTGAGTAAAGGTGCGTCTCCTATCGTTGGTCTCAATTCTGTTGAAAGAGTTGACGATATTTTGAAGCTGTTGGAATTGAAGTTGACCAAGGAGGAGACTGACTATTTGGAAGAGGCGTATGTTTCTAAGAAGCCGCAATTTTGATTTGTGTTTTTAGTTAAGGATATAATCTTTCAAGTTAGTGTAGATTTGATGATATGATGATTTAAGTGTTTTTTTTAGACTAAAAATGACTTAAGTTTTTGACTTTATGGTAATTTTCGAATTTTGTGCTCAAACTTAAAGTGATCTAGTGCCAGCTTTACAATATCATCGGGGTTCACTCAAACATGAGCTATTTGTTAATATAAAGGGATGTCAGTAGAAAATTTGTTAGTAAGTATAGAGGAATTTCAGTGGGATATAAACGTCCAGTATTGTCCTTCTAATTTAGTGCAGATCTTCATGCAACATTTTTTGCAGCCAATGCAAAAGAAGATGTTTGCAGCAATGTGTTAGACTGAGGGACACCAATGAAAAAAGAATTCCTCGGTGTCGCTGTGTAATGACTGAATGAAGTTAGCGTCTCCATCGTAGCTCATCGCTGTTCTTCGACCCTTGATTTCGGTGTAAACAACCAGAAAGATCGGTGGAAAGCCACGAAAGTATTTAAAAGAAGTCGCTTTGGTCTACTGGTCACTATTTTATAGGGATCGTAAATTTGGAAGAATGGCCCAGTTTGCACACCATGTTAAATAATTGTTAGCAAACAAGTGAGGATACGATGTCGAGCCAAGTCAAAACCCT
Organism: Kodamaea sagamina; assembly: GCA_030556545.1. Taxonomy (NCBI): domain Eukaryota; kingdom Fungi; phylum Ascomycota; class Pichiomycetes; order Serinales; family Debaryomycetaceae; genus Kodamaea; species Kodamaea sagamina. Next base: position 872,247 of record JAKTUG010000002.1, on the reverse strand, counting down.
TAGCTTAAAAGGCACTCTACAAAACCACACGTTGAACATTTTATTATTCATTTAAATACCAAGAATGCCGGGCAAAAGTTTTCCAAAAACAATAAACAGTTGATACCAGCAATCTTAAACGATTTCGTCAGAAATGATACCGTCGCAACTTGGCCCAGCGCGTTCACAAAAAGGAAGAGATAAATGAGGGTGCATTTCTCAACTTTAAAGACTAAGTGAGATTTCAGATGAGGTCTAGAAAAAGGTTAGTTGACAAAATCGATTGAGTTGCCGTTATCTAAAGCGCGTAGTGAGTAACTTTTATCTCTCCAAATCAGTAAGGCAAAGTAATACTCAATCATCTACCCAAATTCAATGTAAAATAAAGCTGGGTTAATCCCTGTCCTCGCTCTTACCTAGCAAGAGCAGGAAAACTGAACTCCAACACCTCGACGCTACGTTTTAGACTCCAGATTATCACATGAGCTAAATCGGAAGCGAAATTAATACACAAGCGACCAAGTAAGCGTAATTCGAATCCCAAAACTCTCATTCCTAGTGCGGTCAGGTGAATAACGAGTTCCAGAGTCCCTGTTAAATACCAGACCCAAAAAGAGCTCTGGGACAACAATTGAAGGGTGTAAAAGACATGCACACATGCGACAGTACGGTCAGGTAACAGAACATAAATGAACCAAGCTAACAAAAATGGAATCGGGCCAAAGTTAATAAAATTCATCCCTTCGTCGTCTTCTACATCACCCTCCTGGTTAAACTTTCTCTTCAACCACTGACCAGAAGCAGAAAAGACCGCCACAATCACAGTAAGAGGTAAAGTGCAGACATAAAAGGCGATTGCGAGGTAAGCAGCTTTGAATATTCTAGGCAGCAATAACATGCCACCGGCGAGGTGGGCCACATCCGTAAGCAATCTGATCCACTTGGGTGCACTCAATGGCACCTGAACCAGGTCCAAGAAGCTAACCATATCCCCACGTTGAAACTCATTCAAGGTTCTCCTTCTAATGGTGCTAATGATTTCAGGAAAAACATCGAAGCTTCCTGATGAGCGAAACTCATTCACAGTATAAGTGATTTTCTCCACGGGCACCTACTCAGTAATCTTAAGAGCAAGTGGTTCAAAATATGGAATCACCACCAGTTCAAGCCTGGAAACAGCATTATCCCCAAGAGACTGCATCGTGCTCCGTCCAAAGGGCATCATAGAAGAAGTAATGAACAACGGAATAAGCAGCAAGCAAATAACCTGGAGATATTCTCTCCTTATAGGGCCTCCAACAGCATGAGCTTCCATGATTGGTGATAGCTTTTGATTAGTAAAGAAATCGGAAATATGAGGCTAATGGCTGCTATTTAAGCATATTCTATTGGTTTCAGAACATTACAGATATGGGGATTTTACAAGATCTGGAGTAGCTTAGATAAAAGGATTTGTTAACATTACAAATGGATGATAACCCCACAGGTGGTTGACTCTTGTTTCAGCACAAAAGAGGGTTTGTTCATGCAAGGAAAAGTCAGTGGGTTCTATGTCTTTTAAGCTAAGCTTTAGACTGAAAACCTTGAAGTAATACCCCACGGAATGTTGAGAAATACTCAGGGTCTACTTGAAAACTCTGTTGAATAACGGATTTTTTTTATTTCAAAGTTGAGCCGGAAGTGTGCGAGAGGTGCAACTATGATAATTAGCCGTGGGAAGTGAAACATTAGGTGGATTGAGGTTGTATGAGTAAATTTTAAGTCCTAGGGTTCTTTTCAGTGAGAAATGGATGAGGCCAATGTAGCTACCTATTGGACTAGGGCCAAAGTAGCTAGTAGAAAGATAAAATATATGTTAGGCTGAGGTCCACCATCGCAGCGCTAGGAGCACTACGCGAAGACTAATAAAGAAACCACACTACACAATTATGAACCACAACCCCATAACACTATGAACCACATTCATGTCAGAAAAGTATATTAGACCACGGCAATCCAAGAGGAATGTAATTTCATCTCATTCCCTCGAGGAATGTTAACCCTCAAGACCAAGAATGAGTGGTGAAATGGCCTATATAATGGGTTGTATAATCCATGTTTAGTTAGCTCTTTAGTTCAATACAAGATAAAGAAGTTGTCTAACAAGCTATTAACTATTCCCAGCAATATGAACTATTCTCATACTGAAATATGAAGTACCAGGCAACATCACAAGCCTCATCATGTCATCAACTCGGGACCTACACCCAGTTAGGGTGGTAAAGCCTAAAGCATCATATACCCCATTTTTAGTTAGCCTCTTGCTAGTTCCATAGAAGTAGTAGTCTAACAATTATCATAATCTCTTTCTTATCTATAAATAAATACTACTCCTGAATATCATCATCACTATCCTCCTCCAAAGCAATCACAGTCTTTCTTCTCTGGAAATCCTTAATATGTGCCTTGTTCAATGCGTCACTCAAATTGGTAAGAGTCGAACGTCCTCTCGAAAGACCTGTGCTGATACTTTGGTTACCAATCTCCACATCAGCGTTTGCTCTCACCGGTTCAGGCAACAGAGGCGACCCAGAACTCACATACCTCAATTGAACCAACTTCTTAATGGCCCGCTCGACCCTCGCACTGACAGGATACGGCAACGGCGAGTCCTTCAGTGCTCTGAACAAAATGACGTTTGTGCAGTGCTCGTTCTCCATTCTGAAAAAGATCCAGATGAACCGACGCAAGATCTCAGCCAAGGCAATGCAGAAACTCGTCACGGCCAGCTGCTGGATCTGGCTCGTGAAAAACGCATAAAAGATCCACTGGAAACGCAAGATCACATCAAGAACGATGGCCACGTAGTAGTAGTACGGTTTCTTGAAGAACAAGTTGTTGCGCAAGTACTTGTGCTTGGATCCGCTCTGGAACAACAGCCAGTCCATGATGATATCCCACGCCGCCGAGTACACCGAGTTGATGCTCGCAAAGAGAATGAACACCGCACGGTGGCTCGTGCTGCGGCGGATGCGGTACACACTGAGAAAACAGTAGTAGAGCGTCGACACCCCGTACTTCATCATGTTGGCCAAGTGCGGGAACCAGTCGCCAGTGTCCATAAAACGCCGGATGCACTGCAACAACCTGAAGATACTGGGGAGTGCGCTGAAAAAACCCATCAACTGGGACTTGGAGGAGCCACACACGGTTTCGTTGGGCGACCCGGTGCCACCCACGAGTCCATTCCACTTGTGTGCGTACAAGCAGAAGAAGAAGGACAAGTTGCCCATCGTGTAGGTGAGCGAGCAGAGAATGTCCCCCAAGAAAAAGTCACGGAATTCAACAGGATAGAACCCGGAGAGAAGAAGTCTCCACAAGGCTACCTGCAACCATCTTCTGCTGTGACCATAGAGCTGGTTTCCAGGCCACAAGAATATAGCCAAACCAAGGCCAAAGTATATCCAGGGCCAGTCCCTTCCTGGAAATCTGTGGGGCCAGTAATTATTGAAGCTGAACCAGGACAAAATGCCTAGCAATGCAAACCCAAAGGATGGTAAAACCATGTACTGTTTATAATTTAGTGCTGTTGCTAGGTCAAACTCAAAGATAAACTTGTAGTTGATCTTGAACCTGTCAAAAACCATCAAATTGATGCTAAAGAGTAACATCACCAAGTTGAGTAAAAAAAATCCTGCCCACACCTGAAGTAAGAGTTTTCCTTCTGGAATCTCCCCAGAAACAGCCTTGGAAACACCAGCATAAATAGCGAGAACAAGTAGCGGAAACCCAAAACCTAAAAGTAAACCACTGCCAAAAGCACTTTCATAAAAGGTCTGCTGACGAAACTCTCCACTATTCATCGCATATGCAATACTCTTCAACTTTTCCAAAGAATGCTTCCTGTCAGTTGTCTCCGGATCATAAAATGCAATGAAAAGCTCCTCCACATGGCTGATCAACTTGTCGATCAAGTCGCTAGTTTGAAAATACGCATCATTGTCCAACTTGCGCATGAAATCCTCTGATATGGACGACTTGGTTGTTTTGTCGTACTTCTTGGTGATCTTACGGAACGCAGTGCGGTTCATGATCTTGAATGACTTGATGAGCGAAAGGGCCCTGTAGTGCTCCAACACCGCGTCCTTCAACTGCTTGCGTGCGTACAAGTACGGAACTCCAAAGTGCTCCTTCTTGGTCACATAATCTCTGCGCTGCGTCTGCTTAACCTGGTTTGGGTCTTGCGAGGCAGGTACTGGGACATTGTGCTCCTGGTTGTCGCGGTACTCCGAGTCAATGGTCTCGAGATCCGAAGCAGATGGGTTCGAGTACCGGCTCACGCCGTTCCTGATCTCATTCTCTATGGTTATCGGATCCATGACCTCGTGCTTGTCCATTTTCATGGAGTTTCCGCTCTCACGGACCTTCCACTTGTCTAGAAATTTCATCGAGGGCAACGAAGGAAGCTCGAATTTGTTCAAGAACGTGAGCACGTTCTTGGTGTGGTATGCTAAATCATTAACCTTGTTCAAGTCGTACAAGGATTTGGAGTTGCTCTGCTCCATGGCGTGTGCGTTCTTCTCCTTCAAGATGGCTGTCTTGTGGTCGCGGAGCTGGTACAACTGGTCCTGTAGAAGCAAAAACCGGCTGTACGCATCCTGCTCCTTCTCTCTGAAGAAGTCGTCCACCTTCTTGCGCTCCTCCGCGAGCCACTTGAGAAATGCATCTTGCGAGTCTTGGTACTCCACCTTGGGCGCTTTAATGGAGGACCGTGAGTAGTTGAAGATCGAGGCTCTTCTGAGCGAGGGCTTGGGAGGGGCGATATACTCCTCTGGGGCCTTCGATTTGGGGTCTGCCTGTGTGTCTTCGTTCGAGTTGTAGTTGCGATGAGTAGAGTCAAGCAAGGGCGTTTGATCTCTCGGCACCAGGTCGAGATTGTCCTTGGACTGTTTGACTTTCTTGATGAGCTTTTTGCCGGTTTTGTAGTCGACATACAAGTCCTTCCATTCTGGAACTAGCCCTTCATTGAGCGACTCCCCGAACTTCATGGGTTGTATGATATAATTTCAAAATTAATGAACGTGGGGAAAAGATATTAGTGCGACATGAAAATACTGAAATAGTGCGACATTACTTAATTCACTAGATATGGGTTTTCGGCTGGTGGTATAGCTGTACTAACGTGCTTTACTTGATGGTACTTTTAGTTTACTAAACTGAACGTTCGAATGTTTCGAATTGAGTACCAATAACCATGGTAACATATTTTAGTTAATCTACATGCTGCAAAAGTCAAACGGTAGCAGCCTATTGTTGAATTGTTCAGACACTTGAAATGGCATTTCTATAAACATAGTTTAGCCGAGTTATCCCGGAACTGTAAATTCGATTATCAGCCATGTTTATCTTGTGTTGTGACAATTGTCGTCAGATTTGATCTGAATTTGTGGCACAGGCCATTTAATTTTGCAGCCATTTTTGGATTCAGCTTTTGGATGATTTTTTAATAAACGATTTAGTGAGCATTTGAGGTTTACTTGATCCGTTAAATGACTTTTAAATGGACCTTTTAACCTTTAGTGAACTTTTAATGAACTTTTAATGAACTATTAATGAACTTTTAATAGACTTTTAATAGACTTCAATAAACTTTAACCAACTTTAATCAACTTTTATAACTTTTATAAACCTAAATCATCATTAATCTTAAACTTCTCAAACTTTTAAACATTTTATTAGAACTATTACATATTCTACAATCAATCACTTCTCATACCTCACATACAAAGCATCTATAAAATGAGGATGCTTAATACCAGGTGTTTTAGCAACACGAAATCCCTCCACCGCCTCCTGAACAGACCACCCCAACCTCTCAATCAAATAACACGAAATGAGATAGCCCGTTCTGTTGAACCCATAGTGGCAGTGCACACCCACAAGCGGGCGCTCGTCCTTGGACTCGCCCAAAATGTCATCGACCAACTGGATAAAACGCCTCACTGCACCCAGGTCAGGCACCACCTTGGACACCGTCGAGCACTTGTAGTACTTTATCGTCGTGAACGAGGTGGGCTGGTATGGCGGGATGTCCGCGGATATGTCCACGATGGCAATCAACTTCCCCTGCGCGGTGCCAGCCTTGAACTTCTCCTCCACTATGGCCGGGGAGTGCGTTGCGTCGCCCTCGCGCAACGTCTTCATCGCCAACAAAGGCGCGGTGTCCGTGCCGTTCCTCCTGGTTATGCTCTTCGAGATCGGCTCGAGCGCCAGCCACTTCAACTCGTTCTTCAAGCCCCACTTGTCGCCGGAGATCTTGGCCTTCACCTTTAGCACCCACGACGGAGACAAGTGGAGTCTCTCCGGGAATTTCGCCTCTAGGTGGTTCAAGATGATGCCGCTGATGAACTCGGGCTTGGAGAGAAGAAGCGAGTGGCCGCAGTTGTTCACCTTCAACACCAAGGCGTTTTTCTTGTTGAACACCTTCTGCAACACGGTATCCACCTCCTCTACTATCTTTACAGGACACACATGGTCGTCTACACCACCAATCACCAACGTTTTCTCATACACCTGTGTGTCGGCAGGGTTGTCGTTGAAGTTGTTGATGGCCGTGACCAACTCTGAGAACTTTGCGCGCTTGAAGCCCAAGATGTACCTGAGCACCATGTTGGAGTTGACGTCGATGTTCCAGCGCAACTGGCGGGCCTTGACGTATGTGTTTCCACCGTGGGTGCTGCGGTCCGCGTTGGTCAACTGCCGCGTCACACTGTTGCTTTCCAAACCCAACAACTTGTCCCACGTCCGAAACCACTCAAAGAGGAACGGGAAGTAGGCGAAAAGCGTGAGCGAGTGGGGCACAGACTTGGCGGGGGTCGTGTTTTCGGAAACGTCGTCGATCAACGACGGCGGCGTGAGCAAAATCAACCCCTCCACCGTGTGCTGGGGCAACATCTTGCCCAATTTGATCGATAAGACGGTTCCCATGGAGTGGCCCACCAACACGATTTTTTTATGCGAGGGAATCTTCTGTCTAACAAACTCATAGAGCACTCTGACAACATTGTCTGTCTCGAAATCCTCCCACAGCATTTTGTTCACACTCGTCGAAATACGTTCCTTCTCACTGTCACTAAAATTTGTCTCTGAGCAGAAAACCGGGTCGAAAACGCTTCGGGACATGCCAAAACCAGGCAAATCGAGCGAGACAATCTCAACGCACTGCGACAAAAGCCCCATCAACGGCTCGAACTGTGCCATCTGGCCTCCCAAACCGTGCACAAACAACAAAACGGGCAGTTCGCGCAACTCGCCCAGCACATCGACATTGTCGTTCTTGCTGAAGTTGACGAGTGGGTGCGGGATGTGGAGCATTGCGACGCTCACGGAGTCCACGCTCAACGCGGGCTGGCTGGACAAGTCGATATCTGCCACCAGCGTGTACTTGGCGGTCAACGAGCAGTCGTTGGGCTCTGTTTCGGTGACGAACCGCTCCACTGGGTTGGCGGCCCCAAAGAGCGCGATCCGGACAAACTGCCAGAGTTTCTGGGGGAATGTGGCTGTCCGCTCGAGCTGCAGCCGCGAGAGCTCCTCGAGATTGTTGGCCGAGAACGCGCTGGACTGCGACGTCGTGGCGAGGAGCGCTTCTTGTTCTTCCATCGTGGTTCTTATCTTTAAATTTTCATGGATATTAGTTACGTAATAATCAGCCACATGTCTTAATTAGTGAACGTGGATCTAGTGAGGAGCAACAATGGAGTGGAGTTCTGGTGTGACTCCGCTGAGTCTTTTGATTTGGGTGGATTGTGTTGGTGGATTTTAAGCCTAGAAATGGGGTACTGTGGAGAAGATGATTTGGGAGATAAAGAGATGATAGGTGAGTGGAGTCAGTTTGAGATGAGGTGGAGTAGAATATGGGATTAGGCAATGATCAGTGAATGGAGTGGTAACTTTATGAGTAACGAGGTAATGATGAGAGACTAATGAGGTGACTAAAAGTGAATTGAAGTGAGAGGATGGGGTGTAATTGAATCAAAATGTGAATAAAATGTAATTAAAAGTGAGAATGGAGTGAGGAAACTAGTTTTTGAGTAATTACAACAGGTTAGTATTTGTGAGGAAATGAATGTAGTTTGAATTCTTAGAAATGATAACTGGTTAGTTGATGTGAAGAAATGAGTGTAGTTTGGGTCAATTTGTGAGTGCTGCGTACTGATTAAATTGGTGAAGAATGGAAGTAAATTTGTGCAGATTAAGAGAATAGTGATATCTCTTTAGTGAGTGGTCAATTATAATACTAAGACAACGAAAGTGAGGGTGAATAGCGAAAGGAGTGTTATTGCGTGAGAGTGAATATCAATATGAACTGAAATGTAAATTTATGTGAATGAATTGTTGAGAGTAGTGAGCAATCGATAAGAAAATCGTTATGAATGGTGAAGTTGAGAATGGTGACGTTGAGAATGGTGAGAAATTGATATGAGTAGTGAATTGACGAGAATAGTGAGCAATTGATATGAATGATGTGGTTAATGTCTTCAATTGAACTATAACGTGAATAAGAAAAGCAATAGTGTTGATAGGAGCAGTGAATAAAGTGAACGACGATTGAATTTTTAAATATTTGGTGAATTTTGTATGAAATATGAATATTCAAAACGTTAAGTAAACACTGAATATTTCAAGAACAGTTAGTGTATAGTGAAAAAAATGTAGCGGATATGGTGAGCAACGAATACTGGATTACAAACTGAACAGTGAAATGCAAGTAAACTTTCATAAAACAACAATGAGTACAGTAAAGGTGGGGACATTGATTTAGTGAACGAAATATAAAAAAGCTAAAATGCGACGAATAACTGAGTAGTGAAGAGTATCAAGAAAAAAAAGTATGAACATGGAGACTAAAGAAAGTGGAACATTAATGTGCATTATATGAAGAAGATCAAAGAATGAATCCCCATTATCATTAACTGTAAACTTTTAATGAACATGAAAATCACCCGTAAGCCCCGAATTATACATTCCTGATTCTCGTTTATCATTGATCTTGTTTAGACGAGATACGGTGTTATGCGGATCTACTATCGTATACTACACTTTGTTCAACTCATTTACTGTTACATTTTAACAAATCTAATTAACATACTCTACTTCACTTCTCTCACCTCGTTAATTTCCTTCTCTTCTTTCTCTTCTTCTTTCTCTGAGACCCCCTCCAGATCCTCTTCTTTCACCACTTTCAGGTCCTTCTCTTCTTTCTCTTCTAATTTCCCTTCTCTCTCTAAGACCTCCTCCAGAACCTCCACTCTTTTCACTATCTCCATCTCTTCTTTCTCTTCTCAATTCCCTTCTTTCCCTAAGTCCACCTCCAGTTCCTTGACTTTCACTTCTTTCTCCATCTCTTCTTTCTCTTCTGATTTCTCTTCTTTCTCTGAGACCTCCTCCAGTACCTACTCTTCTTTCACTTCCTTCTCTTCTTTCACCTCCTTCTCTTCTTTCTCCTTCTCTTCTTTCACCTCCTTCATATCTTACACTACTTTCACCTCCTTCACCTTCATAGCCTTCACTTCTCTCACTTCTTCCACTATAATCAACTCCCTCTCCTCCTCCTACCCCTCCTCTATCCCCCCTATCACTACCCCCTCTTCTCTCTCTCCTCCTTTCTCTTCTCGATTTATCTTCAAACTCCATATTTCGTTTGACAATTTCAGTGCAAAATAAAAAAACCCACCTGTCATCTTCACCACCATGCCCTCGCAAAGGCGATATTCGCTCGACTCGTTCGACGACTTGGACATGTCGCTAGACAGAGCCATGAACCACGCTTCACACAACTTCTCCAGCACCGACCGCTCGCAGAACTCGCTCGACGCGCCGTCCTCCGTCGGCAGCCTGAGCCTAGCGGTGGGCTCGCTCGGCGGCCCCAACGCCATCAAGCTCTCCACCATGAACATGTTCCCCCGCGACTCGTTCGACCACGGCGACAGCGCGCCCTTAATGGGCAACATGCTCTCGCCCGCGCGCTCCACAGACTCGGGCAACGCGGTCGCAGCCTACTCGTCGCACCGCCGGACCTTCTCCACTGCGGGAAACCCGCAGACGCTCCGCTCGTGGCTCCACAGGATCACGGTTTTTTTCGCCGACGCGCGCCGCGACTTGCAGCGCGACAGAATACGGCTCGCCGGCACAGACACGCCCGGCGACCGCACCGTCTCGCCAGCGGTCCGCGCACACAAGCACCAGTTCCCGTCCAACGCAGTCTCCAACGCAAAGTACAACCCCATCACCTTCGTGCCCGTCATCTTGTACGAGCAGTTCAAGTTCTTCTTCAACTTGTACTTCCTTCTTGTGGCGTTGTCGCAGATTGTCCCGCAGTTGCGCATCGGGTACTTGTCGTCGTACGTGGTGCCGCTTGCGTTTGTGCTTGCCGTGACCATGATGAAGGAGGCGGGAGATGATTTAGCTCGTCGTAGTAGGGACAGGGAGCAGAACAACGAGTTGTACGAGGTGTTGAACAGGCCGTCGTCGTCCTTGAGCAACGAGCTGAGGCTCGTGCCGTCCAAAAACTTGAAGGTGGGTGATATAGTGCGATTGCACAAGGACACGCGCATACCGGCGGACATGGTATTGCTTCAAACGTCAGATAAAGATGGCACTGGCGAAGCGTTCATCAAAACAGACCAGTTGGACGGTGAAACCGACTGGAAGTTGCGTATTGCCCCCTCGGCCACACAAAACATATCCAACATCTCGCTGTTGATCCAGAGCATCTCGCTTGTCATTGACAAGCCCACCAAATCGATCCACAGCTTCCAGGGAAAGTTGTTATTTCGCCCTAGTGGGTCAACAGTAGATCCTAGCGAACAAACACTTCCCCTCACAGTAGACCAGACCCTCTGGGCAAACACCGTTTTGGCCTCCGGAACAGCCATCGGTATCGTGGTCTACACAGGCATAGAAACAAGGCAGGCCATGAACACCACCAAAACAGGCGTCAAAACAGGCTTGCTCGAGTTGGAAATAAACAACCTCTCCAAGATCTTGTGCTTGGTGGTGCTTTTGCTTTCGGTGGGGCTTGTTTTGGCCAACGGCTGGCCCTTGAAGAAGACGTGGTACGTGGATATTTTGCGTTTTTTGATTCTCTTCCTGACCATCATTCCGGTTTCATTGAGAGTTAATTTGGACTTGGCCAAGTCGGTGTATGCGCTGCAGATCCAGAAAGATAACCTGATTGAGGGTACTATTGTGAGGACTTCCACCATTCCTGAAGACTTGGGAAGAATAGAGTACTTGCTTAGTGATAAAACGGGTACCTTGACGCAAAACGATATGGAGTTGAAGAAACTACACTTGGGGTCCATCAGTTATGCTGGTGATACCTTGGATATTGTTGCGGATTACATTAAAAACTTGATATCCAACTTGGACATGAAACCAATGGGGACTACAAACGTGAAGAGAAAGGATCTTAGTACTAAGGTGTGTGACTTGGTTCTCACGTTGGCGTTGTGCCATAATGTCACTCCCACTTATGAAACTCAAGACGGTGAGGAAGTGACCGTGGACAGCGTTAACAATTTGACATACCAGGCAGCGTCGCCAGACGAAATTGCTATAGTCAAGTTCACCGAGCTTGTTGGTCTCAGGTTGTTCAAGAGAGACAGACACTCCATTCTGTTGTACCACCGTGCGCTGAACCAGATCCTTGACTTTGAAATTTTATACAACTTTCCGTTCAACTCAGACACCAAAAGAATGGGTATCATCATAAAAGACAAGAAAAGAGACGAGATATGGTTTTTAGAGAAAGGTGCAGACACAGTCATGTCGGTGATTGTAAATTCAAACGACTGGCTTGACGAGGAAACCGGAAATATGGCCCGCGAAGGCTTGAGAACATTAGTTATTGCCCGCAAAAAGTTGAACCTGAACTTGTACCTGGAGTTTGTCAAGAACTATACTGAAGCACTGTTGTCGATGCGCGACAGAGACGCGAGTATGCAGCGCGTCATATCGCAATATTTGGAGCAGGACTTGGAGTTACTTGGCTTGACCGGTGTCGAGGACAAGTTGCAACGCGACGTTAAAACGTCGATCGAGTTGTTGCGTAACGCCGGCATAAAGATCTGGATGTTGACGGGCGACAAGGTCGAGACCGCCAAGTGTGTTGCGATCAGTGCTCGCCTTATTCTGCGCGGCCAGTACGTGCACCAAATCACCAAGTTGACACACCCAGAACTCGCTTTATCGCAGTTGGAGTACTTGAAGACGAACCAGAACTCGTGTTTGCTCATTGACGGTGAGTCTTTGGCCACGTACATGAACCACCACCGTGCTGATTTCTTTGCGGCGGTGGTGGACCTCCCAGCGGTGATTGCGTGCCGGTGTACACCACAGCAGAAGGCCGACGTGGCGCTCATGATCAGGGAGTTCACGGGAAAGAGAGTGTGCTGCATCGGTGACGGTGGTAACGACGTCAGTATGATCCAGTGTGCTGATGTCGGCGTGGGAATAGTCGGAAAAGAAGGAAAACAGGCGTCCTTGGCGGCAGACTTTAGCATCGACCAGTTTTGCTACTTGCTGAAGTTGTTGTTGTGGCACGGCAGAAACTCGTACAAGCGTAGTGCCAAGTTGGGCCAGTTCATCATCCACCGTGGGTTGCTCATCTCTGTGGCCCAGGCGGTTTACTCCATCTCGTCGCTGTTTGAACCGTTGGCTCTCTACCAGGGCTGGCTTATGGTTGGTTTCTCCACCTTGTACACCATGGCCCCGGTGTTTTCGCTCACTTTGGACTGCGATATAGACGAGCATCTCACGAGAATGTACCCGGAACTTTACAAGGAATTGACTTTGGGCAAGTCGTTGTCGTACAAGACGTTTTTCATGTGGGTGGGCATCTCGCTCTACCAGGGGTGTGTGATCCAGCTCATTTCGCAGCAGTTCCAGGGATTGGAACTAGACACCTTTACCAAGATGGTTGCGGTTTCCTTCTCGTGTCTCATCTACAATGAGTTGTTTATGGTGGGGCTTCTGATCAACAAGTGGAACAAGGTGATGACGAGTACCTTGGTGATTACTTTTATGGTATACACTGGGTCAATCCCATTTTTGGGGGATTACTTTGATCTTGAGTTTGTGAGTTCGTTCACGTATTTGTGGCAGACTGTGCTTATCTTGGCTGTTAGTTTGTTACCCGTATGGCTTTCGCAGTTTATTAATAGGAAGTTGAGGCCACCGAACTATGCGAAGGTGCAGCAGCATTAGTTCACGAGCGGAGCGAGTGATCGAACGAGCGAGTGTATATAATTGAGTAAGAGTGAACGAGCGAGTGTATATAATTGAGTAAGAGTGAACGAGCGAGTGTATATAATTGAGTAAGAGTGAACGAGCGAGTGTATATAATTGAGTAAGAGTGAACGAGCGAAGCGAGTGTATTTAATTGTGTGTACGAGTGATGTGAATAATTGAGTCTATGAGTGATCTAGCGAGCTAGTGTATGTTATTGAGTGATACTGAGTGGATAGGTTGAATAAAGAGTGATTGAAGGACTGAATAACTGAGTATATAAAGAGTGTGTACATAAATGAATAAATGGGTGCATAAATGAATAAGTGAGTGTATAAATGAATAAATGGGCGCATTTATGAGCAAGTGTGGAATATTGAATTGGTAATAAAACCAAATTGCAACCAATTTCGCAGCCAAAATTGTATGCAGTAACTTTTTAGGTTTAAGACTTTGTGAACCTGGTTTCTTGCTTTCTCTGTGTTTTTGAACGGATCACTTGGCATTAAGCTCCTTGTTTAGTATGCTAGAATTTGCTCATTTATTCTTCTGTACCCAATTTTCGTTTTCATTAATCCCTTCTCAAGCAAACTAAATTGTCCTCTTTCCATTCTCAACAATTTAAACACACTTTACCTTTCCATTTTCAAGCAACTTTAACACACTTTCCTCTTTTCTTATTCAACCAATACAAATCATCTTTACCTTTCCATTCTCAAGCAACTTAAACACATTTTCTTATAGCACATTCCAAGCAATTTAAACTCGCTTGACCTTTCCATACTTACCCTCATCGTTTTGTCCCCTCGTTTACTCCAACAACTTGGTAAATTACCCCAACTTTTTCTAAACTAACATACTAGAGACTATTATTGAAGGTACATTCAGTTCAGTAATCCATCACAAGAACATTAAGTCTATTCATTACCCAACAAGATACCAAACAAAGATCCGGAAACCCACGAAAAAACTGATCCAAACACCGAAACAAACCTCACCACCAACCAACCATCTCCCGGAATCGCCCTCACGGAAACAAGGAACACCAAGACCCAGGAACAATCTCAGGCAAACCCTTATAGTTGCCCTCGCAATAAGCATAGTCCATTGTGCGCCCGGGCACCGCAAACTCCGCGGGCCCCCCATTGGGCGCGCGCTAAGCGAGCTGCTCGTTCACGGTGCCTAGGTGTGCGCGGCAGAAGATTCGCTATACGACGCAGCCTTTTGCTGGTTTAGTTGGCTGATTCCATCGCCAAATCACCAGTTTTTATCGTACTACAAAAGCAGAGGGCCTAAAAAGTGCTCCCAGAAACCGAATTTACGAGCGAATCTGCCTCTCACAGCCCCACCCCCCACCTAGTCCTCTAGTCATCCACCCTCAGTACCTGCCCCAAACTCAAACTCCCACCTGAGTCACTCGCCGTCTTTATATAGAAACTTAAAGTCATGTCAGGGCAGAACAAAATCATCCGCAAACGGTAGGTGACACAATACACAAATCACATCATACTTTTATTAGTGATTCTGTGGTGTGCCTTTGACTGCAACCCGGAGTATAAAAAGGAATGGATTCCCAGATCTCTTCTTCAAAATCAACATGTCTTCGTTTTCCAAACCTGCTCGGAGTCCTATTTTGCTACTCCTGTACTTGGCTGTTTCGACCACGTTACCGTTTGCGCTTTCCTATAGGGAGGCTAATTTGCACAGAGATTATAAGGGCACTGTGAGTGCCAGGGCATTGTTTACCAAGTTGTAAGTCCGCAGGTCGGATAGGATAATAAATATACAGACTAGAGAGAGAGTGTAGTGTAGGGATGGGTATAAAGGGTCTGTTGAGTGTTTGAGTGTTTGGGTGTTTAAGTGGGTTTGATAGTTTGTTTGCGTTAAGTTGTGGGTTTGATAGTTGATTGTTTGATTTGTTTGTTTGATTTGGTTGTTTGATCTGAGTGTTTGAGTGTTGAGTTTGAAAGGGGAATCCCGAAGAAATGAGAACCTGAGATTTACAATAGAGTTGGAAATGAAACTGACAAGAGTCCAATCTAACAAGACATATCAAGCTGGAAGTAGACTCTGCTCATCAATACGGCTGATATTGTGGCTCGGTAGCGCACCTTAATAAAATTTACAAATGTTGTGAATGGTTTACATTTCAACTGCTAAGTGGCAGAACCGGCGGTGCTGGCCGATCCAACGATGTCAGCTACCACTAAGGTTTTGCAGCCTGGTGAAATTTTTCTTCAAAACTGATAGTGGTTAAATTTCCTTTTTCATTGCACCTTGCGAATCCACATTTACGACATACGATTTTCTTCAATCACACAGTTGCTATTAGTAATCACTAACCTTGTGACACTGGTTTAGCTTTGGTTTACCTCAGTTTTAGGTTTCGTATTGACTGTGGATTAAATAACTATGTACATGAATGTTGGTAGCTGATCTTTGAGATCTTTCTAAATGTTGTAAGATAGTTAGGATTTCCCTATTGAGATTTTAAAGTTTTCTCGAAGATTGCCGTGGGATTCCTTAAAATTAAAGATTTCTTAATTTAAAGATTTCCTAAGTTTAAAGATCCCTTAAGTTTGAAGATTTCCTAAGCTTAAAGATTCCTTAAATTCGAAGATTTCATTTCCGAAAAAACCAATGAATTACCAATGAGTAATCAATAAGTTATCAATGAGATATCAATTATCAATGGGTATCAATGTATCAACAAGTATCAATCAGTTATCCTATCATTCAACATTTCCATATTCTCATCAATCCATTATTACTTCTTCACCCAAACAGCAGTGCTAAGCACTTCTTTAGCAGACCTAACCCCATTCACAACATCAAACAACAACTGTCTCTTCTCCAAATCTAAAGTCCCATTCTTCGTAATCGCTGCCCCCGTAAAGTCAGCCTCCTGGCCCTTCACCCCCCCCCGCGAAATGTCCTTGAACTTGCCCTGCACAACCTCCTCGAATCTGGTGCGCACCTTCACAGCATCTACGTCCAACGAGTAGTTCTTCTGCAACAAAAACTTGTTGGCAACGCTTGGAAGCCCGTCAATGAGGTGCTTGGGCACCATGTACGGGTACTTGGACTCCACCAACGCTTCCTTGGTGATGGAGGCGACCCTCAGGCTAACGCAGGGGTTCACACTGGCAATCTTGCCGTACAAAAAGGTGTCGCCGGTGATGCTGTACTGCAAGGGTGCAGGGGCATCCAACTTTTTGGATGGAGGTGCTGCTGCTGCTCCTCTGCCTCTTGTGTTTCTGGTTTGGGTTGAACGAGCAGTACTTTTCTTCTTCTGAGTGTTCTGCGTGTTTTGAGTCTGGGGTCTTTCTCCCTGAGGTCTACCAAACTGAGGTCTACCAGTTTGAGGTCTATTGAACTGAGGTCTTACAGTCTGGGCCTCACCAGTTCTACCAAACTGAGGTCTACCCGTCTGGGATTCTCCAGTTCTGCTAACCTGAGGTCTAGTCTGGGATTCTCCAGTTCTGCTAAACTGAGGTCTGCTTTGAAATTGTGGTTTAGTCTGTGCTGTATTGTTCTCCGGATCAGTCTGTCTATTCTGAAAGGGTCTTTTCTGAAATGGTCTGGCACCGTTTGCCTGCTCACCTCTAGCTTTAAAACCTTCGTGACCTGCTTGGCCCGGTCTTCTAGCCCTGTTAGGGTCAAACCTGTTCTGTCCAAAATTGCTCTTCAAAGGGTGGTTGGCAACTCTAACAGTCTGCTTTTTGACAGTTGGTGCCTTTGCATTAGGCTTTGCTGCGAGTTTCTTCTCGAGAACTGCCTTTGAAGTGTTGGCCGTGATGAGATCAATCCTCTTGAATATATCCAGCAACGATGACCCGGAATTCGAGTTGAATCTCACCGACAAGCGGTTGATACCTCTCATGCTGTTTGCAATCATCATTGTCTGTCTTTAAATTTTTTTTCTTCAATATTTCACCATTTGTTGGTTCCGAATCGGGATGTTTAGGTAAGAGTAAACCAAGTTAGGTGAAGTGAAAGGGAGCCAACTTGGAGAGCTAGGACGAGAAGAGCATGCTTGAAATGAGTGTGATTGAAACCTGAGTTGACAGTTCATATGAAACTCAAAAGAACGTCTAATAACCCTACACCAAAGTGTTTTCCTTATCCCCAGGTCGTTTTGTAACTTTTGCGAATTGACCAACCAGTGCGCACCATTTCTCGGCCTTTCTGGAAACGTGGAAACCCAGTGTTGTGCACCAAATAAGCTGCGGAAGTCTCTCCCAAACCTTGCTAGCACCAGTAGAACCCTCCCTGGCCATCTCTTGCCCCTCCAGCCATCCAAATCAGCCAGTTTAACGGCAAATATGTCAAACTCGACAGCCCACACGTGACCGTTTTTGGGCCACGCACGCATTCTCAACCTTTTGCGAACCGAGTGAACGAATGAAATTTTTTCTAATAACTGTCTTTTCTCTTTTTTAAGATAAAGTTACTACTTATTAAATACGATATGTTGTCAGCTCGTCCTGCCTTACGTACCGCTGCTCGTTCAGCCACTGCTGTCGCAAGAACTTTGTGTGTTGTATGTATCAATTCGCCGGGCCAATTGATGGAGTGAAGAGAGAATAAACATCGACTGGAGATTCGACATAATTTGCAATTTGGAATGATTTAGAATGCATTGGAGAGATGTTTGAGCGTGGATTGAATGATATGGCCGTGGGTCTAGATGTATTGAGGACTTGGAGCGAGAGAGTGATCTGAGATGTCGATTGTCGACAACATGTGGACCTCGAACCTTACATGGCACACACATCAAACTCGATACACCAGCGCAATCCACCCGAAACAACCCATCCTAAATAACTCACACAACACAAGCTCACCCACCCCCACACTTTGCAACCTTTTACTAACACCTCAGGCTCGTCCAGCTCAATTCGCTGTTAGACGTTTTGCTTCCGCTAAGGCTGCCCCAACTGAAGTTTCCTCCATCTTGGAAGAGAGAATCAGAGGTGTCTCTGAAGAAGCCAACTTGAACGAAACCGGTAGAGTTTTGTCCGTTGGGTATGTATCGACATTTGGTGAAAAATTGGTCTTTTTTTCGGGATTCGCGAATCAACCAATAAGAGCGCAGAAAAAAAAACAAAGTACTAACTTTTGATATAGTGATGGTATCGCCCGTGTTTTCGGTTTAAACAACATCCAAGCTGAAGAATTGGTTGAGTTCTCCTCTGGTGTCCAGGGTATGGCCTTGAACTTGGAAGCCGACCAGGTTGGTATTGTCTTGTTCGGTTCTGACAGATTGGTCAGAGAAGGTGAGACTGTCAAGAGAACCGGTAAGATTGTCGAAGTCCCAACCGGCCCTGAATTGTTGGGTAGAGTTGTTGACGGTTTGGGTAACCCAATCGACGGTAAGGGACCATTGAATGCTTCCTCCTCGTCGAGAGCCCAGGTCAAGGCCCCAGGTATCTTGCCAAGAACCTCTGTCAACGAGCCAATGCAAACCGGTTTAAAGGCTGTCGACGCCTTGGTCCCAGTCGGAAGAGGCCAGAGAGAGTTGATTATCGGTGATCGTCAAACCGGTAAGACCACTGTTGCCGTCGACACCATCTTGAACCAGAAGAGATGGAACAACGGTACCGACGAGTCCAAGAAGTTGTACTGTGTCTACGTCGCCGTTGGCCAAAAGAGATCCACCGTCGCCCAGTTGGTCCAGACCTTGGAACAGAACGACGCTTTGAAGTACTCCATCATTGTTGCTGCCACCGCTTCTGAGGCCGCTCCATTGCAATACATTGCTCCTTTCACTGCCTGTGCTATCGGTGAATGGTTCAGAGACAACGGCAGACACGCCTTGATTGTCTACGACGATTTGTCCAAGCAGGCTGTTGCTTACCGTCAATTGTCCTTGTTGTTGAGAAGACCACCAGGAAGAGAAGCTTACCCAGGTGATGTTTTCTACTTGCACTCGAGATTGTTGGAGAGAGCCGCCAAGATGTCCGCTGCCAACGGTGGTGGTTCCTTGACCGCCTTGCCAGTCATTGAGACCCAGGGTGGTGATGTCTCCGCTTATATCCCAACCAACGTCATCTCGATTACCGATGGCCAAATTTTCTTGGAAGCCGAATTGTTCTACAGAGGTATCAGACCAGCCATTAACGTCGGTTTGTCCGTCTCCCGTGTCGGTTCCGCTGCCCAGGTCAAGGCCATGAAGCAGGTTGCCGGTTCCTTGAAGTTGTTCTTGGCTCAATACAGAGAAGTCGCTGCCTTTGCCCAATTCGGTTCCGACTTGGACGCCTCTACCAAGCAGACCTTGACCAGAGGTGAGAGATTGACCCAATTATTAAAGCAGAAGCAAGCTTCCCCATTGGCTGCTGAAGAACAGGTTCCAGTTATCTACGCCGGTGTCAACGGTTACTTGGACAACATTGCCTTGGACAGAATCGGTGAATTTGAAGAATCTTATGTTGCTAACTTGAAGTCCGAGATCCCAGAAGTTTTGGAGTCCATTAAGACCAAGGGTGAGTTGTCCAGCGATGACTTGACTAAGTTGAAGTCTGCCACCGAAGCTTTCGTTGCTACTTTCTAAGTCTATGAGGTTACGTTAGAAGGCATAAAATTAAGTGACTTGGTGTTGGATTAGAAGACGCAAGTCTTTGGATTTTGATAGTAAGTTGTAATAAATTCATTTTCATATTGTAAAGACTCGGGGTTCACTGAGTAATGAGAGTTGATTGTATGTAAAGAAAGAATCATTATTTGTATTGGTGTAGTAGGGTGAGTAAGAATGTGAAAGAGTCTTAAATTAATCAATTCAAGTCACTACAAAGATAGGTAGCATACATTGTTTATTCTCGTCTCTTGATTACACTTAAACATGAAAGCAGCTGATTGGGTTATTGTTGAATTTGGTAGAGAGTGAACTCTTATTTAGATTCTCTAAATACCCCGGCAGTCACTATACTTTTCATACTCCAGAAAACGTTTAGACATGCAGCACAAAACTCAAACTCTTCGAAGAGATCTCTCTTGAGAAGTAAGATCAATATCAAGAAGGTTAAAGTTTTAGATCCGAAACACTGCCATTTGAAGTCATTTAACCTTGAACATCGTTGCGGGTGCTCAAGAAAACAGTTCCGCTTAAAGCTGATCTCAGATAAGATCTCATATAATTAGAAGATCTGTTCTTCGGAGCTTGGAATTCTGAATTAAACAATGCAGTCAGCTACTAGAGGAGAGAGTTGACGCATATAAATAGTGATGTTAATTCATATTAGTTGAATTCACGTTTTGATGGGTCAATTACATGCGGAAATCAAAGATCATGAAAGCACACTAGTAGTTTTTCGATGTTTTACGACTACCCCAAAGCTTCAAATTAATGAACTGTGGGAGCTTGTTCCGTCCCTGGAAGTTTAAGCAATAATTTTGTTAAAGCTGCTTAGACTGAAAAGTACTTAGATGGGGACAGTGGCAACTCGTTAAACAACCTAAATATCTTCAATTGTATTCTAGTGCTCACTAAACAGGGTATATCACCCTTTAATATCCCCATTAGTAGCCTAGATCCTGTGAATGTGAAGCTTATTCTTTTACATGGTGCTTCATATTACAGTGTGTAGTTGTTCATAGTTTATCTTGTTGTTAATTTCTTTACTAGGTCGTGGCGTAGCCATGGCGGTCCTCTAGAGCCACCAGTTTCCTCCACCTAACACACTTGAAATCGTTAAGGAAATAGGGCTGTCGGTTCTATAGTGAGAATCAAAGGAACATCCCAAGTGAGGTAAGGTTGCAGTACTGACACCATCAAAGTCTCTAGCTATCTGGTTTTTTTATTTGACATTCAATTCATGAGATAATATTCATGAATTTGCAGCCAACGTTCCGCAAGTTTGACAAATCTGCAGGTGTAGCACATTGAGACATAAGAATAGAAGCACATACAAAGAAGGTTGAGACTATTTCAGGCTGTAAATATCAGGGAAGTTGATGGTGTCTTTAGAAAACGAGTAGTACTTGATGTCAAACCTTTTTAACTTTTCTTGACATATGATTACGTTCATACATTAGATGTTTTCCAATTCTGTCCAAAAATGATTCTGTACTCACAATCATTTCTCCACATATACTGAACACTCCAATGATGATTACCCCCAATACCCGTGAATTCCCCCGAAATTCAACAATCTCCACACTGACTCCAACTCGATTGTTCCCCACAAATTCATGATCCCTTCAATTGTCCCAACCCAATCACTCACATGCTTCCACAACCCAAACACCCCTTTCCTCGGAATCAGATCTCACATTCCTCAATCTCCTGGCTCACCCTCCCCTCAACTCTAAAACTGCTCCCACTCCTTCAAATCTCTAACACGCGTACGAAAGCTCAATACATCATCATGGTAAACCTCCTCCCCACCTTAAACGCGCACTAAATCTCAACAAGCGAATTACAATTAGCTTTTCAGTACACAATTTCGTCAAACAGCGAGATTGTAACCAGAAGAACGATCAGCTGCGCGATATTGTTGTATAGTTTGTATATCTGTAAGTTGCTAGATTGTTTTAAGATAAGAAACCGAGTCAGCTATATCTCACAAATGAAGGTTTGAAATAACTGAAACAACAGTCTCTTAACGTTTAACATCAAAGTCATACTCAAAATCATCTTAACCTAATCTCCCTACTCAAATTCAAGTCTAAACTTACCACCTCCTTATTACACAATACCACCACCACCAACCACTGTTTGCCAACAAACAGGTCTCGTTGAAGTTGCAACCCCAGACGTATTATCAGATCAAGCAGCGAACATTCAGCAATCGAAACAAGCTTCCCGAAACAAAGCAGAATGTTCTCGATACACATGAACGGTTATGAACAGCCCAATTTCAGGTTCTTCGAGTCAGGCACCCAAGGCAGGGACCAGAGCCATCCCTTCCAGACACTAAAGCCAGGCTCCTGTAAGACGCGTTCAATAAGTTTTTCGGGCATTTTTTGTTTGTGCGATAGTTTGTTTTTCCAGTTTTCATTAACAGAACATTTTACAGTGAATGAACATAACGATTAATGGTCACCCATTCACTTGTCTATTGTCAGATCACTCCCTGGGATATCTATTGTCAGATTTATCTACACTCTCAAGAGTCACACTTATCTATAGTCACACTTATCTACGCTCTACAGTCACACTTGTACACTCAAGCCCATTGTTCTCAGTCGCGTTATTGTTTTCGCCTCATATGTCGTCTATTTTCCTCTCTTTGGCAGTCCATGTACGGATGCGCCCTCAGATATCGTCGTGAAACAAGTGAGCCTCCAGGCCACCAGGCCATCCCTCCCAGGCCCGTTTTGCAGGGGAGCCACCTCGACAATTCCCATTGTCTCATTCATTCACGCGCCTGCTGGCGTAGATACGCCTGCGTGCTCGTTTGCCAGGCAACCACGGTACCCCATAACATAGACATACCTAATGTGCGTTGTCCCACCACCAGCCTGCACTGTTTGGCACCAGCACCACCAGCACCACCAGCACCACCTACCCCCGGCCTCCCGGACATCTCAAACCTCCTGTAGCACCGAAACCCTGCTCCATTGTCAAACTTATTTTCTCGTTTGGGTGTTTAGACTTCACAAAAGTAGGGCAAAATTCCCTTCTGTGTTATGGGCAACCGACTGAAAAAATGAAACTTGTTAACTTATAATTATCTCCTTCTTCTCTTCAGCAGTTTCCTGGACTCTCTGCAGACACACTCACCACACACTCTTTTGCACAACGAGGTGTCTAGTACCATGGAAGGAAAAGTCTTGTCGATGCCCAAGGCACAGCAGCGCACGTACGCGCCGCGCACCAGAAGCTACAACTACTCGCAGGGGCGGTACTCTGGGTCGAGCGAATCGCTCCCCGGGATCGGCCAGGGACCCTACACAGCCTCGGGCCCCAGCTCCTTGAACGGGTCCGTCGTGTCGTTGAACGGCTTCGACGCGTACCCCTTTGATCCCTTGCCCGACCAGCAGTTTGAGAGCGACTTGAACTACTTGCTCCACCACTCAAGCGGATCGTCGCCGAACGCAAGACCCGACGGCTCCAACGACTCGTTGGAAGACGCAAAGCGCTTCTACTACCAGTACCAGAATGGCTACCAGGGCTATCCCAACTACCCAAACTACGCCAACTATGCCAACTATGCCCAGAATGGCCAGAGTGCTCAAAATCAAAACGGCCAAAAAAACCGCTTGAGACACAAATCGAGCAAAAAGTATACTTTGGACGATATTGTTCGGGATGCGCAGAGTATCAGTATTGACTCTGAGGACGATTTCCGGGCCCCACAGGCGAATTTTGGGGGAGGATCGCGTTCGGGCTCGGGTTCGGGGGCGTCTTCACCGCAGAAAAACTTTAGGCATAAAAAGTCGTATGGAAATTTGGGGGGTCAAAGAAATGGTAATGGAAATGGTCAGAATGGGCAATATGGTCAGAATGGTCAAAATGGGCAATATGGTCAAAATGGTCAAAATGGTCATAACGGTCAAAACAGAAGATTAAACAGACAACGCTCAGCAGACTTCAGAAGAATCCGCTCAGACTCAATGAACACCGAAAACAAATTGAACAAACTGAAGTCGATGGACTTCAGATCGGTCAGGAACGAAGAATCCGCGCCAAGATTGAACAAGAAAAAATCTGTTCCAAGACTCGATTCGCAGCCGCAGATTGACGGCGCTCCCGACATCAACACCATGTCCATCAACGAGTTGGACGAGGAAACCGAGACGGAGTACGACGACTCGATGATCTCTGTCGACGACGCGACGTTCGAGTTACTGGACCAGGAAAAAGAGAAGAGAAGAATCAGAAACAAAAAGAGAAAGGAGAGAAGAGCAAGAGCCAAGGCCGCTGCTTCTGCCGAAACCAGCAAGCCCGAAGACGACGCAAACACGTCCAAGGGCGAGGAAACCGACTTGGACGAGGAGTCCCAGATGCTTGTGCAGGCCGGCGACGTCACCTTGGACTCGATCTTCAACGATGACGACACCACGACCGACATCGAGATTGCTACTGGTGACGCTCCCCAGGACTTGGGGCCACCTTCCGTCTTGTCGAGATTGGGCAAGTTGAGAACAAACTCGGCCAAGAGCTTGAAGTTCGACACCAAGAACATCTTGGTGTCCACCTTCGAGTCCGGTTTGCCCTCGTCGGAGTTGGAAAAACCAGAAACAAGAGACATGTCCACCGACAGAAAAACCAGCATCGAAGAAACCATCCGCTTGAACAAGAAGAAGTCCATGGAGTTCTCGTCGTCACAACAGTCGCAGGAGACCCTGAACCCGTTCGACCTCATCAAGCTCAGACCCACCAAGAAGTCGACCATGAACTCCAAGTACTCGGAGAAGCTCCCTGAGATTCTTCCCGTCAAGACGATCATTGGTCTTTCGCACAAGCAGATCTTGAACCTCGACAAGGGCGACGTCAAGTTGAAGACCATTCTCCAGCTGGCCAAGATGTCCAAGTACGCGTCGGCCGGCTTGACCTTCACCGGCAACCATACCGATGAGTTGTTTGAGGACGACGAAAAGAAAAAGATCTTCATCATCCTCTGCATTAACGTAGCACTTTACGAGTCGATCGGCTTCAAAAAGACCGTCAAGGTGTACGAAAACATTTTGGAGCTCTTTGGGGGGTACGATGAAATCAACTTGGAGACCACGCGCACCAAGTTGACCCCTTCCAACAAGGACATCCACCAGAACAACTTGGACTACCTGGTGTTGTCGTACCTTGGACACATATTAATCTGGGCGGTGCACCAGCAGCGCCAGGGTAGAGTTGACCTCTTCACCAAGGACTACGACTTGAACATGACCGCTTCCTTGGTGAGAGAGAATGTCGGAGGATACCATTTGTGGGACAGATTGATCAGGGAGCCCACCGGCATGAACGCGAAGAGATGGAAGCATATTATTAAGTTCAGACAAGCGTTTCCGTATGAGGAGGATCAGTTTATGATGATTTTGCGTTTTATGAAGGTGGACAATGACATTCCATAATTTTTTTAGGCTTGGTTTTTTTATATATTGCATTAGATGATTGTAGAGAGGAATGAGCGATAGCGAATTCCTCGAAGAGTTGGAGACTTTTATTCTGGGTTCTAGAATTTTCAGGTCTGAATAAGTGAGGAACACCCACTCACTTTTTAAATTTCTCATTCTTGAGGGCTAATTCTTTGTAAGAGCATTCAATTATCCTGTTTAATCCTGTGAGTTTTCCTTGAAAGGATGGAAATTCGATCTCAACTTTGTGCATTAAAATCAAATTTGCAGCCAATTTAGAGATCCACAACTAGTTGTATTACTTTGTAGAATGGTTTCCTGTTCTATTGAATTTTAACGAGATATTAGTGTGTATCTGAATCGGAAGAGAGAGAAAAATTCCAAGGTGTATTGTACTTTCAGAGAACAAAATCTAATCTTGATTTACCATGCATAAACATTAAAAGTCAGTCTTGAAATTTAACTACCCTAGAACTTGCCTTAAGAGTAATCGATAAGGATTGTGCTCTTCAGCAGAGTGAGGTTTACTCTAGAATGCAAATTAGTCAGTATAGGTTGAACCCTTTGATTTTGAGCACCAAAGATTCCAACCAGTGCTCCGAACACTATAAAGAATTCTCAAAGAAAACTGCAAACACTAATTCTTGTGGAGGAATAGAAAGTTAGAACGTTTTTTAAAAATTTCTACCAAATAGACTGGGTGTATTTGGAAAGCTCTATTGAACACGCACTTCAATTAATTGAATATTCAGCCAATTTTTAAGCCGATCGCCCTAAAATGTGCTTTCACAATGGTGTGCCATAGTTTGGCATTTTTGCTCTCCCAAATAGCAAACACCCAAACTGTTGAAATCAACTACACTTGTGTTAGCATGTTACGCCTCAAAATAAACACCTTCCAAGCCAACTTGAATTTCATTCACCTCTGTTGTTTATTACTTTACAGAGGCTGAGGATTAAGTTATGGTATTGTGACATTCACTTGTAACTTTAATATCTGGAAGAACAGGAACGAAATCTTGTTGGAGTCTTGTGAAGTTAAGGCATCCTACTAGGATAACTTTCAAGCTCTAGGTACATTCACAAAAGAACGCGGTAGATGATTGAGTAGTCATCCTACTACTGAATGAACTCTAACACACTTTAGTGTGATTTTCGGCGTTATACTCTATATTTGAACAATAAACTTATCGGCGGTTTTCCACTGTTTTTCGCTCGTAAGATCAATTTCAAGGCTCTACCCTTACAGTCAGCCCATTTCCGAACTATTCAAGGCATTTTGAACTACATGTTCACAGGTTACACTGAAAACTTCACACAAGGGCCGAGCTAACCAAGATGGAACTTTCGAGGCATAAAAAAACTCAGCCCAAGTTCGGTGACTACTAGACTCACTGGAATTTCAACAGCAACGAATAATTATTGATTCCTGACACGTTAATGATAAAAAGGACTGATTTCTGACAGACAGTCCATAAGGCTACTGGACCGATTAGGTATAATTGGTTTAGGCAATTTGTTATCAGCTTTAAACTCTAGTCATAAATTGCAAAAAATCAATATGAAAGGAAATATTAACAAACTCCATCAGACACCTCAAATGCTACCTAATTTTACATTTAAAACCAAACCAAGAGCATCGAAGATCCAAAACGCATTTGAAATGCTTGCCACCCCATATGACTGAGTCTTTGCAATTTCAGTTCTTCCATTTACAGAAAGATCAAAGATTTTATGAGTCGTACTTCAACTAATGTCTTACGAGCTATTGATTCTACCAACAGAATGGTTGGCACAGACCACCAACGTTGAAGGCCACAAGAACTTCACGAACTTGATCAACAGATCTTACTGCAAAGCCAAGTACAAGTTCCGTGTGATTGAATCAACTCGCGTTAAACACTACACTGCTCTCAAGTCTGATTTTGGCATCAAGCAGGGTTCCAACTTGTTCATCTACATTCTACTTGCACCAGCAGATGTGGTTACTAAGTTGGGGCTTCAAAGGAACTTTGAAGGTTCAGTAGAGTCATTGAAGGACAGCTTCAGCTGCGATATTCCTTCTGAGTACGCGCAACACTTCAAGTTCGATTCGGCGAATTCGAAAGTCCAGGTGAGGTTGGTGGACGAAAACCATAACTTCTCCAAGGACGAATTGAACAGGTGTTTAGGAACTGTAGGTTTTAAGGCGCAGGTGGACGCACCAGTACCTGAGGACAGAACCAAGGTGGTGGAAATCACTGCTTTCACGTCCTTTTTGAGAGGTGTTGGGCCTCAGTTGTTGCAGTTAGTGATAGACAGGTGTCTTTTGAGTGAAAAGTATTTCAGAAACCACTCCTCGGTTGACTTGCTGGAGTTCAAGAAGATCGTGGTTAAAGGTGATTGTATTAGAGAGCACAACTTGGTTCCGTATTATACTAATAACTGTGGGTTTAAGGAGCTGCAAAAGCCTGATTTGCATTACAAGAAAGGAGGAGAGCAGATTTTGGAGGAGGGAGTTGTTGCGTATCGTGATTTCAATATAGCTTTTATAGAGAGAGAGGTTTTAGTTGAGTTATAAGTATAAAAGATCTAAGAAATTGAAATTGTCGAATTCAGGAGCCATGTTGAAAAGTACATAGTATTTTATACTCTAAAAATGTTAATCTATTCAAATTATACTTAGATTTTGAACCAGCTCTCAACATGACTGTTATTAGTACGTTTTCTCTTTACAATCGTGACAGCTCAACTTCCAATCGGTGCACCATAGTCTTGATTTGAAGGTTATTAATGACCACTTTAATAGAGAAACCCGTTAGACGCACAAGTACAAGTAGATCTCCATCTTGAACGTCTTTGAAAAGTTGAATGTTGTTGGAAACCTTGAACCAAACTTAATTTTGCAGCCTATTTTTTTTAGAATTTCCTTTGCTAGGCAATAAGCTAGAGAATACTAAATCATTGATTCAAAAGTAAATACGTCCTAAAATCTACAATAATCATCAACGTAAATTTTCATCACTATACCCTACAACTTAGAAGACTGCGAATATCCATTCGCCACCAACCACTCCCTAATAACATCGGAATCACGCTCAATTCTGGAAATCTTGGACGTGATAAAGTCCAACGACTGGGCCAAGTTCAGGTCGTAACCCTTGGTGTTCTTGTCCTTGAAGAACGCCTCCACCTTGGCCTTTTGTTCTTCCTTAGTGAAGTTTGCAGTCGACAACATCACCACGGCTCCAAGTAATGAGGACGATGGAGGAATGTCCTTGTACAACTTTTCCCAGTTCGTGGTTGTCCACTCAAACAACTTGTCCAAGCCAACTGGGTGTGTTCTCAAGGTCTGCATAGGCATGTAGATGTCCTGGTTCTTGAGGATTTCTGTGTTGAGGAAAAGACCCAAGACCTTGTCTATGATTTCCGGTTGGGTAAATTTACCAAACGCTCTCAATGCAGTGAGTCTTTCTTCTTGCGACTTGGAAGTAGTGTAAATGGTGTACAATTGGTCGTAGGTGGTGGCGTCGCCGTGCTTGGCGACGGCGTAGTAGATGGCGGTGCGCAAGTTCGAGTTGATCTCGGCAGATGGGTCCTTGACGTATGCAGCGAACGACTTCTTGGCAAACGCAAGAGCCTCCGGGTGGTTGGACCCAAGTGCGCTCTCGAAAAGCGCCGTCTTCAACTGCTGCTCGGCAAACGAGTCGGACTCCTTGATGTCCCAGCCCAAATTCGACAACTTTTCGCTGACCAAGTCCAACACAAAGGTGTTCAAGGCCTCCTTAACAGCGTCGGACTCGTACATGAAGGCCGCCTTGATGCCGGCGATTCTGGTCAAGATCTCGTTCCACACCACGTAGTTGTCCTCCTTGGTCCACAACTTGACCAAGCTCAACAAATCGGTGGTCTTGATGTGGCCGGACGAGGACAAGGCACCGGCATCGGCCACAAGCCCGATTCTGTCGGAAACAGTCAACTTGCCCGCGACACCGGCCTTGCCCAACTTGGCCCATCTCTCAGACAGGTATGCAGTTCTGTAGACACCAAACTGGTCGGCGTTGATCTTGAAAAAGTCGTCTGTGGTGGGCAACTTGATAGTTTTGGATCTGGAGTCCAACACCAAGGACTCGTCGACGCCGTTGGAGGTTCTCAAGCCCAAGAAAACAGGGTACAAGGTGGTGTCCTCGTCAGGCTTGACGTCGGCTGTGGCCAAGTAACGGTTTTGGGTAACTTCAACGGACCCGTTCTTCTCCTCGACAGTCACGACCGGGTAGCCGATTTTCTTGGTCCATGTGTCCATGACGGCAACCACGTCCTGGCCGCTCGCCTCACTCAACGCAGCCCACAAATCGGACGTCTGGGTGTTGCCCCACTTGTGCTTTTTCAAGTAGTTGGACACACCCTTGATAAAAGTGTCCTCGCCAAGCCACTTGGAAATCATCTTCAAAAGAGACGAACCCTTGGAGTAGGAGATCGCATCAAAGATCTGGTTCACCTCGTCTGCTCTCTTGACAGGAACCTCGACCGGGTGCGACGACCTCAACCCGTCAAGCGAAAGTGCGTGCTGCAACGAATCTCCAACGTACGACTCCCAAACCTTCCACTCCGGAATCAAAGAATCACATGCGTACCATGACATCCAGGTTGCAAACCCCTCGTTGAGCCATAACCCGTCCCAGAAGTCCATGGTGACCAAGTCACCGAACCACTGGTGCGCCAACTCGTGCATGACAACTTCGGTGACCCTCTGCAAAGTTCTCGAGTTGGTCTCCTTGGGGTCGACCAACAAGTCGATGGTTCTGTAGGTGATCAAGCCAAAGTTCTCCATGGCACCCGCGGCAAAGTCGTGGATGGCCACCATGTCGCACTTGGGCAACGGGTACTCAATGTCGAATTTGGTGTCGAAGAACTTCAACGTCTTGGCGGCGATCTCGGCACCGTAGACACCCAATTGTTCGGAGCCGGGGGTCGCATACACCCTGATGGGGACCCTGTACGAAAGATCTTCAACATACTTTAAGTCACCAACAATGAACGCTACTAAGTAGGTGGACATGACGGGGGTCTTGTTGAACTCGACCTTCTTCTTGCCGTCTCCAAGGAGCGACGTTTCCTTTTCGTCCATGTTGGAGAGACACACCAAGTTCTTGTCTGCAATCAAGCTAATGGAAAAAGTAGCCTTAGCAGCAGGTTCGTCGTAGGAGGGAAAAGCACGACGCGCGTCAGTAGGCTCCATCTGAGTGGTCGCCAAGTACTTGGTCTTGCCGTCCTCCTGGTAGGACGACCTGTAGAAACCACACATCTTGTCGTTCAACTCACCCGTGTAGGTCAAGTGCAACTTTGCAGTAGCACCCGGCGCCAATTGGTCCGCAAACTTGAAGGTGACCGTCTGGTCGTCCTCCTTGTAGGAGATGTCCTTGATGGTGATGTCATTGAGTTTCGCCTCGGAAATCTTAATGTCCAAAATGTTCAACGTAATGTAGTCAGTCTCCTCATTAACCCTGAACTCAATCGTCTCCACACCATTAAAGGTGAAGCCGTCGAAAACTGGCTCCAAGGTCAAGTCGTAGTGGACGGGCGTCACGTTAGTAGGCAAGACCTCCCTGTCCGAGGGAACGGTCTGCGCGGCGGCACCAGCGGAACGTTGATAGCACATGGTACGGATCTGAAATATGGCCAACGAAATAACCAGCAAATAGTCAAAGATGGTGGCGAAACAGGCCTTATATACCTTCATTTGTCGGAAAAAAGCGCTCCTCAGAATCCGGTAGCGTACAAAAAGTGCATTTGGTGGAGCGACTGGCCGTATGGTGGAGGGTCGTCAACAGAGGCACCGGACCCCCATTCTGATTGTGTGGTGCTGGGGGCGGTGGCGGCAGTGTCTCAGGCCTGAGGGGTGTGGTGTGGCCTCGTAATTTGGACAGGTTTTGGTGCCGTACACCTGGTAGACAGCTCAGTGTGGGTGGTTTTGTGTAGGGCATGGTCATGGATGAGCCGTTTGGAGCCTTATGGTGAGCCGTTTGGAGCCGTTTCGGTGGTTGGGTTGGTGGGGGGTTGTGCAATTTGGGGGTGGTGTTGTGAGAGTGAAGAGTGTTGGGTTTTGAGTGGGAGAGGGAGGGTGGAGGGAAGTGAGACTATGTATATTGGGGAGAGTTGACTGGAATATTAGTTTGGTTTCAAATGTGAGAGAAGAGAACAGAAGAGGGGAAGATTTGAGTAGTTTATGGTCTTGAACTGTAATTTCGTGGTACGAACTTTTTTGTATGGTTGTATGTGAGTTCTAGGTATATGCTCAGAATATACATTCAGCATGAACGGAGGTGATCAACAGCTGCGATGGGAGCAAAATAGAGAATGGGCGCTACCAGTTGTAAGAGAATGGAGGACCTTGGTGGTTCGTAGCAAGTGAACAGTCTTTGAACAATGCTTATAAGTTTGCTGATCATTAGTTTAGATTTCGTGTAAGGGAATGAAGAGCGAGGTATGAGGAATAAGCTATTTGAAAAGCGAACTTGAGAGTACAAAACAAGATAGAGAAGGTGAGCTCAACATGAAAGGGTGGTTTAATTTAAGGTTTTGATGAGTAGGATAAATTCAGTCAGGAATCTCATCTTTGACTGAGAGTATTGAGTAAAGATTAAGTGGTGAACACACAACTTATACAGTGGACAGGAATCTTAACGACTATGACAGCTGAAACGGAAATATAGAAGTAGCACTAACCAACTTCTACAGCAACGGAGATGGATCTCATCACTTTGACCAAAAGGGCAAGTACTTCGACTAAACAGTAATGTAATGGGTAGGACAAAAACGGACAGTAAACTGATTGGAAGATAACCATGGCACTTCTTAAAAAAAGGGATTCTCATAGAAAAGTATCGAAAAGCGTACAATAAGAAACATGTTTTTGACATCTTAATTTCGAAGAGAATAATTTTAACGCACGTCAAACTGGCTCTTTATTGTTTTTAGCCATTGCAGGACTGAAATTGGAATCATCGATTTGCAACCAAAATCGACAACACAACTTATTATTGTGGGGACAAAGAGATGCAAGAATAATCGTAGGAAGACGTTGGATGGTTATTTTGAGAGTAGAATACATTGGAGCTTATTTATTGATGTGTTTCGTTAGGTACTTCAATTTTGGAGTAAAGACAGCGGAGCTGGAAGTTCTCATAAGGCCTACTTTACTCAAGGAAGAAGTTGTCTGTGACACCTCAGTGATTGTAATTATTGCCCATACTCTTTATTTAACCATCTGTGACGTTAATTTCGTTTACTGAACCTGGGTATGAATCTGATCTTGCTCTCACCTCTCAACTTCACTTCTGTACATCCAAGTTTCTCTTAGTCTAACTATCATCTCCTACTTCCACTCTCCTGTACTATCAAAACACTTCACAGTCACCCATTTCTTTATATTCCTTGTGAGCAACACTCCAATTTTCTACAAATATCAACCTTTTTCTCACATTCACTATACATTCTTTTCTCTTTTATATCAATACATCAACTTATTTTTCCTAACCAGTTCTCTGAATCAAATGCACTCCACTGTCAGTCTCAACAATATCACTAATCTCACCAACATTGAGCGCATACGCAGCCTGCTCGAACGCAGGCTGCATCTGGCCCTTTCCAAAGTAACCCAAGTCGCCCCCCTGAGCATGCGAGCTGCAGTCGCTCTCGGTCTG
This sequence comes from Kodamaea sagamina, assembly GCA_030556545.1. Lineage (NCBI taxonomy): Eukaryota > Fungi > Ascomycota > Pichiomycetes > Serinales > Debaryomycetaceae > Kodamaea > Kodamaea sagamina. Next base: position 839,302 of record JAKTUG010000002.1, on the reverse strand, counting down.
AGCAATCTCCCCCAACTTCACCTCTCCGTTCAAAATCCTCTTCTGGTACCCCTGCAAGATGGCAATCAGCTCGTCTCTGGAGATGGTGATCTCCTGGTTCTTCCACAGTCTGGGTTTCCGCAGCGTGTTGTTCTTCACCAACAAGTGGGACACCCTGATTTTGCCGTCGTTGCCCACGGCTGGCCTGTTGCCGTTGCTCTTGAACTTAACGAGGTACTCCTTCAAGCGCGGTTCGTCCGTGCCGAACGGTGGCTCCCACAGCGACTCCTTGGTTGATTGGTTCAAGAAGTATTCTTTGTTGTGGGTTTTGGATAAGCGGATGGACCATCCTGGTGGCAAGCCTGTACTGGTTGACATTTTGTTATTTGTAATTTGCGATCATTTTTTTTAGAAACGTTTGAATTTTAGATTTGAATTGGAATGGAGCTTGAATTGAGGGTGGATTTAATTGAGTGGATTTAATTGAGTGGATTGAATTGAGTGAATTGAATTGAGTGGATTGAAATTGAGAGTGAATTGAATTGAGTGAATTGAATTGAGTGGATTGAAATTGAGAGTGAATTGAAATGAGAGTAGATTGAATTTGAGAGTGGATTGGATTGAGATTGGAGATGTGAACTGGAGAATTAGACTGGAGAATGAGATTTAGTGGAGAGTTAGTGTGGAAAATGAGATTGAAGATTTAGAATGGAGAATTAAAATGGAGACATAGAGTGGAAAATGAAATTGGAGATTTAGACTGGAGAATGAGATTGAAAATTTAGACTGGAGAATTAAAAGAGAGACTTAGAATGGAGAATGAGATTGAAGATTTAGAATGGAGAATGAGTTCAGCTAAAAGTGTAAAACACTTCGTACAAAAAAATTGCACACTACATTGGAATAAGTCAGATGAACACTTTATACAATTGAAAGTAAAAAAATGAAACGCTCTAAAACTACTAATCAAAGTTGGATAGCAAGACAGAGCATTAAAGTGATGTAATGGTTGAATGAGATTAGCGATTACTAGACGAAGTGTCAAAATTAACAAAAATTTCACCTCTCACTCACTCATATACCCTTACTCTTCAACGCATCTGTAACCTTCCCATAAACCTCATCAACAGAATTATCACAACGAACCTTCACAACCCTACCCTGCTTCTCAAAGTAATCCACCACAGGCATCGAGGTGTCAATGAAAGTAGAAAATCTCTTCTTTATACTCTCAATGTTATCGTCAGTCCTGCCCGAAGTCTTGCCTCTCTCCAACAATCTCTCCAACATAACCTTCTCAGGACACTCAAAGAACAAGGTGAACTCGGACTTGGCAATCTGCTCCTCGAAACTGATCGCCTGGTCCATCTTTCTCGGAAACCCGTCCACAAGGAACTTGGTGTTGCCGGCCTTGTTGGACTCCTTGATGGCCTGATCCAAAAGCGCCAACGTCACCTCCTGTGGAACAATGAGGCCGTCCTTGATGTACTGCGCAATCAACGCGCCGTACTTGGAGCCTTCTCTCTTTTGTTCTTCTCTCAACAAGTCGCCGGCCGACAAGTGCACGAAGCCGTGGTCCTTGACCAACTTGGCGCACTGGGTGCCTTTTCCTGACCCCGGTCCGCCGAGCACGTAGATGACCGAGATGGCTCCGTCGGGGAAAGAGGGTGGTTTCGTGGGCTCGAGCGCAGACTTGGGCTCACCTTTGTTGTACACCGAGGCGGCGATGGTCGATCCGATAGCCAAAGCGCCCACAATCGCCAAAAGTCTGCCATTGCCTTTTGGGGTAGGTGAGGACTTGTTGGTGTTGAAACGAATGGAGCGTAACTGGGACCTCAAGAGAGGTTTGGCGAGTTGGAGACGGCTAAGCATTTGGGTGATTTTTGATTTTGGTGATTGAAATTTAGCGATTGAAATTTAGCGATTGGAACTTTTTTTGTAGTGTGAGATTTGGAGGATGGGAGAGAAGTGAGTTTGGTTAACGGTGGATAGAGATATAAGTGTTTGAGGGATGAAAGAGGTTGTAGAATCTTCTGTTTTGGCATAACTTACATTTTCATAATAATTCGAATTCTCTGTATTATCTAGATTTGATTCGAGTGTGACTTTAGTAGCTTTAGAATTCACAGGTGAATCTTCAATTATATTCACAACTGATGATCCAATCACCGAAGACAATCAGGTTTATATTTCATTGGTGCTTTGTAAATTGACTGGTGAAAAAATTGGGATTTATACTCAGAGAGTGTCATGAGTAACGAGTACTTTGACTATCTATTGTACACTATTTGAGTGCTTTGGCTTCAGAAGTACATAACATTAGTACACTGACTACCAACTGAACATTTTGCTATCCTTTGAGTGCACTGGCTATCAATTGTACATAATTTGAGTACTTTCCTTTCAATTGTACATAATTTGAGTACTCCCTATCAATTGTTCACAATTTAAGTTAACTATCAATTGCATATTTGGCAAACCTTTGAGTACTTGCCTATCAACCGCTCTTAACCTGAAGACTATCATTCCCAATTGTTAAAATTTTTGAACATTCTCTACCAATTGCACATAATCAGAGTAATTTCTCTAGCAATTGTACGTAATCAGAGTACTTTCTTAGCATTTCATAACTTGAGTACTTTCATTTCAATTTTTCATTTGCCTGTACATTCACTATCAATTGTCAATACTTTGAGTTTCACAATATTTAAGTACTTTCCTATCAGCTTTACATATGAGTACATTCCTTAAATGTTTGAGCACTTCTCTACAAAATTATACTTGTATATGAGTATTTCAGTTAACATTTCTATTCTTGGTCAACATTCGGAACATTCAAATCTAATTGTATCCCCCCAAAACTCCATCATTATATCTCAAATACTTCCCATTGACCTCACTTCCCCATCCCTCCAAAACCAAGTTAACATAAACCCTCGCAGGAACCTCCGGTGCCAACAACTCCTTCTTCTCGTTCATATCCGTAAACCGCCTCAAACCCTCCGCAGACATGCTGGGCCCAAAAACCTCCCTGATATCCCTCTGCATCGCGGTATCCACAACCCCAGGAGCAACACTCACGACTTGCACCTCCTTCTCCTCCGCCGCAAGGTGCTGGACAAACAGGTTGATGGCAGCCTTGGAGCTGCCGTACGCGTACCAGCCGCTGTACGCCTTGACCAGCGCGCCCAGCGACACCACCACGATGTTGCCGCGTGTCTTGCGCAACTCCCCGATGGACGCCTGGACCAACGACACCACGGCAAAGTAGTTGACCTCGAACAACTTGCGCCATTCGTCGAGGTCGACCTTTTCCACCTTTTCGTGCACCGGCAGCAACACGCCAGCGTTGGCGATGACGCTATTGATCTGGCCGAACTCGCGTACCGCCAAATTCACCGCTTTTTCAGACGTCTGGGGGTCGGAGACATCTCCCACCACGAGTGCAACCTGGCTGTCGTACTTTGCTTTTAGCTGCTGTAAAGCTTCATAGTCTCTTGCGATTGCCACTAGTTTGTTATTTGGTGACTTCTCAAGGTAGATTTGGGCTATAGCTTTACCTATTCCTTTGGATGCACCGGTAAGAATTGTTACAAATGTCATTATAATTTTTATTTGAATAAAAGGGAAGTTAATTTAGATATAATGTGGGTGAACTTTTCTCAATTTGTCAAAATTGTCCATATCTCTGTTCATCTCTTAATAATGTGAATATCTCTTGAATTAACTCACTAACTCTTGTCATAATTCATCTACATATATCATGCAATTTTATCTTAAGGAATGGTGATAATTGAATAAGACTACGAGTTGATCCAGTTAGGTTTGAACATTCTCACCTCTTGTATATCTTCATTCATATCTGGCATTTCCCTAAATACTAACCGCGTACGTCCAGAATAAACGTTTGTTCTCCCATACTCCCAATATACGGAAACACAGATTAAGACCCATTTGCAGCCACCGATCACCGATTGTACATTAACGAACATTCTCTCATTGACAGATCTTGAACTAAAGATGTGCAGCACCCAAGTGCGCCCCCCCATCGATCGGCAAAACTACTCCATTGATATAACCCGTCTCCTTCGCACAGAGAAACAAAACAACGTGCTGGAGGTCCTCCTTCTCACCCAATCTCTTTCTCGGGTTGGTGTCTCTCATGATGTCACCAGCAACCTCAAGAAGCCCGTTCGACATCTTGGAAGGGAAAAAACCCGGCGCCAACGAGTTGACGGTGATGTTGCGTGGCCCCAAGGTGGTGGCCAAGTTCTTGCCCATGTGCGACACCCCGGCCTTGGACGCCAAGTACCCAAACGTGCCGGCAACGTCCTGCGACACAAGCGACGCAACCGACGACATGATCAACACCCGCGAGGGGTCCTCGTGCGACCCAGCAGCCTCCAACTGCGGCGTGAACAACTTGATGGTCTGGAAAACAGCTACGACATTCAAGTTCAAAACCTTCTTCATAGCCTCAACTGGGTGCTCCTCCAAGGGTGCCCCCCACGACGCACCAGCATTGGCAATCAAGATGTCCACCTTGTCTACCTGCTGGATGGTCTCCTGGTAAAACCTGTCGCAGTCTTTTTCGTCAGCGAGATCCGCAGCAATCGCGATGATTTTCACCTGTTTTCCGGCGCCCTTGGTGACCTTTTCCAAGTACGCTTTCGACTCCTGGCACGCCTTCTCTTTTCTGGACGTGATCACAACTGTGCTGGCCCCGTTCAACGCCAACACCTCTGCACAGTACAATCCCAATCCACGGGTTCCTCCGGTGACCACGGCCACCTTACCATTTACGTTATATTCAACCATTGTTAATTTTTACTTTCCACTATTCTTTTACAATTTTTTACTATTCCTCTATATATATAGGAACCTTTCCCCAGTTTTCATCCTCGGCCTGTTTATGCCCCTCAGTCGGCTTGAACATTTTTCAGCCGGTCAAAATTTTCACAAAACTTAAATGATCTCGGGAGTGCAGAGTCAACATTAAAGGTATGTAGTACCTGAAGCTTCTGAGGTTTTCTCCCTTCTCTTATCTACTCTCTCTAACACAGGATAATCAATCCGCTGATTTTAAATCTATATACAGGGATTTCCTATTTCAGCAATTTTAGCTGGAACACTAGTTGCAAACCTGGGACTGTTGGATTGGCCATCAGAAAAGCCAACAGGTCCTGGTCGATCATCGAAATGTCCTTACCAACGAGCACCTGAATCAACTTGTTGCTTCCCGACACGTTGTCGCTGATTGCCCACACCTCAACCACCTCCTCGCACACGACAAACAAGTGGTTTGACTTGAACGAGATGGCCTTTGCCTTGAAGTCGAACCGGAGGAACGAGAACCGCGACAACTTGCCGTGCTTGTTGGTGAAAACCGCACAGTCGTTATAGACAAGGAGAAACTCCGCGTTGTTGGCGAGCTTGAACATGCCCATGGGCCGCACGCTGCTCAGAAGCACGTGTTTTTTGATCTGGTCGATGCCCGTGCTCAGCGACACCAGCGACTGCGACAGCGTCGACTTCCGGCTGTACGCTTCACCTTTCTTGGTGGAGTCGGCCTGCGGAATCTCGGGAATTGACCGCGGGTGCAACTTGTCAAACTCCAAGATCTCAAACCCCTTGTTGGTGTGCACCGCAAACGACGTGTTGAAGATGGAGATGCCAAAGCAGTCTGTCTGGATGTAGAACTTCTTGACGGCCTTGAAGGTGCTGAACACGCCGTGGTTGTCTGTTTCGGGCACCATGACCTTGAAGTGGGTCAGGCCCAGCGAGCTCTTCTTCTTGGCGTAGAACAACATGGTTGTTTCGCGGTGGCGCCCGATCGCGAAGAACGCCACGGGCTCGTTCGAGAGCGACACGCTCGTGGTCTGCAGCTTCTTGCCGTAGTACACGTTGATGAGCAGGTCCAACGGGTAGTACCGCAAGTGCTTGCTGCCCAACACCACCGCCAAGTTGGTGGCGGTGTCCACCGCGATCTTGGTGATGTCGGTGCCCAGCAACACCTTGATCCACTTGTTTTTGGAATCCAGGCAATAGAGGCCCAGTGCGAGGCCCACCATGTGAAATTGTCCCTCGCGGTGGTTGAAGGTGCAGCAGTTCAACACTTTGGAGTTGACGACGTAGCTCTTGGAGTTGCCAAAGTTGTAGATGTCGTTGACGTAGCCCATAGATTGGAGTTTTTGGAGCGACTCCATGGATACGTCGTGGATGGGGTCGTTGGGCGCGCATACTTGCAACTTTAAGATCCGGTTGTTGCTCTCGTACGCAAAGTTGGTGTTGGAGATGAGTTGTAGGGAGTAGAGCTCTGCTTTTCTGAGCCTCGCGCACAAGTTACTGCGTGCGAGCGTGAGAAAACGGATCCACTCAGCTCTTTCTCGTTCTGTTTTCGAAGAAAACGTGAACGCGTTGTTCTTGCCACGACCGGCATACCTGATCTTGAACGAGTACGACGACGCATCGTCCTCGTCGAAATCCACGCTGGTGGTGGTGGTTGCAGAAGTCACTCCAGAACTGACCGAACTCGCCAACGGAACAGACAGCGACGACAGTGTTTTGGGAAGTGGAATCTTGTCCAACCCTCCAGAACTAATCACCTTCTCTTCAACTATGAGCAACTCAACTGGAATCGGATTCTCAACAACCTTGTAGTTATACAGACGACCCAATTTCTGACTTCTAGTCCTCTCGGTAATAAATAAATAATTGTCCAACAATATCAAGTGATTTGAGTACGAATTAAGCTTCAAATCGCCCTTTCGAGTAATGTCACCTCTGAACAAGAACCGCCTGTGCTCAGAGTTCAAGTGTATGTATGGCTGGGAGATGTTTGACTTCCACACCAACTGCGCGTGGATCTTCTTAAGCGCAAAAATGTTGTCTGCGTGGTTCTTCATCTCATTCACCTTCAATCCCAACCGTTTAATACTGTCCAAAGCTTGCGCAAGCGCAATGAACTCTGCATCTTGCGCATCATACAACTTGCGGATATCGGTAATCTGGAGCGGAAGCTGCTGGTACCTCGAGTTGAACGTGCTCATCAACAAGAGCGGGCCGTTAACCTTCAACTCCTGCACACGTCTCATCTCACGCACCTTGACGTCCACCCACCGCTTGAGTTGTTCCTGACTGAGCAAGTCCTCGATCATTGGGACCGTACTCATATACACAAGCAACAGCTTTTTCACTTCCGCTGCCCAGTCACTGTATATCTTTGCAATGCCAGACACATTCTGGATGTACCGGCCGTCTGAGATGAGAATCCGCAAGAGCGGCTTGAACAAGACCCGTTTGTGGAGCTGCATCAACTCCTGGCCGGGCTGGATCACGTCGTCCTCAAACTTGTTCATCAGGATAATGTCTTCGCCGACGATGGCACGCGCGGCCTTGATGAACGCAGGCCCGACGTGCTCCACAAAGCACTCGGCTCGCTGGATAAAGGTCTGCTCGTACCGCAACAAGTCGAAAAGTAACGATTGCTTCTTGGTGATCAGTGGGTCGATCGCCTTCAAATCGATAGCCAGGAGTTTCCAGTGCTGTGCCCAGTCCTCGCCAAGCACAATCTCGTCGATGTTGGTGTTCTTCATCTTGTACTCGTGGTCGATCGAACGGTTCAAGTGGCATCGTGGTGAGTAGCACCGCCAGTTCAGCTTCTTGTTCTGGTGGTTCTGCCCGTTGTAGTAGCAGTCGGTCATTTCGGTCAAAACTCCACTTACGTATGCGTCCTGGTCCATAACAACCCCCAATTCCTTGGAAACAGTGCGTGCTGGTTGCGGAGCAGGCTCTTCATCGTCTTCGGTGAGAGGAGGAGTTGGAGGAGCAGGTGCCTCGTACCGAATTGCACCCAAACTCAAAAGCGACTCTATGATCTGGTCCACATTTTGGCTGATCATGTCCAAGGGAACCTCCCTTTTATGGTACACCAACAACTTGATCAAGGCCTTTTTGAACTCGCGTTTTGGAATAAACAGGTCGTGGAGCCAGATGCGTAGCTTGAGACACCACTGGAAGATCGTGCTTAACAGCCACACGTTGTTGCAGTTGGCAAAGTGTTGACTTGCGAGCGCCGCCGACGTGAACGGGAGCAGCGGCAAGTCCAACGGCACCGGGGGCAACGCCGTTTCCTCCTTCTTTGCCTTTGGAATGGCAGGAATTGCAACAGAAGTTTGTGATCCGGGGTATACAGAGTCCTGAACGGCAAAGGAAGGACTGAAAACGGTCCGCTTGGTGGTGGGCGACCTCAGTGGAAGATCGGGCAAGATCGAGTAGTCAAAGTTGTCCGGGGTTTCGTACGCTTCGTAGCCCAAGTTCACATCACTCACATTCATCTCATCGAGCAAGTTGAAGGAGTGGCCGGGGTCGTCATAATAGTCGTCAACAATCTCGTCGCTGTACCCTTCGAAGTTGTCAGGGTCGTAGCCGATTGACGGCGCAGCGCCCATTTTACGCGGTGAACTCAGGCGCGATCTGCTCTGCAACTGAGTGGGCGATCTCTGCGAGGGAACGCCCAAAGAATTGGCACGCTCCGGCTGGTACGACGGGCCCATCAGCGTGCCTGGAACCGTGATCGTGTTGTTTCTACGGGTGTCCCCAACCACCAGAGGCGGTTGGATTCCGCCATACGACCCCGAGTTGAGTGTGGGGATCTTGTTGGGAGTGCTGTTTGCGTGCACCAAGTAGTTGGACCGGAACGGCGACGACACCAGATCAACGGGCAGCAATTCTGGCGGAAGAAAGCTGTAGTTTACATTGACCTCGTCTCTTTCGTTGTAGCTGTATACGTCTGTGTAGTCTGGTTCGTAAGTTGGGTAAGGTAAATTTTGGCTTGGTGGGCCAGTTGGGTAACCTGGGTATTGCGTGGTATGGTTGGTTTGGTGATTGGGTTGAGCGTTATGGTTTGTTTGATGATTGGGTTGAGTGGTATTGTTGGTTTGAAGTGTGGATTGAGTGGGTTGACTGATATGTTGACCGGTATTGGTATGGGTATACTGAGATTGGTTGGCATATTGGGTAGGAGTATTGGAATACTGAGTCTGAGACGCTTGCGGAGCAGACAACTGTTGAAACTGCCTCGTTTTATACAGCCGTGACTGTATAAGCGGAGGAGATATATACTCCGGAAGTTCCTTGGGCCCCATTGGTTTTGGACTGTCGTACGACATTGCAGAATCGTCGGTGGGGGTGAATATAGTGTCAAAACTCTCGTTTGGGTTCTGCGGAGAATTAAAGTCGGTGGTGATTCCCAACGGGTTGCTTGGGTACGACTTGGAAGGCTCGTATTGGGGTCGACCGTACTGGTTTGGGTAGTTGTTGGAGGGCTGTCCATACGAGGGGCTATTTCCCTGGGAGTGGGAGTAGTGGGGTTGCGCGTACTGGGGCTGGCCATATTGCGGCTGGTTGTACTGGTTTTGGTGCGGTGGCGAGTGAGGTTGTGGATAGGGGGCCTGAAAGGGCGCCAGGAAGGCCGGAGCGGTGGGAGTGGTGGGCTGCGCCGGCAACGGCATTGCGCCTGGAACAGTGGGCACGGAGGGCGCCGGCGCACCAGCAGCACCCGGCTTCGCACTGAAGTACAGCGCGTCGAGATCGGGAGGAGGCTTCCGGCGCAACGTCTTCTTGGGTGGTTGGGACATTATCAGCTCCGCTAAAATACACGGTATAGTACAAATACACAGTATAGTACACTAATATACAAGTGATCAACACAATTAAAGGATAGTAATCGCCCGCAGTGATCTCGGTGGTGATCTGCCTGCTTTGTTGCAACAATTAACCGAAATGAGGAGTAGAATGATTAACTAAATTTTTCCCTGATTGCCTTGTTTATCACTGGAGAGGACGCTGACATAAGCGTCGATATAAAAAACGATTGACTTCACGAGCAAGCTGTAGTGATGTCATATTCGGAAGCGGTCAACAAGGTGGTTGCGGAGGGGTCCAGAGCCTACTCCGCGAAGAACTACGACTTGGCGAGTGAAAGGTACGGCGAGGCGTGTCTGCAGTATAGCGAGGAGCAGGGTGAGGACGATGCTGACTTGTTGTTTTTGTATGGCAAGGCCTTGTTCCAAAATGCTGTTTCCCGGTCTGAGGTTTTTGGGGGTTCAGGTGATTTAGGGGGAAAGAATGGTGGTGATGTAGGTGAGGAGGATGATGAGGAAGATGGGGGAAATTTTCAATTTCATGAAGATGCTTTAGCTGAGGAGGATGGTGAGGAGGATGGTGAGGAAGAAAATGATGGGAATGAAGAAAATGGTGAGGAGGACAATGCTGAAGATCAACAAGAGAATGAAGACGGCGAACAAAACGGAGAAAACCCAAACCAAGAAGATCAAACAGACTTTGAAGTGGCATGGGAAATCCTCGATTTAACGCGTTCCCTCATCGAGTCCAAACTCGAAAACGTGGAAGCAGGCAAAAAAGTGACAATTCCCTACTTCCAGTCCGAGTCCGAGGAAACGTCCGACGAATTCATAATATTGACCAGGAAACTCTCGGAAACCTACGACTTACTAGGCGAGGTTTCGTTGGAGGCTGAAAATTTCCAGCAGTCGGCCGTGGACTTGGCCAAGAGCTTGGAGCTCAGGTTGAAGTTGTACCCCGAGTTGTCGTCGCTAGTGTCCGAGTCGCACTACAAGCTCAGTCTTGCGTTGGAGTTTTGTGTGGAGGACCTGCAGCTGAGAGCCAAGGCCGCGGAGCAAATGAAGTTGGCCATTGACTCGGTCAAGGAGAGGACCAAGAACGAGAAGGACGAGGCACGCAGGAAGGACAACGAGGAGTTGGTGCAGGACTTGTTGGTGAGGTACCACGAGTTGAAGCGTGACCCGAGCGAGGACATCAAGGCGGAGCAGTTGGACATGATCAAGGGGTTGCTTGGGGAGGCGGTGGGGGGAACGGCGACCGCAACTGCGGCTGCTGCGTCGTCGGTGAACGACTTGACGTCGGTTGTGAAGAAAAAGAAGGTGAACGATTTGAGTGCGGCTGTGAGGAAGAGGAAGGGTCCGTCAGAGAGAGGAGATGAAAAGAAGGTGAAGAGGTAGGTGAGATCCGTCAGAGAGAGGTGATGAAAAGAAGGTGAAGAGGTAGGCGAGATCCGTCAGAGGAAGGTGATGAAAAGAAGGTGACGAGTTAGGTGAGACTTTCTGTTAATCTTCTTTCTGGATTGTTTTATTACAGGGATCTGACTGGGGTGTTTATATGTAATAATAGTTTAGAGTGATGAGAACAATGTATTGTGATGGTGGGATGAGAAGGGGTGATACAGGAGTTTGATTATTGAAGGAGTGATCACCTTTGATTAATCATACCTATACCAAGTAAATACCTCAATTTAAATGATATTTAACTGTTCAAACAATTGAAGCAACTAAATAAACTTCCAAGCGCATTGAACATAAGTGTACATATAATTCAACATCGATATATGCGTATGTCATAATTTCGCTACTCTCCAAGACAGATGCATTGTCATTTGATTATAATTTTCCATTAACCTATCCAGTACAATCCTCTTCTCTGTTCAATTCGTCTTACCTATGATTCTCATTTCTATATAATACTCCATTTTCACCATCTCTATTCTCATTTCTATATAATACTCCATTTTCACCATCTCTATTCTCATTTCTATATAATACTCCATTTTCACCATCTCTATATAATTCTCATTTCTACATAATACTCCATTTTCACCAACTCTATATAATTCTCATTTCTATATAATACTCCATTTCCATTGAATATCCATTTCTATATAATACTCCATTTCTATACAATAATCCATTCTATTTAATAGGCATTCCAATTCCAATTCAAACCAAATAGGATCCCAATCTAATTCTCCATCTCCAACATGATTCTCCGTATCCACTCTGATTCCCTAACATTCTCCTCTCATTCCCCATCTTTTCCAAATATCTTTTTGCAATCGCGAAGAGATGAAAAAATTACCAAACTCATCTACAATGGCAGCCCAAATCAGAAACGAACTGATATCAAAGAACAACAGAAGAAGAAGAAAAAAGAGAAGAACAGAAGACTTTTCTGACTCTTCATCCTCTTCGTCCTCAGAAGACTCTGGAAACGAAGATGAAACAGAACAAACTGAACAAAAAGAACAAACACAACAAATACCCCAACAAGAAATCAACATCGATGACATACCCATGGACTCGGACGACGAAACCAACACCAACGCCCCAGAACCCTTGTCAGACGCCACCCACAACCAGCTAAACCAGGTCCAACTCACCTCCACCCAGCTCTCCACCATCAGCGACTTTGGCAAGGGCTTGGGCAAAATCACCAACACGGCCGAAATCAAAGACATCTTGGACAAAGACAGAGGCAAGTTGAACACCGAGTTCTTGTCGTTGATGGCGTCGGAGTTCAGCGATGACCTCGATGAGTTGAGAAAGAAGCCGGACTTTAACGACAAGTCGTTGGTATTGTTGGCGAAAACGTTGCAGTCGGGTGCAAACATGTTCGACCCAGACACCTTGGCGGACTTGAGGACCTGAACCGTTGTAGCTTGCAGCCCTACCGGCCCCGTCAGAGCAGAGCATGTTAAATGCACGTGACCCAGGTCACGTTCCTCTTCCTATAGCATCCGAATATAATAATACACCCGTGGGCCTAAAAAGTATACTTTACCTTCTTTCTGTGCCATGACGAGTGAAGCAGTGCACGCGTCCGACGAGGTGGCGGCCGCCACCGCAGAACCCACGGAATCCACGCCCTTGATTGCGCAGAGCGAGACCCTGCAATTGTACGTCGATGACGACGACATGAGAGACGAAGAAGAGTGGACCAAGACCCACGAGCACACCGAAAACATAAGAAAACGCTTGTGGATATTTGTGATTCTCGGCCTAATTGCCTTGTTGGTTCTCCACTTGACCTTCTTGCCGCGTACCTCCTTGAGTCGTGATTTCAGACGGTACCATGGCATCCACTTGACCAAGACCGATGTGCAGCGCAACTTTTTGTTGTATTCTGGTATCGGCAACTCCACCAACAGCTTTGACACGGAGCGCAATATCCGCAACTGGCTCAAGGATTTCTCGTCCTTGAACGCCAAGTCTCCGCTGAACTTGCTTTCATCTGACAACCCAGACCTCGTCAAGTTTGTCGAGGACAGCTTCAGGAAATTCGGTGTTGAGCCTGAAAGCTACACTACAGAGGTGCCTGGGTTGAAGGCTGTCAAGTCCCTGCACATTGAACTTCTAAACGAGAAGAACGAGGTGGTGTACACTGCCAAGTTGGAGGAGCCCGCCTCGAAAACACCCGCTTTCAACGGATTTGGAAAGGAAGGTGAGGTTGTCGGCGAGTTCTTGTATGCTAATGAGGGAACAAAGGAGGATTTTGAGTTGTTGGCTAGAAACAATTTCGATGTTTCTGGTAAAATCATCATTTTGAGGTCGGTGTTGTTGTCCCAAATTAGTGTGTCTGAAAAGGTCCAGATTGCCGAATCTCATGGTGCAATAGCTGTGATTAACTACTTTGATATCCCAGGGGATGTACCAGATAGTGTTAGGGATTTTGCCATACCAAGAAGGTCGCTCTACAAGGGCAATTCCTCTTCGTCTATCGTTTCCATTCCCGCAAACCTCAATTCAGTTTACCCTATATTGAGACAATTGAACCAAGTCAATAGCTTTGCAGACTGGGAATTCCACCCTTCGTTGACGTCCTTCAAGTTGAGAGTGTCGCAGAAGGATTCCTCGACTGAACGAGTATTGACCAACGTGGTCGGCAACATTAAGGGTATTATGAACGAGGGTGACGTTGTTATTGGCGCTAGGAGAGACTCGTTTACCTCCTCGAATCCTTTGAGCAGCCACGCTATTCTCTTTGAAGTGATGAGACACTTCCAGACGTTGAGAAACCTCGGCTGGAAGCCGTTGCGCTCCATCAAGTTTGTTTCCTGGGACGGAAGCAACAACGGGTTGCTTGGTTCGAGGGCCTTGTTGGACCAGGCCCCATTTGCAGGCTCACACATCAGCGGTCCAGAGTCGTTTATTCTCGCGTACATCAACATTGATGCGGATGCCGTCACCGGAAGCAAGTTCCATGTGGACGCAAGCTCAATATTGAACCACGTGTTGAAAGACACGGCTCACTACGTTCCAATTCCAAAGAGACCCGACTCTGCAGACGACTTGCTGATACATGACGAGGACAACGACTACACCACCTTGCACCACTACTGGCTGAACCAAGACAACAGAACTATCAACAACGAGTTGGGACAACTGTTGATCGACTCAGACTCCCTCGTGTTTGAAAACCGCTTGAATTCTCCAATTATCAACTTAAGATTTGACCATAACCCTGCCAAAGACAAGTCGTTGTACATCCCCAACTCCAATTATTACTCTTTGGACTGGTTGAAGAACCACGAGATCGATGAAGACTTTATTTGGCACAGTCTGTTATTCCGTTATATTGGCATGTTGACGATAGCCTTGAGCGAACACGATGTTGTCAACTATAAACTCACAACCGAGGCAAAGGCTATTGAGGAGTATTTCGAAACATTCAAGGGCACCCATGCTGAAAAGCTTAAGGAGTGGAACCAACACACTGTGAATCCAAACTTGCTTGAGGGGTCCAGTTTGAAGAAGGACTTGGACGTTGATACTGCTGACGCTGCAGTAACTTTTGAACAAGTGCTCAACCAGTTCGAGACCTTGGTGCATGGCACCGTGGAGGCCACAATCAAGGCGGATGTCTACAATAAACACGTTCAGGGCAACTTGATTAAGGACTATCCATGGTATAACTACTACAAGAAGTTGGGCCATTTTGCGCAGTTTAAGGTGGTGAACTTCATGTTGCTCCGCAAAAACGGGGCCTTTACTTTGAATGATGCTGACTGGGAGTATTTGGGTGAAGAACCTGAATTTTTCAGGAATGTGATTTACGGAATCCCAAAGTTTTCACCACTGCTTCCCAGCAGCGTTTTAAACTCTCGTACAAAGCACAGCACTTTGACGAGACTTAATGAAGCTGTTAATGAGGATGATTTGGAAAGGACCATTAAATGGTTGGTGGTGATCTATGATAAAATTAGGAATTGGTAGGGAAGTATAAGGCTAGATATGGATAATATGAACGGATTATTAAGATTTTTGGGTGCAAAATTTTATTTTGTGTGATAAAAATGGTTGCACAATTCTTAACTTGGAATTTCAGTAACTACAACTAGGGATCCAAAATTCCTCTACTCATTCATATATAACAGCGTGTTCCTCTATTACCTTCTCGAGAGTATCTCTTAATTCTGGTCTTAATGCTGGATATACCGAGAGAAAAAATACCAGAACGATTCCTCTCTGAAGATTCAGGCGATAAGTTGCAACCCAATCGGTGTATACCCCATATCTTACTGGAAGTAGCGGATGTTTGATCTACGAGCGCGCCAAAAAGCTTATGCCTTTAACCATAAAGCTGGCCAAAGACAAAGAAACACTTCAATTATGCCTTTCCTAGTTGCACCTTTTGCCAAACCAGAGCTTGTACAGCTGTCATTTCCTGGGTTTAAGGGTATTGAGCAGTGTGAAAGGAACATGTGCATTTTAACAACCAAATCACATTATATGTACAAGTTTAGCAGCGGTTTGATTTCTCGATACGCTGAATTGATAATCAATGAAAATACAAATTTCTTCTAATGATACGGAAAGTAGTAACTTCATATGTACTTCTCATCTTAAAAAATCACAATTAAATGTTGACTTGAGTACTGTGTAGTAGCAGGAGGCAGTTGTCGTTATTTTTGCAGCCAGCTGCCTAGTTCAATTGAGCATGTAGAGCTTGGTGAACAGACCAATATTTTTTCCTCAATTTGCAGCCAGGGTAGAATAGCAGAATAGCAGAATAACATATCAGACTAAAATCACGTATATAAGGGAAGCAAACCATACCTCTAGCATTTTATATCTGCGCCTGTGATGGACAACTGGAATAACCCTAGAATAAACTTGAATACCCTTAGAACTAACAAATCTAAGCGAGATTTGGCGCTAGTATATCACTGCGTAGCCGTTTCCTTTATTCTCATTATATACTGTTTGCTGAGACGCAGTATGCTCAGAGAAGGGCGTTTACACCGCCCCGCAGAGTAGGCAAACAACGACTACGTGGCTAATATAAACGCCAATGCAACCGGGTATGAAGCGCAGGGAGAGAGGTCAACTCATAATGAAACGTTGAGTAACAATGAGTTGCATGGCATGTCAATGCCAGAACTACCCAGCTATGAAAAGGTGAAGAACGCCGATCAGGGGCTGAATTGTTCTACGTTGCCAATTTACAAACCTACCGAGAATTTACAGGAGGGCAGACTGCAAGAGGGCAGCTCGCAGGGTCTGTGGTGGTGGTGGTGGTCGTCGTGAAGTAGCATCTGCGCAGTGTTTGAGAAGCTCAAACAGTTGATAAGGGAGTGAGAAGAGAGCATATTTGCGTCACTTGAAGTCTCCGAATTACTTGAACACTCTAAGCTGTTCCTTTAGGTCTAACCAAGTTGTGAACTTTCTTGTTCGAAGTACTGGGGAGATTTCTCTCTATGATTCCACTTTTGAGCCGCTAGTTTTCTTGTATTCATGCAAGGAATGTTTCTTACCCCTTTACTCGGCCTTCAGGTTAAAACCTATGTTTAGTATCGCCTTTTGTTTTAAAATTTTGAACCTTGCTATTACGTTTTTCAGGTCACCAATTTTGAACACTTACGAAGGCTACATCTTTGGCATGAGCTAAGCATTGAACAGTTCATGGACAGCCAAACACTTGGTTTAATTTAGTCCCAACAATTCTTCATCCATACTTTAGTGGCTGTTCAGTATACTTTTACTTCACAATCCCGTTCAGCCTGTCATTTTCAAGGCTTACTTGCTCCTTCAAAATATCAGAAAACTCAATGACTTTCGGAACCACGAACCTTATTGGCCAAGGGAAGACTTCTGAAGACAAAAATTGCTTCATCAAGCGATACGAGATTTTATAGCAATTGACCAAGGCTCTTAAATTTGAGGAGAGTATAAATTACCCAGTTCAGCCTCACCTTTTCTCCAGAAATGATTTGGTCAACGCTAGCGGCAATAGCTGCAGTGTCTCTAAGTGTTCAATCCCAGAATGTTGGGTATATTCATCTTGGATTGGACAAATTACATGGAAACCTTCAAAAGAGAGATGATCAAATTGACTTGGGCATTCTGGGTGCAAGTTATTACTACCTAGCAAACTTGACATTCGGTCTGGAGCAGATTAGTGTGTTAATTGATACAAGCTCTTCAGATACTTGGGTTCCTTCTAAAGATGTTGAATGCCAAATTAGAGTTCCACTTATTCCCTATGATACCATTACCTACTATAATCCACCAAGTACTAACATAGAGATGATAAGCTCAACAAATAACATCCCGGCCATTCCTACAGCATTTCTGGGATCTCTGGGACCGCAAGCAAATGCTTCTAGCTCGCCAACAACCTGTACATCGTTTGGCACTTTGAACACAGACACTCCTGGTGTTTTCAAATCCAACAGCTCGGCAATTCGGCCTTTCTTTAATTATGACAATGGTTCTTTTGGGACCTGGGGATTTGGGGATATTGGACTAGGTTCAACAGTTGTTAGAGACGTGATTTATGGGGTTGCTAACAAAACAAAATATCCCTTTGGTGTACTAGGACTAGGTTTGCCAGTCGGAGAAGTCACAAATAAGTATCCATACTCTAGTAACGAACGATATGTGTACGATAACTTCCCTGTGCAGCTCAAGAAGCAGGGTCTCATAAACAGGACTGTGTACTCATTGTACTTGGGCCCAACATGGGACCAACATGGGCACGTTTTGTTTGGTGCTGTGGACCACAAGAAATACTTGGGCACTTTGACGTTGTCTCCCATTTATACTAGTTATGGTTTCAATGTGCTTCTGACAAGGATACACTCTCTTGCGATCATGGGTGGTAAACCTTCAAAAGCGGTTTTTCTGAAAGTGATACAGCCGGCCGTATTCGACTCAAGCTCAAGGGTGTCCTTCTTCCCTGCGCCTGTATTTGACCGCATGCTAGATACTTTGGGAGCTGGTTATCTTGATAATGGCTACCGTATCAATTGTCCAGCACCAGATACAAATCTCACCTTGAACGTGGAATTCAACGGAGTAAATGTTCTGGTTCCTTTTGGAGTATTGGTGATAGAACAGGACTCTGATTGCTTCTTGTCCATCCAGAGGACTAGCACATACAAGCCTCTTAGGCTAGGTTACGATATTATGAGGTACTTGTACATGGTGTTCGATTTAGACAATCAGGAGATCGCAATAGCAGCGGTTAACATGACAAGCGAAACCGATATCCAAGTGATCGTATCAGATGTACCTAGTGTAACTGAGAAGGTTCAGACTTCTGCGAGTACAAATATCTACCGAGAAACTGGAAGAATTAAGACTGTGGTATCTTATCTGTACACAGGGGACCCTGTAGCCTTTCCATATAAAGCACCCCACAAGCTGAATTCAAAATCAATTACGATTGGAGTTCCTGTGGGTGTGATAGGTGGAATGATACTAATTGGGACTATAATATTCTGTTGTTTTTCTGGAAGGAAGAAAAACTCAAAATGTCGGGAGAGTGTTCCCTTGGAAACAATGACGCCGAGAACTGAACCATTCATGGAAGATGAGCTTGAAGAAGCGCCTCCACCTTACAAGAAACATGGTACACTGATTTTGTGATACGGCTAATAATGAATACACTGAGCCTCTCGTTTTACTCTAGTTGTTGCCGACTTTCTCTGTATGCTTTCTTGAGTCTGTTAAGGCTTTGCTTCTGTTTTATCGAAATTTTACCGGAGGTGCATTTTTTGCAGCCATTCTGTAATCGTAAAATTATCTCGTGACATAAACTACCAGTAACATTTCGCAGCCATTCAAAATTTCGTACTCACATTTCAAAATACTACTTCCAACATACCCATGTCTACAATTGAAATAGTTAATCCTCCAAAGGGAACCGGCCTTCAAACAGCTTGGCTTTTGGCTACTCTCGGGACCAAAGTGAACGGAAAGAAGAGCATCAAAAGGAACATCGTTAGTGCTTATATTCCAGAAGTATGTGGTGAATTGATGGTTACCTGCAATGACAAGAATATCAGATATTCATCCAATATGCTTTACGGTATATCTTTAATCTACAAATCTAAAGTCGGCTACGTTTTGAATGATATTCTCACTCTTAATGCTAAGTTTAAGAGAGAAGCTTTAGCACGTATTCTAGGATCTGAAACAGAGACTGCGGTAGTTGACTCAGGGATTGAAAGAATTACTGCTCAGGAATGGAGCTTGATAAACGCGAAGGGAACTAGACTCTTGTCAAACGATCCTGCATTTGATATCAACACTGATTATGCGTTGAGTTTACCTGAATTTGTAGAGGAAATTGAAGGCCAGCGTAAAAGGAGACGTTTGAAGATTCAAAGAATGGATTTAGAGCTCTTTCCTAATTCCTTTATCAATAATTCGGTGACCCAGTTCATCTCGCAGATGCTGAACGCCCAAGAACCTGAGGATATACTTATCAGTAATTTCATTGAAGGGGAGAGATTTGGGGATTTTGACGTTCAAAGAGAGGAGCCTATAGAGTTGGAACTTAATCTTGAGGATAGTAACGCAAAAGAGGGTGAAGAAGAGAATGAGGAACTGAACAGTCAATATTTGGATTTTGATTTGGGCGAATTGAATGAAGGTCCGTTAGATGTGATTGAAGAGCCTGATGAAAGGACTATTAATAACGATCCTAATTTTCATTTGAGCACTGTAGAACAGACCACCGTTAATCCGATTTTGCAGCCGCAATCCACTTCACAAGCCAGAACTAGATATCACAATTTGATTGTTGACTTGAATTCCAAATTGACCAACGAGGAAATCGAAAGCTATTCTGGTTTTTACGAACAAGAGATGTATACTAGACCTGTAAAGAAAAAAGACTACTACAAAGAATTGATAAAGGAAGTTCAGTGTGGTGAGACTAGACTCACACAACTTATGAATTCAATTGTTTTGGAGGATAACACGCATCTGGCGTTTCTCAATTCTATCTCGAGGGAAGTGGAGAACTTCAGAACTATCGAAAACCTAGAAATCGATTCCGAACATGAAATCGGCAGAGATTCAATGAGACATCCGGTCCTCGATGAAGAACAAGAGTACAACGATTTTGGGTTGGAGAACGATAGGGGTGAGGCGGAAGCAGCGCCAGGCTCGCAAGACATCTTCAATTTAACCTTTGCTACTCTTGACCGAAGTGAAATTAGGTATGGTACGCAGAAAAGCACGTCTTCCCAAGAAGACCATTCAATATGCGCAGAAGAGAACCTTGAGACTGAATTCCAATTGACAAATTTTCTTACTTTTTTGCAGCAACGTGTGGAAGTTCAAGGAACCAAATTCTCCAATCAAGGATTATTCACGAGCCCTGACTCAAGAGAGTACGCAAAGGCCAAATTCTCAGTCTTGATTCCGAACAAGCTGAGTGAGGAACCCGTCAGCAGAAACCTAGCAGCAAGCTCGTTTGCCAGTATTCTAGCGTTGGCCACAAGAAATGCGATAGCGATCGAAACTTCAGACCCCAAGAAGCCGTACGATTTACATTCTGGGGCTGATATCGAAATTGCAGTCCTATTATCGTCCGCTTTTGGGTAATTCACATCAATTTCAAGATGATTGCACAAACTCCGGTGACAAATGAACGAAACCAGCAACCCACAGTTTCGAACCTTGGGAGTGATAGCATGTCCAAGGCTCAAGATAAACTCAAGAGGAAGGTAGTGTTAAGAGAATGGTCATGTCAAGAATAACCGTGAATTCAAGGTGATCGGAAGAAGTGCTATTCAAAAGGTACACAATTCTTCATATTTTGTTCAACCCTACAACAACCCCTATCCCCACATCTACACTAAATTAAAACTGTTGATAATACATCCACAAAACTTGAAATGAAATTAAGGCCAACTATAAATTACTCGTGCTTGACAGGCTCCTCGTCGTGCTTGGCAAACTCCTCTTCGTAGTCGCCGTCAACACCCTCGCCCTCGACTTCCTCGCCTTCCTCGTACTCCTGGCGCAACGACAAAGTTGGCTTGATTGCAGCCGAGTCCAAGGTCCACGCGCTCAAGGCATTCTCAGCATCGATAACAATCTGCTTGGACGCCTCGTAACCGTCGTACGCTGGTCTGGTCTCGCCAGGAGTAACCGAGGAGTCGTCAAGCAACTCCAAAAGCGCCTTACCGTAACCAGCAACAAGGGCGTACTTCTCGGCCAACTCTCTGGTGGCATCAAACTGGTAGTTGTAGGCAGCCTTCAACTTTTCCCTGGTGATGTTCGACAATTGCGCCTCCGCAACCAACGACTCGGCCTCGGCTCTGACCAATTCCTGCTCCAAGGTCGGAATCTTGGGCGACTGTGGGTCCTTGTACTTGAGCAAGGCGATTTCGTCGGTGATCTTCTGCTTTTTGTCTCTCGATGGCTGCACAGACGCCTCAATGTTTCTGATGGTCTTCAACGTGATTCTGTACTGGTCGTACTTGTCAATGTACTGGTCCTCCAACTCACCAATTTCGTAGAGCAACACCGACAACTTGTCAGTCACGTCGGAAACGTCGTCGTCGTTCTCCTCACCCCACGCACTCAAGTGTGTGGCGACGTCCTTGCGTTCTCTGGCGGTGAGCTCGATTGCTCTCATCACATTCTTCTCCATCTTGATAAACTGCGACAACTTTCTCGACAACTCGGGGCCTGTGGCTCCCGCGACCGTCTTGCGGAACGACGACGCAATTCCGCCCTTGCCAAAGAACTTGGACTTGGTGGTGGACGTGGGTGGCGGTGGCGACTGCAACTGCGAGGCAGTGGGCGCCTTTTGCGATCTCAATGAGTATGTTCTGTGCATCGTAGCGCTTTGCCAAGTGCAAATAACTGGACAATCCAGCTCCTTTATATAGTCTGATCCAGCGGCTGGTCGATCGTTTTGTGTCTTTCTTTCCTAATCGGGATGATTGCTCTTTGCTGTATGGAAGCGATACATATGCGGGATTACGTATGGCCGAGTCACGTTATTTGCTGGGTTACGTAATGGGCTTTTTGGTGTTCGAATAGGCGAGAAGTTTATTTGAATTGGCAACCACTGGGACCAGTTGATGTGAATGGTGCACGTAAGTAGAGTGTTGACTTTTTTCTGCATTGGACTAAAATTTGGCCGGCTATTTTAGATATCAGGTTTAGATTTCTCGATCGTTGGTGATGACGTAGGTTTGGTTGATAAGGCTACTGCAAAATGGAGAATCTATTGTTACGTTGAGATGTTGAATTGTATGGAAAGGGGAATTGTGTTTGAAGTTGAATTTAGGGACAGGCTGAAGGTTTTATTGTAGGGAAAGGGAATTGTATTATAATTTGAACTGTAGGGAAAGGGAATTGTGTTAAATTATAGTGTTTGAAATTAAATGAATTAGTTGATTTAGAATTTCTAACAGATTATAAATTTCTTGGTTTTCAATTTTGATAGAATTACACACCTAATACTATTACATTCATTCTAATCCACTAATCAATACAAAGGTTACCTAACTCTTCTTCCTCTTGGAGTCTTCACCCAATTCCTCCCCAGACCTCTTGATGGAAAATTTGGCAGTCCCCAATATCCTATAATAATCCTCCTCCAAAGTCTCATACGCAGTTTGCAACTTATCCTGCATGGTGTTGTCGTCCAACGCATTCAATCCCTCCTTGTTCTTCTCAAAAAGACGTCTCTTGATAAACAACCGCACCTCGCGCTTTGTGTCGCCCCCCAACCCGTTCTTCAACTTGTAAAGCAAAACCATCTCTATTAACCGCGAAAACTGCCTCTTTTCTAACTTGAGTTTGCTGCGTGTGGCTTGCACCCACTCAGAAGTGGCTGTTTTCGTTGTGATCTCCTTCAAGTTTAGCACACCGTTGAGTCGTTTCAAGTCGGCCCGGTCCCTCATGTCGTCAAAACCCTCGTTGGGGTCCTCAATCACCACTTCTATCACCCCGGGAGCAGCAAGCCACTGGCCGAATAGCTGGCTGTAGAACTCCTGGCCCAAGCCCTTGCCCTGGTACGGCGGGAATATAATAAACTGCGAGATCTTCTTTCTGATCTCCTGCTCGTCCTTGTCAAACTTGGCGGCTCCGGCATACTTCCAGTAGTTGTACACCGTGCTGAAGCCGACAATCGTCGGGTCGCCGTTGCGGTTCTGTTTGTATATCACGTACACGTCCCACAAGTTGTCTGTCACGTCAATGTACGAGCCGGCCTCGATGAAAAGTAGCACCAAGATTTGCAACCGCTTGTGCAACTCAAGCCCGCCAGCGCCCTGCAAGTCCAACTTGTAGATGTCGTACTCCGACCCGCCTCTTTTGAACGAGCCGTACTTGTCGCCAGGAATCTGGTACGTTTCCTTTTCCTGTGCAATCAGGTCTGCCCAGGCTCCCTCATCCTTGAAAATGGTTGATTCTGGCAAAAAGCCCAACAATTTGGTCTTCAAGTCCTCGATTTCTGGGTCGTCCAACTTGGCACTGTATTTCACGTTCAAGAACGGCTTGAATGTGTAGTGGTCGTAGCAGAGAAAGATCACCAAGTCTTTGTATCCGTAGATTGTTTCCGCGTCGCCAAAAATTGGATACGTGAAGAGAGGAGGAAACTGGGTGGCTCCTTTCGCGTCTGTCACGAAGACATTGAGAGTCTCGTTGGCAGAAGATGTCCATGCTTCGGGTTGAAGCTGTGACACGAGAGACGATACTCCTTTTGGTTTGATCGGTGAGCTCATGGTTATTGTTTTGTTTGTTAAATTTTCAATGAAATGAGAAAAGATTAAGAGCATCCGAGAACAAATAACTGGTTTGTAAAGTAACTTAAACTTGGGATCGTTTTGCTGTCTGAAAGTAAACAGAGGATTAAAGTACTAGGAACTTCGATGTATCTACCTGAGAGTGAAAATTCGAGTTAATTCTATTATGCGGCGATCATCTCTTATTTTGAACAGCAACTGTTACAGTGCTCATTTTAAACACTTTAGTGTATAGTCTACTTGAGCGTGAGTAAGATTTCAAATAATATCTCAAGGGAACCAGTTGAAGAAAGAGAGGTAACAGTATGTGCATACGATAGGTTCAAAAACTACATGATGTCTGACAATCGAGAAATGCATACTTCAGATGAAAATAGTTTCTTCGAAAGTTGAACCATTCAAAACATTATCACCAATGAACAATTTACCACACTTTTAAATAAAACTTTCCATTATCTATAAAGGTATCTCCTCTCACAAAGATATCCAAGAATTAAACATTAAATACTACTCAAGAACCACAACCAAATCACCAGCATCAACCATGTCACCATTTTTGTGCAAAACCTTGTGCACCTTACCTGCCTTGGTGGCAGTAACCACCATCTCCGTCTTCATAGCTTCCACAACAACCAAACCTTGGCCTGCGGTAACCTCATCGCCAACCTCCACCAACGACTTCCAGAACCTACCAGAGAACTCAGAGTAGATCAACTCGGCATTCTCATCGTATGCTTCGTCAGAAACTATTTCACTTCCTCCCTTCTCCAACTCACTGTTGGAGATCTGGATCAATCTGTTGAACTCCTCCAACTTTTCACCGTCCTGGCTCTTCTTGAATTCCTCAATAGACTCGGTGTTCTTCTGGATCCAGGCCATGTACTGCGTGTGGTTGAAAACAGAGGAGACCAGGTCGACCTTGAACTTACCGGCGTGCATTTCCTCAGTGAACTTGTCGATTTCGGCCTCGCTGACAGGGTAGAACTCAATCTGGTCAAAGGGGTTCAAGAGCCATGGGGCCTCGCCGTTGTGGTGCCCCAACGTCAACTTGTCCCAGATCGGAACGGTTCTGCCCACCAACTGGTACCCACCAGGCGACTCCATGGTGTAGATACACATGTAGTTGCCTCCAATACCAACGGTTCCGTTAGGAGTGTAGGTTCTCGAAGGGTTGTACTTTGTACCCAAGAGTCTGTGTCTGGGGTCCAAAGGAACAGCACAAGGCGCACCCAAGAAAACATCACCCAAGCCCAAGACCAAGAACCTGGCAGTGTACAACATGTCCTTGACATCGGATCTCTTGATACCATTGACACCAGCAATAAAGTCGACGTTGTTGGGTAACCATGGTGCGTCGCTTCTAATGGTTTCAGAGTATCTCTTAACTGCATCCAAAGTTTTCTTGTCCTCAAAGGCCATTGGCAATTTAATGATCTTAGACTCAACCTCCCACTTGTTGATGAAAATGATTTCCTTTTCAAACGAAACCAAAGTGTCAAGCAAATCCTTCTGGGTGATCTTTTCGTCAAACTCAATCAAGACAGAACGAACACCACGAGACATTTCAACAATACCAACAGTTTGGTGGTCGTTGACCATTTCAATCAACTTGTGGATTCTGTATGCCAAGTTCAAGTCCAAGACGTTGTTGCCGTACTCAACAAGGATGTATCTGTCACCAGCCTGTCTGTAGACAACCTTTGGAGCGTTACTGCTAACTTGGAACTCATACAAGACTGGGGATTCAGGTTCAATCAGCTTACCTTCAATAGAAGGCAAGTCGCCAGACAACTCTTCAATGGCAGCATCCTGGGTAATCTTCAACGACTTGGCAGACTCAAACGACAAAGCAACAAACTGGATTTGGTCGCCTGGCTTGACCTGGCCAATCTTCCACATTTCAGCCTCTGCAACAACAGCCTCACAGACAAACCCACCCAAAGATGGACCATCGCAGGTCAAGATAACCGGCTCATCACCGGTAAAGTTGATCGCACCGAGCGAGTAGACGTAGTCGTGAGCGTTCGAAGGGTGCAAACCAGCCTCTCCACCGTCTTTTCTGGCCCACTTTGGCTTGGGACCAATCAACCTGACGCCAAATCTGTTGGAGTTGTAGTGCACCTTCCAGGTATTGCTGAAAAAGTCCTGGATCGACTCCGGCTCAAAGAAGTCTGGAGAACCGTGCGGACCGCACGTCACACCAACCTGCCACACCTTGTTCTGGTAGTTTGGAATCAACGACTTTGGAATGTGCGTTGGCTGCGAAACAGGCGCAGGTAAAGTGCAGCTGGAAAGCGAGGTCTGGCCCAAGAACAAAACGTCACCCAACTTCAACACCCTACCATTGTAACCACCCAAGTTACCCAACGCAAAGGTGGATCTGGAGCCCAAGTACTCAGTCACGTCAATACCGTGTCTGATAGCCAAGTACGCTCTGCACCCAGAGTTCAACTTGCCAATGGACAACCTATCGCCCCTCTTGATGTTGATTGGGGCCCACTGCGAAACCTTGTGGCCGTTGATGTCTACGTCAACCTCACCACCGGTAACAGCAATGACACATTCGTGGTGGAATAAGATTTTTGGACCGTTCAAGGTGATTTCAATGCCGGGGGCTTTCTTGTCGTTGCCGACAATTCTGTTCGCGATCCTGAAGGAATACTCGTCCATGCACCCAGAAGGAGGAACACCAATGTGCCAGTAGCCTTTTCTACCCGGATAGTCTTGCACAGTGGTGTAGGCACCTGGGTGCAAAATTTCAAAGGCAGTGGGCTTGTAGTCGTAGGAGTCCAAAACCTTGGTGGCCACCTTGGCCTCGGCAAACATCTTGGACTTGGCAATGGAGCGCAAGTAGTCAATGTTGGTGATGCAACCGTAGACAACGGTTTCGTCCAAGGCCTTGCACAACTTTTTCAATGCGTCGTTTCTATCCTTGCCGTGGACAATGATCTTGGCCAAGGTAGGGTCGTATTCGGCAGAGACAACGGTACCCTTTTCGACCCAGCCATCAATTCTGGCCCACTCAGGGAACTTCACTTCAGTCAACTGGCCTGGAGAAGGCATAAAGTCCTTGACGGGGTTTTCTGCGTACAATCTGGCTTCCATAGACGCACCGGTGACGGTAATCTGCTGGCTGAAGTCCAAAGGCATATCAGCAGCAATGTACAACATCCACTCAACCAAGTCCAAACCAGTAACCATTTCAGTGATGGGGTGTTCCACCTGCAATCTGGCGTTGACCTCCAAAAAGTAGAACTCGTCTCTCTTTTCGTCGTAGATGAACTCAACAGTACCAGCACACTTGTACTTCATAAGTGCACCAAGCGACTCAGCAGCCTTTCTCATTTTAGCTCTGGTAGACTCGGGTAAGTTTGGAGCTGGAGTTTCTTCGATAATCTTTTGGTTACGACGTTGCAAGGAACAATCTCTCTCTCCCAAAGCAATGGCCTTACCGTAGCCGTCACCAAACATCTGGATCTCCACGTGTCTGGCATTCTCGACAAATCTCTCCAAGAAAACACCAGAGTCACCAAAGTAGGACTTACCCTGGTGCTGAACGGTTGCAAAAACACGCTCAATGTCGGCCTCAGAGTCCACTTTTTGTAAGCCAATACCACCACCACCGGCCGTGGACTTGACCATGACGGGGTACTCCAACTTTGCAGCGATTTCACGGGCCTCCGCGGCATCGCTCACCAAACCAGAGCCGGGCACCAACGGAACACCAGCCTTTTCTGCGATTTCTCGGGCAGAGTGCTTGAGCCCCAACTTTCTGATCGCGTCGCCGGACGGACCAACAAAGACGATGCCCTCCTTGGTGCAGCGGTCGGAAAAGTCGGCGTTTTCAGAGAGGAACCCGTAACCTGGAATAATGGCCTCGGCACCGGTGTCTTTGGCTGCCTTGATGATCTTGTCGATGGAAATGTACGTTTCTGCGGCGGAAACACCGTGCAATGGGACGGCAACATCAGCTTGAAGAACATGCGCAGCATACTTGTCTGGGTCAGAGTAAACCGCAATCGACTTGATGCCCAATTTCTTCAAGGTCTTGATGATTCTGACCGAAATTTCACCTCTGTTGGCCACAAGCACCGAGTTGAAGGGCTTGGTTTTGTTTTCGGTGGCAGCAACATGCTCCTGGTACTTTTTCCAGCCTCCGAAAGAAGTCACATCTATAGTGCCGGGCAACTTGTAGCCAAATTCCTCGCAAATGAATGACTTGACCCACTCGCCAGACTTTAACTCGACAGACCCAATCCCAAGAGGTTCAGGGACCATTGCGATAAAGTCGCCAAACGTCTCTTTAGGTACGGAATACACCTCCAAGGCGATTTCAGTGCCGTCTTTTTCGACTCTTCTCAAGCCAGGTTTCGCAACAGGGCCAGTTTTCGGCAAAGCGTACAACTTGTACTTGGAGGAGGTGGTGGTGGACTCGAGCAACGTGGCATTGACCTTTTCCAACTGCCAGTGCAACTGGAAGCCCTTGAGGTGGGCACCCACCACGGCCAACTTGAGGGTGGTTGCTGGGTTGGGCTGTGGAACATTCGGCAACAACTCATCACCCAAGGTGGAAACCACCTGGGGCAACGCTCCATACGTTCTTGGAACCACTACACTATACTCCTTAATATAACGCGATGCAAACTCCAAAAGCGCATAGTCATTATAAGTGTGCGAGAGTAAGGTAATTCCAAAAGGCATGCCATCGGAACGGAAACCCGCTGGAATGGCCAACGCAGACATGTCCGCCAAGTTGACAAAGTTGGTGTAAGTTCCCTGGTACGAGTTGACCTTGACAGGTTCTGCCTTCAAGTCTGCGATTGTTGGGGTCAAGGGAGCGGTGGGCACCACCAAAACGTCCACGTCTTTCAAAAGAGTCTTGACCTTTTGGAGGATTCCCTGTCTCTTGTACTCGTAGTCGAAAGCGGTGGCAGCCAGGTGTTTTTCACCGCCGCGAATGATCGCGGCCACGGTAGGATCCAAGTCTTTTTCTGGGGGATTAGTGGATAAAAAGGCTTTTGTTGCGGTATAACGCTCCGAAACCCACGGACCATCGTACAAACACTTGGCCAAGTCCAAAAGAGGGTCGATATTGATGGTGACCTTGTTAACACCCACCTTTTCAAGCACGGCCACGGCCTTTTCGAACAATTTGGGGTTCTCGGACTCGCCGTACCACAACAAACTGTCTGGCACGGCCAATGTTGGGGTGGCTGGGAACCTGAGCAACGGGTTCAGCGGTAAAGCTCTCGAGTATTCGTCGTTTTCGCCGTCAAACTCGGCCATCACGTTAAAAGTGATCTGGGCATCCTGCAAGTTCAACGAGAAGATGGACACACAGTCCAAGGACTTGCACGCAGGGACCACTCCGCTGCACAGGAAGACGCCCTTGGTGGGCTTGAGCCCCACCAAGTTGTTCAAGGCGGCGGGCACGCGGCCTGAACCAGCAGTGTCTGTGCCCAATGCTATGGGGACGATGCCCCTGCCCACGACGGACGCAGAGCCGGACAGCGACCCGCCGGGCACGTACTTTTCGTTGAACGAGTTTTTCGCGACGCCGTAGGGCGACCTGACGCCGACCAAACCGGTTGCAAACTGGTCCAAGTTGGTTTTTCCAAGCACGATGGCCCCGGCCGCGCGAAGAAGGCGCACAGTCGTGGCGTCTTCAGCAGGGTCAAACGAGTATGTTGGGCAGGCGGCTGTGGTGGCGAAACCCTTCACGTCGATGTTGTCTTTGATCGCGACGGGCACGCCGTACAAGGGCAACTCGCGCTTGTTGGTTTTCGACTGCAAAAAGGTCCACTGGTGCGCCAAGTTCTCGGGCGTGGCGAGCGAGATCCACGCGCAGTCCGCTGGATACGTCTGCTGTGATGCGAGGAGCTGTGTTAACAACTCAAAAGACTGGTCCGGGGTGGCCCCGTAGTGGAACTGCTTCCAGTCCTCGACTGTCCATCCGATGTACGACATGTTTAGTTAACGTCTGAGTGAGAGGTCAGAGGTTTGCGGTGCGAATCAGGCACACGCTCCAGTATATATATGTCTTCCGTGGGAACTTCCGAAAGAAACAGAAGGCGAGCATCTGTCAGGCTAATTACGCAAGGGCTTCGATAAGCACAAAATGGGGGTTTATGCAGTACAATCTTGTTCATGATATCCAATGTCCGATGTTGGGACCGGCCCCGCTGGCGAAAGACGTGCGGGCCGTTTGTCATGTGAGAGCAATGAAGGTGAAAAATTTTGCTACTTCTTCATCACTCTACAAGACTGCTAATTAGCCTTGATCACAAGACTAGCTAATTTACTTTGATCACAAGTGTAGCTTATTTTCTACTTTGAGTACCACCAATTTTCACCACCTGAGTATCACCAACTGATTTACAGCACTTTGATTACGTCCAATTCTCATCACTTTGAGTACTATTTTCTCACTTTTGTCGCTAGCCTTCTTTAGGATCAAGTGAGATGCCCGCAGTTGGTTCCTTTTCTCCATTTTTGATCTCAACGTCGTATCGGGGCAAATTTATTGGACACTGATAAGATTGCGCGGATCTTCGCCCCGTAGTTTCACCGGCCTTTTTGACTGTACGGCTCAATTTGGACGTCCTGCAGGCAGCACAATTTGCAACCATGTTAATTACTGCGGATGCAATTCTTAACACCTTATATGAGTGGGGCTGATCTTGTTGTGGTGTTTGCCCAACGGGAGAGTTGAAGATTGTGGGAGAGTAGTCGTCGAGATCGGTAGATTCCGACTAACGGTTTTTAACGTTGAGTGGCTTAAGTAATAAGGCCGTCTGTAATTACTGGAACAAAGGGAAAGCGAGCACGAAATTAGAGGTTTGTGGGATATTAGTTTCTTCCGGGGTACCTATTAAGCGATTTTGGTTGGGTCTGTGTATCTGATGTGGTAGTGGTTTAAAGGAGTGTAGTTTATGTTGGGTTTGCTATGAATTTGCACTGGGAAGGCTCTTCACTTGAACTTTGGTTGGCTCTTAATCTGAAGAATAAAGCTGGAGTCGGTATTAACGCTCAAGCAGTTTTCTTTGAAACCAACAATATCCTTCTTCATTAATTGTTTTTTTTTGAGTAGTGTTTTCCTTTGAAGTGTAGAGATCCTCATTGCAATTTCTTTGTGGAGGAGAAACGGTTTGCACTTCTGTGTGCTCATTGAAACTTTACCACACGATGAAAGGAAGTCAAGCTTCCACTCTTGTTTAGTGATCAAATGCTCTCTAACTAGGACGACTACGCCTGAAGTTGGTTTGTGGTGAAACGTGCTCACTATTCGGAACACCGAGGATTTGGTTGAGCACCTTTACTCAAAGCAGTGTATTTGATGAAGAACAGGATCGCAAAAGGGGAGTGAAAATAGGAAGGCATGGCTAATTGAAAGCCTTGTTTGTATGGAGTCTTGTGTTCGCTGTAGATATTTATATGGATAACGACGAGAAGTGCGGAGACAACTCAACAGAGAAAGGCTTCCTGGTGTATTTTGAAAATTGGCAAGCAAAGTGAGATTCAAGGTCTGAGGTTGGTAAGCCAAAGAGAAACAAGAGAACTGAGAAGGAAAATCCTTAGAAACTCTCATCCTGCTGTTACTAATCTAGAAGATGAGATGGAATCAAGAATTTCTGTTTTGCTATTTTACCTTCTTTGCTCATAAATCCCCTTTGCAAGAACTTCCTTCTTAATCATGGAAATATACTTTCTCAATCACTTCGTCTTTTGCTGGTTTAATTCGTCCTTTTTTTTCTCTTTTACGACCGCTTTTACTCTTTTACTACCTCTTTTACTCTTTACTTCCTCTTTTGCTCTTTACTTCCTCTTTTAATCTTTACTTTGTTTAGTAAATTTCTTGTACTCCTTCACCCTGACGCTAAATTCAACGTGAACATAAGTCTCCAAGTAGGAACTTTTGCAAATACGAGACGGAATACCAGAGGAAATCAAACGACGTTTACACTTTTCAAATCACTATTAATTAATCTACAGGCTCTACCTACTTCTTCTCATCAAGTTTATCGTCAATCAAAATTGGAGTGGTGTACCCATCGGCACCAGCAAGCTTACCATCAACAACCTCAACGTCTCTGCTGCGCATCAGCTTGATGAGTTGCGCGGCCACCTGTGACTGCACAGCATGCAACTTCTCTGGGTTCGCAGTCTGCCACTCTCTCAACTTGTACGTCTGGCCCGTCAAGTCCCAGTACATACCTCTGAAAGTGTTGCCCAACGCCTCTCTACCTTCCCAGACTGGGAAAATGATGACAATAAAGGCAGTGAAGAAGATCCAGATGAAGAAAACAACAACCCAGCCGGTGAAGAACCTCTTGGAGAAGATGTACTTGGCACCGTACATTGGCATTGGCCACAAGATAACGAGACAGAGAGTAAGCGTAACACAAATGATGGAGGCCTTCTTGAAGGACTTTCTGAGCAACAACTCCTCCTCCTCCAATCTGTTGGGCACCTGGTGGGCCAAGTTGGTGGCGACGGCGGAAATGGCTGGCTTGACCGGCGAAAGATTGTCGCTGTCGTCTCTTTGTTCCTCGTCTCTGGAGAATCCAAGCCCGTCGTCCTTCTCTTGTAATTCCTCTTCCTCGTCAGCCCTTTCAATCAGCTTCAAGATGGTCCAGTCAAACATCTGTGGCTTGAAAATAAGAGTGAGAATAGGAACGGTGATCAAAGGAGTCAATAAAGCAACAACATTACCGGTCAACATGGCATCGTCCTCAAAAGTGGTGTTGATGTTGATGCTGCCAAACTTCTTCTTGGTGCAGACCAACCACGACATGATGGCCAAGGCAGTAGCGATAGGAGGAGTGAAGGTGGCCGCGTGCCAGTTTTGTCTCTTGGACAACAAAGTGAGCGAACTAGGCAAGACGGCACCGCCAATGATAACACCCATCAACTCGTACAAGTAGCCCATCAGCACACCGGCGTAGTAGAGACCAATGGCGAAGCCGGCCATCACGTACGCGAAAACAATGACCGAAGCATGCGACATGAGCATCAACTTCTTACCACTGGCCCTGGGGTTGATGTAACTTCTGTAGATGTCGTAGGTGAAAACAGTCGAGACAGCAATCAACTCGGCAGACATGGCAGAAGTAACAGCCATGAACACCAAAAGCAAGGAGCAGACAGCACCACCCTTACCCAATAGAGCGACCGAAGCGTTTGGCAAGACCAAACCAGAGCTGACTTCCAAGGGACTCATCTTGGCTGGGTAGGTTGGCCATGCTGGAGTGCCCTCCAAAGACAACGCAGCCAAACCCATGGTGGTGGCAGTGAAAGCAGGAATAGCGAACCAGGCCAATCCGCCCAAGACGTAGCCAGGCATGGCCAGCGCAGGGTTGGCTGCAAAGGCCTTGTTGAAGTAGCCATTGTCCAAGAAAACGGTACCAAAGTTGCCGACAATGTTGATGACAAAGAAGATACCACCAGATCTGGAGTGCATGGTCAAGTAGGAGCCACCAGCGTTGCCCTCCTTTGGTTGAGTTTTGGCCAAAGCGGTCACTCTCTCCCAGACAATGCCTGGAGAACCCAAAACATCAGAAGTTGCAAAGGTAGTAAAAGCGAAAACCATGATGATGAGCACCATGACGACGGTGTGCGCGTAGTCGGTCAAGAAGGTGGCCTTGATACCACCGAAAAGGGTGTAGATAACGACACCCAATGGCAACAAAAGACACGCAGCAACGGTGTTCATACCGGTCAAGTCGCTGACCACCGCAGAACCACCCGTCAAAAGCATACCGGTGACCAAAACGTTGGTTGCAAAACCCCAGAAAATGTAGACACAGTGTGTTTGTGTTCCGTACCTCTTTTTGACAATTTCCAAGTACGAGTGTGCAGTCGGAGCTCTTTCCTTGCCCTTGATGGCCAAGCACGCAAACAAGATAATCTGGCAGGTGGCACCGGCAGCGTAGTATATAGCCCCAGAAACACCGTTGTTGTAGACCTGGGTGGTCGACGTAAGCAAGGTAGCAGCCCATGTCCACGAGGACACCACGGCAGAACAGATCAAGCCAGTGTTCACCGAACGACCGGCGGTCGCGAATTCCTCAGCAGTCATGATTTCCTTGTTGTAACGCTTCAACACGTAGGTGGTGAAGATCATACCTGCGGCGAAAACAGCACCGAGGCCCACCACAACAGCATACCCAGCCCCTTCTGGGAGAGGCACATATATTCCGTTCGACATATTAATGATGAGCAAAGGAAGGCATCTCTGTGCCCTTAAATAGTGCAAGATCGATGCCCCAGACATTCAAAACCGTAGATACCTTGCATATAAAACGCCAAACGGCGGTGGCCCGAAAACCGGCTGCAAACAATAGTGGTATTGATAAGCAGTATGCAGGAGATGACTATTTAGACATATCATGAGAGAGGTACGGAGTGGGAAGATGGATATGTGGGAGTGCTTACTTAGATTGCCGCACGCTTCTCTTCTTGCGCCCTTCTCTTCTCGCACCCTTCTTTTATCGTACTTCTTTCGCTTCACTCCTTCGCCCTGGCCACCCTCACATCTCTCTATTTCTCATCAAATTTCTAGGCTGAAAAATTGGCGTGCTTATCTGCTGCAAATCGCCCAATGCAGTAGTGATATATTAGTCTTAATCTGCGACACTGCGAGTCAATGGGGTAATAACATTGATAAGCTGAACGCCCAATTGATAAAAAAAAAGTCGTCTGCTGGGCCGGACTTGAGTGTTTGGGTTTTATGAGCGACGCTGGGCCGGTCGCAAGTTATTAAGAAAATACTGGAAGAGATAATGATGAGATAATGATAATGTCGAGGCGATCTTGATAACACAAGCAGAGACGTTGCTTTAATTTAAGAAGCTAGAGCCGTTGCTCAATATAACAGAGCCGTTGCTTAATTAAAGTTTGTTAAGGGTCTGTTATTAGAGCTTACGTGAGATGGACCTATAATTACACTCACGTGCTGATAGCCAGTTTAGACGATTTAACTGGACAATCTAAGCGAAGATATTACTGGACGTGATAGTATAGATCTGACGAAGCTCTTGACGTTCCTGACTGCACAGAACTTAATGTCCAATCACGATCGCGATCGCGATGTATAAGCCAAAATTGCATGGTGGTACAAAAGATTGCTGCCAGCACCACGGCCCCAATAGAGCAGATACCATTTCATGATATCGAGCAGATACCATATCTTGATATCTATCTCGCCTTGGTTTGCTTCAACCTAACTATCTACCAAGCACACCGAATAAAAGCTTTCATATTCCAGCACTTCTGTGTAATCTTCCGAGCTTAATTATGGTATGCAATTTATGACTTCACCTTTACGTCGTGCTCCACCTTGAAAGATCTGGACCGTTGCCTCTGGTTGCTGCTAGTTACACTTTCCTACCATCTCTGGTGTTTTCCATGCTGTTTCCGCAAGCAAATGTGAAATCATCAACTGCTTGTTCATTGTGTTCCAACCTTAACTCTATTATGGGATGATGTCGTTTCAGAGGTTGGATAAAAAAATGGCTATGCCAACCATTGCAAAGTAATGTCGGGCACGATTCTAGCGAGGTACCCCAAAGACGTGTTGCACGGAGTTTTCGAGAATTTGTCGCCGGGCGATGTCGTGCACTTGACCCAAGACGGTGTTCTCGAGCAGCACGCGTTCCGCAGACGGTACCTGCGCATTGGGTTGGGCATGAACATGCTGGTGCTCGCGCCCATCGTCTCGGACACACGCATCACCATGATCGACGACCGCGTGCTCCCCGCGTTCATGCGCAGCAACTCCAAGCTCTTCGCGCCGCAGGTGCTCGAGTTCGCGAGCGCACCGCACTTGTTGGAGTTTGACGCGTTGCACCCGAACTTGGTGCCGCGGTTCGCGCAGTTGCAACTCCTGCCCGACGCTACCATGTCCGACGACGACCTCCGCAGCTTGCTGGGCTTCAGCAACCTCGCATCCGTTTTTGTTAGCAGCAATAGACCTTTGTCGCGAGTGCCTCTTCCCTCAAACTTGACCCAAATGGACTTGCTCTACGAAACATTGGACACTTTAATTCCACTGCTGATTCGCAACTTGCACATCTCCAACTGCATCATCCCCAACTTTGACATTTTCCCGTTGAAGTTGCGCAAACTCACCCTCAACGCGGTGTTTGAGCTTGATTTCTCGGAAAAGCTCCCGAAAACATTGACCCACCTCGAGCTTTCCTACGTGACAACCACCAAACACACCTTTTTCGACCACACCCACGATTTGACGTACCTTGGGAACTTGAAAACGTTTGCAACCACCTCATTATACTTGTTTGAGTTGCCCAAGACGGTGACAAGCTTGCGCTTGTGGGATATCGGGTTTGGGTGTCTCAATGGAATCGAAAAGTGCACCTCTTTACAGACGTTGGTGATTGAAAACTCGCGTTTGTTTGACCAGAACGTTTTCAGGGTGGCCTTCCCCCCGTCCATAAAACACATGGAGTTGCGAAACTTGTACTTTGTGGGCGGCACCCCGCCCGTTATATACTTGAAGCTCCCCCGGAAATTGGTGTCTTTCTCCTTGGAAAAGGACGTGCGCACCAAAAAGCTCTACTTGCATAGATCTGTGTTGAAGTCCCGCACCCTAAAAAAACTCAGCTTGATCAACATAGACGGGTTGTACTGTGAGAAAATGGACCCAGTCCAATGCGACTTCAAATGCATAGACAATGTTCAGTTCCCCAGCACCCTCCTCCACCTCACACTCACCAAAATCGGCCTAGCGAGAATATGCAACACCAACTTGCCCTCTCTCAAGCTCAAATCGCTACACTTGTCTGAAAACAGCCTCGACAGCTTCGACACGGACCCGTTCCCGGCATCCTTGGAGTTCCTAGACATCTCCAGCAACAACTGGAGGAGAATCGACCTCAGGCACACCAAAATAAGAGACTTGCATATGAACGACAACAAGTTCACCAACAGCAGCCACATCCAGCTACCCCCTACCATCACCACGCTACACCTCTCGGGAAATAGAATATACTCTTTTGACCAGACGTTTCCTGCCAGTTTGCAATCCCTCAATCTCAGCTACAACGGAATCGAGGTTCTACTCAAGTCATTCTTTGAGTTGCCCAACCTACGGGAGTTGGACATTTCGGGTAATAAAATCGCGGGCACGGAGAGAATACTGTTCCCCTCATTGACACGCTTGAGACTCGACTCGTGCAAGCTCAGCAACAAAGTATTTGAAAAGTTCCTGTTTGGGTCCACGCTAGAATCTCTTTTTGTTGGAGGTAACCACTTTACCGTACCCGTAAGCATAGAGGAAATAGCAGAGAGTGAAAACCACAGTCATTTGCTTGGGTTAGGCCTCCTCCGGCACTGGCAGAAGATTCGGCCTGTAATCCGTAGAAAGCTGGACTTGGTGTGCTATGGCGTCGTTCCGGACCTCGGCGAGGTGTACATGCTCAAGGTGCAATCCAAGAAGCCTCGCAGCCACGTGGTTTATATAACAAACACAGATATTACGGTTATTCTGAATAAGGATGGGATTTCTTTGCGAAGCACGGTGATTCCGTTTTGGATTAATTAGAATGAAATGTGAATTTTTAGTTTTGAAGTTTATCGAAGTACCTTTGTTAGATTTCAGTAAACCTCAAGTGTTCAATGTCCTTCGAAGTCTTCAAAATGAGAAATCAGCACTAAATTTCAAAGTATTAATCAATACTAAACGCAAAGTATATCAATACTAAACTTAAAGTATATCAACACTACTCTTAAAGTGTATATCAAACTCGAAGTATACAGTCGATACTAACCTTTAAGGTAATCAATATAGACAAAGTAAATATACACTACTGAACTTCAAAATCTCACTTAATAAACTTTACGTACAGAATTAATACTAATCTCAAATATACAAAACTAATGTTCATTCAACTCAAATTATACATTCCATACTAAACCCAATGAAAACATTCAAAAGTATACCTTCAATAAACTCAAAGAGAACAATCAAAAGTATACTCCATAAACGAAAAGAAAACACCAATCTAAAGCATAACAATTAAATACTCAATAAACCAAATTAATTCAATACTAAACTCAATACATATACTAGATATTTTACCAAAGTCACTCAATGTACTCTCTATCATCGTCCTTACCTTCTAACTTCCCTCTAATAGCTTCCATCTGCTCCGTCTGCTCCTTCCAAATCTTCTTGTCCTCTGTCTCATTGCTCCTCACAAACAACGAGTCGTCAGGTCTCCTGTAGGAACCCCCCAATCTGTCCCACAAGGTCGTAAACTGACCGTAGTTGTAGTTAAAGTACAAGTGGTGAATGGTGTGGCACGCAGTCCCGTTGACAAAAGGGTCGTTGGACAAGTACTGCCCGTCGTGGATCATCACAGTCCAGAAGTTCACAAACGTGAACAAGAGCAAGTACGACACCTTGTGCAACGGAAACAACATGGGGTAGATGTGGTACGGCAAGCTCTGTGCCCAGCCGTCGACCGGGTGAAACGCGTGCAGCGCAAACGGCGTGCACACGATCCACTTGTGGTGCGGCTTGTGCAACCGCTTGTACACCAGCGGCCAGTGCAACACGCGGTGGATAAAGTAGATGCCGCAGTCGGTGAACAAAATGAACATGGGGATCTGCAGCCAGATGGCCGTCCACCCTCCAGTGGAGCTGTTCACGGGCATGTACAACTTGGAGAATCCCCGGAGTTCCAACAAGAAGAACGGTGCGGTCAACAAAACCATCAAGGGGATAGCAGTCATGGCACGATGGATTTCCAAAGCCATCTGGTTCTTGAGGTAGCGAGGGTGGTTGAAGATCTTCTTGTCAAAAACGGTCAAGTACGATACGTACGCGACCGACAAGTACAAGATCCAGCCGAAAACGGCCGTTATGACAAATATCGAGAGCAACTCCCTCAACAAGTTGGATCTGGCCAAGATGGAGGCGTCGATGAACTTGGTGCCGGGCAACAAGACGGGCTGCAAGCCGTAGATTTCGTCGGTTTTCTGGTAGCTGACGACGCGGTCCAACGCGTACGACAACGGGAGCGGCAATCTGGTGGTGTAGCGCGACACGGTGCCGTTGAGGGCGTCGCCGGCGAACCCGTCCACGACGCTGCGCACCTTGTGCACGGTGGGCGAGCGCTGCAAGAACTGGTCCACCACGCCGCCTTTCGGCAACACGGTCGCGTAGAACTGGTCTAGCAAGTAGTGGTCAGCGATTTCCAAGACGATATCCATGGTGCTTGGTTACTATTCCTGCCGGATTCTGTTTATTTATACCATCGCCAAATTTTTCGTCGTATAAGGGAACGAGTGATTTATTTGTGACATAAGCATAAGCTCCGACACGGAACGAGAATATTGAAGGTGATTTTAGCGAGTGGATTGAAAAGTAAGTTTGATGGCGATTTTAGCGAGTTGAGTAGAGTAGTGTATTTAGTTGACATTAGTCAAAGCTTAATATTGATAGCGAGATGTTGTAGTCCTTTATTATCAGCTCATCTATATTCTATACTAGAGAAAATCCAATAAATCATGTGGTCCGCTGTTGATCAGGCCACTGGGCTTGGGGCTGGGCTTCAAGACGATGTTTGAGTCGAATCCTGGCGGGAGGTGTGAGCCCATTGTTGCAGACGCGGTGGGGGTCGTACCACCGGAGTGCACCGGTGAGCTGACATTCTGCAAGCTTTTCATGGGCTGTTGTTTGCGGACCTCGCTGTTCCAGTCGATGGTGGCGGTCTGGAAGTCTTCAAAGTCGTCGTCGTCGTCTTTTTTGGAGAAGTCGGTGCCTTTGAGGGTGTTGAGGAGGTTGTTTGTTGAGGTGGGGTTTGTAGTTGAGGTGGGTCCTGTAGCACCGAAGGTGTGTTTTGGGAGGGAGAGTGGAGAGGGTTTGGATTTTGGTTTGGGGGTTAGTGTGGGTTGAGATGTTCTTGGGGTGAGTGTGGGTTGGGAAGTTCTAGGAGTAGATTGTGATGCTCTAGGAGTTGAGTGGGACGCTCTTGTAGGTTGCGATGCCCTTGAGGCAGAACGAGTAGAATTTGTTGGGGTTACTCTTTCCTCCCTCACTGTAGGCTTCATAATAATCTTACTCAGTGGCCCCTTCTCCAAACTATCTCTGGTCCCCCCATTAATATTCTGCTTCTTGATCAAAGTCTGAAAACTCGAACCCCCCTCAGGTGTCGGCTCCCTGTCACTCAAAAGCGACATCTTCTTCTCCACTAAAGTCGCCTGCAACCCGTTTATTATCCCAACAAACTGGGTGAACTCCAGCTGCGTACAGTCACTACACCCAAACGCCAACTTGTAGCACTGGGGTATCACCGACTCTATCACAACCTCCATATCAAGCGAAATATGCTCGCTCTCACTCAACACACGGAAAAACAGTAGAATACTCCCCACAATGCGCTTGTCTCTGCTCTTGACATTCTTCAAAATAGGAAACAATTGGTCGTTGACAATAATCCTATCAATAGCCTTCTGGTCAATTAACTTCTCAAAAACACTGATGGTGATCAACTTGGTGGAGAGCACGCTGGTGGTCTTGAAGATCTGGCAGATCAACGGGAACAAGCTGTTTTTCATGTACGGGAAGTCGAGTTTTCCCGCAAACCCAGCCAACTGCGTCAAAAACGACTCCTGGAGCTTGATCTGGTCGGGCTGCGCGCTGGGCTGCTCCTTGCTCAAGTACTCAACCAACTTCTTCAAAATCTCGACAAACTGCTTGTCGTTCAACTTCTGGTCCATCACGCCAATGTTCTCGATTATCGTTAATCTGGTTTTCACAGACGCGCCAATCAACTTGGTGAACGCATTCGCAACTACAGCCTTCTTTTTGTTGTCCTTGAGCAACGTCTCGTAGATACGGTCCTGGAACGTGAGTCCAGAGATGTTCGAGCCGATGCAAAACACAATCTGCAACGACAAAGCTATTATTTGGTCCACATTCGGATCAAGCGCACCCTCACCCAACACACTCAACTCGCTGTTCACCAAGTCGATCAAAAGAGGCAACAACTTCAGCGACTTGAACCCTATGGGGAACTGCGAAAGCAAGTCT
The DNA here is from genome assembly GCA_030556545.1 of Kodamaea sagamina. NCBI lineage: Eukaryota > Fungi > Ascomycota > Pichiomycetes > Serinales > Debaryomycetaceae > Kodamaea > Kodamaea sagamina. The sequence continues at coordinate 798,395 of JAKTUG010000002.1, read as the reverse complement.
GTGCCGGTCTCTGCATCCACGTCGAGCAACCCCTTCAAAAAAACCAACTTCTCGTCGATCGTCTTTGTTGAAAACTCGTCAATGAACCACATCGCCTTCACCAAACTGCCATTAAAATACTCCGACTCTATAAACTGGTCAATGTTGATTCTGTCGTGCGGGTACCGTGCCATCACTTTGGGGTATAACGCATACAACTTCTCGGGAATCTCCTTCAAAACGTACTTCAAGTCGGTGGTGCGGTGGTTGTAGAACTTGGCTGCAAATTTGGTAAACTCCTGCTTGAAGTCGTTGATGCTGTCCAGGTCAAAGCAAGTGATCAAACTCTCTCCCCTGTTGTACAAGTAGAATATGAGGCACCCTAACGACCAGATGTCGTTGCCGAAATCCAACTTCAGCTGCGTGTCCACCACCAACTCCGGCGCAGTGTAGTTCAAGTTGTAGTTGGCAAACGGCACCACCGACTGGTTGTCCATGATGTAGAAACTGCTGCGCTCCAGTGGCGACATATCGTTCAAGTTCTGCAAGAACTTGAACCCCGAGATCTTCCAGTCTCCCTGCGAGTTGATGAACACCGAGCTCGGCTGGATATTACAATGGATGATCGAGCAGTAGTTGTGCAAGAACTGTACACTCTTAGCCACCTGTAACAACCCCTTCTGTATGCTCAACTCATCCATACTCTTGCTAAAATCAACCGTCTGCAAATTGTCTGTCACCGCCTCACTGACAAACAAAAACTTCAGCTTGGTCTCCTCCAAGACCTCGTATATCGTGAGGATCTGCGGGTGTTTCAACTTGCTCAACTGACTGAGCTCGAACTTGAGCAACTCGTAACTCTCACTGATGATAACCCTGGGACTTTTCGAGCTGTTCCGCCCATTCCCTACCACCTTGGCGATATTCGCCTCGAACTTGGTCTTGTCAAATATGAACACCGACACCGCCCTGCCGGTCTGCTTGTGTTTCGCGGGGTAAACGTACCACGGCTCGCTCACAAATGTCGGGTTCTCCAGCACCGTATACGCGGCCCTGATCCCCGTCTGGAAAATAGACTTGAACATGGTGTGTGTTGTGAAAAAAGGCGCTGCAAATGGTGATTTGGCACTGAAAAGTGAAATCCAAAAAACCACACAAGCATGGAACTCTTGCAGGAAAATTTCAGGCACTCGGCGGACCGGTTGGACAAGCCGTCGGCGTACCTCATCAAGAAGGCCGCGCGCAGGCAGAACTTCCAGAGCTTGGAGCGCTCGCTCGAGCTGAAGACCATCTACGTCGGAAACTTGTCGCACTTCACCACCGAAGAGCAGATCCACGAGTTGTTCCTGAAGTGCGGGTCGATAGACAGGATCATCATGGGGCTCGACAGAAACAAGTTGACTCCGTGCGGGTTTTGTTTTGTGGTGTACAAGCATCAGGACGGCTCGTTGAACGCGATGAAGTTCTTGAAGTCGACCATTTTGGACGGCCAGAACTTGTCGATTGACTTGGACCCGGGTTTCCGCGAGGGGAGGCAGTTTGGGAGAGGTATATTTGGGGGGCAGGCGAGCCAGGAGGCTGCTGATGCTGACAATATTTTGAAGTTGGACAGGTCTTTCAGAGGCCGGGGGGGGTTCAGAGGCAGAGGACGGGGGTTTAGGGGTAGAGGTTTCAGAGGGGGGTTTAGGGGGAGGGGAAATGGTAGGGGGAGGGGATTTGGGGGTGGATATAGGGAGGGTTCTCTGTATTCTCAGAATGATTTTGAGTTTGGGAATGATAATTAGATATAAGTTCAGAGGTTTAGCCAAGACTCTTGATGTTTTCAGAAGAGATTTGGCCATGCCTTTTAGTTAAAGATTCTGAGAGGTGATTTTGGTTTGGCTACGACTCTTGGTTCTAGAGATGAGAAAGATTCAGACTTGACATGCTTGGCAAGTGGGTGTGTAAATTTAATTGTTGGTTCTCAATGAGTACAGCTGAGGTAACCCAGATCACTTTCAAATTCTTCATCATTTTGTATTATAATGCTATAACGTTAATATTTGTAGAATTCAGGATCGGTGCTGGAGTATGCTATAAGAATCACCTACAGTGAATAATTCTTCAAATTTGCCAAAATTCTGTCAAAATTGATGAAATCGAGGAAACAGTTCTGAGAAACTAAAAGTTCAAAATCGATTGGTTAGGTGGTATACAGTTGATTTGAGGGTAGTCATAGTTCACATATTATGAAATTTTTTCATACATCAACGTCTTTCTGGTGAATTTGGGAGCAGATTCACGAAAATGAAAACGTCACTAACTAGATTCAACTTCTGTTTTATCTTCCAAATAAAGCTAAAACAATAAATGAGCTCTTCTACAGTAAACTAAAGGAATGAAAGAACTATTATTCTGCAAACTAAAACGAAAGTTCTTTCCTTCAGTGAACTAAAATACCCAAAGTGCACTTCTTACAGTGAACTAAAATCACTTGATAGAACAATCACCATCAACGGAAACTACATTTGAGCAATCCTTCAATCTAAATGGATCTACAATTATAATACCACACTTCAACGAGGACATTCCCCATACATGCATCAGCCGAGAGTTCAGATCTACTCCAAACCTGTCTCTTAACCCATTCGTTTGTTAGACAAAATAGAAGATCGAAAAATTCGAACACAAACGCAGAAAATTTGCAGCCAATACTCAAATAAGTGGATAACCATTTAACTCCTTCTTTCACCAACTCCAAGAGCAACTAATAAATGAAACCTACTGCTAATAAACCTTTATCACCGTCAATATATGTAATGGGTCTTCTAATCTTGATAGCATCTGACTATCTTGAAGTCCCAGATAACACCTGAAACGAATTTATCTGAATTATCCAAACTTATTGAAATAGGGTGTGAAGCCGAATGTCAACGACATACCCACAGATAATTTATTACACGATAATCCACTGAAGTTCACATTCTGCTCGATTACTGCTGATAAGAGATAAGTGGTTCTTTACCGGAAGACATGGAATACAAGTTATCTAAGGCATTGGCTTGAGTTACAGAAAAGTCCTTTCAGGGTCTACAAATTGAAAATCTCACAACTGCATCAAGAAGTTAATACTCCAGAAAAGATGGAAAAACAATCAAGCGAGTGGCTTGTGAAACTGGGTTCCACCAATACTGTGCTACCACAGTTAATAAGCATTTTGCCAAACCACCGTTGGCAGCTTACACAAGAAAAGTCTACTCAAAATCACAGACAACTTAAACTAATCTAAAGACTTACCTAAAGCTTCCCTTTGACTCTTGGAATTCTTGTCAAAAAATGGAACCTCACCCAAAGTAACAACCCTGGTTCCATGACGTTCATCAACACCAATGTCATAGTCAGGAACAGCAAAGTGCTGAGAAACTCTGTTGTCCCAAATAGCTGACGTTCCAAGGCCTTCCTTTGTTGGCTGCCAAGTGAATCTAACCTGGGTATCCAAGTTCTTTTCAAATACAGAAAACAAATACTCCAAGATGGCCTTTGATTCATCAGGCAACAACCCCACAATCTTGGTTGTGTAGCTTCTGTTGACAAACAAAGACTTCCAGCCAGTCACCGGGTGGGTTCTGATGATTGGGTGCTCACGCTCAATTGGACGCGATCCTCTCAATGGCTGGTCACGGTCAAGGTACTCGTGGGCAGAACGGTAGACGGCCGTCTTGCCGTCCAAGAACTCCTGCAATGCTGGAGACAACTTGTCGTACGCGGCATAGCCAGATGCCCAGATAGTGTCGCCGCCTATTTTAGGAATGGCGTCGTTGTGCAAGTGCGACAATCCAGCAGACTGTTTCTCGTGTGTCAAGTCAGTGTGCCACTGAGCTCTAGTTGTCTTGAACTTCTGGTCAATTCCGTAGAACTCGCTGAAGAACCTGTTCCAGATAACAGTGACCCCACTACCCTTTGCGATGTTCTCCTCGCCCTGTTTCAATTCTCTTGCTGGCAAGGGAACATGAGCAGCCTGAGGGTGTCTCTCAACCTGGCCCCAGTATTCTCCAAGAGCCAACTGCTTCTGTGGAGAGAGGTCCTGGTCCCTGAAGAAAACAACAACTCTCTCGGCAACAAGCAAGGCCAACTCGTCCTTCTGCTTGTCGGTCAAGTCGGCCAACTGAACTCCATAGATCTCAGTTCCAATGTGGTTGGTCAAGTTGACTACCTTGCTAGCAGCACCAAACAATGCCTTCTTTTCTGGGTCTGCAAAGGTACCTCTGTCAACGTACTTGACCTCCTTGTCTCTGATTGCAAATGCTTCGTCTACAAAAGTTGGAATCTCCTCCCTTTCTGGGATTCTTGGGTAGCCCTCGCTCAAGTCAATACCGTACTTTTCAAGCCTATTCTTACTGGAAGCTGGCAACTTACCGACAAAATCTTGAGGACCAGCCTTCTTGGATGAGCCGTGTTTGTTAACTAATGGCTTGTTAAGGGTCAATTTCTTGATAGCAGCTTCTATTTCCGTCTGTTCAGCTGTGGTTTCTAACGCAGTAGGTGGAGACATTTTGCAGTGTTGATTGATGGAATATGATCCTCGAGTTCCTTTTATAGTTGTTGGAAGTTGTTGTGGCTCGCTCCACAGTCAATCAGAAGTAAGCTGGCTCCGTTGATCCACTGTTAAAAAGAAAAGGAGTTGGTTATGTTGGCCCTACTCTCATTCGTGATTACAAATGGGGCCTTTCTTGCGAAACTGTGTATGAGGATTTGTGTCCAAAGATGGAGCGTATCGTGCGATTTAGAAGCTTCCGAGGAGCTTTTGTGTGGGGTTCATAGGAAAGTTCGAGCTGTTTGGCGGGTTTGGCTGCCATAGTTATACTATGTTTGATTTAAAAGGGTGCAAAATTTGGTTTTCTGCCACAATGAATTAGGTGAAGATGAGAGTGAGAAAAGACTTAGGACCAAAGAGGAAATGGGATAGATAGACTACCTTTACTCTGGCAATTGAAGCCAACTATCAACCAAGAATCCTTTGGTTCAATAACTCAGGGGTAAATTACAATTAGTAATTCATCAAACGTGGCTAGCTGTGTCTTTGATTACGCAGTGGCAGTTGTTTCTAGAGCCAAATTATCTACTCTTGCGTGATGATAAGGGAAATTTCACAAAAGCGTGGTATGACCACAATTTGCAGCCATGAAGGGGCCAATCCTGTTGCCTTGGTGGGGAAGTTGGATGGACGGGAGGGTTTTGGGTGAGGTGTGGATTTGGGGTGGGTGTGAAACACTACACGAAGAGGAGTGGGGTGGTATTGGGCTTTAACTAAACAGATGGGTGTGGAGAAGACAGAAGATGTTAAGAATACAATGTGAATAAAAGAAGTAAATTGATTGGGTATTACTCAGATAAAGCTAAGGCTGGATATCCGGAAATTTGGCTCCGTCTTAAGTGCTTGTTTTTCAGTAAACTATTATAAGGGAAAGACTGGAAGATATAGGTTCATTGCTTAGTGCACCTCACCCAGAAACTAACTGGCAAAACCAGACAGTTAACAACGTCAAATGGCGTTGTCGACTTTGTGTGTAGTTTAAGTGACATGGGTGATTTGAACAGACAACCTAGTCAAAACATAACTAAACTGGTAGTTCGGGAGATATTTTGAGAGACTATAAGCTTGGGAGATTTCTAGTATCAGAGTTGTAAGCTTTTAACCTTAGTTCTCTTGATGCAAAATCCAGAATTACGGAAAGGTGTCTTGTACCCTCGTACATTTATTTTATCCAGATTAATACTACAAGCATTTCTGTTCAGTAAAATTTTCATATCCAATCATTTGATGTTGAAGCTCCAAGACATTAAATCCAGATTGTAACACTAGTCAAGCAACTCTAAGCGACGAAACACACAACTAGCTCAGAAAACGTTTGTTCTCATTAAGCTGTTTTGCAGCCATGGGAAAGATAACAAAAAATAGTCTTCACTACAACAGAAGCGCTAAAACAAGTAATCCAAAACAATAGCACCCTCTACAATTCACATGATACGACTTCCTTGAAATCTAAACATTTAAACTAATAAGTGTCCGCAGCACTTCAATCCAACTTCTCTTATTCATCGAGAGTTGTGATAAAATTGAACATTTTTTATGGGTGCAAAATCCCATGTGGAACACAAAACTCACGTGCTAATAGAATAACTGAGACTGGACTCAGCAGAATCACAGTTCTGATAGTAAACCGAAGACCACTTGCCCACCAAAGCCTTGCCAACTAGCTCATTTCTCTTTGTGAAGGAAATGCAGTAACTATCCAGCTTCAAGTGCCAGTCGTTATTTCTCAACACCTCGAAAACCGCGGACGCGATCAACTCCTTGTGCACTCGGATATCGTCGTCGTCCTCCGCGTTCCAGAACTTGTAGTAGACGCCTCCAAACAGCCCGCTGTGTATCTTCGGGTCCTGGCCCCAGAAGGTCTGCTTGACGTGCTGGCCAAAGTTGAGGACTTTGTCGAGGAACGGGGTTGCCGGCGGAGCTGTAGGGACGTCCGACGTCGACGCCTGCTTTGCGGTCGCAGACTCGCGTGGAGGCGCAACAACGTGCACTTGCACCTGGTTCGGCTCAGGCGTGTCCCTCAGCACCGCGAACCCCAACACCACCAAAAATACAAGCACCAGAACAATCAATCTACGCTGTGCTTCAAAGATCATTGCTAATTGTAATTTTCAGGAACATAATTTTTCAGGGTTCTGCCTTATTTATATACATAACCGAGTTGCTCCAAATAGGCCCCATTTATTGGTTGTTTTCACTTTTGTCCTACGCCAGCAGGACCACATGTTATGGAGAAGTTTGTAGGCCTGGCAAACCTATTGTTGGCTGTGTTCTCTGCTCCGAGACACTCACCCCATAAAACTGAAAATTCAATCCACCAATGCCCAGTTCGCACGGACGGTGCGTGGGGAGGGGATTCGAGGGGCGTGAAGAGCACCTGCCCCCTAATCCCTCCAGTATCTACCAAACCTGACGGTCGCGTCCCTAGTTTGGGGCAGCTGGGTACTTGCATCTGTATTCACGTGCACGAACACGTGATCACTCTTTCAACGGTCATTAAAAAAGCGCTAAGAAAGACAAGTTTAGCTAATTTAGCATTCATTGATCTAGCTGCACTCAGGCGTTTGGAAACCCAAGTTTTAAGCTGCGCAGCCCCAGATTTCCACCGTAGCAAGAGCCGGCGCAAGTACGAGAAGTCCAACGAATGTCGACCAACAATGGCACGCCCAGTCCGCAACCAGACGGCCGGACCGACGGTCGCGGACGCCCAAAGATAGCCAGCATGCAGTCGACTCCAGCACTACAGACCGTCAGCGGGTCCGCGAGCGCAGGCACCGGAGCGGCACACACGAAAAAACCGGCCTCTGGCAAGATAAAGGGCCACGGCCGGTCGTTATCGCACAACAAGCTCTCGAAGTTGTCGTCCTCCACAACGGCAGCACCCGCAAGTAGACCGCACTTAAGCCGCTCCAAGTCGACAGAGGGGATTGTCAGGAGCCGACTGAGCACTGCATTGAAGAGAAACAACCGGTCCTTCACCAAGATCCCGGGCCTCCAGCCGTTGACCAAGACCACGTCGAACTCGTCGACCAAAATAGCAAACAAGTCGTCAACCTCACTAAAGGGAATGAATCAGACCACCGGAGCCGGTTTGAAAACAAGCAGCCGCAAAGGTAGAGCCATTTTGCAGCTCAATGATGACAACGAGGAATACGAAGACTTGGAGAACAATGACGAACACGAGCACCAAAATTACAACGAGTACGCAGAAAACGAAAACCACTTTTATCAAGTGCAGAACCGTGCTGAAAAGAGCTTTTCGAGTTTGCCCGAGGTTGAGGTGATTGAGGATCTTCTGAAAGAGAAAATGGAGGAAACGCCCAAAATGTATGACCACCAGGGGGAAAAACCTAACCAGCATGACATATCCGCGAGAAGCTCGACAGACGACTTTTCGAACAACATGTACGGGGGTTCGCTCTTGTTGTCGCAGTCGACGGGCTTGACCAAGAAAATCGACAGTAGAAAGCAGGCGCAACAGAAGCCTGGCGCCGACGGATACTCCGGCATCAGCAACATGAGCATCCCCGTAAACCAAAGTTTTGTGGATGCGAGTAATGATTCTTCGGGCAACTCCGAAAATGCGACGGGAATATCATTTAAAGCAAACCCTATAGACAAAATCGCAGAACCGGTCACCACCAACAAGAATGTTGTGCAGAACAACTCATACCAGCCTAATCAGACCATTTTCAACAACCTACAAAGAACAAATTCTCAGTACTTATCGTCCAAGAGGCAGCAGCAGCAACAACAACAAATGGACGATGTTAGCAACTTTTCCAACTTCCTAAACAACAGCAACACGCAGGCACCCATGGACCATCTGAGCAGCCCCAACAACATCAAAACAAGAGCACAACAGCGACTCTGGCTCCAGCGCGAGAACTCGTTGCTCGACATCTCCAACTTGGACCCGGCCCAAATGGGCAACTTTTCGAACTTGTCGTTGAACAACTTGATGTTTGCGCACCACTACAACAATAGCTTGGGCGTACTGAACAAAGACCAGAACCCCATGACCCCTGGTGGGTTCACGCAGCAGCAGGCCATGGCTTTTATGAACAACAACAACCTGGCAAACGCAAGCCTTGGTTCCAACAGCACTAGCAACACCACACCACAGAAATCGTTGCACGGCAGTTTGCAGCAGCAGATTGCCAACATAAATGTCGGAGGCACAAACAGCAGCCGGCCCGCGAGTACCGGAAGTACGAGCAGCGGGGGGCCGCGCACGGAATCGCACTCCAGCAGCGTGGGTAGCATCAACGGCTTGTTAATGATGTTGCAGAACAGCAGCTCTATCCAGCTGAGAACCGAGTTTGAACGGATGAACAGGGAGTACTTGAATGTGCGCAGAAACTTGAACCCGGTCGGCGAGACCCTTAACAGAACAGAAAAGTACCTTGGAGGCAGCGAGACACGCAATGGGCACAGCCGGGAGATCGAGGTGAAGAAGACGAAAAAAGGCGAGGCGGCTTCCTCCTTCAGTGGGAACACCTTTAGAGACATGTCGACCTTGTATCCGGAGAAGGAGCAGGAAATGAACATGAAGTTGAACCGGTTGTGGCTGGAGGCGGCGTCCTCGATAGCTGTTCCTCAGACAAATGTAACGAGGAACCAGCACCAGCACCAGCCTAACTTGCAGCAACAGTTGCAGCAGCTACAGATGCAGCAGAATCAGCAGCAGGTGCAGCAGAGCCAACAGCAGAGGCCTGTCAATCCACGGATGACCTCGCTCACGCAGCAATCTGGGCAGTTGAGAAACCAGCAAATGGCCAACAGGGGGGTGAAGTTGTCTTCCAAGAGGGTTGAGCAGTCTACATAAAGATCTTATTTATACAGATGAGCTTTATTTATACAATATTCATATTGTGATGTATTAGCATTAGTTATCTTAATTATATAGATGAGCTTTATTTATACAATATTCATAGTGGGAGGTATTAGCATCAGTTATCTTAATTATACAGATGAGCTTTATTTATACAATATTCATAGTGGGAGGTATTAGCATCAGTTATCTTAATTATACAGATGAGCTTAATTTACCAATATTCATAATGGGATGAGTAGTGGGCGATATACGTTTTTAAAGTATTGAGGGTTATACTTTTTTAAAGTATAGAGGTTGTAAAGAAGTTGAATAAAAGTTTTATCGAATAATATAGAAGTAAGAGTGTTATTGAAGTAGGAGTGTAAAATGATTTTAAAAACTCTTTGAATGTATGAGTAGGTAGTATGTAAAGCAGTCATTGGAACTCGTTGATTAATATTTCAAGAGACAAAAAGTTCAATTAACAATTGGTCTTGTTTGTATTAGGTAAACCTATAGAGATTATGATTCATTATTGAGAAGAAAGTGTGGATTTTAACATATCACCTATCGTATATCAAACAAACTGAGCTTCTGATACAACCCAACATATGTCTTTCATCTTCATTCATCCATCACTAAGACCTCCCACAACATAAACTCATCCTCACTTCTACAACTCAAAATATCATTATCGATTATATACATGCGTCTAATATAAGAATACCTCAACTATCCCTGCTTCTGTTTATGCTTCCCATTAGACTTGCAGAAAACAAAAACCTTTCCCTTCCTCCTCACAATATAACAGTCCTTGCAAAACTTCTTCACGGAGGTTCTCACCTTGAAGGTCCTGACCAAGTCGGTCTGCACCACACTTTTTTGCACAACCGGAATCACCATCTTGGGAGCAGCATTAAACAACGCCCGGGCAGGCATCATCCCAACCTGGCGCTTAATAGCTCCAACCAACGAAAACATGCTTTCTCTAAATCACTAGACACTTTTTTTTCATCACTTCATTTGGTCTTACATAAGCCGAACTGAACAAATTTTAGCTTTCCAAATCAAACACGTATTTTCAACAACAAGTACGTACGACGTAAACGATTGGAGCCCCGATAGCAAAGATGTCGACCAGATCGTACAAGTCGAAGGACGCCTACGCCAGCCTGTCTGGAATGCCGGACAAAATGGCGGTGGTGCAGGAGTGTTTGCAGCAGTTCAACAGCTCGCCCATCAACGCGAAGAAGTGCCGCAAGTTGTTGGCCAAGTTGTTGAGATTGATCTACAGCGGCGAGCTGTTCCCCTCGCAGGAGTCCACCACGTTGTTCTTCTCGATTTCCAAGTTGTTCCAGCACAAGGACCAGGCGTTGCGGCAGTTGGTCTACTTGACCATCAAGGAATTGTCGGCCACGTCCGACGACATTTTGATGGTCACGTCCTCCATCATGAAGGACGTGCAGGGCGGCAACTCCATCTACAAGCCCAACGCCATCAGAACGTTGTCGCGCGTCTTGGACCCCACCACTGTCAACGCCGCCGAGCGCTTGTACAAGAACGCCATTGTCGACAAGAACCCGGTGATCCTGTCCGCCGCGTTGGTCTCCTCCTACAACTTGTACCCCAATGCCAAGGACGTGGTCAAGAGATTCGCCAACGAGACCTTGGAGACCATCCAGTCCATCAAGCAGTTCCCCCCCACCCAGTACGAGACTTACGACCACTACGGCGGATTGAACAGCGACTTGCCTTCCACCTCGTTCATGTACCAGTACCACGCGCTTGGTCTCTTGTACAACTTGAGGAACCACGACAAAATGGCCTTGGTCAGATTGATCTCGTCCTTGTCTGAGGGAACTACTTTGAAAAACTCGTTGGCCATCATCCAGTTGATCAAGTACATCCACAAGGTCTTGATTGACGACGAGTCCTTGTTCCCACACTTGTACCCTATCTTGAGCAACTTTTTGAAGCACAGCTCGGACATGGTGGAGTTAGAGGCATGCAAAACCATTGTCCACTTGCAGTCTTTGATCAAGGAGGACCAGTTGCAGCAGGTGATCTCCACGTTGCAGAGCTTGCTCACTGTTCCCAGAATCGCAACCAGATTTGCGGCCATTAGATTGATAAACAAGATCTCCGTCAAGTACCCCGAGCACATTTTGGTTGTGAGTGTCGAGTTGGAGAGCTTGATCAACGACTCCAACAGAGCCATTGCGACCTTGGCTATCACCACGTTGTTGAAGACGATGGGTTCCGGTTCAGTTGACACCGGGTCCGAGGGCGGCGAACGCGTGGACAGGTTGATTGGGAAAATGACCTCGTTGATGGACGAGATCACCGAGGAGTTCAAGGTGGTCATCATCGAGGCGATCGAGAGCTTGGCACTCAAGTTCCCATCCAAGCACAAGAAGTTGGTCAACTTTTTGACCGAGTTGTTGAGGGACGACGGTTCTTTGTCTTTGAAGACAAGCATAGTGGATGCGTTGTTTGCGTTGATCAAGTTCTTGCCTGACGCCAGTGCCAAGCAGTTGATCTTGATGAACTTGTGTGAGTTCATCGAGGACTGCGAGTTCACAGAGTTGTCGGTGCGTATCTTGTACTTGTTGGGTGAGGAGGGCCCCCACACCACAAACCCATCCTACTACATTAGACACATCTACAACAGATTGGTGTTGGAGAACTCGATCATCAGGTCGTCGGCAGTCATCTCCTTGTCCAAGTTTGCCATTGTGTGTGGTGGCGATGTCCTGAGCAACATCAAGATTTTGTTGAACAGATGTTTGAACGATGCCGACGACGAGGTCAGAGACCGTGCCGTTGTGTCGTTGAAGTTCATCGAGAATGCTGCCACCAAGTCTGCAGAGACCCAGAAATTGATTTTCAACGAGTCCAAGTACGACTTGGCTGCCTTGGAGGGCAAATTGACCCGCTACTTGAAGGACCAGTCTAACTTTGAGCACAAGTTCGACATCAGCGAGGTTCCAGTGTACAGTGGAGACGAGTTGAAGACCATTGAGTACAATAGAAAGCTCAACAAGTTGGAGTCGACGGGCTCGAAGGACCAATCGAATGACAGTACCGACAGCAGCGCGGCCAACGGAAGTGGAAACGGCTCGACCTCTGGCCAGCCAAACGATTACGCCAACGACTTGCTCAAGCAGCAGGAGTACGCTGCCGAGTTGGCGGCCGTCGAGCAGTTCCTGAACTACGGCCCATTGACCAAGTCGGTCGTCCAACCAGTCTACTTGACGGACAAGGAAAACGAGATTGTTGTCACCGTGGTGAAACACTTGTTCATCGAGTCGCAGAAGTTGGTGTTGCAGTACAACATCACCAACACGTTGCCCACCAACATCTTGCAAGAAATCAAGGTGCTTGTGGAGTCCGACAACGACTTGTACACGGAGGACTCGGAGTCGGAGTTCATATTGCCGGAGTTACAGCCAGACACCACGGGAAGTGTCTACGTTTCGAGAAACATTCCAAACTTGAGCGCTGGCGAGGAGTTGTTGGCTGCGTTCGGCAACAGCATCAGTTACATCAACAAAGACGACGAGGACGACGAGGGCTACCCCGACGAGTACCAGATTGACGACTTGGAGATCTTTGTGGGCGACTTTGTCACGCCGTTGTTTGTCAACACCACGAACGGGGCGAACAACAACTTTACTGCGATCATGGACCTGTTGCCCAACTACGTCACCAGGGTTGTGCCGCTCAAGGGCGTTGCTTCCATCAACGACGCGGTGCTGAGATTGAAGAAGTTGTTGAACATGTCGCCTTTGGAGGGCTCGGAGTTTGTGCTCAATGAAAATGTCACCAGCCACCAGTTGAAGTTGTATGGCAGAGATGTTTGGGGAGGGAAGGTTGCGGTGTTGGTTTCGTTGGCTGTTACGGGTGCCAGGGTCATTGCCAAGGTTGAAGCCAGGTCTGAGACTGACGACTTCAGTACTTTTGTTACCGAGGGTACTTATTAAATATGTTTAATTAAAATTGATTTGTGAAGTATTGTAGGTTTTTGATTTAACGAGTTTAGGGATGGTGAAGGTTATGTTTAACTAAAATTGGAATGTGAGATGTAGTGGTACTTTTTACGATAGAATGAAATTGGTTCTATAAGGAGGTCCTTATTAAGTTGCAATGATTAAAGTGAAGTCGTTTTTGTGAAGGTACTTATTAAATTTAATATTGATTAGACGAGTTGTACCGCAAGATACTTATTAAGTTTAATTGAATTTGATTTGATGATATTGCATGTCAAATGTTTTCTAAAAATTGAATTTTGGTGATGATTGTAAATGAACTTTTCATACAATTAATTAGAATTGAATTTGAATGTATTTTTATTGATCTGAAAATCTCTCAGAACCGCAAGCGAGTATAAACTTCTTTTCATTACTCTAGTCAATCCTCTGCCAAACATTTCAAAAGGTTTCTGTACAAACTCCAAGAACGAAGTTGGTTCTAACTTTTAATATATTCATTATCAAATGGTTTCTGTACAACTCTAAGAACGAAGAAGGTTTAACTTTTATGAAATGCATCTATAAACCTAACACCTAAAAAACAATTAACAATCCACAGATTGCAAACAAACAAACAAACATCTCCAAGGTAAACCTGACCGCCGAATTATGCTTTGTACCTGTAGATGCACCTCCCGTAGAAGTTCCCCCCGTGGAAAAACCACCCGTGTGAACAGGACGTGTACCAGTAACAGTCAACGTTCTGTTTGTTCCACCAGCACTGGGCAGAACATCTATTGGACCACCATTGGAGAAGATATTGCTCGAGTCCGAGGCAGTGGCATACAGAACCGTGCCGGTGATGGACGATTCCGAAACCGTATCCTGCGCTGTAGCACTGTACTGAGGTGCAATAACCGCCCCCGGTACAGTCGCAGAGATTACTTCTATGTCTGAATCGTTGGTGAACTTAGCCTGTGCAATCGAGAGCTCCAAGTTATCCAAGTCGTACACCACGTACATGCTTCTCATGACGTTGTCGCCAAGAATAAAGAAACCATTCGTCTCGCCGCCAAAGTTTAAAAGACACTGCTTGTCCGACCCGTACGGATTCACCACGTTGATCAAAGGAACCAGGATCTCCTGGCCACTAAAGTTGAACAAGAAGGAAATGTTAGCACTGCTCAGTGGACAGTTGATCAAGTACCCGTTTGCGTCGTTGGAGTACGTACCACCCAAGGCAGTGCCAATATTGTCGAGCATCGCCCTTGGAATGAAGGAGAAGGTAGTGCCCGAGTCGAGCAACGCACCCTGGGAGACCTCCAGGACCGTTACATTGAAAGGCTCGCTCTTGGTTCCGCCTACAATCAGCACTGAGTCGACATTAGGTGCGAGTCTGTTGGGGCTGCGGAAGCCCAAGCCTTTGTCGTGGTTGATGAGCACTGCAGGGACCGCAGCCAAAGAACCCTCGTACTTGGCGTGGTCCAAGGCGCCGAACAAAAAGTGGCCTGAAGCCCCGTCGGGTGGTCCCAAGTACATGGAGTACACGGTTCTGCTGATGATGCCCTGCTTGGTCAACATGACCGGGAAGTTGTCGTAGATGCCACGTTGCTGGTGCTTTGGGTGGAAAGACGCCTCACCGGCCTCGAGCCCAATGCCTAAGATTCCAATGTACGCGGACGTCGACGTGCCCACCGCAATGGTGAGGTCCTTGACGGTGACTCCACCGAGACTGACGTCTGCCTGGCCGTAGGTGCCTTGTGTCTTTGTACCATCTCCGTAACTGATCTCAAACAGGGGAAGCGAGTTGTTCGGCAGGAAAACGTTTGCCTCGTTCGTGTTTAGCGAGCCGAACGACGTGCAGGTATTGGAGGCGCCATCGCTGGCGATCGGACCAACACCCGGATTGAAAACCGCAGACGTAGGACTAGGGCCCAGGTCGTCTTGCGCTCCTCCATCTCTTTCCAGGCGCAGATCGGAAACAACGTTGTTGGAACTGCCGTACCTGCTTGACGCCTGTCTAACGACGCAGTCCACGTCCGAAGAGGGAACCCACAAGTCGGACGACCCAGTGTCTATATGAACCGAGATGTTGTCGTTTCCAATCTGTAGAACTGCCATGTAGCCCAACTCTTCCCAAGGACTGTCCAAATCCAAGGTACTGTCCCGTTTTTCGAGCCTTCCACTCTTCAAGATGTCGAAATCAAGACGCAATGCCCCATCTGGCACGGCCTGGACCAACACAGCAGTTCCAGCAAACAAGCAAACTGAACTCCACTTCATCTTTGACTTGCTAACACGTCAAGGCTGGGTAAGTTTATACCATTTTTCAATAGACACGCGTATGCAGCCAGTCACCTTGTAAACATAAGCCAAGGTGAAACCGGTGCGTAGCAAATTTTAGAGACTGTTTAGTAAGGAACCGTGGGGGTGCTGAGGCAGAAATTGAGCCTCGTCTGCGGGCGTGACCTTTGTTGACCTGGGTTTTGAGGATGCAACACCACACTGCTTCATCACTGCACAAAAAACGTTTTTAGGTTTGGCAGTGTTCAAAGGATGGAAAGGTGTTATTTTTAGGTTCTGTGGTGGAATCGGGTGGAAAATCATCATAAACGCCTTGATGATCTGTTCTGTTCTGGACTCGATGTGATGCAGATTGGGTTGTGATTGATGCTGAGCACGTGAATTGAGTTAAGTTTCCTAGGTTTTTGAATCGATTTGAAGGCGGTGAGTGCCATTGTTGTTGTATTTAAGTATCTTTCACTTGACATGTTGGCATGATATATATATTTTCATCAATTCATATTCCTTTTAGACTGATGGATGATAATTAAGTTATTGGGTTCAATCATTTCATTGTATTAGATTTTCTAAAATATATTGCAGCAAGATTTTATCTCATAATATAGTTGCAGAATTTGTATCATACCATTGTTATCGTGTCAAGTACTAGTATTTTCATTAAATCGTTGTAAATAGAGTTTCTGCCATGTCATTGTACTACTATTTCTGTATTATATTCCAGCAATAATTCCAATTATATAATTCTGAACTCAATCATACCATTGTCTTAGAATTTCCCTTATACTATTATAATTGAATTTATTCATACTCTGTACTAGATTTTCTAACTCACTATAATTTCTCACATACCATAATTTTTATCATTTAATTATACAAGAACTTCCATCATTCCATTGTACTAGAATTCTACCATACCATTGCACTTTTATCATATCATTGTTCTATCCGTTAGCAGAATTATATCCATAGCAACAAGAATTCTATCCGTATTAGCAG
Source organism: Kodamaea sagamina (assembly GCA_030556545.1). Classification (NCBI taxonomy): domain Eukaryota; kingdom Fungi; phylum Ascomycota; class Pichiomycetes; order Serinales; family Debaryomycetaceae; genus Kodamaea; species Kodamaea sagamina. The sequence continues at coordinate 781,756 of JAKTUG010000002.1, read as the reverse complement.
ATTCATATCCATAGCAACCAGAATTCTATAACTAATTCTTTCCAATTGTGATGAGTGGGTATCAACTTAATTGAGAATTTAGAGAAATATTCTCTTCTAAAGACTCAATCTTCGATATCGCGTAAAGTAGCTTAAACTTAACAATGCTCTTATACTACCAAAAATAGCAATTAAACCAAGATCTCATATCTCAATTCCCTTTATACAGTCAACTCTCAATAACTAGTTCGTAATCTAGTTAACCTCAATAAATACTCCACTAGCCAAGAGACTTATGTCTAGCCATTCAACTCTCCTCCTCTTTAAGTCATCCCTTCGAAACTTTCATCTTCTTATACAAAAACCCACCCAGAAAATAAACAGCCAACGCAGCCAACAAGATCAACAAAAAGATCCAAACCACGCCAAAGTTGTTGGCCTGAGTAGCCGTAGGACACGCATGGTGCGAACGCACCTCGAAAAAGTAGCTGCAGTCGTTTAACGTGCCCACGTACGAGATCGAGGCCTTGGCCATCATCTCCCTGTCGCACACAAACGTCAACAAGGTGGACCGCCGCATGCGCGTACCGGTGGCGGAGTCCGCCATGTTCTTGCAGTACGACCCGTTTTCGTACGTCAAGGTCAACTTCCTCCCCCTGAACCTCGGCGTGGTTGCAAATTCGCCGATCGACACGTACTTGTTGGTTTCCGGGTCCACAAAGTACGCGCCGACGTTGGTGCCGTTGACGTCGCCCAGAAGATCGCCCTCGTGCGACGTCTTGAACGGGCTCGAGCACACGCCGAGCGTGTAGTTGACCTTGCTGTCGAACCCGCGCGCCTGCCAGGGCCGGGGCTTGAGCGCGCCCTCAGGGGTCACGAACGACGACAACTCGCGCAAGTCGATGAAGCCGTTGGTGTGCGGGTTGACCACCGTGCACGCGTCGAGCTCCTTCTCTTTTTCCTCGTCGTCGACCACCTTGGAACTGGCGGCGGCCTTTCCTGTCTGCGACTGCGGCAACCGGCTGACTGGAGGCGCCTGCCCTATGTTCGAAAACGACAAAAGATGCGACGATTTCTCGTAGAGCGCCTGCTGGCGCGCCAAGTGGAACACGTAGAGGAAGACGACTGTGGAAACAATCCCCATCGGGATCATAAACCGTTGGTACAACTTCATCTGGTCTTTATCTCTGGTTTTCAAAGTGTTCTGTAAAAGAAACGGTGGCAGATTTGCACGTGAAGGGTCAGGTGGGGTTTCTTCGGAAGGTAAGGATTCGAGTGTGAGGAAAGGAGGTGGGAATATGGGTTTCTCTAAGTCAGCAACTATTGGGTTATGTCAGCAACTATCGAGGTATACTCTAATACACTCTTCTGGAACCAATTGTGACGGAGCTATGGTAAGTTCCTAAAGTCAAAAAGAGTAAGTGAGCTTTCTCGCTTAAGAAATGACCGCGCTACCATAGCGCCCAATATTCACGGATCCAAAAAACTTAACGACACCAAAGACACCAAAGAATGGATGCCTGGCTCGGATCAGGCGTGACTAGCGCACTACTGCAGCCGTTCGGGCTCAAATACGCGGACCCCGTGCTCGCGCAGATCTTGCCGACCAAAACGGCCGTCGCTGCCGCGTACGACAAGCTCAAGACCGACGCGGACGCAGAGCCCTCGCACGAGTTGTCGCTTTTGCAGTTGATGAACGCTGCAATTGACGGCGACTTGATCTCCTTGGAGGCCGCTTTGAAGGCGTACCCCGAGCTCACAGATAACTACTTCCCAGACCCGCTGGTATCCCCCAAAGGCGTGACGCCGTTGATCCTCTCCATTTGCTTTGCAAGGTACGACATCACCGAGTCGCTACTTTTGAACCACCTGGCCGACCCAGATTTGCACGACACCGTGCTCAGCTACACGCCGTTGATGTGGGCGGTATACTTGGACCAGGTGGAGACGGTGCGGTTGTTGTTGGACTACCAGGCGGACCCGTACTTGGCGCCGGCGGACGACAAGTCGGCCGTGTCGTTGGTGGCGCCCGACAAGGCCGAGATGTACGAGTTTTTCAGGCAGCACAACTTGTTGGCGAAGGCGCAGGACGGCGGCGACGACTTCTACAAGTCGTTTGGCGACGACGGCTTGGCAGACGATTTAAACGTCAAGTTGCAGTTACAGAGCATGTCCGCTGGTGGAGAAATAGAGGAGCCAGAGGAACAGGTGTACGAGGAGGACGACGAGAACTTGCTTGCACGCGACACCGAACTCGTGGCCAGACCCGTGTTTGAGTACACCAAGCTCGTGGCGGAGCAGTTTATAAAGTTCAGCGACAGCGACATCGGTTCGCTCTTGGACTACACATTCGACATCAGGCTCAAGATCCGACAGTTCCAGCACGACTCCAAGGTTCCGGCGGCCATTGTTTTCCAGTTGGTGAGGTACTCGTCGATGAAGGTCAACAGCGTGGAGTTGACCGAGTTTTTGTTTGACTGCTTCACTGCAAGACTACGGTCCGTCACCAACACCAAGTCTGGAGCATTCAACATGGCTCTCCAGGACACCAACGGGGCAACCAGCGCTGCGGCAGGCGCGGGCGACATCGTGTTGCTCAGCTACTGGTTGTCGGTCTTGCAGTTTTTGCATTTTTACTTCTCCAAGGGCTCCGTCTACCAACAATACCCCAAGTTTGAGCACGAGTTGAGCAACTTGTTGCAATCCTTGATTGCAACCATATCTTTCTCCATAAACTCTAGATTGAACGCCTTGGTGGACAGCTGTTTGATCGAGTTCACCAACTTGGTGGACGTTTCCAACGTCCTCTACGCAAAGGACTGGAACTTGTTCAAGAACAAGAAATCCAAGCATCCAAACACATATGACGACATTATTGCTATGCTCTACCCCCCCTCGCAAAACGACCTCATGAAACCGTCCCCGATTAGATACTTGCAGGTGTTGGGTGCGTTGGACTATGTTTTGAACATTCACAAGGTGAACATGCTGATCAGGTCGCAGACCTATTCGCAGGTGTTCCACTACATAAATGCTATCATTTTCAACAGAATCATCAGCCAGTCGAGATACAACACGCGCTCCAAAGCCATCCAAATCCGCTTGAACCTCTCGACTATCGAGGACTGGTTGCGGTCGCACAACTTCAAGTTTGAGTCGTCGAGCAGGCAGAACTCCTTGTACAGCATTGGCACCAGGCGGTTGCAGCCGACGTTCGAGTTGTTGCAGTTCCTCCAGTGCGTTTCTCTGTTGCCAGACGAGGAAAGCTTGATCAACACCATCAACCAGTTCGAGTACTTGAACTACTACCAGCTACTCAAGATCATGAACAAGTTGTACAGGTACGAGGTGAACGAGCCGCGCATACCGAAGAAGGCGACGCAGCTCCTCAAGGACTTGTGTGCGCAGAGAGGTCCTACACAGTTGGAGACCATCGACCTCAAGTACATGGCGCTGACGGGGTTCTTGTCCAAGGAGTTGAACATATACATCAATCCCAACGACATCTTCGAGGTGGTGCTCCCCAGCTTCATCTCGATGATCAACATGTACGGTGTGGGTCTCGGTGGGGTGCGTGAGTTGAGAGGGAAGAAGTACCAGCCTTCGTTGCCCATGGTGATAGTGGACGAGGTCGACGAGATTCTCACTGCCAACAGGGAGAACAACTTCAGCGACACCTATGACTATGAGGAGGAGCAAAATGATGACGCCGAGGGCGAGTCCGAAAACGGAACTGTGGGCACTGAAAACAGCGACAAGGCGGACGACAAGGAGGAGCCCCTTTTCAAGGGCGATCAGATGTTCAAGCAGCTCCAAATGCCGAATACCTTGGCGCACAAACACTGGGGAGGTGACACGGAGTTCGAAGAGAACCCATGGTAGATTGGACTTTGTAAGTTTAATAGAATTAATATTCAATCTTTTCTTGGAAAGTAGACGGTTTTCGTTTCAGGTCTTTGTTCACTTGCGTTCTGTTGCTCCTATTCTTTGGTTAGTGTTTCAGTTGGTTCACTGGCATATTGTTTCACTACTACTGGTGCTTTAGCTGTTTTATTTAAACTTGATTAAGCTAGTAGTTTTCATAATCTAGTTTGTATCTATTTCATCCTTAGAGTTGTAGTATCTCAATTTCAGCAAACACTGTTAGTTGTGTTAGTTGTAATGCTTTCAAATAAAGCATGCTAATCCACTAGACACAACACTCCCTTCATCTCACCAAAATAACATCCCTAATCACAAACTCCAAAACTAACGCCAATGAATGAAATCAGCTGTCACAACAGGTAATGGAATTTGCTCCAAGAACTTTGCCTTAACGGCGATTTATTCCAACGCTTTCACACCAGCTCCAAGCGCAACTCTGGTCAGAGAACACCAAACCCGCTTTTGCCGTGGTTTCTCGTAGACTATCATCTCCCTCATAACTCACGTGTGCAATTTGAAACATATGCGATATGGTGCATAATGTGGAGATGTAGACGACAACCTAATTAAAGAAACTTCGATAATGCTGATTGCCTGTTCAACACAGCCAACAATAGAGATATAGACCCCCAACAAAGAAGCCACCTCGCCCATTTCGATTGTAGTATCCCGAAACTAGACCACAGCCAAGGCTGCATTAACACAGATCGGGGTATGATGTCATCCAGATTAATCAAGAAAAATTGGAGAACAAAATGGCATTTTTGTTCCTGGATAAACGGTTTGTATTCTAAATACAGTAACTTTGTGTTCTGTTTATGGAGTAGAATTTCACAATCAGGCTTCAATTTAAATATTAGCATTTCGAGGTGATACCTGAATTCTCCATTTGACAAGGTATCGAAACACTAGACAAACTCTGGGCTTTTAACAGATGCGCACGAATAGTTTACTCAGATATAAAAACAAATGGTTATCCCATTAGTCTTCTCTCCATTAAGTAAAGATGCTTTTAACTCGTACACTCGCTCTTACAGTCTTGCTTTTAACCGTCAGGGGACAGGATGGGTTCGTGAAAATGGACTTTGATGTTCTCAAGGGCAAAGATTTTGAGTCTGCGTTCAATTCGTTTATGTCTTCGGTGTCGAGCAGCATCGGGGACGGCCATTTGGGGGACGAGGAGGTGAGCGATCTCAAGGATCAGTTTAACAGCCTTGTTGCCAGTGCGGGCGGCCAGAAAAGAGCCGGCCCCGGCGACGGCGTCGTCAGCCTCACCAACCAGCAGATCTTCTACACGGCGGAGCTCAACATCGGCACACCTGGCTCCAAGGTCAGGGTCTTGGTCGACACAGGCTCGTCTGACCTCTGGGTCACCGGTGCACAGAACCCAGAGTGCACTTCGCACGGCGGAACCATCAACTGTGACGAGTACGGCACCTTCAACGCAAATGCGTCGTCCACCTTCCACAACAATGGAACTGCATTCAACATCAAGTACCAAGACACTACGTACGCCAACGGTGTCTGGGGTTCCGATGTGATGGCATTGTCGGACACTTTGAAGTTGGACAGTGCCAACTTTGCAGTAGCCGAGTCTGCCAACTCGACCGTTGGTGTTTTTGGTATCGGTTTGCAGCTGTTGGAGAGCCCGGCCCAAAAGTACGTCAACATCCCGCAGGCCTTGAAAGACGAGGGTTTGGTGAAGAAAAATGCATACAGTTTGTACTTGGCCTCGAACGACTCCTCGAGTGGCTCTGTTTTGTTTGGGGGTATTGACCATGCAAAGTATGAGGGTGATTTGGCCACCTTGCCATTGCAAAAGTTCAATGGTCAGTACTTGTACTTTCTGATTCCGTTGTCTTCTATCACAGTCAACCTTAACAAGAATCAAAAGAGAGACTTCTCTTTTGATGGTGAGGTTAATGATGATACCCCTGTGATTGAGGAGGTTGATGAGCTGTACAGTAATTGGGTGCCTGAAGGTAATGCAGAGCAGTCTAGTGCAGAGCAGCCCTCTTATGAAGACGAAACTAAACCACAACAATCTAATGAGGATATCCCAGTGATTGAAGAGGTCGACGAACTGTACAGTAATCTGAACACAACCCCAGAACAACCAGCTTGGACCCACGAAGAGGACATTCAACAACCAGTTTCGTCCAACGAGCAACCTGCTTGGTCTTATGAGGACGAACAAAAGCCTGAGCAACCTTCCAACGCTTGGATTCACGAAGAGGACCTCCCTGCATCTCAACCAGAATCCCAAAACGCATGGGTCCACGAAGAGGACCTCCCTGCATCTCAACCAGAATCCCAAAACGCATGGGTCCACGAAGAGGACCTCCCTGCATCTCAACCAGAATCCCAAAACGCATGGGTCCACGAAGAAGACCTCCAACAACAAGAGCCAAATGCTTGGACTTGGGGAGTCAGAAAGGCAGTTGTGAAGAGGGACGCAGAATCGTTTTCATTCGATGGCCCTGCTGATGAGGACATCCCTGTTATTGAAGAAGTTGATGAACTGTACAGCAATTGGACTCCTGAAGCCGAAACTACCCCAGAACAACCTGCTTGGACTCATGAAGAGGAAACTGAGCAGCCTGCTTGGTCTCACGAGGAAGACATTCAACAACCTGCTTCCAATGAACAAACTCAGCAACCTGCCTGGACTCATGAAGAAGACATTCAACAACCTGCTTCCAATGAACAAACTGAGCAACCTGCTTGGACCCACGAAGAAGATGTTCAACCACCACAACTTGGTAATGCTTGGACTTGGGGAGTCAGAAAGGCAGTTGTGAAGAGGGACGCAGAACCGTTTTCATTCGATGGCCCTGCTGATGAAGATATCCCTGTTATTGAAGAGGTTGATGAACTGTACAGCAATTGGACTCCTGAAGCAACTACCCCAGAACAACCTGCTTGGACTCATGAAGAGGAAACTGAGCAGCCTGCTTGGACTCACGAGGAAGACATTCAACAACCTGCTTCCAATGAACAAACCCAAGAACCTGCTTGGACCCATGAAGAGGAATCCCAACCTGCCTGGACTCATGAAGAAGAAGCTCAACCACCACAACTTGGTAATGCTTGGACTTGGGGAGTCAGAAAGGCAGTTGTGAAGAGGGACGCAGAACCGTTTTCATTCGATGGCCCTGCTGATGAGGACATCCCTGTTATTGAAGAAGTTGACGAACTGTACAGCAACTGGACTCCTGAAGCCGAAACTACCCCAGAACAACCTGCTTGGACTCATGAAGAGGAAACTGAGCAGCCTGCTTGGTCTCACGAGGAAGACATTCAACAACCTGCTTCCAATGAACAAACTCAGCAACCTGCCTGGACTCATGAAGAAGACATTCAACAACCTGCTTCCAATGAACAAACTGAGCAACCTGCTTGGACCCACGAAGAAGATGTTCAACCACCACAACTTGGTAATGCTTGGACTTGGGGAGTCAGAAAGGCAGTTGTGAAGAGGGACGCAGAACCGTTTTCATTTGATGGCCCTGCTGATGAAGATATCCCTGTTATTGAAGAAGTTGACGAACTGTACAGCAACTGGACCCCCGAACCAGAAACTACCCCCGAACAACCTGCTTGGTCTCACGAGGAGGACATTCAACAACAACAACCTGCTTGGACCCATGAAGAAGAAACTGAGCAACCTGCTTGGACTCACGAAGAGGACATCCAACAACCCGCTTGGACCCATGAAGAGGAATCCCAACCACCACAACTTGGTAATGCTTGGTCTTTTGGGGACGAAGCACCAGTTGATCAACAAAACAATGGTTGGAAGGTTAAGAAAGACTTGGAAGCCAGAGACGAAGACTCTTGGGCATGGCCTGCTGATGAGGCTGGCACCAAACCAGTCTCCAGCAGTGAAGCTGGTAGTGAACCAGCTTGGGCATGGCCTGAGGATGTGAACGTTCCAAACCCAGAATCCATTCCACAGTCGAACAAAGACACCAAAGATGTATCTTCTTGGGCATGGTCTGGAGTCGTCAACGCACCAAACTCAGAAGATGACAAAGGCACCACGGAAGTATCTTCTTGGGCATGGTCTGGAGTGTCTGGCAATACTGTTGAAGCCGCTTCTGGTGCCGGAAACGAGCCAGAGGGACACTACCACGGACAACACGACTCTGACGAACCTACTCCAACAAGTTCCTCCGCCACCTCTTTGGGTGAATCCACCTACTTTACTGAAGGTTCCACTTCAGTAACTTTCAGCACCTCGTTGGGCGAGCCAGTTTTCAGCTCGGCTTCCAGCCGCTTGACCTCGTTGGATGTTCCAACGTACTCTGTTGCCTCATCGCACTCCAACCGTCCATCTGTTGCAGAGACTTCGCAGTACCCATCGTCCGTTTCTGCTCCCTCTGGTCTGTCTGTTGCTTCACAAACTAGTTCTACTGGTGCTAGTGCTGTTTCATCTTCTCAAGCAACGACTTTATCCACTTCGACCACATCATCTTCCAGCTCCAACTCCAGCTCCAGCTCGAAACCATCCAGCTCCAGCTCGAAACCATCCAGCTCCAGCTCCTCCTCATCCTCTAGCTCCTCTCCATCTTCCTCTCCTACTCCCGGTTCCTCAACCAAGGTCGACGCCAGAAACGTTCCAGTCTTGTTAGACTCGGGAACTACCTTGACCACCTTACCTGGTCCTATTGTCAACGGCATCCTCAACGCTATTGCCCCCGGTGCTACTGTCAACAGCAAGACTGGTATGTACTCCGTGCCATGCTCCCTTGCTAGCGAAGGCAACGAATTGGTCTACACTTTCGGCCTGAAGAACATCACCGTTCCATTGTCCGACGTGATCTTGTCTGGTGGAAACGACCCTACTACAGGCCAGCCAATCTGTTTGTTCGGCATTCTGGCAAATGACTTCGCTGTCTTGGGCATCAACTTCTTGAAGTCCTGTTACGCTGTATTTGACTTGGACGACAAAACTATTTCCATTGCTCAGACGAAGTTTTCTCCAGATCTGAGTATTGAAGTTATCCAGTAAAAGTTTGATAGATATTTAGGTTAAAATGTTATGGCTTTTTATTTTAGAGTGTATTGATTGTCAGCCTTTTTCGAAGAATCATCTATTATGAACCTTTTTTGATGAAGAGTTTACAACTTGTTCATCCTTTTTTTGAGAGTTTAACATCTTAAATCGTCAACCTTTTTTTGAAGAGTAACATCTTCCACTAAATTTATGAGATTAATCAATGGTTAATTATTTTGTTCTTCGACCATTCTCTTGTACGTTCTTGTTATTCATTTAAGTATCAATTGATTTGTTAATTCGTATTCTTTACACTAATATGACTACGCATTGAATTGGAATTGATCTCATGCAGTAAAAGTAGAACTACATTTCTAGGCTCAAAGAGTACTTGGGAATCACCAATAACTCCATTCACCAAAACATACTTCTTACTGTTTATTGACTATATACAAACTTACAACTGCGATAAAAAGTTATTCGACTTTATCTTCTTCTTGTTCTCAAGCCCCAACTGCTTTCTTCTCCACCTCATAATATCATTCGTCTTCAAATCCTCATCCTTCTTGTGCTGGTCAAGCAGGTCCCAGAGCCACTCAGGGTACTCGGAGTCCTCAAGGGCCACCGGATCAGCCCCCTTGGCCCTCATTTTCAAGTTCAAAGGAGTCCCAGCTGCACAGCTTGACTTGACAGTAGCATTTCTCACAACAGCACTGCTGCTGAACGCCCTTCTTATAACGCTGAACATGTCTGGTGAAAATTTAAAATGTCTCTTGTTTCAAAGACATTAATGTCGCCGTACTTCGAAAAATTTTCAGAGCAATTTTTTAGTCTTCAGAATACTTTAACAACCATGCCTCCAAAGAAGAAGAACGCGCAAGAGAAGCCTATTTTGTTGGGTAGACCAGGTAACAACTTGAAGTCTGGTATTGTTGGATTGGCCAACGTCGGCAAATCGACCTTTTTCCAGGCCATCACCAGATGTCCATTGGGAAACCCAGCTAACTACCCATTCGCAACCATTGAGCCAGAAGAAGCCAGAGTCATCGTGCCTTCTTCTAGATTCGACAAGTTGTGCGAATTGTACAAGCCCAAGAGCGAAGTTCCAGCATTCATGACGTTGTACGACATTGCTGGTTTGACCAAAGGCGCGCACGCCGGTGAGGGGTTGGGAAACAACTTCTTGGCCAACATCAGAGCCGTCGACGCCATTTTCCAGGTTGTCCGTTGTTTTGAGGACGCCGACATCATCCACGTCAACGACGAGGTCAACCCATTTGCCGACTTGGAGATTATCCACGACGAGTTGAGATTGAAGGACATTGAGTTTGCCCAGAAGCACTTGGAGGGTATTGAGAAGATCACCAAGAGAGGAGGCCAGTCGTTGGAGGTCAAGCAGAAGAAGGAAGAGGCCGAGTTCGTCAAGAAAATCATCCAAATGTTGGAGGACGGATTGAGAATCGCCAACCAGAAGTGGACCTCGAAGGAAGTCGAGACCATCAACTCCATGTTGTTGTTGACCGCCAAGCCATGTATCTACTTGGTCAACTTGTCTGAGAAGGACTACATCAGAAAGAAGAACAAGCACTTGCTCAAGATCAAGGAGTGGGTCGACAAGCACTCTGCCGGCGACTCGATCATCCCAATTTCCGTCTCGTTGGAGGAGAAGTTGGCCAACATGGAGACAGACGAGGAAAGAGAAGCCTACTGCAATGAAATCAAGACCACCTCGGCCTTGCCAAAGATCATTGTCAGCATGAGACAGAAGTTGGACTTGATCTCCTTCTTCACCGGTGGCCCAGATGAGGTCAGAGAGTGGACCATCAGAAGATGGTACACCGCGCCACAGGCTGCTGGTACCATCCACACCGATTTGGAGAGAACCTTCATCTTGGCGCAGGTCATCAAGTACGACGACTTGGTGGAGTACAAGGACGAAAACAGTGTCAGAGCCGCGGGTAAGTTGTTGCTGAAGGGTAAGGATTATTATGTCGAGGATGGTGATATTATTTACGTCAAGGCTGCTGATGGTAAGGCCCGTTAAGTAATTGTATAGTGAAGAATGATAGGTAGTGATTGAGGTTATAGTTTAGAATTTAGTAAAATCTTATGTTTTCACAATCTCATTTTATACCACAATCTCATGAAGGTTCACAATGCCAATGACGATAAATATTATTCATAACAATATCCAGGTTGAAATTCAATTCCATTACTCCAAAATTGTATTCCAATACTCCAAAATTGCGTCCTTTACTGCGGTCCAATTGTCCGAAAATGCACACCATACTCATTTTTTTCATTAAGAACTTAGAAAGCACTGCACACTTAAAACAGGTAGTTAATGCTCTAGGTTCTAGAACTGTCAACGGAAGATAAATTCCAGATAGCCAAATATTGGACAATAACAAAAAGCGCTCACCTTTTCCAAAATCATCATAATTCCACTATTTTTCACGAACCATTCGCTAACTTTAAATGCCTTAAATCAGCCTTATATCACTTCCATAAATCACTACCCAAATCATTTAAAGATTCATTAACCATAACCAGATGATGATTATTCACAATTACCACCACAATCCAAATCTTAACTCCCTAATCTATCAACCCTGCCATCCCAACCTCCGTCTCCAACCTCCCCCCCAAGTCTCTACTCCAACCTGCGTTCATGAGCCTTGTGTTGTGTGCACATACCAAAAATGTTAAGCCGACTCTGTGAATATTGGCAAACCCATTAATTAAACACGTACTCGATGCATAGGAGATAATGAGGTTCACGATACGGAGGCTAACGCTGTACATAGTGATCGCGATTATTTTGCTGTTTGCACTTTTGACAATTTTCACCAGTGCCCCACGAACTACGCTCCACAGGGTTCTACTGTTGAACAAATCAAACACCTACGACTTTGAGGCCACCAACTTGAGGGTACGCAAGCAGATCCACTACTCCAACTATATGTTTTCTGGGTACGACGACTTCCTCAAGTTGTACAACAACCGCGTGGAATCGGTGAAAGAGGCGCCTCTCGTTGAAAAGTGCAGCCAGTTCTTCGCTTACCACAAGAAACGCGATCCGGAGTGGAAGTTCAGGATGTACGACCGCAGCGACTACTTTTTTGACAAGAGCATAGTAGACATGAGGCACTTCTACAGCAAGACGTCCGAGGTGATTTTGGAAAAGAAGCCTGGCGAGCCGTGGATCACCAAGGAGGACAACCGCACCATCGACGCATTGTTCGACAAGAGGGTGCTGAGCTCGTACGACGTCGGATCCAAGATGGCCGACACCGCCAGTCTCATGAGGTTGTACGGAAAATGCTTTTTGGAGCAGGACGATGCGTCCACCAAGGCGTACTTTGACGAGTACACCGAAAAGTTGTTCCCGTTCTTGAACTCGCACAACATTGCGAGGTTCCACAGCACCGAACTTGGAGGTGAGTTGCCGGTGAACACGATTCCGGAGTTCGACAGTACGACAAACAGGTACACGGGCAACAACATCACGTACGACCGCGAAACACACAACGTTATAGAGTTTCTCGAGCGGAAGAAGTCTGGCAGGGGCATAGTGATCTCGGCCAGCACCAGGCATGCGCGTGACTTGACCAAGTTGATCAGAGTGTTGCGTGCCATGAACAACAAGTTGCCCATACAGATTGTCTACAAGGGCGACATCAACAAGAAGCTGTTGGAGTTGCTCAGAATGACTGCCAGAGAAGACATAGACTTCTTGCTCAACCCAGACATGGGTTTAGAGCACAAGATCATGCCGGAAATGCCATTAATGGAGAAGTACAAAGAATATGGGTCGGAGTTCCCAAAGCAGGACTTGTGGTTTGTCAATGTGGTGACTAGCATCAACAAGGAGTTCAAGTATTCGTTTCCCGGGTTTTCCAACAAGCTACTTGCGATGCTCTTTTCTTCGTTCGAGGAGATCTTGTTGATGGACGCAGATACGGTGCCCATGACTCTGTTGGACGACTTTTTCGAGTTGAAGGAGTATAAAGAGAATGGTGCATACTTTTTCCAGGACAGAGCACTCAGAGACTTCAACGACTATGTTGAAACCAACTTCTTCACGCAGTTGTTTCCCACTGGGAACAAGAAGTCTTTGGACGACTTGTTTGGCATCCAGCCCGTCACCTCGAAAACCCTAAACAACAAGTACATGACTGGCTGGAGACACTTCCAGGAGGCCGGGGTCGTTGTTTTCGACAAGTCCCGCCATTTCATGGGCATGCTTATGACGTTGCCCTTGTGCCTCTGGAAGGAGCCCGTGAAAACATCCATTTGGGGCGACAAAGAGATGTACTGGCTAGGCATGGCGATGGCCGGGGATGAAAAGTATGCATTTAACGAGCTAGCAGCTGCAAGTGTTGGCGAGATCACGAGAAACAGAGACCACAAGCACTATCCAAACTCTACAACTGACGAAGTGTGTTCGACTCACCCGGGGCACGTCTACAAACCAACAGGCAAACTACTCTGGATCAACTCGGGCTTTTCCTTCTGCAAGAAGAACGGTTTCTACAGAGACAGAATCCACTTTCCGTTTGCGTCGTTTGCGCACGCTGACTTGTCCCGCTTGTACGAGTATCCGTTGAAGGTGAGAGGAGCGATTGTGCCCCCGGACTTGCCCAACTATAGAGCGCCAGGCAGTCCGCCAGACCCTCGCCCTGAAACAGAGTTCAGGCAATCGTGGAACGACAGGAAACCCGACGTCGACGACGAGTTCACTGGCAAGAAGATGCCCGAGGTGATTGAGGAGTACGACCCGCAGAAGGGTTGGGTCAAGAATCCGGTTTGTTTTGGCTACTACTACTGTGCGTACAACCAAATCAATCTGTACGACGACTCCAAGGAGTTGGACATTGGGCATGTATTCAGGTTTGACGAGGCTGACACACGAATGTATGACTATTTGAGCAAGGTTTGGATTACAGGTAATACCAGAACTTCTCCAAGGAAGAAGACTCCCCCTAAGAAGGAACCTGCCGAACCTAATAAGGAGGACTCCAAAAAGGAAGAACCTAAGATAGAAGATTCTCAGCCGATTGTTGAGACTATCGAAGCACCTCCTGTTGAGAATAGCGAAACTAAAGTGAAGCCTGTCAAAGACGGTTTTGATATTTTGATGGAGAATATGGATATTGTGCTTGAGAATTTTAACTTTATTCCTGGGAAGAAAGTACCAGAACCAAGTCTTTGATATATTTATGGGAAGAAGATATAGAATATGATGAATAGAATTGATGTTGTCAATATTAGATTTTTATAAGTACTTTTGTTTTACATTCTTCTCTAATGTCCTTATCTTTAATTTGAATGCTGCCTCAAATACTTCTTGCTAATAATCCCTTTACAAAATCTCTAAATACATTTCATCTGAAATATTGCTTGGTAATAATCTCTGATAAAATCTCTCAACTCACAGTCCATCTGAAAAATTGCCAATCCCTTTAAAAATCTCAAATCATCAATTCATCTGATATATTGCTTGTAGCAATCCCTAAAATCTCAATACATCAATTCATCTGAAATATATCTAATATACAGTAACCTAAATAATACACTATGGAGAAAGGAACGCTTAAGCAGAAGCAGAGGAGTACTTGGTAACAGCTCTTGTACCTTCAGAAACAGCGTGCTTGGCCAATTCACCTGGCAAGATCAATCTGACGGCAGTCTGGATTTCTCTGGCAGAGATGGTGGACTTCTTGTTGTAAGCAGCCAACTTGGAGGCCTCACCAGCGATTCTCTCGAAAATGTCGTTGACAAACGAGTTCATGATGGACATAGCCTTTTGCGAGATACCGGTGTCTGGGTGGGTCTGCTTCAACACCTTGTAGATGTACGAAGAGTAAGTCTCCTTTCTGGTCTTGGTTCTCTTCTTGGCGTCGGAAGAGGTGGAGGAGGTCTTCTTAGCGGCTGGCTTCTTCTCAGCTGGAGCCTTTGAAGCTGGTTTCTTTTCTGCTTTAGTTGGAGGGGCCATTTTGATTAATTGATGATGGAGTGAAAGTTAAGGAAATAAGGGACCTATTTATATTGGAGTGACCCCAACGCGCGCACAAAAGATTTTTGCCGTTGTTTGTTTTTGTTTAGCGTGCGGTCGCGGTGTGGTCCCACGTTTACGCACGCTTTTGGAGTTTACGCACTCCGCGCGGCTCCTCGAGTGCGCTCGACGAACGGCCCACAGTTTACTCATCCAAGTGTGTAACTCACGGCACGCCCCTGCTGCATTTTGCAGCCACTCCACAAACTCCACGCCGAACCGCGTCCGTATAAATAGACGTTCAACTGCCTTGCCAACTCGAAATCAACAAAAATAACAATTCAAAATGTCCGGTGGTAAAGGTAAAGCAGGAACTTCTGAAAAAGCATCAACTTCTAGATCTGCCAAGGCAGGCTTGACTTTCCCAGTCGGTAGAGTCCACAGATTGTTGAGAAAGGGTAACTACGCACAGAGAGTTGGTTCTGGTGCTCCAGTCTACTTGACTTCCGTCTTGGAGTACTTGGCTGCTGAAATCTTGGAATTGGCCGGTAACGCTGCCAGAGACAACAAGAAGTCGAGAATTATCCCAAGACACTTGCAGTTGGCTATCAGAAACGATGAGGAATTGAACAAGTTGTTGGGCCACGTTACAATCGCCCAAGGTGGTGTCTTGCCAAACATCCACTCGAACTTGTTGCCACAAAAGAGCGGTAAGCCAGGTAAGCCAGGTAAGGCCTCGCAGGAGTTGTAATTTTAATTCTGAATGTGTATTATATCGTTATATTAGGGAATGTTTGATTTTTGTAGATTGTTTCTTTGGATGGATTTATAACTTGAGCTTCCAACTTTTCCTGTTTGGTGCACCCCTCGGCCGTTCCCCACCATGTTTTATCATGAACAACATTTGACGTTTAACAGCTGATAATTTATCTAAAATATTTATTGTATGGTTAGTTTCGGGTACACTGGTTGAAACCGTTCCCATATTACAGGACATTAAAGTTGAAGTACTCAGTACTTCTCGTTTCCCGGGATGTTCCAAGAACGGCATTCACTATCTCTAAATGTCTTCTCACTGACTCCCCCTCTTTTCGGTAAACTATCCTCTCTGTGTGCAGTGCCTATCATTTCAAGCACATGAAAATCACGAAGAAGTATAAAATCGCACCAAACTCCACTCCTTTCTCACCAAATGGCACTCCAGTTCAACAAGAGGCGCTCCTGGAAACTTACGGCAGCAGCTGGCACTGCGGTCGCTCTAGGCGGAACCTATCTTGTTCTCAAGAGCTTTCCCCACCTCCAAGACTATATCTATGATTACATAACAGGGTACAAGGAACTCGACCCGAAGGAGGATGAACGCATAACAAAAGGCAGGGAAGCAGAAGTCGAGCTGATGAGAAAGAAACTCGAGGAGCTGCAAGATGATGGGCCTATAGGTGGCAGTTTGGTCAACTTGCAGGACCCTAATATCGTTGACTACAATGAGTGGACTAACGAAAGCTTAAAGTCATGGCTAAGACAGGTACGTATTTTTGAGGTTTTTGTAGTGAGATTTACTAACTGAGCAAGAAAGAGGTCCACATTCCATCGGATGCTACTCATGATAACCTTGTCTCCCTTGTTAAGTCAATTGAAGAATCTATTGATGAGTGATTTTGTACTTAGGTTGGGGCTTGTGAAGTTTTTGATAGGGTTGTATGTTAGTTTGCAGAGTTATCTTAAGAGCTGATTATGTTTAATATTTCATGACCTGAGATGAAGTTCACCTATAATAGATGATATTCATTAAGTATGAATATTGAGTTGTCAATATCCAAAAATGAATGATCGCTCTTTGATAACAACAGGTATATAAATATTTATGCTACACTAATGGTAATATAATTATGAAACATGTTAATATCTGTATTTGGCCTTGCTACTTTACTCATTAGTTTGAACTAGATCTGAAACATTAAAACTTTTAAACTTTATTTATGACCACTGATTAAGTTAAACTATTTCTCATTAATATTAATGAACAACCTTCTAAACGATAACCATGCCTTCTCTGTATCTCATTGCACCTTAATGGCCTGCCGAACACTGTATAACATCACCGCTTATCAACGTCTTCAGTTTGCTCTCTGATAAAACCCACTACTGGACATCCATAATCATACTCACTAGGTCGTCTCGCAAAACAGCTACAAAGGTCCCGTGGTGTTCTCGTTCAAAACTTCACCTCCATTCAAAAAAACTTGTAGGCTCACCTTGGATTTCAGTTACCAATTGAAAACTGTCCATATCAAAGTTTACATTCTGCTACTTGTCTTACGAGTAACTTGAGGCTTGAGAGGATACAAAAAGCACCAAGATTAGTTAAAGGTTGTTGTCTAATTTATGGTCATCTCAGCATTTGACGACTACGCACTACAAGTTTATAGGTAAAGGTTTTAACTGGAGAACTCGGACCTTTTTGTTTTGCCGGTGTGCGTAAAGTTTAACTTTTATTCAGGTTTGTTCATTATTATTCAGGATTGTTCATTTGGCAGACGATGTTAAAATGTCGTCTTGTAAACACGATATTAAGATTTCGTGTTAGCTTGGTGGGAAGCAGGTGAGCTAAGGTGGAAAATTTGTATCATCTATTGTACTACTAACTATACTGAAGGAATACTTTTAAAAAGACTGCGAAAATGGCTTTATCAGCCTTGCTTCACCAAATTGACTCAGAACTTGCCTTAAATTGGAACTCTTGCTAGAGGTTTTCATCCTACCCGCCATTTTCCGTGCAACTAGTTTATGAACGTCTAGTTCTCTGCGTACAATCCGAAGCTATTCGTCACGAACAATCTCTTTACGCCTTAACTCTGCAACTTTTTGTTCTTGGAGTTTCATAAGGTTTACTAGTAGCCTCTGTGACTCTCAAACAGGAGACTCCGAATGAAGAGGGTCATTATTTGGAGAGTCCTTCGTGAATCTGTGTTGGAAGAAATTGGGCTTAACCGAATCCTCGCCTGAAGTATCTGGTTTCTTGAAATTAAGCGGAGTCTTGGAGTCTGAGTCTTCCGAGTCTTTCGAATCTGCGCCATTTTTGGAATAATCACCGTATACTGCCAGTTTTTGACTGAGCTTGCACCTCCTGAACAGTTTTTCCTTATGGCAATTCACTCACTTTTCCTGAGAGGAAATGTTCCCACTTTGTACTTTCCCATGACTTAGCAATGATAACCTAGTCATTCGTCAATGGTATTTCTGTTTGTAAAGTAAATTTGCAACCAATGTAAGTCACATGATCTGGATTTCAGCCGTACCATGCGGTTGAACGGGACCCCTGGCGAGCAGTTCAATTAAAATGTCCATAGGTATGACGCTTTTTGCATATACTGGCATGACTGAAGTGCTCCAAATTTTGAGTTTACCACAAACACTAGTTTACAAGTTGTGCACTATCTAGGTGAGAAAAACTTAAAGATTTCGTTCTTTACTTTTAATGACCACTGCACCAACCGTATTCCCCTAACTTTGACCTCTTCGCTTATAACTACTAGCTCAAATTGCACTGGTTTCAAACAAATGAGTGCACACTAGTTAAAAACTATTCAATTCGACGGACAATTTTAGAGTAAAATCATTACTATTCTTTCACGTTTTCTTCTTTAGGTCTAATTGATATTCTAAATCTATGTAGGGAGGTTTAAGTATGAAAAATTCACATGTTTGCACCATATTTCGTTGAGTAGCTTAACACGACCTCCTCCCAATACCATCTCTCATTGCGTACTCCCCCACTTCTTCAACTCCCCATTAAACAACCCCCTTGTCAACCCCTTACTCTCATCGCTAACATACGCAAAATAACACCCAATTCTCTCCACGTCCCTGTTTCTACTCTCATCGTCAAACAACACAAACTCCCCACTCTTCAACTCCTCCTCCAACTTCAACTCCTTGGCAGCCTTCAGTATATGCTTGATCTTCGAACCCTGCCCCCACTGAAGCAGATCGAAGTACTTTATCGCAGGTTTGCCTCCAATGTGGAAAAGCGACAATAATTCTTGTGCAACTCGAGGAGTCGCGGTCCTGCTCGCACCGATAATCACAACGTCATTCTCCACAAGCTCCAAGATGATCGATTCCACGTCCTTGTAGAACGAAAGCGAGTACCCGTGCTTGTCGACGACGATCGTTTTGTCTACAGCCTTGAGCGGCATGTAGATGTGCGTGTCGCACCAGCACGGCCAGAGCGTGTAGTCCAAATCAAACACCACTGCCTTGGGATACTTCATTCTGGCGAACCGAGACGCGCTACCAGAACCAAGTCATTTTTATTTCGCCCCCAGATCTGCTTATCAAAGACTCCTTTCTGAAATTCAGGGGGGAGAATTTAGGATGGCAAATCCCACAGCAAACTAATTTAAATACCCTTCTACTTCTCTGTTACACGCTTACACTAAATACACCCTAAATGAGTTCGGACACCAAGGAAGTTGTCCTTAAGATTACCCATGCCAAGTACCCCAGTACTAGTGCACCCTCCCAGTTGAACCTTTATGTGAAGGCCTCAGAGTTGGCACACATCTACACCAAGGAAGACTTTGTCTCGTTTCTCGCTGGAAAGTCTGTTGAGTTGTCGGTGAGTAACGTTCCTTTTATCTCGATCTTGCGCAAACTGAAGAAGAATGGCAAGTACGTGACGTTGGAGAACCACAATGATTTCCGTGCGCTCCACAGAAGCTTAAGGGTGAAGGACCACATCAAGTTGGTTGTGAATGACCACTCGCCTGTGTCGCCAGAGGCAAGCCATCTGTTTGGGTCCGTCGACTTGAGCAAGGTGGGCGAGCAATTATTGGGCTTGTTGAAGGACTATTTCGACAAGTTGGAGGACTCGGCCAAGCGTACCAAAGAAGATGCCAAGGAGACAAAGCAGGGAGAAGATGAAGACGAGACTATGGACGACCCACCGTCGTACAGCAACTCTAATGTTGTGCATGAAAACACCATCTGCGACGTCTGCTACCCAAGTTCACACGACTATCTTCCTATTAGAGGTACAAGATACGCGTGTCTTGTGTGCGAGGACTTTGACTTGTGTGAGTCGTGCGAGGCCAAGCAGCACATCAACAAGCTGTCTTGCGGCTTGCACACCTTTGAGCACCCTATGGCCAAGATCACCGTGCCCGACTACTTGTTCCACAGAAGAAATGCTGCGTATGCCGCACAGCAAGCGTACAGCGAGTACTCGACTCCAAGAGGGCCGTTCGCTAGTGCACACGCAGAGTACACTGTGCAAGGCAACGACATGATTGTTGACATCCCAATGGAAAACTGCGACGACGAAAGCAGAGACATATTGTACAAGTACTTGGAGGGAGGCATTGCTCCCTTTGTGAAGAATGTTGCCGAATGCATAGACCACTCTGAAAAGTACAAGCTGTTGGTAGAATTGGCGGACTTTACTGACGTCAACAGTTCTGACTTTGAGCGTCTCAAGGATTTAATTGTTTCTGCATTGTATGCCGAGTCTATCACCAAGGATGAGGAGTCAAATCCTCGTGAAGGCTCAGAAACACCGGATATCCCTTTCACACCGGAAATCAAGGAAGAACCAAGCATTTTCGAAGATGGCATTGAAAAGTTTAACCCGATTGTGGAGAACGCAGTAACTGTCACCTTGAAGAGCACCTTTGCCAACTCTCAAATAATCTCGTTGAATTTGGTCAACAACAGCCTTCACCCTATCAATGGTGGCAAGTTCACCTTTGAGTTCTCAAACTACAAGCAAAGGCAAATCATCCACATACCTACCGCAAGCGACATCAAACCTGGCCAGTCCAGGTTCTACAATGTTGGCAACTTGTACCAAAAGTTTGACACTCTATTGGGCGTTGTGGTCAAGATCCAAACAACTGACTTTGTTTTAGCTGGTACTTTCCTTAACAACAACACTGCCGACTTGAACATTGTTGATTCTCTCATTCCATTAGACGATGACGCTCCACCAGTCTATGGAGAAACTGTGATTAAGAAGGAAGCCGAGGAGGATGACTTGCTCCTCTTTGGAGAAGACGACATTGTCAATGTTGCATTCATTCCTAAATCAAACTCATTGTACCAAGTTGTTTTGCACAACAAGTCTAGAAAGACTTTGGAGTGCTTGGGCTTGAAGTTGCGCATTGTGAATACTGAAGGAACTACCGTAAACTCTGTCACTATCCACAAAACATATGGCATTTTGCCCGACAAAACTAGCAGGTTCAACGTTGCGTTGTTAAAGGAAAATACAGAGAAACCGTTCAAAGTATTCATTCAGAATGAGAACAATACTGGTGTTGTTTCGTTAAGTGCGTCAAATTTGTCTGGTAACTTGGACTTTTCAAATGAAGCGAACCTGACCAAGACAACTGCTACTGAAGACTTGGATGACGACTTGGAGATTGTTGAAAGCACTACCAGTTCTCCAATTTCTTCGTCAACTCACTCAATTGTGTTGCCATCTTTACCAAGAGAATCTTTGTCAAACTCTCAGGTGACGAATGGATCCCAGTACACAGAGTCTGAGAAGAAGGATGTTGATAATGTTGAAGAAGACTATGACATTATCAGTGAAGGAGAAACTGATGCATCCGACTTTGAAATCTTGTAGTCAATTTTCAATCAGATGTGGATCTGAGCTTTTATGTCATAGGTTATGTTTATATTGTTTAGGAGGATTATAATGAATGTTTAAAGTTTAAGATTGACAAGTAGTCTTAAGGAACTTAAGAAATGATCCTGAAGCGTTGAAAATTCTTCCTTAGATTAATAGTTGAGACAAGTAATCGTGAACAAAAGCTCTAAATCTAAAAAATAGAGTTGAAAAATGAAAACTGAAAAGTCGTGTAGGAAAACAAAAATATGAATTTTGTTGATATTTCTGAATAGTAAACTGAAGACACCAAAGAGATGAAGGAAGCAGCAATGGACTTAGCTCCTGAAAGTGAAGGCAAGTATCACTATTTCAATACATCGTTTCCTATACTAACACGAAGTAGAACAAAAATTCAAACAAAAATGTAAAGAGTTGAAGAAGAGAATAATAGAGGTAGAAGGTAACAACGAAATAGCTACCCTTGCCCTTACCAGAACCAAGGCTGCCATCAGAAGACTGAGATTGGAATATGCTGTGCTTCTTGAGAGATTAGAAGAAAGGGCTGTGCAAATACCTAACGGTCCAAGTGGATTCGAAGAGATGGCTTCACCACCTGTTCCTAGTGTCTTGGACGAAACGTTGAGTAACTCCACTACGAAAGCAGCTAAAACTGGTTTAATCAAGAAGAACACAAAGAAGTCTAAAGCCAGCCCATTAGCCACTGCTAATGGCGGAGCCAACGTGCCTGCAAAACCTGTGAAGAACCGAGATCCAGACTTACCAAAAAGACCCACCAACGCATACTTGATATTCTGTGAGATGGAAAAGGAAAGAATTAAGCTGGAGAATGAAGACAAGCAACCTGGTGTTGCTAGCGACCTATCGAGAAGTATGACTGAAGCCTGGAAGAACTTGGATGATGAAGCAAGAAAGCCGTACTACAAATTGTACGATGATGATAGATTGAGGTACCAGAATGAGATGGTTGAATTCAACCACAAAAAGCAAGAGGAAGGACTTCCTCCTGTTGAATTGGATCTCATTGATGGCGATAGAGCTTTGAAGAGGTTGAAAGTTGCAGATTCGATTGAAGGCACTGCGTCTCCAGAACCTACTGACGAAGAAGATGACGTCGGTACGCACCTCAAGTCGGAGGCTGCTGAAGAAGACGATGATTTGGAAGAAGAGGATGAGGTTCATGCCCTGCTGCAAGTTGAGCATGAAGATGACTCGAAAGTTGTGTGATTATGTATATTATATTGCCTATTTTAAAATACCTGACATACAATGTAGTGTTCTGTTAATATACAATTTATTTACAAAGTCTAATTAAACCTGTTTCTCTTGGTGCGGTAAAACCCGTTCTCGTCTTTCTCGTGCTTTCTCTTCTCTCTGAAACGTTCATGCTTCTTCAATTTCCTCTTGGCTGCAAGGTCTGGTGCCGTGATGGCCATTTGTGATCTCTTCACCTTTCTATCCTTTCTTCTTTCGTCAACTATTTGTTTAACCTTAGAGTAGACGTTGGTGTAGTCAGTAACTCCCAACTTCTTCTCGATCATTTGCATGCATTCTAAGGTTAAATTCACCAACTCTTCCTCCTCCTTCGAATTTTGCGCATTGTTCAATTCAGTGATGTTGTAAATCGCAAGCAAAACCTTTTCAGCAACACCCATTATTCTTTCACCTTCCGCAATCTGTACAAGCATTGCTGCCAATTTGATAGATGATTTCTTACTAGTGAAAGAAAATTTGTAATTGTGTTCGGCTCTGATAATAGCACACGTCTTGGCAACAAGGTAATCGTTGGCATAATCATATTTGGCTTTGGATTCTTCAACCTGTTTGACTTCACCTTCTTCACTTTGAGCTACTTGTCTCATTTCGTATTCAGTGTCTTCTTCCTCCCATTTCATAGAAATCAACACTAAGTTCTTGATGATTTGATTACCCAAGTCCTCGGTAATAGAAGGCGCACCCATTTGACGAATCAACCTGTAGCAGATGGTCTGCACTTCATACCCTGTAATCTCAAACTTGGTGTTAGCCAAGTTTGACAAGAAGATACCAATCAACCTACAGGCTGACAATCTGATCCATGAGTGTGGGTAAAGCAACGAGTCGATAATGTTCTTCCAGATACCTTCATATGCCGCTTCAAATACTCCCTCTCTCAAGCTAGAGCAAATAGCGGAGAAAACGTTGAGTGTTGAGTACAACAACCCCCATTCTAATTCAGTTTCATTCTCATCTGTGTTTCTTGCATTCTTAAGAACGGTTTCAATGTTAGTTAAAGCTACCTTGTCAAGTGGTTTGTTGTATCCATATTCAAATTCGTTAATGTAGATTTTGTAGATGCTGAAACCACAGCGTTTCAATTGCCCAGAAGCAGAGTTGATCCAGGCAGTCGTATACTTTTCAACATTAGCCAATGATTCTTTGTCAACCTTAGCGACTATACTTGCAATCAATGATGTTGCCATCTCACGACATTTGACTGAGTCGTCGGTAGCTAAAACGTTCGCCAACGCAACAAAGAAAGAAGACGCTAATTTCTGAAGCAAATCAGCACCAGACTTGTTAATAATCAAGTGGACCAACTCCATAACCGATTGTCTGCCTGATTCAGTTGGATAAGACAAATTATTAACAAAGAATTTGAACTGCTTTTCCAACTTGCCTCTTCCTTGGTCGTATTCCATCAAGAACTGAAAAAATACACTGCGTGACATGTCCCTAATTTCTTTAGAACCACTGGTTACCATTATCTTTGAAACCTTTTCCATAACATCGTAAACTTCGGGGGTGACAATATGCTGTGCAACCACAGACTTCAAAAAGTTGAATGCTAAACTTTGTCTTTGAGGCTCTTCCAAGTCAGGCTGGATCCTCGTCAAGATATAACTTATAGCGGAATCATTCAATTGGATGTCTGGTTTGTGGCGGAGAGTGGTAGCCAAGAATTTCAAAGCAGCCTGGCAAATATCTGAGTTGGTTGAAGGTGAATCATTGACAATATCCAACGAAATACCAGCACAGGTCTTGAAAATAGCCTCTTGTTCTTCTGTGAATGGCAACTTGATTACCGTATTCAAAATTCTCAAGGCTGAGGCAATTACGGATTCATTTTCAGACTTCAAAGACTCTTCCAACAATGGTAAGAATCCAGCCAAGTTTGAGACAGTCAGTAAGTCTCCATGACGAGCCAATGCGGTTCTCAACAAGTCGAATGCAAATTTCTGTAAAACTTCCTTGTAAAGACTGCTGTTGGTGGCGATTCTCTTTGGTTTAGCATCCAACTTCACCAAAAAGTGGTCTTCAGACTGAGAAACTGCTTTGGGCTTGAAAGTGTTTACCTTTTCCTCAAAAGCTTGCTTGTAAATTTCATAACAAAGAGAGAGAATTTTCTTGTCTCCAGCCTCACTGTTGTGGTTCAACCCTAAAGCGTATCTTCTGATTAACTCATCCAACTTTGTTTGAGTCTTCAAGGATATGCTTTCCGATAACATTCTCTTGATTGGGTTAAGCAATACTCTGAACTCAGTCAAATCGATGTTCTCAGTCAACAACTCACCGGTATCGAAACTCTTCTTAAACTTGACTTCCTTCATCTTACTGTGGTAACCTTCAGCATCCTTTTCTTGACCAGCAGCACCGAAAATATCCTCCATGAGAACATCAACAATCAATGGCAATGGTTCATCCAAGTCACCATGTTCCAACTTGCCCGAGATATGGTGCAACAAATGGTGAACTGTGAAACTCAAAACATGGATTTGCGAACCTCTTGACAAAGCTGTTTTCAACTCTTGGATGATAAACCTCAAATATTTGGGTCCTAAAGTAACCAAGATTCTGCATAAAGATTTTCTCACGGCATCTCTCAATTCTTCAGATCTGGAACGCATAACTTGGCATGTGTTTGTCAACACAGAGGGAAGTTCAACTTCGACTTTGTCAGGAGAAATTGTCAATATGAGACAGCACAAGGCTTCGGATAACGGAGCACGAGCAACAATAGTGTCGTCATTACGGGCGTTCAAGATCTTAAGCAATGGCGGGAATATTTCCTTCAAAACATAGGTGTCTATCGTTTCTTGATCCTCAGGTAAGTTCTCGATAATATCCTCTTCAGAACCCATCCTTATTGAGTTTACAGAAGTCATAAAAGCATTTGAAATGGCAACAATCATGTTGACGTTCTTTTTCAACATGTCATCCTTGGAGAACTTCAAGTTCCCAATATATCTCTTGAAAGTAGTCCTGAAGTCGTACCAGGTGACGCATCTCAATAAGTGGCCAACAGTGTCAAGGGCTTGATCTCCGACAGTATTGAACTTTTCTTCCTTCGAAATAGCGTATCTCTCGACAATAGGTAAGATGTACTGGTTAATGTTTCTTGGCTTCAACTGATTTCTCACCTCAACCAAGTTTCTGATCGATCTCTGTCTACGGTACAATTGAATATGGTTCACATTCTTGAAGAAGTTACCAACTTCTTCCTCTTCGTCGTTACCCAATGTAAGCACTTGCATATCATTCAAGTCCTCAAAGTATCGGGAACTTTGGACAACATGTTCCAAAACCTCAATGTATTCTGTTTGGATGTCCTCATTCAGCTTCTTCAAGCCACTACGAATGTTTGGAAGGACGATTTCCCTGAAAATTTGAATGTACTTTTCAGCTTCTTCCGGCTCCTTCTGAGAAATACCATCAATAAACTTCTTCAATAAGTAAGAAGCATTGGTTCTGATTGCCAACTCCTCAGGGTCGTTTATAAAGAACAAAGCACAATACACGATTGGCAACCATTGGGTACTAGTCAAACTCTTGTACAAGTTCTCATTAATCTCTTTAAATGCTGCCAATCTTCTGTCGAAGTCGTATTCACGCATTCTTCTTTCATTGTATGCATTCAAACCAGCCAAGAGGCTTGCGGTTTCTTGGTAGTCCAAGAATCGAGAACCAATGCTGTTGTATACACCAACCAATGTGGTACGAATTCTGCTATCGGCATATATTCTAAAGCATTTTGAGCAAGTTTCATACAATGGCAATATTTCCTCGAAATCACAGTCATATCCGTCTATCAACGACGACAAAGATTGCAATATGTTAATTTTGTCAAAGTTGTCGATTTCGCGGTTCTCCAAGGATTTTGTTAACGACACCAATAACGATGACTTGGTCTCCTTGTTGTCAATGTAGTTTCCTTCAACCAAAAGCAAAAGTATTTGTATGGCCAGCTTTCCAATTTCCTTACTTGAAATGTTGTCGATTATCGCTGGAAGATTGTTAAGGGACGCCTCAACAATCAAGGCAAGCAAAGTATAATACTGGTCGTCCATAGTCTCCTTTCTGCCCAAGGCAGTGTGAACAAATTCAAGCACGGTACTCACAACAGATTCCTTTGCGTTGGTGGCAGAAAGCAAAGAAATGATAGCTTCAGCTGGTGCAAAATCATCAACGTACAAGAACTTGACAGTGTTGGGCATCTCAATCCAGCTGGCAATGATCTTCATGAGCGAGGAAGGTTGTTGCAAGTTCTCGACAGCAAACTTTTCCATTCTAGGCTTGAACAAGTACTCATAAATAACAGGCACATGGGCATCCCAGTTAAACTCTTCACCCATGACCCTGAACAACTTGTAAAGACACTTCATACCGTTTTGTCTAACAGTTCTGGCTGTTTTCTCGGTAACAACGACATCATCTCCGGTTATGTCAGTTTGCTCCAACCTTGTTTGTGCTACCACAAGTGAATAAACCAACGGTTGAATGGTGGAACTTAAAGAATTGGTATATTTAGCACCCAAAGTGCCATAAACCTCTTCAAGAAGACTTATGAAACCATTAATTCTTCTCAACTCGCTTCTTTCAACAGTGATCTTGTTGTTGACTTCAAAAAACTGTTTATAACTGGTTTTATCTGAACCCAATTTCAAGAATTCAATGATATCATTCTCAGGTAAGTTGGGCAACATCGACACAACAGCAAACTTTTTACCACCCTTGTTGTTAGACTTTGTTGCACCTTGTACACGGCCAAACAAAATACGCAAAACAATAGGCATCAAGTGCTCTAAATCTTGTTCTTCGATATCAGATTCGATGTCTCTCTTGATGAATTTCGACAACTCATCGCGGAAAATAGTCTCATCCAACAAGTTAAGCAAATTATCTCTGTACTTGTTTATCGATTTGTTTCCCCAATTTTGCACAACACTTAATGCAATTTTTTGAACAGAAGACTGGCTGTGGCACAACAAGTCCAAAACTAGCTCATAAAAGCCTGAGGCATCATGGATCTTTCTCAAGTTTCTAAACTTGCTGAAGACTCCAATCAAGTCATTACGGTCTTTGAAGGCCCAGGCAGAAATGGAAGCTTCCTCGTCATCCAACTGGGGTTCGAACTCATCAGCCATCCCGTCCAAGATAAACGGAACAAGTTCGTTAGAGTGAGTTTCAGCAACAGATGGAACCTTGGTGAACACTTGGATAACCTGTGTTCTCATGTACGAAGAATACGTGTTGTTGGCTCTCTCCAGCTGACTGAACTCCAAAATCGCATCATCGATGTTTCTATATTTACAGTAGTAACCCTCTTCCATAAAAGTGAATGTGCCTCTGACTCTGTTGTCTCTTGACTGCCAGTCAGCCAAGTTACTTTCAAATGCTTCTAATTGGTTTTCAGCAAAGGAGTAATAACTTTCATCTTGACCATCGTAATTCATTTTCAAGAACTTGAATCCTAGTTCCCAGAGTAAAGAGCTTGTGTCTCCCAAGATTGATGGAAGTGCTTCAAGCACTGCGTTCCAGCATGGTTGGAACTTATTTGTGAGCAAACCAAACATGTAGAAGGCGACAATGGTGCGGTCAAACAGTCCTACATTGTTGCTAGTCTTGAACTCGTTGGCCAAGTTGCGAACTCTGAGGTTAATGTCTCTTCCGTTGCTGAGATCTAACGGTATTTGCTCAATGATGCGGATTTGAGACAAGTATGAGGAAGTCTCCAACTTTAAAGCCTGGTGGATAGTTATAATCATCTCAATGGCATTTATGCGTGAGTCGTGGTTCGGTAAGTATAAACTGTGGCTCAAGGAAGTCAAAAGGCCGTCCTTAGCTTGTTCCAATTCGTTTACCAAATGTTGATTGCAGTTCTTCACAAACAAATCAAATGACTCAATGAATAAAGATGACTCTTTCAAGTTTTCCAAGTTGTTGACAATCTTCTTGAAGATTCTGATTAAAAGCTTAGAATCGTTGGATGATTTCAAGATTTGAGCCAAAGATGCAACAACAGCAGCTGAAACGTCATTGGAGAACTTTGATTTGAATTTGAAATCCTCCTTAAGTAAGACTTCAAATAACTTGAGCAAGAGTTTAGTGTCTGCAGAGTTTCCCTGCACTGATTGGCCATGCTTTAATAGTAAGAGTCTCCAATAAACTTCGTTCAAGTCGCTCGGAGTCGAGATTTGGGTGTAGTTAGATGATAAATCAACTATCAATTTTAGCTGTATGTCAGCAGAAATCACAGGGACTTGCGTGATGTTGTAGTAGTTTTTCCTGGCCATTCTAGACAAGAAGAAAGCCGTTCTCTTCAAGTCGGAATCAGATGTGCATTTATTGATGTACTCTTGTACATACTTGCCAATGCCAAAGCTGGAAATCTTGGAGTTGGTGGTTCCAAAACTCAGTTCTATGAAGACAAGGAATTGCTCGCCGTTATTCAAGTCGGTGAAAACGAAGTCTAACAATTGTCTGTGGTATTTGGTCAACACTTGGAAGTCACAGTTACGGAAGATTGTGACGAGCAAAATCTGCAAAGACTCGCTGAGTTCTATGGAGTTAGTGGAGACCTTCTTGGTTAAAGATACCACGACTGGCAAAATGGAGTTCCAGTCTGAAATTTTATGGCCCGACTCGGCAAAAGCCAAGGTCGTCAACAATTGGGAAACAGTCAAGTATGTAGCGACCTCTGAATCTGAGTCCAAGGTGGTGTTCAAATAGTCAGTAACCAACTTGTAGAAACCTGTGCAGCTCTCAAGAGTTCCGTGGTTTATAATTTCCAACAAGATATCAGTTGTAACGGAAATGAAGTCTGCGTGATACTCGACGTTTTTTACGCTCAAGGCGTTCTCCACGATTTTGGATAAAATGACAGATGACTTGGAGTGGAAAGTCCCCTTGGTGTTCTTCATAGCCTCGGAGAAAACTATGGTCAACGACTCACGATAGGTTTCGTTTTCTGCGATTACCTCCGCTTGCTCGTCAAATGAGTATTTAAGAATGCTATTCAAACCGTCAGGTTTCAGTTTTCTAATCAAGAAGGACAACGCTTCCGAGCAGAACCTCGACAAGTACAGCTTCTTTGTCAATTTCAATAGAGGCATTAAGGATTCGAAGGTGGGCAACAAGTCCTGGACCAAGTACTTGGACAAGTACTTGAAGCCAAAGGCCAAACAGTTGAATACCCACTCCAAGGTGTTTGACGAGTTTCTTGTGTTCTGTTTGTCGTTGGGGTTTGTATCCAACGCCAATGTGGTCAACAAATGCAAGAATTGCTGGTAGAAGGGCATGAACTCCGGCCCCAAATCGTGCACAAACTGTGCCAATATCTCAAGCAACGGCTGGTTGGAGTTGGCGTCGTTGCGTTTTATGTGTTCGTAGAGAGCCTCGAAGATGGTCTTCTGGTGGTGCAAAAGCTGTGCCAAGGACTGCGAGATGGGCTCCACCTTGTCCAAGAACTCGGTGAAGTTCCCACTGATATTGATTTCCTTCCAGTGATCTAGCGTTGTGAGGAAGAAAGAAGTCTCCACGTTATCATGGGCCCGCTTGGTGAGTTTCAAGCTGGGTTCAATTTTTATGGAATCAACACGTTCCTTGAAGGAAGCAAACGCATGTCTCCGTGAGGATTCCGTTGTTTTTCCTTTTATAACCATGGTGGATGAGTTGGTAGTTAAAAAAATTGAATCGCATCTCATCACTGTTTTTCATTTGATTATGTAATGTTTAGGATTTGCAGCCGTTGGGGAGGGAGTGGATAGGTTTGAGTGGGATGGTGAGATGAGGAAGATGAGAGTGATATGAAAGTAGTATGAAAGGGATTAGTTGAGTACGCAAAAGCTTTGAGTTGTTGGTAGAGTATTGGAATTGGGTGTGAGTAAGGAAACAGTGGCATGTTATTTCATTTAAAATGAAAGCACAATCATTGTACCCTCTTGACTTTATAATCTTTATTGAATTTAGAGAGGAATGTGCCTAAACGTCTACGTATTGAATGGGTGAAAGTTCCTAAGGACAAATAGAAGTATTGGATGACTTCGATAAACTACAAAGTGTACACTCAGTCAGCAAACTATCCCAGAAGAATCTTAATCACTTTTTCATTTCCACTCATTCTTTAGTTTCCAGTTTTTGTTAGACTTCTGCCTTGAATCCTCTTACTGATCTATTTATCTTCCTCCCAGTTTTCATTGCATTTTCTATAAAATTTCTAAAATTTTAACAAAATCTCAAAAACTTTAATCACAGTGATGTTACCACTCTAGCCAACAATTATATCCATACAATTTTCCAAACAATAGTACCACCTCTATAATCCCATCCTAACTTCAAATTCAAGCTCATTATAGTGAATTTTGCAACCTCCCCACGTGACTCTATCTGATACAAGGAATTTTCGGTAAAAAGTTAAACCACCAAAAACCACAGTTATAGCATCGCACATGTCAAACAACGCAGAGTCAGTACCGTTGATACCAGAAAACCCGCTATTGCGGTCGGTGGCGCTATCGCACGGAAACAAAGCCGTGTCCACAGCACTAAGCACAGCCCAGAAACCCAAAAATGGAAAACAGCAACTCCAGCTCCACACACAACGCTCAGGCTCCAAGATCCAGTCGTCCAAAATTGGGTTGCAGAGAACTAGCAGAACGTCGCAGAAGTTGAAGTTTTTGCCAGAGGATCCCCCCGATACCACATTGAACGACGACGACGATGATGACGACGATGACGACGCCAACCCCAAGACTAGAGTCTATTCACAGGTGAAGAAAATTACCGACACTAGTGCGAGGAAGGATGCCGAAACGTTGGGAAAACTGCATCGTGACATGTTGCCGAGGGTGACGGCGTATTGCACGTGCGGCTCGTACCGCATGAAGGACTTGTTGCGGTGGTTGAAGGACAGGAAACGGATCCACAACACGAGTCCCAAGCTCTTTGACGAGTGCTTGTACTCGCCGTTCACGTACAAGGACTGGAGGGGCGACGATGAGGGCACCGACGGGAGCGGGCCCGACGGCGTGGATCCGAACGACCGCAAGTTCATCCGGTTGGCGGACGAGGGCGGTGAGATCAATATCGGCAAGAAGAACGAGATCTTTGTGTTTGACTACGGCGTCATTATCATGTGGGGGTACACGTTGAAGGAGGAGGCGGCCTTCTTGGAAGACTTGGCCAAGTTCGAGAGCGAAAAGCTCGCGCTGGAGGACGTCCAGATCGAGGAGTTCAACTACTACATCACGCAGTCGTACCAGCCGCGCATATACAACGATTTCATTACTTTGAGGGACGACAGCAACTACATGATGAAGTTGTCGATTTCGCATGCGCTTGCGCAGAGTGTCAAGATCTCCTTGTTCGAGGAGTTGTTTGACAACACTATCGAGGACACTCAGGACATTCCCCAGCAGATTGCGCTCACCGGTAAAGTCAAAATGACGCGAGACGAAATCATGAAGTCGATTGGGGAGTTGTTTATTTTGAGAATCAACATCAACTTGCATGGGTCTGTGCTTGACTCCCCGGAACTACTCTGGGCAGAACCGCATTTGGAGCCTATTTACCAGGCTATGAGAGGCTACTTGGAAATCAACCAGCGAGTCGAGCTCCTCAACCAGAGAATGGAGGTGATTTCAGATTTGCTTCAGTTGTTGAAGGAGCAGTTGGGTCATTCGCACGAGGAGAACTTGGAGTTCATTGTGGTTGTGCTAGTGGGGGTTGAGGTTTTGGTGAGTGTTGTTAATATCATTGTAGACTTGTTTACCTATTGAGAATTTTGCATTATATGGTTGGAGTCAAGCGTTTGGTTTCTATAATAGCAGACGTTAAAACGGTTACTGCTTTTGGTTATTTTGGCTGTTGATTGGTGTGAATTTGATTCTTGTTACTACGTTAAATCATTGTTGTTTAATATGGTCTTTTCGGCTGTGGACTAGAGTCAACTTAAATTACTTAGGTACGTTTACTGCATAACATGGTGTTCATTCTGGACTCAAGATTTTGGCAGTTTTTGTGAACCAAAACTATGCTCATAATTTACACATAATGGTACATCGACTGTAACTTTGCTTTAGGCCAGATCCCACTCCGGATATTTTACAATTCCGGTGACGTTATATTCTAAAGGGCTTTCACTCCCACGTAATTTAACGTTTCAAATGCGCTGACGGTTGAAACTCCACGACACAAAAGCTAGGCTGCGACTTTTGACGAGCACTATATATTTGCTATGTGCCCTAGGAACTTTGCTCTCCAATGTCCAGCATATTCAAGAAGCTTTGCAGCACAACCCCACAAACCATCCAAGGAAGCCCAGATGTGGTTGCAAAGTATGTTCATCAAGATATACTTGCAGTGCAGATAGAAATAAAGAGGTATAATGAGATGACTGGAATATTCCAGTCAAACGGATTGTTTTACAAGTTGTACAGGCTACTCGAGCAGGACCACAGCCAGTCGATGAGAGACCTCAAGGCTAAATTTCACTACGAGGTTAATAGCAGACTTTACCAGGAACAATTACTCTGCTTATACAAAAGAATTCTCGGAGAGTACATGAACATGCTTCAAATGCTCAAAAACAACTACAACCACGGGTTGTACGAGAAAAACATCCTTGAGCACAGACATAAGCTGAACGAGCTGGGTGTGCTGCTGGTTACAAGCAGTCAAAACTCGGTGACCGACAAGTCGCAGATGTCTGACATAATTTCCAGTGAGGCTCCAGATGTTTATCTCGACCCAATATCCTTTAACTTGTTCAATGACCCTGTGATAACCCCCAATGGTATTACATACGAGCGTGCGTACTTGGTTGAGCATTTGAATAAAAAAGGTCAATTCGACCCATTGACTAGACAACCTTTGAAGGAACACCAGTTGTACCCGAATTTGGCGTTGAAGGATGCTGTCAATGGGTATATAAATCATAGGACAAAAGAGTTGTCTGTTTAGAGTATAGGAGGTGATGGGAGAGTTGTCTGTGTAGAATAGTATAAGAGATGGTATAACAATATCCTGTAAACTAGAATAGGAGATGGTATGACTAGATTATTGTTTGGCTAGGAATTGACACTAAAGAGTTATTGTATATAGCTTTCGTGAAGACGAGACAAGAACGTGTAACAAAAGCATTGTGTATACGTAGATGTAACGGCATAATTAAAGATTCGTTGCGCAAAGAGACAGGTCATCAGTGTAATGGTTCATGACCAAGCTAACAATGCCTTGATAAGTGTTTAACTTAAACAACGTCATTAGACACAAAAACGCGTAATGACGTAATGTCGTATACTCAAAAACTCCACTAAAATATTTCAACTTAATGTCGTCAATTGAGAGAAAAATGTCGTAATACAATGTCGCACGATACGGTAGCGCTAATCAATTTTTTAAGATGAGTATACCACAGCATCATGAGAAACTTGGTGGTCTTGAACAGGGGTTATGTGACCCCCGAGTCAAGAACATACCCAGACCTCGTTCTAATCGACTCGGTCTTTGATTTGGTCTCAGACTGCATCACATTTGTCTTGTCATCAGAGGAATCACTGTTGGTGGAAGTGCAACAGTTCATGAAGAATGGCCAAGTTAACGTCTTGGCCAGTTTCCCAATTCAGGTGCCCATCACTGAAAACACATTGTTGAGCTTCAGCCACTTTGTTGACATGAACCAACTTGTGTTTGTTTTCCAGAATGGTGACATTATCACTGCAACGTATGATCCAGTGCAGCCAGACTACGACACTTCAACCGTGGAGATTGTAGGGTCCATCGATGTGGGACTATTGGCCGCCCAATGGTCTCCAGATGAGGAAACTTTGGCCATTCTCACCACCGAAAACAAACTCTTGTATCTCTCAAGACTACTTGAACCTGTTAGTGAAGTTGAACTCAGTGCTGAGGATGTGAAGATCACCGATTCAAAGCACGTTTCCGTTGGATGGGGTAAAGAAGAAACACAGTTCAAGGGTAGAGGGTTCAAAGCTTTAGAAAGAGAAAAGGAGGCGTTGAAACACGCTGGCTTGGACTTGAAAGACGAATCGAGTCCTTTGAGGGATCCTACAGTAGCAAAGAAAGAGAAGGGCAAGCTATCGAATTTGGACAACCAAGCACAGAAAATCAGCTGGAGAGGCGACGGTGAGTATTTGTCGATCACCACCATCGAAGCAGTAATTGTAGAAGACACAGCAGAAATGTACGACAGGAGAGTCATCAGAGTATTCAACAGAGAAGGTGTGTTGGACAGTGTCAGCGAACCGGTTGATGGGTTGGAACACAATTTGAGCTGGAAACCACAGGGTTCGCTCATTGCTTCGACTCAAAGACACCTTCATGAGGACGGCGACGAGGTCTTGGATTTAGTGTTTTACGAGAGAAATGGTTTAAGACATGGCCAGTTCAACACCAGATTGAACCCAGAGATTGAGGTCATTAGCAATTTGGAGTGGTCTTGTGACAACGAGGTGTTACTTTTCCAACTTCAAGACAGAATACAGTTGTGGACCACTAAAAACTATCACTGGTACTTGAAACAAGAGATTCTTGTTTCCAAGCAAGTTTACTTTGCCAAGTTCCATCCTGAAAAACCATTGCAAGTGATGATTGGGACCTCTAGCGGCATTGAGATTGTGGATTTAGCACACAAAATAGTCACGGGCCCAACGCACTTGGGAATGGACCAAGGTATGACCTTGGTGACAGACGGTTCTTTGATCAAAATCACCCCGTTGTCCATTGCAAACGTACCTCCACCCATTAGTTTCAGAGAATTGGAGGTGTTTGATAACATCAACGACTTGGCTGTGTCGCAGTCAAACTCGATTTATGCTGCACTTGCAAGCGACGGTCTGGTTCATTTAGGCCAGTTGGCGATCGATGAGATGAAAAAGGGCAGACATCCAAAGGAAATCGCAAAAATCGAGTCCTCTACAGTGGTGACGGAACCTACTGAATTTGCAAAGCAAGTTGCTTTCATTGGTGACTCATTGGTAGTCATTGTAGTTGACAATGCGAGCTCGTCAAAAATACTCATATTTGACTTGGAAGACCTTTCTGTTGGTCCTATTTTTGTCGAGTCCATTGATGCTCCAAGTAAAGTCTTACTAGTGAAACTGCAGTCTGGTTTTAATGGTTGCGCCGTTCAAACAGTCGATGGCTTAGTATACCAAATAACATCTGGAGCTTTAAGCTTGATTCCTGTTGGCAAGTTTCCTCAAATATGCCGTGATTTCGAATTAGCAGAATCTGAAGCAGAAGTAACTCCATTCGGGATATCAACTAACGGTAAGTTGTTTGCCGATCAAAAGCAAATTGCCTCCGGGGTGACTTCTCTCAAGACCACAGACTCCCACTTGTTGTTCACCACAGTACACTCAAAGTTATGCTTTGTGCATTTGACCACAGCAACAGGCAACTTCGATTATGATGTTTACCAGAACCAACCTGCTGACGGTTCATTCGACGAAAGAGTGAGAGATATCGAGAGAGGCTCCATCTTAGTGAATGCTATGCCTTCCAAATACTCTGTTGTGTTAGAAGCTCCAAGAGGCAACTTGGAAACCATCTGTCCTAGAATCTTGGTTGTTTCTGGAGTACGTAAGTACATTAAGCTTACTCAATATAAAGAGGCATTTTTGGCTTGTCGTACGCATAGAATTGACTTGGACATTTTGCATGATTACGACCCAGAATTGTTTTTCAAGAATATTGAACTGTTTGTTACTCAAATTAAAAAGGTTGAACACTTGGACTTGTTTGTCTCTTGTTTGCACGAGGAGGATGTTTCAATCACCAAATACAGAGAAACTTTGAACGAAACAACGACAACATTGAACGAACTTCATATTTCTCAACCTCAACAAGAAAAATCCCCATTGCAAAAGATAATCAAGAATAAGGACGACACGAAATTCTTGAAAGATTCGAAAATCAACAAGATTTGTGAAGGTATTTTGAGTGTTTTGTTAAAGCCAGAGTACTCTGAAACTTATTTGCAAACTATAATTACAGCATATGCATGCGAAAAGCCTCCAAACTTGAACGATGCTTTGAAGTTGGTTGGTTCTTTCACAGATGGTGACCAGATAGACCAGGCAGTAACTCATTTATGTTTCTTGCAGGATGTCAACAAGTTATACGACACAGCTTTGGGTCTCTATGATGTGAAGTTGGCATTGTCAATAGCACAAAAGTCTCAAAAGGACCCTAAGGAATACTTGCCATTTTTGCAAAACTTACAC
This sequence comes from Kodamaea sagamina, assembly GCA_030556545.1. Lineage (NCBI taxonomy): Eukaryota > Fungi > Ascomycota > Pichiomycetes > Serinales > Debaryomycetaceae > Kodamaea > Kodamaea sagamina. The sequence goes on along the minus strand of JAKTUG010000002.1, from coordinate 744,716 downwards.
ACCCAACCAGAATTAAGAAAGAAGTTCATGATTGACGACTATTTGAAGTTGTACGAGAAGGCGTTGGGTTGGTTGAACGAGTTGGAAGCGGACTCTTACGAAGAGTTTGACCAATACGTTGCCAGCCACGACTTGTACAAGCAAGCTTTGGATATCTACAGAAGAGACGATGCAAGAACAAACAAGATTTACGCCATGTATGCTGATGTCTTGTCGTCCACACAGCAGTACAACGAGGCAGGTTTGGCGTACGAGTACTTGGGCGATTTCACCAGTGCTTTGAACAGCTACATCTTGGGAAAGAAATGGAAAGAGGCGTTGGCCATCGTCCTGCAATCAGCGCACCAGGACCAGTTGAAAGAATCTGCTGAAAAATTGGTTGCTTCGTTGGTAGACGATCACAAGTATTCAGATGCTGCTGAAATCGAGTTCTACTTCTTGCACAACATTAGTGAGGCTGTAAGGTTGTACTGTAAGAGCTACAGGTTTGACGATGCCATTTTGCTTGCGCACCGTGAAAACAAGGGCGAACTTGTCGAAGCCGTTGTTGATGTGCAGCTCAGCGAAGGATTTGGTACAATTGCTGAGTTGTTGGCTGACTGTAAGAGCCAGATGACGTCTCAAGTGAGAAGATTACGGGAGTTGAGAGAGAAGAAGAAGGAGGACCCCTATGCGTTCTACGGTGTTCCAGACGACATGGACACTCCAGACAATGTTTCGGTAGCAGCATCAGAAACCTCCACCACACCCTCTTTCTTCACCAGGTACACCGGTAAAACTGCAGGTACTGCCAAGACAGGTGCGTCCAGAAGAACAGCAAAGAACAAGAAGAGAGAGGCGAGAAAAAAGGCCAAGGGCAGAAAGGGCACCATTTATGAAGAAGAGTATCTTATCACGTCGGTTGGGCGTCTTATTGACAGATTGCACACCACCGAAAGTGACGGAGTCAGTTTGGTTGAAGGATTGATCAGAAGACACATGAAGTTGCAGGCGTACGAAATACAGAAGAAGTGGGTGGAGTTGGTCGACTATATTACGGAAAATATAGTAGAGATCCATGATATGAGTGAAAGAGACAGAGAGAGAATTGATGATAATGGTGAGGTATATCTTATACCAGAGATTCCGGTGCCTACAGTGAGGCAATTTCCTAAGAAGAACATTTTAGATTATTGATATTTTAGATTCTTGAATCTTTTGGATTATTGTTTCATTATTATTGTTTCTTTATAGATTATTGAATCATTTAGATTGTAATTTCAGATTAGGCTATGATTCAGATTATTAATCTTTTCGTATTCTTATTCTTGTATCATTAAATCACCATTCCACTTCATATTTAATTCTAGATTTGTGTTTAATTATCAATGATGAATGAAATCATGCTTATTATCCTCTCCCTCAATCTTTACCTCAACCCCCTTATACCTTGTACTCTCCAACTCTAAATACAAATTTCGAAACCCAAGAATTCCTCGCTTAACCCCATTCGTAAGTGCCTGTTTCTTGCACTTGCTCAAACACATATACTTGTGTGGAATATTGGTAGCCTCTCCAAAACCTTGTTCTTCCTTATAAATTCCATCCTTTAAAGTGACTCGCACCAAGATAGTCGCCTTTGCCGAGTAACTAGACGACTCTTCGTCAAACTCTTGCACCGTAATACTCGACTCGATAATATGCGTGGACCAGCCATCAAACCCAAATATCTTGTTCGCCAACCCAACAATCACGCGACTTGGGTAGTTGAGTGGGTTGTTCCGTCCTCCGTAATACGACTTTGCGTTGTTTTCATGTTGCATCTGCTCTAGAGCTAGACTTAGGCTTCCTATCTTACTGGCAGACCAGTCAGTTAAAGCATCCTCAGCTACAGCTACTTCGTCAAAATCAGGCAGCTCAAACTCGTCAAGGCTCGGGAAATATCGTACCGTTGATGTACCACCGCTCTGCTCAGCATCCGTTTCGTACTTGCTGTCAAATAACTCCATTCAATCTCCGAATCGTTGCAGAGTAAAGCCGCGTAAATGGAAGTATGAGATTCACGTGAGCCCCTAAACATACCAACTCACCCAAAATCAAAATTTGAAACGTCAACCACGAGGAACGAAGAAAGCTAGTTATGGACTACTTGAACAGCATTTTATCACAGCAGACACCGCTGCAGCTGGTCGAGGAGACAATTCCAACGCTCTGCGACCGTTTGCAGCATGCCACCATGGCGTCCGACAGGCGGTCTGCGATACTTGGATTGAAAAGTTTCAGCAGACAGTACCGTGAGGCGGTGGTCGAGTACGGATTGAGGCCATTGGTGCTGGCCTTCAAGAAGGACTCGGAAAACCCAGACATTGTGAAAGCCATCTTGGAGACTTTCTTGATTCTCTTCATCAGAGGCGAGGACGGCGAAGAGGACTTGACCAGAGGGTGGATCTCACAGCAGTCCAGGTTGCAGAACGGCAAGTACCCCAGCCCGATCTTGATTGAGGAGATGTCGGTCGACCAGTTTTCGTTGTGGATCGCCGACGCATTGACTCAGGACGGCGAGATCATTGAGCTTGTGTTGACCATTGCGTCGGAAATGAACGACTTCCACATCAGATTGTACTCGATCCAATTGTTGGAGGCCTTGGTTGCAAACAGAGGTGTCAGGACCAAGGACTCACTTTTGAAGATTCCTACTGCAGTTTCGACCTTGGTTGCCATGCTTAACGACAATTACGACCCGGTGAGAAACGAGGCCATTCTCTTGTTGATGTCGGTCGTCAACAACAACTTCCACATCCAAAAACTAGTTGCGTTTGAAAACACCTTTGAACGGCTCTTTGAGATCATAGACGAAGAAGGTGGCATCAGGGGCTCTATTTTGGTGCAAGACTGCTTATCTTTGATCACCAATTTGTTGCAGTACAATGCGTCTAACCAGAAATTCTTCTTGGAGACGCAGGGTGTGCCCAAGTTGGCAAAGTTGTTGGGCGAACCAATGGAGATTTTGTCTGCGGAAATCGAAGAGGACGAAGACAGCGACGTTGTTGCACCTCCCCCTCCCCCAATGGTTTGGACTGACCAAAGATTGCAAAATATGACCATTGCCTTGGAAATATGTAAAACCTTTGTCAATGAGGATAACGAGCTCTTGAACCAGAACCAGAACAAACTTTTCCAGTCTGGAATCCACTTTATCATTTTGAGATTGATATTTTCTCCAGTGACGAACAACGATATACGTTTGGTGGCATTGGCCATTGCCGGAGACTTAATAAGAGGAAATGGGGATTTGCAATACGAGTTTTCCCAAGTGGATGTGCCGTACATGGACCCTTCGTTACCCTCACAGATCCAAACATACGACAAACCTGTTCCTGTGCCGATGGCTTTGTTGAACTGGGCCTTATATATTAATTCTGTGCACTACTTTGATTTGAGAATCAACGCGGCCTTATGCTTACATGCGTATTTCAAGGACAACAAGGACGCAAAGGCCGCTTTTATTTCCGACCAGATAAACGCCTACCACGATTCGTCCTACTGGGAGAAAGATCCACCTTCGGAAAATGGCAATGGAACTTCAGAACACACTGCTAATGGAAACGAACCAGCAAACCTCATGAAAACTCCGTTTGGAAACATCTTCTCCACTTTAATGGACTACGATTCAGACTTAAAGCTCAACCCTTATAAGTTATGGCTTGCGGCTCTAGTTCTTCTTTCGCTCTTTGAGGACTCAAGCGACAACAAAGACATTGCTCGTGCTGTGAAAACAGGTGATAAAAATGCGGGTGAGGAAGTCATGAGCTGTATCGAAGCTGCCTCGGGCTTGCTTGTCACTACTTTAGACAACCCAGATCCTAGAATTGCTATTGGTTACTTGATGTTGTTGACTGTTTGGCTCTACGAAGACTTTGAGGCTGTCAACGACTTCTTGAGTGACACTAGTGTCGTGAAATCACTTCTCGCCTTCTTGACCAATAATTCGTCAGAGCTGACCGTCTTGCTCCATGGTATGGCCACTATCTTGTTAGGTGTGTCTTATGAGTTTTCTACCAAGGACTCTCCTATTAAAAGAGCCGACTTGCACTCATTGTTGGTAAAGTCTTTAGGAAGAGATAATTACTCTTTGAAAGTGAAACAGCTTAAAGATAGCGATAGCTTCAAGAACTTCGATCATGAACAAGTGTTCAACCACACCACGGACAACAGTACAGGACTTCCAGAAGTATTTTTCAACTCGTCCTATGTCACCCTTGTGAAGGAAAACTTTACCAGAATAAAAAGAGCCTTGTTTCACGATCCTAGTGCTGAACCTCGTGGTCAAATTTCATACGAATTATTTGAGGAGTTGGATGGGAAGTACTTAAGCTTGCAAAATGAGTTGGAACAAGAGAAGAAAACAGCGAACGACAACAAAACGAGCTTGGAAGAAGAAATCGAGCGCCTCAATAACTCTTGTAAGGACTTAGAAACTCAATTGGATTCTACAAATACAAATTTAGAAAAGTTGAAGGGTGAACACCTTACCATTACTACTGATCATGATACAGTTAAAAAGAACTTGGCTTCAATTGAAGAAGAAAAGAAAAACTTTGAAGCATCATCTCGCAAATACTACAGAGAGTTACAAGATTCTTTAAAAAGAGCCAATATATCTGCAGACGGATTGACGTCTTTGAGAAACAAGTTGGAGACCACAGAAGCAGAAAATAAAAAATATGAAGATGCTGTTGACAAGATGAGCCGTGAAGCCTTCCTCTTATCAAAGGACAAGGCCGAGGCTGAAAAATCAATTAAGAAACTAGAGAAGGATATCACTGCTTTGAACAGGGACATAAAAACTTTAAAGCAGACACACGATTCTAGAATTGCAACTTTGACCAAGAACAATGAAACCCAATTGCAAAACTTGAACTCTGCTAACTCCGCCTTAAAATTGAGCGCGGAAGACGCGAACAAGAAACTTATTGAACTTTCAAACCAAAGAGCATCACAAATCAAGGACTATGAAGCCAAACTCGAAAACTCTAGGGAAGAAAATATGCATTTGATGTCGAAAGTAAGAGGTTTAAAAAATGAAAATGCATCCAAAATTGAGAACCTTGAGAATGAATTGAATTCTCTCAAGACTTCGAATGAGTTGATAACTTCCGAATTAGAGGTATTGAAGGAGCTGTCTTCTTCCGAACTTTCGACCTTGCAAGCTCAACTTGTGGACCTCAAATCAGTAAACGAAAAATTGCATACTGACAATAAAGATCTCAGATCTGAAATTGATAAGTTGAATCAGAGTCTCAGAGAAGAGGCAGAAAAATACAGAGCCTTGAAGGAATCATCTGACTCTTCAACCTCTGAAATAAACGAGAAACACGACAGTTTGACTAAAGATTTTGAAGAGCTCAAGAAAACTCATGAAGACGATACCTCTAAGAATTTGCTACTTTTAGAGGAATTCAAGCAACTCAAAGGAGATCACGAGCAGACGAAGTCCGCTTTAGAACAACGGATCAAAGAAATCGAACTGCTGTCTGACGCATCTACTAGAGAACTTAGTGAACAAGTAAATAACATCGAGGCTGAGAGAGCAGGTTTGGAAAAGGTGGTCAATGAGCTCAAGTCTTTGAAAACTTCCAATGAAAACAGAATCAATGAAATTGAGCTGGAACTTGCATCTAAACATGAAGAATTGGAAAACACGCTGTCCAAATTTACCTCATCTTCAAAGCAACTTACCGATTCCAAAACCCAAATTGATGTGTTGACTGTTCAATTGAATGAATCGAAAACTAAGTTGACCCTGCTTGAGGAAGAGTTGTTAGAATTGAAAGTTTCTAAGAAAGAGTTGGAAACCAAATTGAAAGAAAAGGAGAAAGAGTTGAACAACCAGGTTTCAACGCTTGATACCAAAAGTCAAGAGCTTGACAACGCACGGAAATCTCATAAAGAAGAATTCAATAAGTTGAAGTTGGAAAAAGAAGAAGCTATCAAAAATTTAACCACTGATTTTGACATTGCCCAAAAAGCTGCTGGAGTTCTTAAACTGGAGATTGAAAAACAACACATCGAGAAAGCTCAATTGGACAAAACTCTTGCAACTCAAAAGACGGAATTTGAAAGTCGCCAACAAGAGCTCCAAGCGAACATACAAGCACTTGAAAGTGGAAGAAAGGATCTCGAGTCCAGTAAACTTAAACTCGAGGAGAGTGTGCTGGAGCTTGAGAATACTAAACTGAATCTTGAAAAGGCTAAACTTGAACTCGAAAGTGGAAAGTTAAGTTCCGAGAAAAAGTATCAAGAACTTGAAAAGAGTGTTCAGGAACTTGAAAACAATAAGAGGGAACTTGAAAGTACTTATAAGACTGAAATCGAATCTTATCAAAAGCAATTGGATACTCATAAGAATCAAATTGAATCACACAAACAGGAAATCAAATCTAACAAGAGTGAAATTGAATCCCATAAGCAAGAGCTTGAATCACACAAGATAGAAATTGATTCCAAGAAGAAAGAAATTGACTCCAAGACGAAAGAAATTGATTCTCACAGGTTGGATATCGACTCCAAGAAGAAAGATATTGATTCCCACAAGAAAGAAATTGAATCTCACAAGAAAGAAAGTGCCTCCCTTCAATTGGAGATATCCGCACATAAAAAGGATATTGCAGCTCATCTCAAAGAGATAGAAACAAACAAGACTAAACTTGAAGGACTCCAAAAGGAAATAAACAGCCACAAAGAACAGGCCAAAACCAGAGATGCCAAGATTGGAGCTATGGAAATTGAACTCAAATCGCAAAAGGATTCCATTTCCAACCACTTGCAAACTATAGAGACTCATGAAAAGGAAATTCAAAGTCAAGTTGCTAACATCAAAGAAACCGACGCTAAACATGCAAAACAAGTTGAAGACTCAAAATCAGTGAAACATAATCTCGAAATCAAACTCAAAGATTTGACTTCTCAAATCAGCATTCTTCAGAAAGAAAAATCTGAAATTGGTTCTAAACTTGCTGCTAAAATCTCGGATATTCAGTCTAATGAGTCAAAGATAAACACAATTGAAGCCACCTTGAAGCAACAAGAAACTCTGATAAACACTTTAACATCATCTGAGCTGAAACTTCAAAGTGAGGTAATCAAACTCAAATCTGACCTTGAAGCTGCTAAAACGCAGCTTTCTAAGTTGGAGGCTGAAAAGGAAGAATTATCGAAGAAGCTCAAAGCTTCTGAAAAGCTGTTGCAAAGCCAAAACTCGAAACATTCCACTGAGGTCAAGGAATTGCAGTCCCAATTGTCGGACAAAAACAACCAGATTGTGAGCCTTGAAAAGGACTTGAAATCCAAGATTCTGGAGGTTGAAAGAGAAAGGGCTATGTTGAGCGAGAACTCTGAAACTGTGATTAAGGAGTATGGTGATAAGATCAAAACTTTAGAAGCTAACTTACTGAATACTAAAGCAACTCATTCTGCAAAGATCTCCGAAGTTACCAAAGAGAAATCGGAGTTACAGAACAAAATTACTTCGTGTATTGTGGAAATTGAGACTCTAAAATCAGAATCCAGCGATTTGAAGACTGAAATTGAAAACATCACCAAAAAGTTGAAAGATGAGAAGAATGCTTGGGAGGAGAGACACAGGGAAGTTAAAGCAGAGTCGCAATCATTGGCCGAAGCCAATAAGATAGCGTTTGAGGCTAGCAAGTCTAAGATTGAATCGCTTGAGAAAGAATTGTCCACTTCAAATGGCGCTAATAAGAAATCTTTCGAGACCAGCAAATCTAAAATTGAAGTGCTCGAAAAAGAGTTATCATCTTCTAAGACTCAGCTAATTGCTAAAGATACTGAATTATCAGATAAACTTGGTGAAATAAAGAAGCTACAAGAGAGCTTAGCCAGTTCTCAAAAAGTTCACAAATCTTCTAATGAAAAGCATCAAGTAACAATCAGTGGTTTGGAGAAGGCAGTGGGCGAACACAAATTATCTATCAGTGGGTTAGAGAAGCAAGTTGAAAACTTAACTGCTAGCAACGAATTTCTCAAAAACTCATCTGGTTCTAGAGAAAAGGAGCTATTGTCTAAACATGAAAAGGTTGAAAAGGAGAATGCTGGATTGGTCAAAGAAGTATTGCAGCTCAAATCTCAAATTGAGAAATCTGGAACTGAAAGTTCAGACTTGCAGAAAAAGCTTGAGGTAGTGCAAACTGAGTTGAGCAGTGCTAAAATTGAGTTGAAGCTGAAAGATGAATTACTTGGTAAGAGTAAAGATGATGTTAAGTCCACTTCTGCAAAGAACACTACTTTGGAAGCAGAGGTTTCGAAATTGAAATCCGATCTCAAAGATAGCAAATCAGTTTCTGCCAATTTGGAAAATTTGAAGGAGGTAATCAAGCAGAAGGAGTTGCAAATTAATTCTCACAAGGCTGCATCTGATAAGTCAACTGAAACTATAAAGAACTTGCAGGAAGAAGTATCCAGTTTGAAATCGAGAGCTGCAAAACTAGAAGAAACTGAGAAGCAATTGGAAACTTTGAAAGCAGACATGAAATCCAAGGAAAAGAATTTATCGGTCATTGAAAAGACTTCTGGTGAGAAGATCAAAAGTTTGGAAAGCGATATCACCAAGTTAACTGGCCAAGCTACTTCTGAAGCAGAGAAGAGTGGGAAAGAGTTAGCGGCTTTGAAAGCAGAGTCTGAAAAATTGATGGGCTCGGAGAAGGGATGGGAGCAAAAGACGAAGAAGTCGCTTGCGCAAGTGTCCAGTTTAGAAGCTGAGATATCCAAATTGAAGGCTGAATCTACTTCTAGTAATGAAGCCTCTAGAAAGGAATTGGAGTCTTTGAAATCGAAGGTGAAGAATTTGACAGGACAGTTAACGAATGTCACTGAAACTCACAAATCCGCGAACGAAGAAACAACCAAGCTTTTGAGGAAGATTAGTGAACTTGAGGAGAGTGAATCTACCAAGGACAAGGAAATTGCCAAGTTCAAAGTTGAGTTGGAGAAACTTTCGGGTCAGTTTAAGTCTAAAGATTCAGAGGCGCTGAAAATCGCTGCTGAAATTGAGCAATTGAAAAATACAGTGAGCAGTTTGGAGGCCGCCAAGCAGAAAGAGTTGGCTGCGTCCAAGCAGTCAGAAGGTAAATTGGAACTGCTTCTTAAAGAAAATGCAGATTTGAAGAGTGCGGTTGAAAAGGTTAAGGCAACCAGTGGTGAGGCATCTGCGAAGTTGGAGGAACTCACCAAAGAGAACTCACTGTTGAGGAACACAGTTGAAGAAGGCAAAAAATCCAGTGCTGTAGTTGAACAACTCACCATAGAGACTGCTGAATTGAAGAGCACACTTGAAAAGGCTAAGCAGAATAGTTCTGCCGTTAGCCAAGAAAACACAAAATCCATTGCTGTGGCTGAACAACTCACTAAAGAAAACGCAGAATTGAAGAGCACTCTTGAAAAGACCAAGGAAGCTAGTTCAGCCATTGAAAAAGAAAACAAAGAATTGAAGTCGTCCAGTCTGGGCGACTCCAAACTCAAAGAAGAACTCGAGCAGCTCAAGAACAAGATGGCAGACTTGGTCCCCAGATCAGATCTTGATGACTTGATGCTTCTCATGTCCGACATGGACGAAACAGCCAAGAAGTACAAAAAACGCTTGAGAACGCTAGGAGAGGAAGTGTCGAGTGACGAAGATAGCGACGACGACGATAGCGACGACGACGACGAGTAGTGTAACATAATCCATAGACCAAGAATTCGTAATACATGTACATTTTGTGAACTCTTTCACGAGAACGTGAAAAATCAAAAAAAAATTACAGCCAAAGATCAACTCTTTCAAACCCCTCGATGATCCTTCTCATTGACTCGTATGACTCTTTCACGAATAACTTGAGTCTGTTATTGGCCAAGCAAACGGGAAAACGGGTGGTAACAATCCATAACGACACCTTTCCCGAGAGTCAGTACGAGCAGTTTTTCAATGAGTATTTGCCGTCCTTCGAGTATGTGGTGATTGGGCCCGGACCAGGCCATCCAGCCAACGATGAAGACATAGGGATCATCGGCTGGTTGTTGCGGAGGTTTCGAGACGTGCGGACCACTGTTCCCGTCCCTATATTGGGCATATGTCTCGGGTTCCAGAGTCTCTGTCTTGAGTTTGGTAACCGCGTCGTCAAGTTATCTGCGGTTAAACACGGGCAGGTATACGAGGTGATTCCTGAAGGCGTTTGTGAGTTGTTCACGGACACGACGCCGTTCAAAAGTGTTCGCTACCACTCGTTGCACGCGCCCGAGGTCAACGATGAGATAGTCCCGTTGGCGTACACGTACGAGCAGCCCAACAACAGCAAGATTCTCATGGCCGTCAAGCACCGCAGTCTTCCATTCTACGGAGTGCAGTACCATCCTGAGTCGATATGTTCGTACAGAGGTGGGGAGTTGGTGGACAACTTCACCAAGGTTGCGCGCGAGTACAATCTTGCGCACCGTCCTGGGGTATTTGACGTGCAAAGCAGCCAGTTACCCGCCGATTTTGTGTGCCACACGGTGAACTTTCCGTACTTGATCAAGAATGGGGAATTCGACGTGCTGCACGGGAATGCTGACGTTTTTGCCCGCAAACTCAGGTTGGGAACGCACACCACCCCCACCGACGTGTGCGACTACTTGTACAAGAGAGACGGGAACGAGGCCAACTTCATTCTCTTGAACTCGGCATGTATCCCAGGCGAGTGGTCCATCATAGGGTTACCAGTAGAGGGCGAGACCGAGATCTTGACCCACTCCACGGACGACCCTCAGAATGTCCAGTTCTCCAGATACAAGAGCAGTTCGGAGCCTAGTGTGTACATTTTGCCCGAGGGTGAGACTGTGTGGGACAAAATGGCCGATGATATGAACACCAGGTATGTGCCAAGAAGCAGCATTGAAGCCAAGTTTGGGGCTGATTTCCACTCGAGACCGTTGCCCTTTTGGGGCGGATATCTTGGCTTGATAGCGTATGAAGAAGGGCAGCACATTGTGTTGAAGAATATGAAGAGCTTCACGCACTCGAGCACCCCAGACATGAAGTTTGCATTTGTTGAGAGGTTTATGGTTTACGACCACACCACCGGCGACTGGTTTATCATCTCAAAGAGAGTAAAGGATTCAAAATGGGTTGACGGCTTCTACAGTGAGCTCTATGGGTTGTCCGAGGAGAAGTTGAGAATCCAGTTGGCGGACATTCCAGGCACCATAGAGGAATTGTGCTTGGTGGACGACAAGCCGTTGGTGGAGTTTGACTTCCCGGCGAGGGAAATGTACAGCGAGCAGTTTGCACGGTGTCAGGAGATCTTGCACAACGGAGACTCGTACGAGTTGTGCTTGACCACGCTGCTGAAGGTGACCTTGCCGCTGTACATCCGTGCGTGGGACATCTACAAGGTGTTGACGCTCAAGAAGAACCCGTCGCCGTTCTCGTGCTTCATGGAGTTTGACGACTGCACGTTGATCTCGTCGTCGCCGGAGCGCTTTTTGTCGTGGAAGGACAGCGCGGAGGGCAGCAAGTTGGTGGAGTTGCGCCCTATCAAGGGCACCGTCCGCAACACGCCGGAGATGTCGCTTGAGGCTGCCACCAGCATCTTGAAAACGCCCAAGGAGATGGGCGAGAACTTGATGATTGTCGACTTGATCAGACACGACTTGTACCAGTTCACGGACGACGTCCAGGTCACACAGTTGATGAGCGTGGAGGAGTACAAGACGGTGTACCAGCTTGTCAGCGTGATCCAGGGCAGGTTGCCTGCGTCTGGGTACCACGGGATCGACATCTTGCACCAGTCGTTGCCCCCTGGGTCGATGACGGGCGCACCAAAGAGGCGCTCGGTCGAGCTCTTGCACCAGTTGGAGAGCATGCAGGCGAACGGCAACCCTGGGGGAAGAAGGGGCATCTACAGCGGTGTTGTGGGGTACTGGTCGGTGACGGACGACGCTGACTGGTCGGTGATCATCAGGTCGGTCTTCAGGTACCACGACGACTTGCTCAACCTGGCGAAAACGAGTACGTGGCGGTTGGGTGCTGGGGGGGCAATCACAGTGTTGAGTGATGATACGGGAGAGTGGGAGGAGATGGAGATTAAGTTATCCAGTGCTTTGAGTGCTTTTAAATAGATCTTGTAGATATGTAATATAGAGAATAGAGTTTTATTTATTGATAAAGCATGTAGGAATGTTTTTAACAACGTTACTCTCAAGAATCTCATTGTAATATTCCGTGAATGTTATCGTTCACTTTTTACTGTTAACAATAATTTTCTTCTCTATGTTCTGTCCAAAATTGAACAATACTAATGTACTTTCAGACATACCAGTAATTCCAATGGTTATGAACTTATCAGTATTAATCATATATATTCAATTATAATAAACTCATCAGTATTACCTTCACATATAAACGTAAACAGCATTCAAAACGTAAACATCTCTTGAACAATTAATATCTACTCTAAACGTATCAGTACTAACACCATGAACTCAAGTACTTTGTTCAATAGTAAACAATATTAACACCTTCAATCCAAACATATTAGTATTCTCATCCTCATAAACAAATATGAACTCTCTTCACTATTATACAATAAATCATCACTCTGTCAGCACTATCTTTCTTCAATACTCTCTTCAAATCCACAATATTATTACCCGCTATAGTATTTCACTTACAATAAACATTATCACTATACAATTACATTACCACTTATAAAACACTAATACAATACTCCTAGTACTAAATTACACTCCCAACCCCAACACAACCCCATGACAAATAAAGAATAACCCAATATCCAATCCCTTACAATAACATCGTCCACCATGCAACTACCTCCATCTAGTAACCAATAGAATTGAAATGCTCACTACAGCTCTTATCATCTTCTGATTATACAACCACTGTAAACCCACTCATCAAACACCTCCATCCACCCACCAACCCAGTTCCCACTCCACTACTCTCAGCTTTTGGGTGCAAAATCCTCGCCTTTATTGGAAACCTGCACACAACACACCAAGTGGCGGAAAAATTTTCGACACTTCAAAAAACTCCCCAAGATAACAGCAACGAAGCCAAACGAAACAAGCCAAACAGCATGTCTTTCTTTGGGTTTGATCCATCTGCGCCTCCAGCCACCAGGGGCCATCAGAGCCACCAGGACTCTGGAGAGGTCTACGACTTCCAGGACACGTACGACGGGCTCGGCGAGCAATTGGATGATGCAGATGACGCATTCAACGATGAAACTTTTGGTGGTCCTGGAGCAATTGGCAAGGATTTTGACTTTGGAGGCAAGGGCCCTCAGAGCCAGCAGCCGCGCCAAGCGCCTCTTCCCCACCCCAACAACCTCAGCTATGCTCAGGCTGCCCTGACCTCCCACGACGACGAATTCATGCAGGACCTCTGGGGAACCTCGAACGCACCGGCATCAGCACCGGGCGCTTCCAAACCCTCTGACGGCAGCGAGAAGAAGATCTTGTCCTTGGAGGAAATCGAAGCGCAATTGACCTCGATTGACCAGGCCCAGGGTCACCCCCACCCTCACCAGTTTCCTCCCCAGTATGGAATCCCTGGCATGATGCCTCCACCACCCCAGTTTGGCGGCTACATGATGCCTCCAAACGGCTTCATTCCTCCTCCAGGCCAGTACGGGCAGTTTCCTCCCCATATCAACCAGCAGATGCCTCTTCCTGGCCAGCAGGGCAACTTCCAAGTGCCTATGCACCCGGGTCACCAGCAGCACCAGCAGCCCCAGCAGCAACCTCAGCAGCCTCAGCAACTGCAGGCCCAGCCTTCAATCCAGCCTGCTGAAGCTGTGCAGCCGCAACCTGCTCAGCCAAACCAGGCCCCCAAGCCTGATTTGTCCAACTTTCCTGTTTTAGGATCAAAAGAGGCCCCACACGGTCAGGTTCCTGCCCAGCACCTTCAAGTTGCCCAACAGGCTCCTGCCCAACCACCCCAACCAATTGCCCAGCAATTGGAGCAACCAACCCAACACCAAAACCAAAACCAAAACCAAAATCAGCACCAACACCAAAACCACCACTATGGTCACCATGGCCACCACCACCACCAACACGACTTGACTCCAGAACAACAAGAAAAGCTTGCCAAAAGACAAGAAAAGGTGGCTCGTATCATGAAATACTCAGGTATCATGAACCCAAAAGATAAGGACTTTGTCACTCGTTTCCAGTTGTCCCAGATTGTGACTGAGGATCCCTACAATGAAGACTTTTATGCCCAGGTCCATAAAGTCATCCACCCCAAGGTTGTTGTGAACAATCCTTCTCAGCAAAACAACCAACATCACAACTCCATTGCGCAGGCATACTTGGAGCAGAGTGGACACAGGTTGGGCGGACGTCAAATGAGAGTCGACATTGCGTTGCAGAGAATGCAGCAGCAGGTGCAAAAGGCTGTCACCGTAGCAAAGGACAGACCTAAGCTGAGCCAGTATACGAAAGAGGGTGCATTGGGTAAGATTTCGTTTGGAAGTGGCAAGAAACCAAGACAGCAGTTGGAGATTATCAGTAAGGCTGCCCAGAGAGAGCTTGAGAAGAAGGAGGCCGAATCAAGTGGCTTGGGTGCTCCGTACAGGAAGGAAAGATCTCCTTCTATCTCGGCTCCGGCAAAGCCTATCAAGAGATACACCAAGAAGGACATCATGAGCACGTTGGAAAACATAATTACCGAGCTTATGAGTGTCGAAAGTGAATCAAGAACCAGTGCTGAGGTGGACACTACTCAGTTGTGGGAGTCGTTGAAGGTTTTGGAGCAGCCTTCTTCTCTGGGTGATGACGATGCGGAGGTCAACCCGTTCGTCCAGTGCTTGAACTACAACAAAGCCTTGAAGATCTTGCTGCGTCTCTTCAAGTTCTTGTCCAGAGAACAGATTTTAACTATCGTTACCTTGATAATGTCGAATTTAGAGAATTTGTCGGTCATCAAGAACGGTTCTTACACAACGTACGCAGACAAAAAGGTTCCTTCTTCGATAACGAAGTTGGTCGAGGCGTACTCGTTGTCTTTCACCAAGGTCTTGATGAACGCTGCCTTGGACTTCAAGTTCAATGAGATTATTGGCTTGCTTGTTATTTTGATTGAGCACAACAATGTCTCTTTTGTGTCGACAACAAAGGTAGGTTTGACCATTTTGACCACCTTGATATCGCGCGCGGAATTGATTATCGGTGAAGGCAGTATTTCTGCCACAGACTTGTCTGAGTGGTCGTCGTGCTACGACGAGTTGTTCACCTCACTCGAGTCGAGAATTGCGGCCATCTTCCCTCCTGAGGATGCCGAGGATGGTACTACATCGAGTGACAACTACGTGTGGCAGTTCTTGGCTACCCTCTCATTGGGAGGTAAGTTGAGTCACCAGAGAATCATTGTCGATGAAGTCAGAGATGAGATCTTTTCGGTCATGGCTCGTGCAAAGGCTATTGACAATGCGGATTTGGCCAACTTGTACAAGAAACAAAACTTGTTGAACAACTTGAATATGTATTTGGTTGTTATGGGGTTGGTAGCGGATGATACTGAAATCAAGGAGTTGCAGAGTTGATGACTTTGGGACGATGTTGTGTATATTAAACAATAAAATCAAAATCAACATAATAAGATGTAGGATGTGACAAGCGGTGAAGAAACTTTAGGTTTCGATTGATAAATTAGTTTGTTACAATTTTTGAAATATTTGTGAAAATATGGAAAAATCCATAATTGTTACCTTTTAAAATTTAACCAGAAATTTCTAACATGAGTTTGAATACAGGTACAAGGAGTATTTTTCTGTCGGTTCCACTAAACAATCCAACTCTCTTGACGTAAAACTATGCACGTATATTGCCACAGTGGTAAAAATCAGGCACCAATCTTCAATATTACCCAAGAAACCTCACAGATTGCGTGAAAATGTTATCCATTGGAGTAAATGGCAACTCAGAGAACATACCGAACATTATAGCTAGACTAAAACTTGACGTAAACGTCTTTCTTACGAGAAATGACGAGCATGCAAATTCTCGACCAAATACTTGGCACATAGTTGACTCAACTGAGCATGTGCTCGAATAGTTTAAAGATAGTCACTCAAGAGAACAAATCAATACGTATTTAATCTTGAAACCATGAACAAAAATGTCCAAGTAGTGTTTTACATTTCAGTAGTGTAGGCCGATACTTGTCAATCGTAAAGTCTTAAGAATATCAGCTTATTAAATCTTGTTTTAATCCATTTCCCCAAGTGGCTACAATTGTAACAGTAAGAAAGGCAATCGGAAATGTAAACGGCACCGAAATGCATTACCTCTTAAATTCTGGCTGCAAAATTGTGGACCCTTTACTGATAACCATAGATATAGGAGACAACAGGCAAACAAGGAACTTCTGGAGGCTATAAAAGGACTTGATACTGCTATGATTTCCATCCACATCAACACACAATGGTTTTATTCAACAAATTGGCTTTACTTGGCTTCGCTGCTCAAATTTTTGGTCTTCCTCTTAACGAGAAACTCTCTCTGTTCCAGAGAAGAAGTGATGATGTTGGTGGAGGAATCAAATTGGACTTCTCTGTTTCATACAGGGCCATTTTCAATTCTACTGCTCCAAGCAATTCAGGCTCCCACCAAAAGAGTGTCGCGGGACCTTTAGCCAACAAGCGTGCGTACTATACTGCTGACTTGTCTTTCGGTTCCGGTAAGAACCTTATTCCAGTTGACATCGATACCGGCAGCTCAGATTTGTGGGTGATTGCGTCCAATGCCCAGTGTGGACGTGGTGCCAGTGATTGCTTGCAGTACGGCACGTACAATGTCGACGATTCAACTTCTGCAGTTGATATCGACAAAGCGTTCAGTATCACTTACGGCGACCGCTCGTACGCCCGTGGAGACTACTACACCGACGACGTTGCGTTCAGTGGGGTCACCGTCAAGGGAGTGACCATCGGTGTTGGAAGAGACGTCACGGCCACTCCTGGGATTTTTGGAATTGGGTACGAGACGAATGAAGCTTCGGTTTTCAACGACAACTACCGGTACTCCAATTTTCCATCTTTGTTGGTTGAGCAGGGCTTTATCTCCAAGAACTACTATTCTCTTTACTTGAACAGCCCTAATGCTGCGTCAGGTTCAGTTATTTTTGGAGGTATTGACTCCTCCAAGTACACTGGGGCCTTGGTTGATCTTCCATTCACCTCAACCAGAGAGTTTCTTGTTACGTTGGACTCGCTCACCGACGATTCAAACTTGAAGGTTAATGCAAACTACCCAGTGTTGTTGGACTCAGGCACAACTCTCACCTACTTGCCTCAGAGTTCTCTTGATTCTATTGCTAGACAGTTTAAAAATCCAACCTACAACAGCAACTTTGGACGCTATCATGTTGATTGTGAGCCCCCCTCTGGCTCCTTGAGCTACAACTTCCGCGGCACGCTGATTACTGTGCCATATAGTACTTTGATTGGCCCTGCTTACGACAACAACGGCAACGTTGCTTCTGGATGTTTCTTGAACATTGTGTACGCTTCTGGTGGGATTCCTGCGATTCTCGGTGATAACTTCTTGAGATATGCCTACGTGGTTTACGATCTCACTGACCACAAAGCTTCTATTGCTCAAGCAAAGTTCACCTAACCTTTTTTTTCGACCACTCTCTTTGTTTATTCAAAAAAAAGATTGAAGGAAATGTAATTTTTGCAGCCAATTTTTTGGAATTGCAACAAATCCGGATTTGAGAAAATAGCAAGCAAGAATTAGCAAGCTAGTAAAATACTCTTTTCACACCAAATCAAAATACATTTTAAAATCAAATCAGTACTTAATTCGAAATCAGAAAACATTTTAACCAAACATTACACATTTTAATACCAAACACAATACATTTTAATACCAAATCATAATACATTTATAATAACCGAATAATAATACATTTATATAGAATTTTCAAACCCAACCCTTTCCTTATCTCTGAAGTCCGAAACTGTATCAGGCGAAGTGGGATTTGTCTGGGAGCTACAGTTGGACATTCTAGAAGACATTTTCTGGGGCCTCTCAACAGTTTGTCGACTCATCACCAGTGAAGCGTACGACGACTGCGACAACTCAGATGTGGTGGATGCTTTTCGTGTGTAATTATAGGCAGGAAGTAGCTCATCACTGACTGAAATCGGAGATAGTGGGGGCCTCTGCTTCCTGACGGAAGTTTTTCGTGGGGATTTGTAGGAAGCTGGTTTCTCCTCTGTAATCTCCTTGTGTAATTTTTTCTTGAGAAGCAGGTTCAAGTTGTTTATTTCGCGTTCTTGTCTAGCAACAAGCTGCAAGTGGGACTCTTTTAACTCGCCTAGAATATTGGTGAGGTGGTCTATCGAAACGGATAACGGGTCAGGAGTGAGGCGTTCGCTCAGACTGCTTTCGTTGTCATCACCATATTCGCGGAACAACTCGTCGTAGATAGTAGAGAGCTCATCACGTTCGTTTGTGTCCCCCAACGGCACTAATCTGAGCGAAAACTGGGATTTGCGTTTGAATGTTTGGTAGTGGGTGTCTATGATGGTGCCCCAGTCCGTGGTTTTGTTGAATTCTTCCTCTTCATTTGTTTCTTCCATCAAGGTAGTGCTGTGGCTGGGTGTGTTGCCGTCGAATGAGAGAGTACTGGCGTTGTTTTCAAGGAATGACTCTTTTGGAAACTTGTGAGCAAACGAGTCTAAAGATCGCAGTCGTCTTTTATATGATGCGAGGGAACCTGACGTTATTTGGTTTTTGAGGCTGCTTTTCTGTGGTAAAGGTGGCAATGGAATGGAGTGATTTAGTGGGGTTGGAATTAACGGAGTGGACTGATTTGGTGGCGTAGTGCTTAGTGAATGGTTTGGGATGCGTTCGAATGGGGGGGAGTAGTTTGGGATGCGTTCGAACGGGGTGGAATGGTTTGGGATGCGTTCGAATGGAATGGAATGGTTTGTTGCGACGCGTTCAAACGGAGTGGAATGGTTTGTTGAGACGCGTTCAAACGGAGTGGAATGGTGTATTGGAGTCCGTTCAAACGGAGTGGAATGATGTGTTGAAGTACCACGTTCAAACGGAGTGGAGTGATGTGAATTATCTGAACGAGTCGAACGAGTTGAACGATTGGAGCCGGTCGGAATGGAACTCTCAGAAGAGTGACCACTAACATGAATCGAATGGTAAACTGGAATGGGATGTTCGATCTCACCCTTGTACATAGACTTTTGTGACTTCTTGAACAAACCAAACATGGACTTGCTGCGCTTGATCTTCTTGGGACTTCTGTCGTCAGTTCTGGGCGTGGAGCGCGCCATCGGCTGAACAGGCGTCAGAGGCTGCACGGGGGTCAGCGGCTCGTCGATCTTCGTGCCCGTCACAGGTTCCCTCCACTTGTGGTACATCAGACTGAAGAGAGCCATGGCATGAGCATTCCCAAGATAAAATAAAACAATGAATAATGGGCGACCGATGGTATATATATCTTGCAGCAGATGGATTTTGGGCTTGTGGAGTATTGCAAGGACAACAAAGGTTAAACTGAAACTCTAAAACAATAAGAAGGCATCGAGCATATCTTCATCGCAGCAACAATACAGCAATCACTGTGGCAACTAAAGTCTGATTTTTTGCACAAAACCTGAGGTTGATTCTGTGCCAGTTCGCATCAGGCTTGAAAACTGCTTTTATAGTACCCCCCCCCATCTCGTAGCCATGAACTGAATTAGCCAGCTGAGCATATACTGGGTGAGAAATTGCAAAAATTCCCCTTTGGGATGCACAATAACAATATGCCGACTACACAGAAGCAGGTGGAAACAGAAACAATGCCTACAGAAACAAGCATAGGTGGAAACAGAAACAATGTTTATCCATGAGCTGTGGAATTGAAAACAATTGGGCCAGCGCTACAAGACGCAAGGGACTAGAGACGTTTGCCGCGCTAAGGATTCTCGCCTGGGGGCTTAATGATTGTTGGCCAGCCCGTGGGCCCTCTTGCAAGGGTGGCCCGAAATGTAGGAACAGCAGGGCAATTCAGCATGAAATCTCAGGTCGCAACTGCCGCAAAAATCTGATTGTTACCCTTCAACAATGCAGTGGTCTTGTCAACTTTTACGTCAGTCTCGTCCAACGTGGTGAGCAAAAATTTGCAATCTCCACGTGAGCACAGTCACAAGACTCGTTTCACGTGCGAATAGAGCCATTTTCCCTGAATTAAGCCTAAATTGAAACCCTGCATATAATCGAATGGGACAACCACCAAGGTCTTTGCAGCTGCTCCAGAAGTTCACATTACGAATAATAGGGCCATTCCATGGCTGGCATCCAAAACAGATCCTCAAGCAGAGACTAAAAGTATAGGGAAAACGTTTTTTTTTTATCTACAGTTGTTACAGCGCTCGAGATGAAAGAAGAGAGAGTAGTGACCCATGGGTATGTGCATGGGCACATCCACAAGCACAAGGACCATACGCATATACACGGACATATTCATAATCACGACCACGAAGCCAAGGCTGACAAAATCACCGCGCTCCTGGAGACTGGCGCAGACTTGAACGAGAACTGCAAGGACTTTGAGGACTTGGCCTACTGCAAGGACATCTTCTGCGATGAACTAGACGACTGCTTTTTCTTCTCCTGTGACGACACGAAGAGGCAGGAGGGGTGCTCTGAGGACGATGTCGAGTCGGACGGCTGTGCCGTCGCAAATACGAACTGTGCCCAGTACTGCGAGTCCATGACGGACCCGTGCACCGCAGACCCACACGCACATCCCACGCCGCAGCTTGCCCTAGCGAGTGCGTCCCCACAGAGCAAGGACAAGACTGAGGACTACACGTACGGCGAGACGAGTGTGCCGGTGGTTGCCGAGAATGCAAACACTTCCCCAGATACGACGTCCACGGTTTCGCCGGTGAACAGTGCCACGGCGGTGAGTGGTGCCGACTCCGACGGAGTGTGCTACGACCCGCACTGTGTCGACAACACCAAAATCTCGTTCGACTGCTGTGCTACTGAGAGTGTAGTGCCTACTCAAGACCACAGTCGTCCAATCTTTGAGAAGTTGATCAGCAATGTGCTGAAAAACTTGCTTTCGGAGCCGGAAAGTTTGGTCAAAGCAGAGCCTGACTTGTTGGTGGCAGAAGAAAAGGATGAGGAGCAGGGGCTGAAAAGAAGAAAGATTGAGCCGGACCAAAACTTTCACCAGTCTTGTTTCCATACGACTATTCCTAATGATATACAATTGCAGAGTTCGACAGATAAGTTGATGTCTGACTTTGATTTTTTTATTCAGTTTAATACTTTTCAGCAGCAGCAACAGCAGCAGCAGGAACAACAACAACAGCACCACCACCACCAACAACAACATCAACAACAAAACTTGCATAACTTTCAAAACATAAATCCCCAAATCAAACAAGAACCAATCTCCAACTTTTCATGCCAATGGGATAACTGCTACAGAAGAGTTAATGAAGACTCATTTATGCAACACTTGATAAACCAACACATCCAACAAGAGTACGCATCGGACTCTATCAACCCTAAACACACCTCATACCACTGCGAGTGGAACGAATGCAACTACGAAAATAACGATTTGAACTCATTGATCAGCCACGTACAGCTGCATCGTGTAGAAGAAGTGCCTTATGTCGATAACCTTCCCACACTTTCGAGCCAGAACGCACTCACGCCGTTATCCACAAGCAAGTCTGCAATCCTGTCGCCGTTTATGCCCCAGCCGCATACCCACATGGACTTCCACCAGCACCCCCACTCACACCCACACCACTCGCACTCGCACCACTCGCACTCCGAAAACCTCCTTCCTGATTTCAAGACTGGTACAGAGAACGACTTGAACATCACCCTGGTCAAGATTGTGCCGAAAAAGAGGTCCTCCGAAAAGAACACCGATCCACACTTTCGGTGCAAGTGGCAGATTGGAGTCGACTCGAACGGCAGCCCAATACCGTGCGACATTGCACACGACCTGGCCGGAGACTTGCAAGAGCATATGTGCTCGGAGCACATTGGGTCCGGCAAGTCGGTCTACTACTGCGAATGGATAGGATGCGAGAGACACAATGGAAAGGTGTTCAACCAAAGACAAAAGTTGTTGAGGCACATCCACATCCACACCAACTACAAGCCGTGTCGCTGTGAGATCTGTGGTCTGACTTTTGCAGTCGACCTGATGTTAAAACAGCACTTGCGCACGCATCTGGGAGAAAAGCCTTTCAGCTGCAGCAAGTGTGGAAAGAAATTTGCGACGTCCTCGTCGCTTTCCATCCATAACAGAGTGCACACTGGAGAAAAGCCTCTAGTTTGCAAGTGGCCGGGGTGTGATAAGCGTTTCAGCGAAAGTTCGAACTTGACCAAGCATATGCGCATACACATGAAAACACACAAGTGTGAGATTTGTGGCAAAGAGTTTGACAAGAAACCAAGCTATACCAAACATATGAAGCTGCATGGTGCCAAGGCCGAAAAGTTGGAGGAAAGAAAGTTGGTGTCAAAGATAGAGGTATGATGTATTTATAGATTATCAAGTAGTGAGAATCTTTTATTTATTGGGAATAGGCAATTACAGACTTATTTATATTGCGATTTTGTAGTTTGTATAGGCAGTAATAGTCAAGGTGTATCAGGGTTAACTAGACGAAATAAACAAACGGTCCAGGCGTCCGACAACAACGAAACACCTGATCCACCAGGGTCTACTAGTGCGCCAGAGTCAACTCGACAGTAGTAGAGTTATTTGTGTTTCAAACTTTCTGCATGGGGAACTGGCTATGAAAACTTGTCCGACATTTTGCAATCAAAACGACATTCAACGACATCTTCAATTCAATTTCTGCACAATAAATTTTTTCAACTTCAATACCACAACCAAATATGATCAGACCCACAAGAGTCCTCAGGTCCGTGAACAAGATACCTACAAAGCCATACCAAATACCTGCTTTACTGGCGGTCTCATACAGCGAGCTACCAAACAATGGATTTGGAAGCAAGAACTACTACGTTTCCAAATCGAAGCTGCAATACTGGCCAGTGTATTTGAAGGTGCAAAACACTAAGATCACTACTGAAATAAAGCGTGTCCAAGGAGATGTAATGCAACTTAAACAAGACTTGCTTGCATTGAACAGCAAGTTCAGAATCTCAGTGAACCAGCACGCTGGATACGTCAACATCAAAGGAGATGTTGTAGACAAGGTGAAAAAATACTTTGACCAGCACATTTAACCATCATGTAAATAGGAATATAATACTAAAGAATAGTTATGTATTTGTAGCTTTGAAAAAGTTTAGAAACACTTTATTTTTATAAGAATGTGCATAAGATAGCTTTAAAACAGATTTATGAGCGTTCATAAAGTGTATAAAAAAGATAATAGAAATGATTACAAGTCAGCTTTATAAAAACGTTTACACTATAAAGTTTTATAAAAATGATTATAATGCAGAAGTTTCTGAGCCAAACTCAGAAGAAGGGGTACTTGCGTTTTCAGTAGACCCAAAAGCTCTAAGTCTAATGGAAACCATCCAAGGATCGTTCAAAAGATCAACAGCAGTTGGTCTTCTCTTAGGATCATGCTCCAAACAGCGGCCGATAAACTTACGTCCTTCTTCACTTAATTGGTCCTCATTAGGCATATGTGGTCTCTGTCCGTTACCAAGTTGGTAGATGATGGCCCATTCGTTGTCTAAATTGGCCCATGGTCTTCTCCCAGTGGCCATTTCAATTACACAACAACCAAGAGACCAAATGTCCACAGCTTCGCTTGGCTCCGATGAACCAGTGATGACCTCAGGTGCCATGTACATAGGGGTGCCAATCATGTTGTTCTGGCTGCTTTCATTCATGCTGCCAAAGGCGCCACTCTGTCGACTTCCAGTCGATGCTCTAGTTCTACCGCTTGTCGCTATGACTTTGGCAGCACCAAAATCAACAAACTTGATCACACCATTGTGGTCAAGCAAGATATTCTCAGGCTTGATGTCACGGTGCACAACACCAGACTGGTGCAAGTACGACAACCCTTCAAGCATCTGCATGGTATAGAGTTGGACAACAAACTCATCTTCAATTCTACCAAGCGACAACTGTCCTGCAAGAGAGCCACCGTCACAAAGCTCCATGAAAATGTACACCTTATCTCTGTGCACCTCGACACCACTGTACTTGACAACGTTTGGATGGTTCAATATCTCCAAGACAGTCATCTCTTCCTTGATCTGGGGAACCAAGTTTCTAACAGACTGGCTGTCATGGAAAGTGATTTCCTTCACTGCCATTTCTCCACCGGTATCTAAATCGATCGCGGCAAAGACATGGCCAAAAGTGCCACCGCCAATGAAACGGCCCTTTTTCCATCTGATAGCAAAACTCGAAAACGAGGACGCAAGCAAGGCCACAAACTGGTACTCCAGGTCCGTAACGTCCAAGACACGACCCACGGACAGAAGTTCTTCCTGCAATGTTCTTCTGCGTTCTTCGATCACTGAGATTTCCTTCATCATATCTTCTTTGTAGGCGTTAAACATCTCGTCGTCGTTTGCCGTTTCAATGCGCTGGTGCCTCTGTGCAGACCAATTCAACACCTTGTTGCGTTCTATCTCGCTGCTTCTAGTTCCCATGATATCAAAGTGCGAAATAAGCAACGACATACACCGTGCCACTTTTATTTTGAGTTCGTGGAACTGGTCGTCGCTCAACACCAACACGTTAAACCCACGGGTCATGTCCATAGCAAACTCTAGTGCCAAAACACACCATCTGAAAGTTTTTCTTTCTGTAGGAATACAGTCGTCGCAGATAAAGCTAACCCAATCTATCGACAACTGCATAAGTTTCATTATCACGCCCGACTTTTTTGAAGCTTCCAACAGTTTGACGGAATTCTTTCCGAAATCTCTCGCATATGAATAGTAGGTGTTGACCAACCCATGGTACCCTCCTTCTGTGGCTATGCTCTTGCATTTGTCGTTGACTATTTTAACAGAGTCCAACACCACTATAATCATCTTGAAAAAATTTCTATTAATCTTTGTGAGCTCGGTGTGCACCTTGGCTAAAGAGCATCGTTGCTCAACAGGCTTCATCAACCCACCAACCATTACCACATCGCTCACAATCTTCATGAACTTCTCCTTCACATGAATAATCCGATCGTGTGGTAGTTTTGTAATAAGTAACATTTGTCCAACCTTGACGTCTGTGATGGGAACCTCGTCCACATCCAATTTAATCATTTTTCCTTCCCATACGATTGGCTTTGGAGGACACAACGCTAGCACATACGAAGAGTACGACGGATCAGGGCTGTTTTGTATCGGGGGTTGAATGTAGTCGTCCACCTCCTGTTGCTCCTGCGACTGAAGTAACCTCAAGAACTCAGAAAATCTAAAGTTGGCTTCATTGGGATCCTGTCCAACATACGTTCCGTTAATGATTTTGAGAATCTCCTGTTCGTTGCCCATCAACTCGCCGCTGGCAAAGAAGTAGGTGCCCTGAGTCTCTACGGTTCCCGTGTACACCAAAAAGTGGTTTGTGTTTTTCAAAGTCTCAAGTAATACCTTTGTTCTGTTGCTTGGGCTTGAAGGAATCTCAAACACAAGCGAATTGCTAAAGTCTCTGAAAATCTCGCTGCTGAATCTCGACAACTTACGGCGCAACTGACCAAAGTTTTCTGTAGTGGTCGAATACCATCTGACCAAGTCTGGAAGAGAAGCAATTCCTTGCGGGTTTCTGATTTGGTTATTATAGTAGGCCAAGGATCTGTGGATTAACCTCAGTGCTAAGAGAGAAATCTCTTCGGCAATTACGACAGAGCCACCCTCGATGAAGTTTCCCACCCATTTTAAGTAGTTCCAGGTGTTCTCCAATTCCTCGGGTTCTTTGAATGTACGGAAGGTTAAACGTGACTTTGAGCTGCCCAACAATTTCTTGTTCAACAATATCAAAAAGTACTGGACACATCTGACCACCACCTGGTCAAAGTCTTGTATTTCACCCTCGAAAAACTCGCCAATCACCCACGTGTTGGTGGAATCGGTTTTGCAGTATTCCTGGATACCCAGCTTCACCTCCAAGGCGATGGTGATGTAGGACTTAAAATCGTCAATCATCTGGTCAATCATCATCAAGGTAGGCTCCTGCAATTTCATGGCGTAGCTCAATCTGACGTTGATGATCTCCTTGATCAACTTCATTGGTATGACACAGATATTTATCAAACTTTCAATGTAGTCGGGCAACTTCATGTGCTCAAACACATTGCCCAACTTAATGTAGGTGACCTTGGACTTGATCATCCACGGGACAATGGGAATGAAAAGCCTGTTGCGGAAGATGCTTTGGACGCCCTTTTCTTTCATCAAACGCTCTGCGAGCGACTTGTTGTCTTCGTTGAAGAAACGTCTTACATTGTTCGGGGTCAGAACGGTCGAACTCGACTGAGAAGATTCCGAACTGGACGGTGGACTCGCAGAAGGCTCCGTACTTCCCTTTGTTATGTCCAATTCGTCGTTCCCAATCCATATCTTCAACGCAACGCGTTCTCTTTCTATCGCATCCGTGATGGTGAGCCAGGCATTCAACGCATCAATCTTCTCCTGAAACTCGTCCTCACGACAGATTGGTTTGTCATTCTTCATATCCTCACCGGTACGCCAAAGAGCACAGGCATTTTCATATCTGTCTGTGATTTTGACCACCTGTGATCGAGGTGGGTTTTCAGGGTCGTCATGCTTGACCTCGAATTTCGCGATATCCTCCAAAAGCTGGTCTACGAGCGACCTGCGGTACGAGGTAATTCTACGCTGGTCCTCCTCCACTCTGTTCAAGATCTTTGCTCTGATTCCGTACCACAAAGTTTCCTTGAAAAAGCCCTGCAAGAGGGCCTCCTGGACGTTTTCCGGGTTGGCGTGGTCGTTGATTCTCGTTTTTTCTGCCCTGATGACGTCCCCCGTCAAGACGGACGTGAGCATCGACTGCCACTCCAACCTCTCAATCACCGCAGGGTCCTCCGTCTCGTCCTTGCGCAAGTGTGTGATGTTTTTGCCCGACATGCCCAAGTTTCCGGACGCAATGCTGAAGTTGAAGTTGAAACCAGTGTTGCTGAGCTCGTCTTTGAACAAATCTATCTGGTATTTATCGTCGTCTATGTCTGCGAGAAGAGTCTTTTGATAAGCGTTTTCGATTTTGTTTTCAAAACTGTCGTCGTCGACATCATCATCGTCATCTCCACCACTAATTTCGTCGCCCTTTTGTTCTTCGATCGCGCCTGTGGTGATACCCTTTGTATAATAGTCGTCCTCCTGCTGGTTCAACTTCTTAATGTACACCTTTTCCTGGGCCCAGTAGTTGGAGGAGCTTCTGTTGTGCTGCAAGTTGTGCAGCAAGGTCTGGTGTTTCTGGCGGGACTTGTGCAAGTTTGGGGCCTGGTTAGGTGGTGGTGTCCCCGAGGAGGATGCTGCCGCCGCAGCATTCAATGTTCCACTAGTGGGCGACACCAGCTTGTGGGGCGAGTTTGTGGAGAGGGCACCACCAGTGGTGCCAGCGTTAGCGGAGGAGCCGTTTGCGGCCACGGGGCTCAGGTTACTTGAGCCCGACGAGTGTTTGCGGGTGCTGGCGACACTGGTGTTGGAGGACTCGTTGCGCAAGAGCGAGGGTCTTCTTGGGGTATTGGTATGGCCGTGCAACAACAGCAACGGCGGCGCATTGGGCAGCGGGTGGTGCTGTGCGGGCAGCGCAGGCTGCGGCGTGGGGGTGCCGGGCGCGTGCGGGACGGCGAACTGCGCGTTCGCGTCCTTCGCGCCGGCGCTGTGCGATGTATTCAGTCCGGCCATGCTAACTCCTGATTTAATGTCAATTTTTCCTCGAAATTGGGCGTAAAAAATGATAGAGGTGCTTGCGAACGACAGACTAGGCAAGAAGATAAAGGTGAAGTGCTTGGAGGACGATACTGTCGGCGACTTGAAGAAGATGATTGCGTTGCAGACAGGTACTCTGGCGGAGAAGTTGATCTTGAAGAAGGGGTACAAGGTGTACAAGGATCATATTAGTTTGGGGGACTATGAGGTTCACGATGGGTTCAATTTTGAGTTGTATTATGGGTGATGGTACCTTGTTAGGGTGGGGATTGTGGAGGGAGAAGGATGAGAAGAATGAAAGAAGGAATAGAGGAATGTGAAGGGGAGGGGGTAGAAGCATGTGGAATGTGAGAATGAGGATTTAGATTTTGGAGTAAATTTAATTTGGATATTGATTAGTAGGATGTTAAAGTTGAAGTAGGTTGTTTTTGGTTTGATCTGAGGGTAACGTATTCGAGTTGATGTGGTGGGGCTGATTTACCTGTGAAAAGCTCATCTGTCGGGTTAAGAGTCAATTGTTAATACATTTTGTCTAAGAGAATGGAGACCATTCAAGTGGTGAGTTTCAAGTCAAGATCTCTCTCTCGAGAGTGTTCAAGTGGAGAGTATCAAATCATAAGATACCACTTAAGAGGATCTAAATGATGACTATCAGATCAAGTGATTTCCTAGAGAGAAACTTTAAACTGAGAATCAAGAAATTAAAATGATTTGAACCTAAGAATTCGATGTAAGAAATAAAATGGTACTGTCAAGGCTCTTCAAATCAGTGATTGAAATCAAACTCAGAGTTAAATCAAAAGATTGAAATCCAAGAGCATTCAAATCAACAGTATTGATTTTGTATGTTTCAGATCAAGAGCTTTAATTATGTACTTCAAGTCAATAGCTTAAATATGAGGATCAAAGCCAAAATTATAAGTTTGAATTTAGAATTTTTTTTGAGATTTCACGAGGAGATAAATCATGAAGTCAAATGAAGAACTGAAATCATGAGCTCAAATTAAAGTTTTTCATTATACTCATTAAATTCATACAAAAAACTCCAGACTCCAACCAGAATAGTATTCCAATCAAGTTCATAACTTCAAATCAAGAGCCATGCCACTAATTCATTAACTCATATTAAATAAGAGACCACCACCGCTCTACTAATACAACCTCCCATATATCATTATTATTACTTATTACAGCTATATTACATTAGAGTACAGTACCGGAGCAACCGAGCAATATGCGATGTTCGTTCATAGTCTAGTGGTCAACTCAGTTTCCGGATTGTGAAGCCTTCTATTCTCAGGCTCCAAATTGTGCCCCAGTGCCGACATGACTTGGATAGACTCATATCTCTTCTATATGAGAATATGATTGAGACATTTACCAAATCTCTATAATTTCATAAAAATGAACATTATCTGATAAAATGTGCTTGTCTCATTCACAAGTGCGAGTAGTTTATGAGAGTACTCACAAGTATTCTCTTTCTTTGTTGTGAATGTAAGAAACACCCAATCCTTCTTGTTTGAATCTTTAAGGAACCTCTTGGTCAAGTTGTCAGAACTCTTACTCTCTTGACTCCTCTCGTTTGTATCTTAAGAAACTTCTCAAGTAGTCAGAGAACTCTGCCGTTCACCTTTAAGAAACCTTCCTGGTCTCAAGTTGTCAAAAAATCTTTTCTCTTTTTTGTTTCTTTGACCTCTTTGGTATTAGGTTAAAACACACTCTCTTGTCTCTATCTTTAAAGAACCTATTTGGTTTTAGGTTAAAACACTTTCCCTTGTCTCTTTCTTTAATCTCTTTGGAATCAGGTTAAAAACATTCTCTCTTATATCTTTCTTTAAAAAACCACTTTGGTGAAGTTGTCGAAAATTCTTTCTGGTGACTTTTCTCACTCCTCCTACTCCGCGCTCACTTTGTTCGTGCGTCGTGAAGTTGTCGAGAACTCTCTCTTGATTTCTCACACCTCCCACTCCACACTCACTTCGTTCGTGCGTCGTCGTCGTATTTACAAAAAATACTCAATATGCTTCTTCGGCTTCTCATTAAAAAACCCACCAAAGAAATCACTATTCACAGCCTCGTTCCCATTAACACCCCTCCCCTGAACCGTATCCTCATCGTTCTCCGGCGACGCATCGAAAATATTAAAATGCTGCCCGTGCAGCTCGCCGTTCTTGTCTGCAAACCCCAGCTCGAAAATCTCCAAGATCAGCGCCTTGTTGCCGCACCGGTAACAGTAGTTTGGCGCCGACCACACCGTCAAACACTTGCCGTTCCAGTTGGTCGTGTAGCCCTCCTGGCACAACTGGTGCGCGCGGATGAGCTGGTACAAGTTGTTGTCCCTGAAGAACTTGTTAATCACGTCGAGCCCAAACAAGTACCCAGCACCACGCGGCGACAACTTGAAGTCCATGATGTCTGTGTCCGGGTCGGACCACACGAGGTCGGCCATGATGCCGTCGTGCGGGATCTCCTTGAAGCGGTCGAGCACGCGGATCTGGTCGAGCTGCTGGCACAGCGGTGAGAGTCCTCCGTGCACGCACAAAATCTTGCCATCAATTGTCGCCCCCAACGGCAAGTAGTCAAAAAGGTCCGTGATGTAGAGCCACACCTTCGAGCAGCCCTGGTACTTGTTTAAGATCTCCGAGTAGAACCCGTAGTTGGTGGTTATGGTGCGCGACTCGTGGTTACCGCGGATCAACAGGATCCGGTTCGGGTACCGCAACTTCAATAGTATAAGCAAGGTGATGGTCTCGACCAGGTAGTAGCCGCGGTCGACAAAGTCGCCCAAGAACAAGTAGTTTGTGTTGGGCGCGTCGCCGCCGATGCGGAAGATCTCTAAAAGGTCGTGGTACTGCCCGTGGATGTCGCCCACGACCGATATGGGGCTCTGGAGCGGGATGATGTTGGGCACGCTGAGGAGCTGTGTCTTGAGCGTGTGGCACAACTGCTCCACGGTCGCCGGCGGCAAGAGCTTCGGCGGCTTGTGGTTTAGCAACTGCTCGAGACAGTAGTCCAAGTCGGACGTGGGTATGGCAAAGGGAATTGTCATACGAAGCGAGCGTTTTGATGTTGGTTTTTTTTTGTCGCGATTTGATTAAAATTGGGTAGGGAGTTGATGGGAGGGTTAGTGGAGGATTAGTGGAGGTGAATGGAGGTGACTAGTGGAGGTGACTAGTGGAGGTGATAAGTGGAGGTGGCGTGAGAAGTTTGAGAGTATAAAAAGGTAGAGAAATATGGGAAGGCTGCGGATGAAGTAGCACAAACGGTGAGTTGACGACTGTTGTTTGTGATTCCGAATGTTGGAGACTGGGGACAGATCAAGGGTGAATGGGAATTAAAAGTGGAAGAAAGTAGGGAGAGTAAGGAGGTGAAAAAATAGAAACTATAGCTTGGGTGGTTTAACTAAAGTAACACCACTAAAGATAAAGAAGTTGCAAATTTT
The DNA here is from genome assembly GCA_030556545.1 of Kodamaea sagamina. Taxonomy (NCBI): domain Eukaryota; kingdom Fungi; phylum Ascomycota; class Pichiomycetes; order Serinales; family Debaryomycetaceae; genus Kodamaea; species Kodamaea sagamina. Next base: position 713,359 of record JAKTUG010000002.1, on the reverse strand, counting down.
GGCTTAAACGCATCAAAATACCTTTGAAAAATCATAATAAAAGATTCTTATCTTTAGTTTTAATTGGCCAGTGGTATTATTGGTGAAGGGAGTTTTGGGTGCAAAATTGGGTGTATTATCTAGTGTTCAAAACGTTGATGATTTGTTTTAGTGTTGGGTGCAAATTAATGTATGTTGAATATACTCTATTGAGAGATCTTGACTGGTGCGAATTTGTTGATGTTCTGATCTATGGTGAATTGATAGTTTTGTATTCATAATTCTCAGAAATTTCCTCGGGTTGGTGCCAATTTCTTGATATTCTAAACCTATCATTGATGATTTTGCATTCAATTTCTCAATCCTCAGATTACTGAGTGAAATTTTCTTGATGACCAAATTATAGGAAACAGATAATCTGTTGTCTAGGAACCTCTCATCCAGATACAATTCTACTCAGAGTTCTCAGAACTATGCTCACTCACATTTGGTGCAGTTCAACACATCAATTGAGACTTTGTCTACTCTGAAGTCACCATCGACTCAAATAATTGATAGTCTTTAACGTCCACATACTATTCTACTCAACTTCTCAAAAATACTTTCACTCAATTTTAATATCAATCCAATCTATTGATTTCTTTGTCAGATTCCCATCTCAATCCTGTTGCAAATCCTCAGCATTTAATCTATAGGTTTATCCCTATAGTTACTCAGTTATCTCATCAACAACTCTCTCCAAAATCTTAACTCCCTCCTCAATAGTACCATCCTCAATATTCAAAGCAGGAACAATCCTAAGAACATTATCCCCAGCAGTAATAACCAACAACCCATACTCTCTACACTTATCCACCACAGGCCCAACAGGAACGTCCTCCTTAAACTTGAGCCCAACCAACAAACCCTTGCCTCTGACACACTCAATGTGCTTGGTGTGCCTGGCCGCAAGGTCCTCGAGCTTCCTGTTCAAAAGCGCAGCCTTCGCGGCCACAGAACTCAAAAACCCAGGTTCGGAAATGGTGTCCACAATGTACAACGCAATCTTGGACCCCAAAGGATTGCCCCCATAGGTGGTGCCGTGGTCGCCCGGAGCCAAAACCAGCTCCACACGCTCGTTGATCACCGTCGCAGCTATAGGAAACCCGTTTCCCAAGGCCTTGGCCGTGGTGAAAATGTCCGGGTGCGCTTCCTCGGGCAAAAAACTGTGTGCCCAGAACTTTCCAGTGCGGCCAAGCCCACACTGGATCTCGTCGTAGATGAGCAACACGTCGTTGTCCCTGCACAACTGCTTCAAGTCTACCAAAAACGTCTCGTCGATTGGGATCACTCCTCCCTCACCCTGGATAGGCTCAATGATCACGGCACAGGTACGTTCCTTGCTTAAAACGGCCTTGACACTCGCCAAATCGTTCGTGGTAGCATATTTAGCACCGGGAACCATAGGGGCGAACGGTGCCTGGTACTTGGGGTTGTTGGTGAGCGAAAGTGCACCCATGGTTCTGCCGTGGAACGAGTTGTTGAAAGAGATTATTTCGTGTTTGGCATCCCCACCGACCGACTTCCCGTACTTTCTGGCAAACTTGAGTGCCGCCTCGTTCGCTTCGGTGCCCGAGTTGCACAAGAACACCCTCAGGGCGTCGTGCATCCCGCCGCTCTGGGTTGTGGCAGCAACAATCTTGCTGGCCAACTCACCAGCAGGCTCGTTGTAGTACAAGTTCGAGCAGTGGACCAACTCGCCGGCCTGCTTGGCGATGATCTCGGTGATCTGGGGGTTGCTGTGGCCCAACCCGGTCACTGCGATCCCGGCAGTGAAGTCGACGTACCTGCGGCCCTCCATGTCGTACATGTACGACCCTTGGCCCTTGGTTATGACGAGGTTGGGTTTAGCGTACGTGGTCACCGTGAACGGCTTGCTGACCTTGGCGACAAACTTGCCGGTGGTCGAGTCGACGTTGGCGTCGGCCAACTTCTTGAGCGTGGAGTAGTTTCTCTTCATGATGAAAAATGATGTTGAAAGATTTCGCATCGCGGTTGACTCATAAATTTTTTTGATTACCGGATTTGGATTCAGAATTAAGGTTTTGAATTGGGTTAATAACCAAGATAATTACGCCTTTTCAGATTTGCCAGGTTTGATAAATAGTGAGCCCAACTTTGTCTGGGTATTTGGACGGACAATACATTGATTTAATCGTAGTTATTTTGTTTACCCTTGTCTGTTAAGACCAATGTATTTGAGATTCTTAGTTAACAGTTGATTAATTCACCAATGATAGTTTGAGTTGATTATTTGTAGGTGCTTGAAGAAGTTGAAAAAAAGAGGTACACCATGGAGGTAGAATATACTTGTTTATTCCAGAAAGTGAGTTCTCATGAAAGGATGTCTATTCACAAATTAGTTGACTGATGTCAAACCCTTACTCTGGTACGAAATTGCATAACCTGAGTTTAAACTCAAGCGTAGTCCCGAAAATTGCTTGCCATGTTATCCCACAAGTCGCATGACGAAAGGTATACTTAAACAGTAATGTTGTGAAATCACCTGGTACGTAATTTAAAGCCCTAGTGAATCCGATACTCAATGTCTCCTTCTCAGCAACATCCTTGATTCTGCTCTAACTACAAACCCAAAATTCTGAATTGGCTTGAGCTCCCTAGGGAAAGATGGAAACAGTAATAACTGTGCCAGACATTGTATGTTCAAAGAAATATTACCTATGATCAAAACATTTATATCTTAATTACCCATCTCAACAACAGTACTTCTAGTCCATTAACTATATTACAAAAAGAAAGTCAGAACTCGTGATTATACTGATAAGTCTCCATACTATTCAATGTTTATTCCACTTTAGGGAAAGTACTTCTGAAAAAGCTGCAAATCCACGCAAAACAACTCATTTAGAGATTTCTTTCAAGGAGTTCTATCATTTGATAAGGGCGTTCAATGCAGTTTGAACTTTAAAGTGGGCGATAAGACATTTCTGATCTAGATAAGTATATTGAGATATGGTGGATATGGTGGAGCATACATAAAGAAGCAAAATACATATCGCCAAGACTAAGAGCGTCAGTTGGTTGAGCCAAAATGTTAGATTTGTAGAAAATCTTATTTAAGTTCTCAGTACCTTCATTTAATTTCTTGGTTTTGTAGGTACGGATTTTCCATGGGAAATACTATTGCAGTCGCTCCAAATCTTGGAAGAACCTAGATTACCTAAGTTTATCTACACTAATACTCATTTAATTTTCATGCAAGTTATGCTATCAACATTCTGCTTCGTTCAGTGGAATTGAATTTTAGGGTTGGGGGTTGATTCGAGTTCGATCGGTTGTCATTAGAATGATGTCTGTGTGTTGGTAAGTTTTGGTCAGCAATTTCGTGAGTATGTTTAAGTTGGTGACTTAAAAGGTAGACAGTGGCTCTCTCTATCATTCTGTGAAATGTTCAGTCGTAAGATCGCTCTGTAATTCTCTCTTACTCAGCCAAAAATTCGCATACCTGTTATAGCCCAGTCAAATGGTCACTTACTCAGTTCGTCATTAGCTCAGTAAAACTCACTCTCTTGCCTGCTCACTCACTCTAACTTTTGTTCAGTAAAAGGCCCACTCACTCACTTACTCACTCACTCACTTACTCGCTTCGCTCATTCGTGAGTTCGTTCGTCGTTCGTTATAATCTAGCCACATCAATTGTGATCTCAACCTTATTCCTCTCCCCATTAATATCCGCCTCCTCAATCTCCCTCCTCACAATCCGGTTAATCTCAAAAATCAATCGCGACTCATCATCCATCGACGCCCCCCGCATATTAAGCTTGATCCCAACAATATACAACTCGTAGTTGAACTTGGTAAGAAAGAAGTTCTGCACCGCATATGACTGTCTAAAAAAATCAAGCGCAGTCACCCTGTCCATAATCTTCGACTTGATCATATTGTAATCATAGTCAGACAGCGGATACGAGCACATCAAGATCCCCCCAAGCAGCTTCACCAACCTCCACCCAGTGTTGCAAAGAAGAAGCGCAACTATAAGCGATATCACCTCATTGACATCAGTTTCCGAAGCTATCTGGAGCAACGGAAACACCATGAGGTAGAGCGAGTAGCAAAGCGTGAGCAAGTGCGTGGGGTTCTTTGTCCAGATGTTGGCAAACTTGGTGATGGACTTCATCATGTTGGAGGAGGCGGATTCTCCCTCCAAAAGCCCATTTTTTGGCTCTTCTTTTGTAGACATCATCGCGTTGATGCGGTCGTACGCAAGAATGAAGTTGGACGAAATCAAGGTGACGGCAATTGTAACCAAAAGCGCCATCTCATAAACAAACATGTTGTCTATGCTGTGAGAACTCGAATGAACATGGTGCGACTGGTGCTCATTCTCATGGCTTTCCTTCGACTCGTCCGCCACCACCATCATAATAATAAACTCCTCGACAAAATGGCTCACCAAGTCAAAACCAACCATCACCAACAGCGCCCCCAAGGAAAACCCCACTAGCACTTCTAGGCGACCCAAGCCAAATGGATACGTAATGGACGAGTTGTTCCACACCTCAAAGTTTGACATGATATCCACAAATACAATGACAAACAGACCAATGGAATCGTAAAAGATTAAATGCGCTAGAGTGGACAAGGTGCCAATCTTGTACCTGAAACCAACCAAAAACACCACCAACGAGACCAACAAGTGGAAACCAGACCACGCTAGGCGCAACCTCTGCTCTGGTTTGATCGAGCTGGCCATCTCGTTGACGTTTGGAATCGGGTACAGGTCAGGAATGGCCAATTGCTGGGTGGTCAAGCTGACTGCTGGCGGGGGTTCCTGGAACAAGTTCATGGAAACCGACGAATGTTTGTACTTGTGGCCTTTTCTGTGTGCTGGTTTCACTGATAAAGATGATTGACTGCCATTCTGCATCATTTCCTGGGGCTGGAAGTTGAATGGTGAGGAAGAACCTTTCACTGGGGACGGTGGTTTGCGGACGGGGGACTTCAGTCTGTAGTTTCTAGCATTACGTTGTGGGGAGGTCAGTCCTGACGGCGGGCCCACAGTGTAGCTGCTCGCGGCGATGTAGCTTCTTCGTTTCGGGGTGTTTTGCACTGGGCTGCCGTGCTCCAGGATGGAGAAGTTGGACGAGTCCATGGTGTAGATGCCCGATTTCGGGCGTGGTCGCGACGCGGACAGGCCTGCGCGGACGTGTGCAGCCGCGGACGGCTGGATGATGGGCGAGCTGGTCAAGGACGACGACAGGTAGCGTCTCAGGTCGGGCACTGGTGGCTGTAGCGGGCTGCCCGCGGCCTGGAAAGCGTTCACGGTGGGTGTGGCGGGCGCGTGCTGGGCCAACTGCTGGTGGAGCGTGGTGCTGGCGTCGCCCACGGAGTCGGACAGGAAGTTGGCGCTGGCGAGGAAACGCAAGTCGGTCGCACGCGGCATGTCTGACTGGGTGCTGGCGTGGGTCGGCGACGGGGAGAATCCGCTCGCGGGCAAGGGCAGGTACTGGAACTGCGGCGGAGGAAGACGTAGCAGCTCGATGTTTTGGTTGGGCGCCGCAAACTGCTCGTCGTATCCGCTATTGTTTGTGAGAATGTCATCGGCAGCCACGTCACTGTTTTTCACGCGCGGTGACTCGGCGTCGTCGCAGGCTTCGCGGTCCATTTGTGGCCATTTCGCGCTCATTTCGCCGCGGCTTGGTCTCAGTGTCGTGCTGTTCGTGCTGGAATTTGGACAATCTGAACAACAGTTTGTTACGAGTGTTGAGGGCCCTGAAAATGGATTAGGTAATATTGAGCCCGTTTATAAATAGATGCAAGGCTGGACAATAAGGAGGTTTGTTTGATATCTATTGTCTAGAGATTTTTCTTTGTTGGGGAAGTGAGATGGGTATTATAATGGAGTATGTTGAAGTGGTTTATTATTGTGTTTACTATTCAATCTTAATTAAGTGAAGTATTAGAGTGTTTGTTTGGTGTACAAATAGTGTACTTGAAATTGAAAGTTGGATATTGTATGGGTGTTCATTTCGGTTGTGACTTCATGTTAGGTCTCAGGTCTGTTTCAGACAGTTGTAAGTACGACGAAATCGTAAGATCGGCTTAGATTTCACAAAGTTAGCACTAGCGAATTACAGGATGGTATAGTGGTTATATCATTAACTAAAAAGTGATCTCATGTTTGAATCGGAAGGCCAGCCAGAGCATTTTTAAATAGGTCCGTTTAGTATTCAGTTGTTTCTCTACCAAATCATAGGATGAACTTGGTTGTCAAGTTTCCTACTCAAGGTCAAAATTAATGATGGGTCTTTATTATCGATTAGGTGCACCAGTAACCAAAATCATAGTCTCTCGTTAGATATCAAGTAGTGGCACTTCTAACCTAAATCGGACTATGATCTTAGATATATCGTTGTTGTACATCTAAAATCATAGAATGATCTTAGATATATCGTAGTTGTACATCTACAATCATAGAATGATCTTAGATATATCGTAGTTGTACATCTAAAATCATAGAATGATCTTAGATATATCGTAGTTGTACATCTACAATCATAGAATGATCTTAGATATATCGTAGTTGCTCTCCACCAAAATCTTAGGTTTCATCTCTAGTTATCAAGGAGTAGCACCTCCACCAAAATAATAGGATGACATTAGATGGCACGTAGTTGCACCTCTAACCAACATGACCTTAGAGAAATCACATAGTTCCACCACTAACCAAAATCAAAGAATCGATCTCCTCTATGGATTTAAAGTAGAACCTTCATCTTGTGACTAAATCCAATTTAAATACCGTCACACCAACCAAAATCATATAATTGATCTCCTGATTTCACCACTTTGCCCTAATACTAACTATAATCATAGATGGATAGAGAGAATGCCTCTAATGTTAGAATTGTCCGTTTGGTATTGTAATTCAACTCAAACACTCTTAAGTATAGGTTTTACATTGAGAATAGCAACCTCATAAAGGATCTCCCTTTCAAATATGAAGAGAGTCCATCCTTTCCATACCTCTATTAAGAAGGATTCTCTCTAGTAGTATATGCATCAAACAAATGCAAATTAATACAAGCATCATTCAACCCACTACCAGCATCCTCCAAGATTTCAAAACTATTCATCCTAAATTCTTTGATGATTTTGGACGACGACGGCAGCGGGTGTGTTCCCCCACCAGTACCCAAAATCCCAAACGCATTCGTCAACCCGGTATCCTTGGACGAAACCAACTCCAAGCCAGAGTCGTTCACACTGTGGTAGTCTCCGCTCAGCAATAGCTCCTCCTCGTCCAACATTATGCAGCACGCTATCAGGTCCTCATTCAACTGCGTTTTGAACGGGTTCTCCAGGTTGGGCTCCGGCAAGTTGAACACGGACGCCACCGTCGCCAAGTTGACCTGGTGGCCGAACCCTTCGGCCACGTTGGGCGAGCACGCGTCCTCGGTCTTGGGCTCCTCGATCGTCTTGAGAAACTGCGGCGACGACTCACTCGTCAGCGGCGCGTTCAACTGCTGCGGCACAGGCGGCTGCTGTTCTGCTATCACGTTGCCCTCCTCCGTGATCGACGACTTCAACAACAACAACAAGTCGTAGAGCAATATCCGCAACTTGTCGTTCTCCTGTGAAAGGTACCGTGAGTTTAGCAACGCCACCAAGTTCTTAATAACCTCGAGCTCGGGGTCCATTGCGAGCTCGCGCTGCACCAACGTGGTCTTGTGGATGATCAAAATACGCAAGAATACGGAAATCGCGTGGTTGGTGCTCTCTGCGGTCACTTCATTGTTTGCAACCAGCGTCAACTTGACGAGGAAGCTGCGTAACTTGTCGAAAAACTCGGTGCTTGACTCGACAATCAGGATGGACAGCGCAGAAAACTTCTTGAAGAAGTCGTTCAACACGGCCAATAAGTTGGTGTTGTCCAGAAGCGTCAACGTGACCAGCTCCAGTGTGATATCCGTTTTAGTGAGGAAAATGTCCTCGAGTATCTCCAAGATCATCACCCGGTATTCCCACGTCAAGTAGTTGAACAACTCTCCAAAGTACGAGTTGTAGACCGTGTCAAACTCCAAGTTTAGGTTGCTCAAAAAGCTGGTTACCATAATTTGCAACTGGCGACTTGATTCAGCTTTATCGCACCCAATCAAGTCCTTATATATAACAACACGCAACAAAATCTGGTACATTGGCAAGTTAAACTCGCAGACGTTGCACTTGCCGAAATCAGTTATGCTTCGAATCGGCGGCGTTTCACCTAGCATGCTGTTGAGCAACGCCACGGTATCATCTATGGCAATCTTGCTCACAATCTCGTCCATAATAACACGCGAGTTGATCGTGATGAGATTACTCAAGTATGCCACCACGGCATCTTTATGTTGCGCTATCAACTTGGATTCCAAGATCAGTTGTTCCGGCCTTACGTCTTTAATTCCCTTGAATACAACTGCCGAGTACGAAGCCGGCGATCTCTGCTTGTATTCTGACAACACAATATTGAAAAGCAACCCCTGGTCTTTAACTAAACCGTCCGTGTTGCCCAACAACAAATCGTATATCAACTCCTCCAGTCCATCGGATTCCTGTATCAAGGTGGATATCTTGATAATTTCAAAGGCCGACAAGCATTTCACCAAACTTTTGACATTTGGACTGTTCAGTTGTTTTATGAACTGTAAAAGTTCACCTTCAAAAGTGCCTGGAGATTCCAACAACAAGCTCTTTGTATTCACCAACATCTTAATAAGAAATGTCTTATTCTCCTCTGTCTCTCTTAAAAACGCACTGAGAACTGTCTCAACGCTGCTTTTAATCTGCTCCACATCAGAGAAGTCAATCTTCAACAGCAACTTCTCAACAATCTCAAGCAACTCAGCATTCTCCATTCTTGGTTGTTGCGCCAACAACAAATCAAGGTCCGCTCTGAACTGAGTATGCGTATAGTCATTGCGTATGTTGAACTCACGAGTGTTTATCTTCAAAGGCAGGTCAAAGGTGTCCTTGTCATAACCCTTTTTCTCCAGTTCAACCGCAGCATTGGCCGGGTGGTTCTTCTCAACGGCCATGTCTATGAACTTCCACACCTCGCCAAAGTTGAAGCAGTCGTACTCGCGCGACTGCAAGTCTTTGTAGTTTGTTACTATCAACTTGAAAAGCTCGTACCCAGTCAGCACCGAGTCGTAGGTGTTGCCAGCTATGAACTTTATCAATTTAGAGTGCTTCATCACTAGTCTCGCGATCAAGTAGAGCGAGTCCATGTAGAAAATCGTCATACCGCCTTCATTCTTCAACAAGAACTTGACCAACACTTTGAAGAAAACAGTCAAGTTGTCGCAGGAAGAGTAAAACTGGTACAAGTGGGCGATTTTCAAGGGCGTTATATGGACCAACTTTGGCGACTCGCTAATTTGCGTTTTCAACTCGTTGGTGATCCAGTTAATAAGCAAGAATTTGAGCCCCACGTTTAGTTTGTGCACGTGTTGAGTGTCGAAATCGGTGCCACTGTGCAAAATGGACTCCACCAAGTGTTGCTGTAACATCTTTTTACCCGTTTCAAACTTCTCTCTGAAGTTGAAGCCGCTGGGGGTCCACCGCTTGAGAATGCTGTCGCATTGTTTATTGTTGAGCACAGGCAAATTCTGCAAAATGTCCAAGTGGATCTCCACCAGTGGTTGCTGTTCCTGGGGGCTATCGGCTCCAGGAGACTGGTAAAATATACCAGAAGCTATCAACTTTCTTAAGTAAGTTGAGATGGTGATTACCTTTAGTTGGTACAACTCGTTGATCAAAACGTACAAGCTGTATCTGTTGATTTGGGAATCCACATTGTCTGCGATATTGTAGATAATTTCCAAAATCTCATTTTCAAACTCTGCTTTGAACAGTGAAGCCGAACGGGGTTGGTTAAGCTGCTGAAGCACTTTTCGTTTGATGAAATTGCACATGATGAGTATTCTTTCGCTGGAATCCTGCCTATACTTGGAAATGCACCAGTATATCACCAAACGCAAGTATATTCTCCAGCCCCTGTTGTTCAGAGCCGGCTTCAAGAAGTTGGCCAACTCGTTGTTCAACTTTTGCTTGTCCAACAGGTGCACGACGCGGAGCACGTCGTCCGCGTTTCGGTTGACGTAGGCAATGTCGTCCTCCACTATGCGCTCGCCGTCTGACGCTGCCACCAGCTCATTCGAATGCTTCATGTTCAACATCAAACTCTCGTTTCTGTACTTTATCAAATCCAACTGCTTGCGTATTTCTGTATGGTCCTCCTGTTCTTCTGTCCCGTCGAGTAAAATCTTGTGTAAGGAGTGGTTGGTGAGGATCCAGTAGTTGGGTATAATAAACACATTGGTGTTGTACTTGAATAAATAGACGATTTGGTCGGAAATGAGCTTCAAAATGTCCAGTTTTAGGTTTTCCGGGAGCTTGGACTTCAGATGCAGACTGATGAAAAAGTAGTTGAGGAGCAAGATCTCGCTGAGCTCCTTGCATAGGTAGTCCAACTTTAGGATGTCGTTCCAGAAGATTTTGATTAGCGTGAGAGACACCAATCGCAGTCCGTAGTTTATGTCTGCCTTGTCTAGTATTGTCTCTGCGTCGTCCTCGGACGACCTCGCCGCGAGGATCTCGTTGACGTGCGCGGGGTCCAACGGCAAGTCGTCCTTCAAAAACTTGAGAATGAGCGAAAGAAAGAAACTCTTGTCGAGAAGACACTCGATGTATAGTGTTTGCACGTACTGCAATAAATAATTGAGCTTGTTCATGTAAATCTGCTTCTTCTCCTGCGTGGATATATGCGATATCTCCTTGGAGAACTTGTAGAGGTAGTCGCAGACCTGCTGGGTCCACTCCTGGAGCCAGTGGATCTCGAACTTTTCAATGTCCTGGAACTGCGCACGCAGCTGGTGCTTGCGGCGGAGCGCGATGATCTCGCCGTACAACACGCTTTTCGTGAACCACAACGCCCTGCTGGTGGGCACGCTCTTGCTGCATATCGTGTCGATCAAGACCTTGTTTCTGATGCCGTGCGGGATCTTCTCCGACACCTTCAGAAGCGGCACCTGCGGCGACGCCAAGTCCTTCAACCACGACTCCTTCTTGGAGGCCGTTAAGGTCACGCGTGGCGGAAGCTTGAAGTTGTTCAGCAGGAACTTGATCTTGTTGATCATCTCGTTGCGTGTTTTGTAGCCGTTGGCCAAGTGCAGCAGGAGCTCCTTGAGCACGTTGTTGCAGTTTTCGGTGGACAGGAAGATGGTGGCCTGGATCAAGTTGCGGCCCGAGAAGTACTCGTTCAGCACAATTGGCGTCTCAAAGTAGCCCTTGTTCAAGAAAGTCGGGTTGTTGAGCCTCTGGTACTCGCGCTTGCGCTTGTCCTCGGGCAAGCTGTTGAGGTCTTTCCAGGGATTGAAGTCCGGGAAGGTGGGGTCGGTGAGTTTGCCCGTGTTTGCGGGCGGTGCGGCGACCGCAGCGTTGTTCACGAGCACGCTGACAGGCGCGCTCACGTCCTCCATTTCCACGTCGTTCAACGGGTACAAGGGTAGATCGGGCTTGGCCATGAGGTATTTCATCTGCAACAACTCGTCCTTCGCCGAATTCACGTACGGCGCCCGGTTGTGCGACGAGAGAAGGCTGTTTCTGTTCCTGGGCTTGCTCATGTCGTCTCTTCTATGGAGTAGTTTATTAAATCTGTTTCCAATTAGACTTAGCGAGTCCACGTGACTCGCTTTGTATAATTGTGATTGGAAATTTGGACGCATTAGGAAGGAGGTTTGCAGCTATGGATTTGAGTTTGGGAGCTGGATGACTGTTGGGGTACAGAAAAGTGTGTTGGTGAGTGCATGTTGGATGGAGTTGTTTGGGGTTGCGTGGGAGTATGGTGGCTGCAATTGTCATTCTTTTAAGTTTGGGAGGGTTGTGGTTTGTGATTGGGGGTATTGAAGATGGGATTGATTTTGGTGGGCTTTTGGAGATGGGATTGATTTTGGTGGGCTTTTGGAGATGGGATTGATTTTGGTGGGCTTTTGGAGATGGGATTGATTTTGGTGGGCTTTTGGAGATGGGATTAATTTTGGTGGGCTTTTGGAGATGGGATTGATTTTGGTGGGCTTTTGGAGATGGGATTAATTTACTGTTGGTGAGTTTGTGGGATATTTGGTGGTTTGCGGGATTGGTGTGAATTGTTTGTGCATCTATGAGCGTATGCAAATTGTGATGGCTGAACTGATTGTGGAAGTAATTTACGAGTCTGAGTTTGAGGTCGGAGATGTTTTGCTTGTAATATGCGCTTGAAAATGGGCTTGAGTTTAGCTTGGGCCCTGAATACGCTTGAATTTACGACGACTCTTGATAGCTAAATTTCAAAGGTAAGGGTCAAAAATTTAACTTCTAATACTCAGCCTAGCCCACCACGATCTCATTCACAATAACAACATTGAACTAATTCATCTCATATCTAGTTACCAAATAGTGACCACTCGAAAGTATGTTCTCTCTACAACCTGAAATTTCAACCATGGCTCAAGAAGTCACACTTGGCTCATACCCACTGGATAAAATTTCCCAAACCAGATAGACCTCAGATAAACACAGTCTGTTCATTTCCAGAGTAGGCTCGGATCAGAAAAAACAGTTCTCATCACTCACGTCTCCGACTCTTCTCCATGTAACTCACCGTAAACTCTCATAGAACTCACCGTAAACTCTCATTGAACTCACCGAAATAACTCTCCATGAACAAATGCCAAGTCAAAATTCCCCAGAAATCAACGCACTAGGGTACCCTCAAAATGTACTAGAATCCAAGCCATCTGGTCATTAAACAGAATGATCATTAAACAGAATGGTCATTAAACTATAGTCTAATCGAAAGTTAAAAGTAGGGAATTGCAAAATACCATAATTTTTTAAACTTACATCTAATCTAACCATCTTAAATCAAACGGTACTGTGGGCCAGATCTGATTGAGATTAGACACACCGGCCAAACCAGGGCCGGAAAACACTTTAGATTTCCACAACGGCTGATAACTCTTAACACAATCTACCTATCTAACCAGGCTTATCACAGTTTGCAGCAATGCGCGGCACCTGCACTAAAAAGGGACAACCGTTCTCTAAAATCAAGATCGTATCGATCCTCCCCACAATCTCGTTCTGTAGATAGTGCATCGGTCGAGGCGTTTCGTGTCCTGCGCACAATCGTGTTCTATTTTACTATCTGAGCAAAAGAAGTAGACAATGGACCAAAATGTCAAGTCGATTTCCATTGGTCGATATTGCTTCTTCCAAACGCACAAAATGTACATATAGACACGCAAAACGGTAGCGGTGGGTCTGCGAAAGTAGCAGGGCTATGAGATAGTTCGATGCGAGTGGTGGGAGTGGAGGGCAGCGGAGGCATTTCGACTCGGTGCTTCTCGCTGCAAACGTGGGGCCACCCCGGTGGGCAAAAATTCTGGCCACCTGAAACCCAGACCTAGACTTAATACCGGGACTACTCTTTTAGTAGCTAAACACGCAGCCCTTGACGCAATCGCATCATTGCCGTTCGCCAGGGCCGGCAGTGGGCGAAAATCGTCCTGATAGCGCAAATTTGCAACCCATCAAAAGACCCCGATAAGCGATTTTCTTCGAATTACACCTATTAAGCACTCTGCGCCTGCTGTTGCGAGATAAGAACTCACATGAGTTTCAACAGCCCTCTAATCAAAAGTTTGGCTAACAAAGCAATGTAGCACTGTTCGTGGGGAATACTATATAGATATGCAATTTATTGTATGCTGCCATGGCACACTAAATGCTAAATGAGCAACCATGGAATCTCTATATATAGTAGCGGGTCTGCTCCTCTTGAAGCTCCTCAGTAGCAATGAAAGACAAGGAAAAAGTATCAGTTGATGAGTTGACCGACCTGATGGAGGGTGAGGTTGTGACGGTGCACGAGGACAGTTGGTTCCGCAGGTTCGTCAAGTTCGTCGAGGTGCAGCCCAAGGGCGACTTGACCACCTCGCAGATGTTCCTCTACAACTTTGATTTGAGGCCTGTTGAGCTTGCTAGAAGGACATGGAAGTGGTATTCGTACGTTGCTTTCTGGATCGCCGATTCCTTCAACATTAATACCTGGCAGATTGCGGCCACCGGTATCCAGCAGGGTGGTTTGAACTGGTGGCAGACCTGGTTGTCTGTGTGGGTTGGCTACTTTCTCTGTGGTATTTTTGTCAGTATCTCGCTGCGTGTTGGTTTGTACTACCATATCCTGTTTCCAGTTGCAGCCAGAAGCTCGTTTGGGATCTACGGGTCCTTGTGGCCGATTTTGAACAGAGTCGTGATGGCAGCAGTGTGGTACGCGGTGCAGTGCTCGATTGCCGGTCCTTGTTTCGAAGTTATGCTCAGGGCCATCTTCGGCAAGAACTTGGACAAAACCATGCACAACACCATCCACGACCCCGACTTGACCACCTACCTGTTCTTGTGCTTCTTCCTCTTCTGGTTGTTTTCGCTCCCGTTCCTCTACATGCCCCCCCCAAGTTGAAGTACTTGTTCACGTTCAAGTCGTACGTTGCACCCATTGCCGGGTTTGCGTTTTTGATCTGGACCTTGGTCAAGGCCAAGGGTGCGGGTCCCGTCATGCGCGCCCCACCCACCGTGCACGGTAGCGACTTGGCCTGGGCCTTCATCGAGCTGACCATGAACTCGTTGGCGAACTTCGCGGCGCTCATCGCCAACTCCCTCGACTTCTCGCGTTTCGCGGTCGAGCCCTCCTTCGGAATGAAGTACTTGGTGTACACGATTTCCATCCCCGTGTGCTTCTCCATCACCTCCCTCATCGGTATTTTGGTCACCTCGGCCTCGCAGGACCTCTACGGCCAGCCGTACTGGTCGCCCTTGGATGTGTTGGGTCGTTTCTTGGACGACTACACTCCAGGGAACAGGGCCGGTGTGTTTTTCATCGGGGCTGCCTTCGCCATCGCGCAGTTGGGCACAAACATCTCCGCAAACCTGCTTTCGTTCGGCACAGACGTGCTGGCCATGTTGCCGCGCTTCCTCAACATCAGGAGAGGAGGCTACATTTGCGCCGTGATTGCCCTCTGTGTCTGCCCCTGGAAGCTTACCGCTACCTCCTCCAAGTTCACCACATACTTGTCCGCGTACTCCGTCTTCATGTCCGCCATTGTCGGTGTCGTGGCCTCTGATTACTATATCGTGAGACGCGGCTACCTCAAGTTGACCCACTTGTACTCGTTGACCGCGCCGGAAAACCCAGCAGAAAAGTCCCTCTACGCCTTCAGCAACGGTGTCAACTGGAGGGCCTATGTCGCGTACATCTGTGGTATCTTACCCAACATCGTTGGCTTTGTCGGAGCCACCGGAACCCACAATGTGCCTATCGGGGCCACCGAGGTCTACAGATTGAACTTTTTCATGGGCTTCTTCACGTCCCTGATCTTGTATGCGGTGCTCTGTCACTTCTGGCCCTATTACGGTATGCCTGATGTCAAGCCGTTTGAGAAGACATGGCTTGAGGAGTGTCCAGATGTTGAGGACTTTGAGTTGGAGTTGCGTGGTGCCACCACAGGGTACGTTTCGGAGTATAAGGAAGTTTAATAGTGACTGGTTCATATTTTTAATTAAGAGATTCAAGGAGTGATGTAGATTTGGGTAAAGTTGTCCCTTTCTTTTTGTATGGTGGATTTTGTATACTTATCTTTGGTGACCTGCATAATGGAAATTTGCAACCAATTTGCAGCCATGTTAACAGATGCATCCGATAAAACCGTGGAAGAACTCTAAGTATTTAGCAGTGAATGCGCTAAGCGGGAACACAAGTCATCTGAAAAACTCTAAATATCTAGCAGCAATTTGGAGTGCCATTCAATCTTGCAGCAATCTAACTACATCTGAACTTCATTAATCTTGTGCAATGTAATCTTTCTTGCAGCAATGTCCTACAACTGATATATAGTTAAATCTTGCAGCAATGCACTACATTTGATCTATAATTTAATCTCGCGGCAATTTAACTACATCTGATCTATAATTTGATATTGCAGCAATTTAACTACATCTGAAGTAAAATGATCTCTCCAAGTACTCAGCAGAAGTAGAGTAAAGTTCTTGCGTCCAAGCAACTCTAAAGATCCCTAAATGCCTGTCGAGCTGACAGGGCTTAACTAGTAGCGTTGGCGAGATCCGGGGATCCAACCTTGGTAGAAGCTCTTGTCTTGCCATGTTACTTGATATCGAAGTTAATTGTAGATTCTAAAAGCAATAAGAATAAACACCACTTAGAATCCAACTGACCTCTCTCAACACCCTGATAGCATGGAGTATTTATACCAATTAACTCGGCTTAGTTTTCCATGTCAGCTCTTTCATTTTATGCTGCCTTTGGTGTTAATGCGCTTCTGGAAACACTTTAACACATATTCAAAGCTCGGGTGCTAGCAGATGGAACCGATTTATCTGTTTCGTCTGGGAGAACCTTTAATACAACACTAGTTCTTATCAGAGCGTTATCTTCTTCCGAAGCTTCCCTGACTTAGAGCCGAAAGTTTCTTCCCAAGGCTTACTTTCTTCCGAAATGTCTAAGGCTGGAACCCTAGGTTTATCCGTAGACTACCGTCTTCCAATACACCTGGACACTTATCATTATTGTCTACACATCTGCAACAGAATAACAGATGATGCCTAACTTCAGCTAAGTAGCAATGAAAATGACTAATCTTGCACTAATAGCTCAGAGATGTCTAGACTTTTGCAATAGTGAGCTAAACAGAAGAAATATGCACTTTCAAACCATGTACCTGATCAGAAGAAATCTGACACCTTCAGGCATGTACTCTGAGGATGTCTAAACCTCTTTATGCTAAGCTAGTCTGAAAATTTCAGCCATAACTGGCAGTAGTCTACATTTTGTAACCAAGAATATGTCAGAAAAAATCAAACACCTTTAGTTATGCAATCCATGCAACTGAACATCCAAACTTCTGTCAGCTGAGTTACTCAATAGATATGTAAAATATTCTGCACTTATATAACTCAGAGGATGCCTAGCATCTGCAATCTAGCATCTTGTAGCCATAACTCTGAGGATGTGTAATGTATCCAACAGTCATATAATTTAGATGTATAAAATATATTGCAGCTACTCTAAAGACGTCTTTCTTGCTCAAAACCAACTTCTACACCTTACTTTTCAATATATATTACTCGGACAAACAACTTATACACGTTAAAACCTTTAGTTAGATGTAATCTCACCTTTCTTCACTTGTATGATTTGAAGTTACTTAACTTGCATATGAAGTTCTCTTACAACACTCCTAGTATTGTGACACACGAGCTCACTTCGTGAGCTCAAATCATCTACTCCACTTTACTTTTCAATATACATTACTCGGACAGACTTAACCTATACACATTAAAACCTTTAGATGTAATATTCACCTTTATTCAGTTAGAAGATTTGGTGAATTGCTTTAAATATGGAGTTCTCATAACACTCCATTTTGTACACATTCTCAGAGCTTCGTGAGCTCATAGAATGTCAACACTCCTAATATTGTAGCACTCGAGGTGACGAAGTGAGCTCGAATGCTAACGCTCCATGTTGTACAGACTCTCTGGGCTCACTTCGTGAGCTCATCGAGTCTTAACGCTTCTTTTTCTGCTTAATTTCCTCATCCTTCGTCGCATGCAACTTCACCTGATGCGGATAATCCGGCGTATTCCCCGTGTGCCCCTTCGACCAGTCATAACTCATCGCATACGCAAAAATCCTTCCATCCTTGTTAAACGCCGTCGACGAAATCAGATAATTCACACTCGGAAACGTCTTCAACTTCTGCTTCGCGTCCTTGTCCCAGTAGCAAAACGAGCCGTCCGAGCCCGCCGTGCTGAAGGTGCCGTAGACCGGGTGGAACGCGATCGAGTTCACCGGAAACGCGAGCTGGTCCTGCCCCAGGGTCGTCGACCGCAAGCCGGAGGTGGCCGTGGTGGTGTTCGCCGGCGTGCGGTGGCACTTGAACGAGAAGCCCAACTTGGTCTGCTCGTCGTCGTCAATGTACTGGATGGCAGTCCTGCCCTCGATCGAGCCGATGGCGTACCCGTTGCCCTGCGGGTAGCATGCGATGGTGCGGATCTGGTACTTCAAGGGCAGCGTCGTGGTCTTGAAGATCTGCTGCGGGTTGTTCAAGTCGATGATGCAGATTTGGCGTTCAGCGCAGCCCAAAACGAGCAACTTCTGGCTCAGGTCCATGGCGTAGACACGATCCGGGAGGTTTATGGTGGTGATGGGCTGCGGCGAGCGCATGTCCCAGTAGCGCAACGTCTTGTCCCAGGAGCCGGACGCGACCGCGGGCGTGTTGGACGGCCCGCACTCAACGTAGCGGACGTCACTGACGGGCGCGTCGTGCGCCCCAATCTGCTGCTGCTGCTGCAGTTGCACGTCGAACAACCGCACCTGCTTGTCGGCGCCGCACAGCACCACCTTGGTGCCGTCGTAGCTCCAGCGGGCCCCTAAAACGGGTGCCTCGTGTTCGTAGAGGGCGCGGCCCTGGTTGTTGCCGGTGTTGGGGTCGATGTCGTAGATGCGGACCTTTTTGTCCCAGCTCGCGACGGCGAGCATGTCTGCGACGGGCGAGAATGCGAGGGACGAGATGGAGTCCTCGGGCGGGTCCGCCAAGTTGATGTCGTTGACCAATTCCTGGCCTGTAGACAGGGTATTGTTTATGGCTGTTCCGAAGGACATGTTTGGTTTTTTTTTGATTTTCAAAAATTAAAGTGAACGAGCGAAGCGAGTGTACTTTAATGGACAGTGAACGAGCGAAGAGTGAGCTTGTGGATAGTTGAGCAAAGAGTAGATAATTGAACAAATGGTAGGTATATGTATAAATTGTAGGTGAACGTATAAGTGGAGGGTAATTGAAAGGTGATGAATAAATGGTAGGTAATTGAATAATTGTAAGGATCTGAATAATTGTAAGAATTTGAATAATTGCAAGGATATGAATAATTGTAAGGATATGATTAATTTTGAGGATATGAGAAATTGGGAGGATATGAATGGTAAAGTAGATAATCCAATTACCACATAAATTGATAAGTGGAAGGTAAATGAATATTGATTAGTTTATGAATGGGGTAGGTGAATGAATAAAGTAGTTAAATGATTAAATGGTAGGAAATGAAAAATGCTAGGTGTGGATAAATCCAGGAAAACGATTAAATTGTAGGTAAATGAATAAATGTTAGGTAAATGAATAAATGTTAGGTAAATGAATAAGTAAGGATATGAATAAATGGTGGATGTTACTAAAAACCAGATTAAGTACAATTTTTGCGGAGTGTTGAATTGCAACCTGCTAACATGTTAAGTTTAATGGAATAATTAAGTAAAGTACTTCTGGAAGTTATCAAAACACTCGCAATTGAATTGTCAAAGATCTGATTTTTAAGCTGAAATGTTCATTAAAGATTTTAGGAAAGATAGGTTAGACAAAAACAGGAAAGGTTGGATTAAGTTGTCGTCTAGAGAATGAAATTTTGTATTGGTTACCTCGATAGGGACAGTATTGTTGATCTCTTTATATAATTGAATGAGAATTCTGAAATTATTGAGACTCTCGATTCAAGATGCTATGATTTTGCTTAAAAGATTTTGGTAACCATTTAATTACACCTTGTTCAATTAGTACAGAGCATGATACTTCCGATAGACTTCCAATTGCCAATTCCACTTACTACCTAACTGAACACTTGCTATCGAAAAGTCTATTTTAAGCTGTTGAACTCCGTCTTGTTGTACCTCAAAATCTCCAATTCACTTCTACATTCATCTCCACTCTCCAAAATCATTACAAGAACGTGCAATACACCTTTGTCACAGTTTCCGCTCTATACTTCTCTCCCCTCTCTTAGTCCTCTAATTTCTCTCATCAGAGTTCTCAGTTCTCTGTTCTCTCTTGTTTTTGTTTTCTGGTTTCCTATTCTCTGACTGTCTCCCATTCTCATTCAATCACACACTCATTCAATCATTCAATCACTCATTCAATCATTCAATCATTCAATCATTCAATCAGTCATTCAATCACACACTTATTCACTCAATCACTCATTCAATCACACACTTGTTCACTCATTCACTCAATCACTCATTCAATCACACACTCGTTCACTCATTCACTCAATCACTCATTCAATCACACACTTGTTCACTCAATCACTCATTCAATCACACACTTGTTCACTCATTCACTCACTCACTCGTTCGTTCGTTCGTTTTATAATTCTAATTTCTGAATCCAAAAGAAAACTAAATGCCAATCACACACTCAATCGACGACGGTGTACCAACCCTATCCTACAACTCACTGCGAAATGACCACACCTCACACACAACCTTCCCACGAAACTACGACGACAATACATACATAGACTGGAGCGTCGAGAGCCTCCAGGCCCCCACCAACCCAGCCTTCCAGTCCAAAAAATGGCTCACCATAGTCTTGCTGTCCATCTTCGTCGGCTACATCGCAATGGCTATCGACTTGTCGTCCGTGTGGCTCAACGACCTCAAAAAAGGACTCTGCTTCAGCAAAGTCGACAAATGGTCGCTCTTGAACCCGTACCTGACGTGCCCGCGAGAGGACTGGTACAACTGGCTGCGTGTTTTCTACCTGGCGACGGACATGTTGCTGAACGTCTTCATCAACTTCCCCATCTACTTGTTCATCGCCAACTTCTTGGCGATGTTGGCCGCGTGGATCGCCGTCGAGAGAGACCCCTTGGTCAAGCACTCAGGCATTCCCGAGATCAAGTTGATCATTTCCGGCTTCAACTACCGCTTGTCGCTGTACTTGGGCGTTAGCACGTTGCTCTACAAGGTTGCCGGGTTGATTTTCGTGGTGAGCTCTGGCCTCTGGTTGGGCAAGGAGGGGCCCTTGGTGCACGTTTCGTGCTGCATCTTGAACATCCTCTACAACTTCATCATGAGCGACTTGGACGACAACGAGGCGCTCCGGCGCGAGTTGTTGAGCGCGGCCACCGCCACAGGCATCTCCGTGGCCTTCAACGCTCCCATCGGCGGCGTGCTCTTCGTGCTAGAGACCATGCCCACCTTCTTCATGCCCACCAAAATCATGTGGAACTCGTTTGTCGCGGCCACCATTGCGGTGGTGGTGCTTTCCGGGTTCAAGTTGTTCACAGAGGGCCAGAATTTCACAGAAAAGGACTTGTTCCAGGTCAAGTTTGGCAATTTCAGCTGGCTTTTCATGGAGGTGGTTCCATTTGCAATCTTGGGTTTATTAGGTGGTGTTTATGGACACTTGCTCACCAGTATCCACTCAAAATTCGCAAGTGCCCAATTCAAACAGAAGCTATATTCCATTTTACGCGCATTGAAACCCGAAGTTGAACCAAGGTATTTGGAGATTTTTGGTGTTCTAGTGGTCACATCGGTGCTCAACTTCCCTCTTGAGTTAACTAAGCTCCCGTTGAACGCATACCTCAAGCTTTTGTTCACCGAGTGCCCCACCGATACCTCGGACGAAGCGTCCAACTCCGCCAACATCATGTGCCTGCCTTCCAACGGAATCACCGCCCTCAAACTCGCCTATATCATCGTCCAGGGCTTTTTCCTCTCGGCCTATACGTTTGGCGTGGACTTACCTGGGGGCATTCTCATGCCGTCGCTCGTTTTGGGTGCCTCCACAGGCAGATTGCTCGGCATCATCTCGCAGCAGATCCAGCAGTGGTTCAGTTTGGAGCTGTTGGCCACCTGCACCGAGAAGTCGTGCATTGTGCTGCCGTCGCTGTATGCCGTGATAGGCGCCGCGCTGTTCATGGCCGGCATCACCAAACTCACCATGAGCGTAGTCGTCATC
Organism: Kodamaea sagamina; assembly: GCA_030556545.1. NCBI lineage: Eukaryota > Fungi > Ascomycota > Pichiomycetes > Serinales > Debaryomycetaceae > Kodamaea > Kodamaea sagamina. The sequence continues at coordinate 691,484 of JAKTUG010000002.1, read as the reverse complement.
ATCTTCGAGTTGACCGGTGCAGTCACCTACGTGCTCCCCATCATGCTCGCGGTTATGACGCTGAAGGTGTTCAACGACTGGTTGCGCAACGACAACATCTACGACACGTGGCTCAAGACGTCCTTCAACCAGGCTGCAGGCTCCGGGGCCACCAACGAGGGAAAGGGCTGCGGCCTCGTCAACTACTCCAACTTGACCATGGCCTACAAAAACAAGATCCCAGAGGTCACGGTCGCGGCGATAATGGTGCCCACGAAGCACACCAAGTGTCTCTGCTTGATTCCAGACACCCCACACACGGTGCCCAACTTGCACCAGTTCATGCGCGACGACAACCACGAGGGCTACCCGTTGATTGTGAGTTGGAACAACCCTGTTTCGGTAGGCTTTGTGTATAAACAGGAGTTGTACACCAAGCTCAGTCTGGTGGAGCTGGAGGACGTGGTGTTGCGGTTTGAAGTCGAGGGGGCACCGGAGACGGTGGTAGCAGAACAATTGCAGTACGAGCAGTCCTTGCACGAGGTGCAAGTGGTTCCTATCCCGTTGTACAGCGAAAAGCTGATTATTGTTGTGAACGACACGGTGCCGATAATCACGGTTTTAGAGGCTTTTGAGAAGTTATTTTTGAACTATGTCATTGTGCTGGACTACAGGGACAATTTGATGATGGCTGGGTTTATAGACAGGTTTGTGATTGCCGAGCTTATAGATCTGGGATTCAAACTGTTGGAGTTTGCAACTGTTCCTCGGGATCTGTTTGAGATTGACGATGAGGAGGAGTTGTTGGGGGAGGATGGGTCCAGAGTTGAGTTGATTACGTAGATAAAGATGTATTATAAGTTGAATAAGAAAGAAGGAGAAGATAGTGGAATGGAAAGAAGATGAGAATTGTACGAAATTGTAGATTAAACTTATCTTTTTTTTTATGGCTGCAAAAAGAGTAATTGGATAAACGTTTTACGCCAACACAATAAATGGGTGTGTAAGGAGGGTGATCAACCTATTAAATTTCTTGTTTGCTACAAGCTGTAGAGGAATTGCCTTTAGAAATGAAAGGGTAAAGTCGAAAGTGAAGTAAACAAAACAGAAGCCAATGAAATATCATTTGGGCACATAAAATCAAGTGACTATAAAACAAACCAGTATTTTCTTTTCGATTACTGTTAACCACACATCTGGGTGTCTATGCTATACCATCTTCTGTCTTTCATGTCACTTCATAGTCCAAATCATGTTTATCAGTAAATCAGTTTTTCGTGCACTCTTAATCTTTGATTCACGTAATGTTTACCCAAATCAAATCAAAACTTTACGCGTACCACAACAAACAAACATGGATAATACAAAGTACAAGAGCATCCTCAAGGACAACACTCTACCTATATTAAACGACAAACGTCGTGTGTCGTTTGCTCCTGAAGTCACTTTGCACAAATTCGATTTGGTTCCGTACTCGCTGTACAACCATGACACGAAACGGCGCCGAACTATGGGGATGACGCCTTTACCGTCATCGCAAGATTCTGACGACTTTCGTTCTTCTCAGGAGTCTGAGACGCCAGCAGTCAACACTGAAGTCGCAAATGCAGAAGTGTACGCGTTGGCAGCAAACAGAAACGCAGATGACGCGGGGTTGGCGGTCTTGCAAGACAGCTCAGATGAGGATGAGATCGCAAGTGAAGATAAAAGACCTGAGGAGATAAGCTCACAGGGTAATCTGCTGGTCATAGAGGATTTGTCGTCTGAGGATGATATGGAGCTTACTGGTTCACACAGTATTAAACATGTTATTGATGGATCAATAGAGTTGAGTCCTGTGCAGATACCCATTGACATGAGAGAAGGGTTAATGATTAACGAGGAGGAAGTCACTATGGATTTAACGGTTCAAAAGACGTTTATACGGACTTACTCGCCTGAACAGCCCCAACAAGAGGAACTTCCTTCTTTAAATGATGAAGTTGAAAATGAGGAAGTGCAGATGGAATTCACTGCTCCATTGAGTACAATTATTCACAAATCGTTTAGTCCTGAGGAGAGCACAGAGGAGAGACCACTGCTATCAAACGAGATTCCAGAACTTTTGCACAGTGAAGATTCTGATCATGAAGAAATGGAGTTTACGCAACCAATCAGTTCGATTAAACGCATTGATCCTAATAGTTTTGGAGAGCAAACAATGGATCTTACAGAAGTTCCAAATGTGATTGGAATATCTCCAGTCTCGGTACAAGTTGAGACAGGAACTATAGAGACTGGAACAACAGTTCCAGATACACAACAGTTGTCGCAGGGTGATCAAGAACATGCTGAATTGTCTGAAAATTCTGGCCAAGATACCCAAGTTGTTCTACAAGAATCAGAGTTTGTAGATCAAACAGATCAAGAACTGCAGACAAAAAGATCGGATATCCAGGACGAAGTACCACAAGATGTACAAGGTCCTCCGGAAGATGAAGTTGTAAAAGAAAAGTCTCCTGAAATTCAAGATGTAGATTCTGAGAAGCAAACGATTCAAGACTTCCCAGAAATTCAATCTACTCAAGACGAAGAAAACGTACAATCCACTCAAAACGAAGAAACCGTAAAACTGCTTACACAAGAGGAAGAAAACATACAAATTCCAATCCAAGAGGAAGAAAACATACAACTTCCAATCCTAAGCGAAGAAAACATTCAAACAACCCAAGAAGTCGCTACTGAGAATGATGCAACAGACACACAACCTACAATCCAAGATGAAAGTACAACCAAACAACATATCCAAGAAGAAAACCCGATTTTAAAATCTCCCGTTATCCAGCGAACTGAAAATATACATCTGCCAAAAGACCAACTTCAGGTACCTCGAAAACAAGACTTGTATGATATTCAAGATACAAACCAACTAGAAACCACAGAACAAAATGTGGACGATGATATGGACTTTACTCACATTCCAGTGATAGTTAGACCAACCTTAGAAGCAGTTGAAGAAGAATCAGAGGACCTGGATGAAAAAGTTGAGCCGGAAAACAACAAGAGCGAGGTGGAGCAAGAAACTGAAATTGAAAACATTCCTACCCATCAAGAAACGCAAATTGGCGAGGATGTAACAATGGAATTCACCCAAAGAATCACCACAATTAATCGTATCACAACAGACCAAGATAATGGAGAACAAACGATGGATATGACTCAAATACGAACAACAATCGTTTCAAAGCAGGAGAACCATCCCAGCAGCCCAGGCCCTGATACTTCTCACGTCGATCAATTGGTGACCACCTCCAAAATCCCTCTTGCTGACGTTTCTAAAGAACTTGAAGAGGATGAAGACGACGACTACATTCCTGTTAGTCTATCCACCTTCATGAGAGATGTTGGAGTTGGGTTTTTTGACGACTTGGACATTGGAGCTAACGTGGTGAATCGTTTCAGCCTTACCACCACCACGTCAGACTTCCGAGAACCCACAATGGGGGACTACTTACGGGCAATGCCCAAGCTAGAGTACTTGGGACTTTTTCAGTTTTGCTGTGAAGAGTTACAACAGAATATAATACAAGGAAAGAAAGTGTTTTCAGAGTTTAATGAGACCATAGCTACACACAACCCTCCATTGTTGAAGGAGTTCTATCAATTGGACGACTTTGAAAAACCTGAGTTCTGCGTCAAACTTAAACTTATCAAAGATATAACCAAGTACCAGTCTAAGATTACATGGTACGACTGGCGCTCACAGTTGACATCCAATCTAATCAATGAGTTGAAAGACAGGTACGAACTTCTTGTTGAAGACAGAAACAATCTTCGTTTGGATATTGAAAAGTTGGACGACATTTTATATAAGGCTGAGAATCAGTACAACTCCTTGAGTGACAAACTCAAAGGAATCCTCAGTTTCAAAAAACAATTCAAAACGATTGGAGATGCGCAAAAATTGCTCAATCTTAAGAAAGAGATAATTGCTGTTAGCCATCAATTGCAGCAGCTTCAAACAGACCTGCTTCAGAAGCAAGATGAGTTGAATAAGCTTAACAGTAAGGTTGAGGAGAATGACAAGAGATCAAGTGACTTGGCTACTCAGTTGGAAGGAGAGGAAAGAAGATTAATTAATAGTAGGAAGTTCGATATCAAGGACATCATATTGCTTAAAATCCAACACAAGTTACTTGAAAGACTCACTGGATTACACTACAAATCGGTACACGAGAAGTCTATAAACTTCATCTTAGATCAGAATATTGGAGTTCTGTTAAACTTCCCTGATAGTATTGAGTTTACTTTGATTGGAGAAGAAGGATTCCATTTCGGTTCGTTGGTTAAAGTGTATTCGCAGTTTGATGTTTCTGGTAATGTGATAGAAAAGTTTAAACAGTTTAGAAAGTTGTGGGAAACTTTAAAAGCTATAGATATGGAGATATACAAACTTTCACTCTATTTTCCAGTTGAGATTGAAAACGTCGAGAAAGGAATAAGCTTCAGAGTTGAGTATTATAACTTTTCAAGTCACTTCAAGGAACCTTTAAGGGTCACAATTCCTGACATAAGGAAGTATCCATCTGCTAACATAGAAACTATAAAGGACACTGCGAGAAAGGAGGATATTGCTAGGGATTTAATTCAAATCAAGCTGCTTATTCTAAGATCACAAAATTTTAACTGAAGGATTTGTTCAGTCCTGAGAGAGCTCAATTAAAGGGTTCAATTAAAGCCTTTCAACAGCATTATTGCTAAACTATAATTAGTCTACATATTCAGGTATTGGATAGGATTATTTAAATATAGGACAGACTATTCAGAAATAGGAAATGCATTTTCAAAAATTAGAATAGATCATTAGAATGGGAGGAGACTGTTCAAATATAGGAATTGACTATTCGACTGGACCATTCGAACACAGGAATGACCATTCAACGGTCTGTTCAATGCAACTAAAAACAGAACATCTCAAACAAATACTCAGTACAATTATCAAAACCAATCTTACTCTTTAAAGTATTTAATCTAATGAGTAGCACCCAAGAATATAGTAGCACTCAAACATACAATCATAACAATCACACCCCAAATAGCTAACGTCAAACCACCATACTTACAAAACACCTCCAACCAGTCCAACTCTGTAGCCCCATTCAACGGCTTGATTAACAAGAACCCGAACAAACCTGGTAAAATGAAGGAGATCGAGGTGGAGCCGGTCGAGCCAACAAACGCAAGAACATGCTCCAATGACTTGACGGTGATGGCCACCAAGTAGGACGCAGTAACAATCACGGTGGTAATGATGTAGAACTTCTTGCTGGTCAAAGGCACGATTATCGGGTCGTGGCCGTCTGTGTCGTGGGCGCCCTCCATCGGAGTGGTGGACACGAAGGACTCGTCCTGCACCGACTCGGTGGTGAAGGAGTTGAGCGACTCGATGTCGGACTGCAACGAGTGGTAGCCCTCGCGTACGTGCTGGTTGTTCGCCTTGGCAGACTCCACGCCGTGCGTGAAAAAGTGGATAACGTGGTTGATGGACCCACGGCACGGGTGGCACTGCAACGGGAACGACAAGCTGACCATGATCACGATGCACAAACGACCAATGAGCGACGAAATCGAGTTGCGTGGGTACATCGAGATGATATTTCCGTTGACGTGGTCGCCAAAGGTCAAGTAGCCAATGATACCAACAACCAAGTAGGATGCACAGGCGGTCGTGATTGAGTTTCTGATGATCAAGTTGGACTGTCTGGTGGGTGAGCCGTCCTTGTCCAGCGGTTTCAACTCGTTTATAATGGCAAACATGTTCTGGTGGCAGGTGTATGCAAAGACAAAGATGGGAAATGACGAAAGTGTCGACTTGAGCGACACCGGGCCCCATATCTCCACCTTTTTGTCTGGAACGGGGATGTCGTTGGCAGCGTAGTGCTCGATAACAAGACATATTAAGTACACCACGGAAAACAACGCGACGAAAGAGGTGTACTTGAGTGAGTCCAACTTTTTGAGGTACGACAACGGAGTGACGATGGTGAACATGAAGACGGAGATCCAGAAGTTGCGGTGCATGAGTACCAGATGGGAGTCGACGTTCAACAGCTCCATGATCTTGGGCATCAAGTCGCCGATGACGACGAGGTAGGACACGCCCACGCCGAAGCACTTGATGGAGATGGCCGAGTCGAAGATGATCGAGAGGTGCGGGTACGTCAACTGCGCCAAGCTGAAGTACGACACCGCGCCCTGCTGTTGGGTGTACTTGGCGACCTTGTTCTGGAGGTAGAGCCCGAATGACGAGGTCAAGGAGGACCAGACGATGAGAAAGCAGCCGAAGACTATGCCGTTGGACTTGAGTCCGAACGGCATGGCGAGGATGCCCGCACCTATGATGGTGTTAAGGAGGTTGATCGTGCCTGACTTGATAGTAGCACGGCCCATGGTTGTTGTGTGCGAATTTGTTTTGAAAAGAGTTTTGTAGGTTAAGAGTGTAGAACGGAGAGTTTATTGAGGTGAGATGGGAAAGATGATAAGTGTGTGTAATGCAGGATATGGTATTTGTATTATTCATTATCAGTATATCATATAAAAGGAGTTTAGAATTGGAAGTATACTCGGTAAATTTGTTTGTAGTTTATTAACTGTAAGAAGTACACTTTTATTCGTTACTAAAGATAGAGAGACACCTTTATCACCCGATGGTTTACCTAAACTAATTCTCCAAGTTTTCACCTTGGAATTGAATTCTTAGGAACAATAGCCAAATTGTTCTATTGTTATTGGTTCTTTATTGTTTAAGAGCAGCTTCTGCATTCTGCTTTTCCTCTTAAATTGGAGTGATTATACTTGATGATGAAACGGATTGTGAAATTAACGTATCACAGGTTAAACGTTAGATTTGATAATCTTCTCAGTCTTCGTATCTTATTCTGGTGAAAATTAAATGGTTGCAAATTTGGTATGTCAATTTGTGATTTTACTCCATATTCTGAGACTTGACATTTTGAATTTTTGAATTGCACTCCGAGTCAATTGATTGGGTGTGCTGCATAGGTGATTCTACTGGACTAATTACTGCAGAGTTTCGGTACAGGTGAAAAATATGATAATTTTTGAAAGGTGATTTGAAGAATGATTCTCAGGCTTCTATTTCTTTGGTTAGTCTGATTTAGCTTGATGAAATCACTTTGAAGTGCAATGTTCTAAAGTTCCTTGAAGTTGCGGCTTCTCACATGTTTAGTCCGCTTACGTTGATCTCTCAATCTTTACTTTCGTTTACTACTCAATCTATCTTCATTTCATTCAAGTCATCTCTTCACTCAAGTAGGTAATTTCACTAAATTCGTGGCTTCCTCTTCTTATCACTCCACTTAAACACCTCCACTCCACTTCGTGGAGTGAAAGTGTCATGGAGTGAAAGTGTCGTGGAGCCTACAAAACAGCATAGAATCAATAGATACTAATACACAATCGAAACACTAAAAACGATACGAACAAATTAATCATAAATTCACCCTCACAACGGTGAACGTCTTTTATTACAGCCTCAATAGAAAGAACCTCTCTAATTACGCCGACATAAACAAAAACAAAAACGCTCAGTTGATCTTTGAGCTTAAAAAGTAGCCAACCATAAACGCAATGAGGGCCAAGATGATTGCCAATTCGAGCGACACGCCGTTGGCGACCGGAGCGCGGCCGTACACTGGAGGTGCGTACTGCTGGTCGTAGCCCTGCTGGGCCTGGTATGACTGTTGTTGTGGGGAGGAGGAGTGCTGCGTGTACAGCTGCTGTGGGGTCGAAGGGTAGTGCTGCTGTGGGGGCTGTTGTTGCTGTGGAGGAGCCTGCTGTGGCGACGTTCTCGTCTCGTAGTGCTGGGGCTGCTGGTGCTGCTGTGGGGGGTTGTGCTCTCTGTACTGCTGTGCCGCGGGGGTCGAAGGCACGTCTGGCAAAGGCTGCTGCTGGTACTGCTGCTTGGCGGGGGTGGCCAGCGGGTGGTCAAGGTCGCGAGAGGCCGTCTGTTTGAGCGGCGTGGCGTGTGCGCCAGCAAGGTCGTGCTGCTCATTGGCAGCGGCCCCGGCACCAAGGCCGACGGCGGCCGCGCCCACAGCAGCGGCGCCGGCGCCGGCAGCAGCCTCGCTGTGGCCATTCTCGGTGAACTGCGTGTCGTGGTCGGTCACAACGTAGTTGACCTTCAACTTCTTGGACACAACGAGCGCCTTGTTGGTGGCCTCCAACTCGGCCCACGAGTCGGCAACCAACGACGAGTCCGTCAAGCCGGGTGAGGGCACCGACACGAGCAAGAACTTGTCCTTGCACTTGTAGTCGTGGGGGAGCGTCTGCGAGAGGCCCTGCAAGATGATCGACACCTGCAACGACGATCCCGGCTGGACAATCCCAGAGTTGGGTCTGACACAGTATAGCTTGGGGGCTGTGGTCTTCACCTTGAACGCCAAGGGCGTGTTCGAGGTGTTACTGACCTTGAGGTGTTCGGTCAATGTTTTGGTGAAGGTACCTGTTGTGTTAGTAGTGAGTTTTGTGAGTTTTATGAATTTTAATGGAGGTAGGATCACTGTATCATCACATGGTTGTAATTAATCATCAAAATGTGATCAATCATTAATCGTTAATTACTCGTTAATCAATCATTAATCGTTAATCAATCATCGTATCACTGTTAATCAATCATCGTATCGCTGTTAATCAACCTTCACATCACTGTCGGACATCAACATCATCATCTCTAAACATCCCTCCAATCATCTCTATCAACACAACCACAATCACACAATCATCATCATCATCCTCCTCCACTTCCCATCATCCCATCCATCTATACATACCCTTGAATTCAACAGTATTAGGAGAAACTTCCATCTCGTCTATAGATTGTATTATCGTTTTTTACCAAATTGCTACCAACAAGTTATATTTATTGTCCGCCCTATTTGTATGGATTTATACGTGTCCTCATCAATTTTCAAGCCTGTCCCAAAATTTAGCGAGGCTCGCAGTGAAACAATGGCAAAAGCGAAAAAAACAGTGAGGTTGCGAGGGTTTTCATGGGGCTCGACCAAAGGGGAAGTTGTCACATGCACCGAACCCTTGGCTGATGGGTGGGGAGCTGGGCACAAATTGCCTGAAATAGTAATCGGGAAGATAATTCCACAGGCAAGGCCTGTGCTTGTGCTTGTGGGGATGCCGATGTTGAGCAAGCTGGGAGTCCCGTGGTTGACGCAAATGACATGAGATGAAATATTGGGAGCTGACCTAAAATTGTAAGTGGGAACTCCAGAAGTATTTTACCCAACACTAGAACATCTTGCTACAACCCTAGATCACTAGAACAATCGTTTTCTTGTAGCATGAGTTTCCACCATTTTCACTCAAGATTGAGCACTAAATACGAATTAGGTACTTAAAATAACTGTAACAGGTATTTTCTTCTCTGGCACAAGGGGAAAATTTGGAGAGGGATCATGGAGGAGAGAGGGACACAGAATGGCAGTTGTGGACGATTAATACTCTACGGAATGATTAGTAGAGTGATCGAATAAGTAGTAGAGTGATAGAATAGAGTGATAGAATAAGTAGTAGGGTGATAGAATAAGTAGTAGAGTGATAGAGTAAGTGGTAGAATGCGTTTAGAATGAGTTGTAGAGTAATCTCTGAACTTCAGCACTCAAAAAAGTGTAAAAAGTCTGCAAATGCACGATCAGAGATAAGCTCAGCTGTTTGATCATTCAACATCTCTCAATAACACTACTCGATTAAGTACTCGTTTCATCCAATTTGAGTTGGCAGTGACAACCCAAGTCTTACCTACTTTGGGCTAATCTGACTAGCGTGGAATTTCACAGGACGGTTTTCTACCCACCATGCATATTTGTGAATTAGTGAGTGAGTTTAGTGAGACCGGTAAAAAGTTTAATTTAGTGTTTCTGAATGCGGAAAGAAAAAGTTGGGTATGGTTGCAAATTCCTGACAAGATGACTAAATTAGACAGATTATTGGCATTCATAACGGTGTGGTGGGATGTTTCATGTTTGTAGAGATTTCAGATGAATTTAGGGTTGATGGAGTCTGTTTTGTTGCCTTTTATTGAAAATTTAAGCTGTTATTGAAAATCTGAGGCTTAGGCTGTGACTAGTTTTTCTACGCGGGTTTTTAGAGGCAGTTTACACTGACACAGAGGCATGATAAGACTGCGAATTTTACTCGTTACTGCGGCTGCAAAAAATATATCGTAAAAAGTGTTTAAAATTTAACAAAGAGCTTCAAGCTCAGTTTCGAAATATTCGTTCATTATTGATCGATCAACAGACTTATTCTACTTTAATTTGAATTTGGCTTGTTTCGCTTTCTTCATACAAGTTCAAATTTATTAAAACAGTACATTCAACTTGAACAGTACACCATTTTGGTCTCAATAAAATATCCTTATCTTGAGATTCATTCAAAGTTTTCTACATTCATTCTATTGGTCATTCTACCACTTACTCCATTGCTGACAGATCGCTAATCGACCCTCACGTATTACTGCTCATCAAAATCATCTTACTTTCACTAATCAAAAAATCATCCTACTTTTACTATACTTCTTAAAATCATTTTAATTCAACCATGATCATCAAATTCTTCTAACATTACTATACTCATTCAATTTTTCTTATTTCACTATATTCATTCAATTTTCCTTATTTCACACACTCACTCAATTCTTCTCAGCTATAATACACTTCAATTCTACTCACCTCTACTACTCTCATCAAATTCTTCTTACCCAACAGCTTCTTGAGGTCGGACTGTAGAGGAGTCGATAGACCCCTTTCTCTCTGTAACAGCAGATTTGTACGGCTGGCGCCGCGTCTTAAGTGTCTGTTTTCCCTAGACTCTCAAGGGCGAGGAAAATGTGGCCTTTCGATGTCTCTGGTAATAACAGACCTGATTCTACTAATTCTCAACGTTGAACTTAATTCTACTGAACATTATTAAGCTGAACAGTATGTCTAGTAACGTCTTTTCTTGGAGCTGTACTGAGTACCATTAAACTCGACACTTAAAAAACGAATAACGTCTTTTCTTGGAGCTGTTCTGAGTACCATTAAACTCGACACTTGAATACTCCGTATCGATCCATCTTACTCCAATTTTCAATAATTCCTTGAGAGTAACAACTTCCTTTAATTTGTCAAAGAAAAAGAACGAATCGAGATCATATCTACTTCTTTTGAGTTTCCTGACAATATTTGATTCATTAAACTTGTCACCCATGAGTAACCTGATCTTATGGATTTCTCCACGGAGTTCATAAAAATTCGTCGAGCTAGACATTTCCAAGCTGTCAATCATGTCGTACGCAAGTGATACTCTGTTCGTGAAAAAGTAGAGCTCATGAAGATCTTCGTACATCTCCTGCACACTGGAACTTGTATCGACTATGCTCATAAGATCCCAGTGGCCGTCAACCTCATAAACTTCCTCAAGAATGTCGCGGACCAATTCCTCATCAAGTCCTCTCTCCTGTTCGTCCAGGCTTACATCCAAAGGTGTCTTTGGTTCAGCTCCAGTTGCAACATAATCGAGGTCATATTTTTTAAAGAAACCGTAAAGTCGTGTGTTCCAGTAGATGTACTCCGGAGACTTCTTAGCAGGGATTCTTCCGATTCTTTCAACGGAATACTTGAAGGTAGTTTCCAGCGTTCTCAACTTGTCCTTGGGTCGTTCAGTCTTTTCTGGATAGTCGACTGTCAGCTTAGCCCCTTCATTGGGATTATTGATTCCATCACTATCCGTACCAGGAGTTGAGAGTGCTTAATTAGAACTAGCAGCATCAGGGATTTTCTTCTTAGTGAAACCGGATCCACTTGGACTTGGACCTCTAGAACTAGCCATATTTGTCAACTGCATATTCGGGGTATTGAATAGCACAAGTATTAATGACTTATAAATCATTCTAGTTTAAATAGCATTCAGTTTTTCATTTAAGTTTTTTGCCTGATTTGCAAATTTGGTAATCCAGGTATAATTATTTGGTTTCTATATCCAATGGTCAACCTTTAACGTTCATTTACCACCTCATATTCTTAGTTCTCATATTCTTAGTTCTCATATTGTTAATTCTCATCCTAAATTACTCATAAGTTTTATAATCAATTCTTCTTTTACTACTAAAAATCATCTCCCCTAGTCACAACCTCCTTCTTGTGAGGATGCAACAAAATAGTATGCTCAAACTGAGCAGTGTACGCCCCCTTCACATCCACCAACGGCGGGTAGTCCTCCACAATCCCCGCCCGCACCAACTGGTTCAACGCAAGCAAGTACTTGTCCTCGCCAGCCCGCTCCAAGTACCTCCTGCACCACGGCAAGGTGCCAAAGTTGTCCTTGATGTTCTTGAGCAACAGCTTGGCCCTGTCGGTGGGCGGCTGGAAGTGCGCTGCCTCCGGAATCACCGCGTAGTGCGAGCACTCGCCCTCCGGCAACACCACGCCGCGGCCCGTGGTCCCAAACGTCTCGATCGCAAACGTCTCGCCCTCTTCCATCTTGGTCATGTCGCCGTTGGGCACGATCGGCACCGTCTTGCCCCCGTGGATGCGGAACTGCCCGATGTTGTGCCCGTTCAAGTTGCGGATGCACTTGACGGGCACCAACTTCCCGTCCACCTCCATCTCGTACGACTCCATCACCTCCTGGATCGCAGCGCCAATGTCGTTCAAGCGAACGTCAATGCCCATCTCCTTGACTCCCGTGTTGGTGGCCGCCCTCACCGCCTCGAGAAGCGGGTCGTACTTGCCGTTGTCGTTGAACGCCATCGTGAAGGCCGAGTCGCAAATGTGCCCGTTCACGTGCACTCCAATGTCCACCTTCATGATATCATCGTACTTCAACACAACCTTGTCCAGTGAGTTGGGCGTATAGTGTGCCGCAACATGGTTCAACGACACACCAGTGGGGAAACCAATGCCCTGCTTCAACGTGTGGTCGTTGCCCGTGTACTTTCTGACCCCGTTCTCGATCAAGTCGACAATCTCTGTCATGGTCATGCCCGGTCTGATCTCCTGCTGTGCCTTTTGCCTCACGCGGCGGTGGATTTCGGCGCCCTTACGGAACTCCTCCCACTTGTTGTTCGACTGTCTGTCGAGGTAGCGCAATTCCTCGCTGGTGGTGCGGTGCGAGTTGATTTCGAGCGGGTGGTCCAACCACTCGCCTTCAGGGAACTTGCCCTCGGGGTACTCGGTATCAATGGAGGTGTTCTTTTTCTTTTTCTTCTTGTTCTTGTTCTTCTTCTTCTTTTTGGCGGCGTCGGTGTCTGTTGGGGTGTCGACTGACGTGTCGGCTGGTGCGACTGCTACCGCTTCGTCGATTTTTAGCTCTTGGACCTGGCATTCAATTTCGACTGACATTGGTGATGACATAAAATTTTTAATTTTTCAGGTTGCTCGATTTTAGCTAAAGTGGGGGTTGTAGGGGAGTGAGAAGCAAAGGTTTAGAAACGTGTGAGTGTTTGCGTGGGTGCAGAGTGTTGGGTCTATTTCTTTTGGTGGATATCTCTTGGTCAACTTCTTTTGGTGTGTTTCTCTTGGTGTACTTCTCTTGGTGTATTCTCTAGGTGTTTTCCATATAAATTGACTCTTAATCGTATCTTTTTAGGAGGAGATTCGAAAAGGACACTCAGTTGATATAGTCTGTTTATTCAGTCAGTATACTTGTTCTTTGGGTTTTCCTCATACTCCTCCAAGTGAACACAACTGCACTTTCTATCAGATTAAAGAAATTTCTACCCCTTCTGTCACCTAACCATGCCTTAACTATCACCAAAAACTAGTTCTTATTATACTTTCCTCACTTTTGAATCCTTTATTCTGATCCTTATACCTTATAAACGAGTGAACGAACATAACTCACTGGTATAACCAGCTAGTCAAGATATTCTTGCTCCATTGTTTATCAGTAGTATAGTGAAAATTGGCTGCAAAAACGTCTTTTGTGTCTTGTTCCTTTTATCATTAAATCAATAACCAGTCAACTGACTTCTCCAGATGTCAGTCAAGTTATGAAAACAGACTACACTACCTCTACAGTACCAACTATGAATTACATCTCTGAATCACAACCTATGAATTACAATTTATGAATCGCAACCTATGAATTACAATCTATGAATTCACAACCTATGAACTCACCAAATACAAAATCTCAAATTCTCAATAACAAATTAACCAATCAAACCTTAACATTCATTCTTAACCCAACAAGTGTATACCTACCCATATACCAAAAAAAGGTCCCAAGAATAGACAAACACCCAACCAAAACAATAAAACGGTTATATGTTTGAACAGTTCCCTTTCCTATGACCACACCACCCAACGGCACCCCTACCAAGTTGCCCAAACTCACGCACGCATTGAGCATCCCATAGTTGGTCCCAATCTCGTTGACCGGGGTCACCTGCGACAAACACGCAGGCAACAAGCTCAGAATAGACCCCAGAACATACCCTCCCACGACCGAAAACACGTACAACGCCCTGAGACGGCTGCCAAAGGGTAGCCACACAACAAAAATGCACACGTTGAACAAGAACAACATCAACACGTTGATGTTGAACCTGCCGTAGGTGTCCGACATGAGTGCAGGGAGCCAGCGCCCTAGAATGCCCGCTGCGTTCCAAACTGTGAGTAGGAGGTATGAGTCTGACTCCGAAACTCCCTGGACAATGGCATACGTAGCATAGTAGGTGAGCAACAAGACGAGCGACAACTCTGCAAAAAACCCACCCAATATGATGAACACATACTTGGGTTTCGACAAGATTGTAAAGCCGTGAAGAGCGGCCTTTGCTTGAGGTTTGGCGAACCGTGCCCTCACCAACAAGGTGGCCACAGAAACAAGTCCCAAGCAGGTGAAGGCCATGATGCGTAAGGCCCACTCGAACCCGTAGTGCAGGTAGAGATAGCGGAGCATCAACGGGAACACGAGGCCGCCCGCCGAGCCTCCACTGGTTGCGATTCCCGTGCAGTTGCCCCGCTTCTCCATGAACCAGTGGCTGACGACGCTGACCAACGGCGCCATGCCCAAGCCGTTCCCGACTCCCACGCTCACGAAGCTGAGCACAAAGTGCCATACTTTGGTGGAGCTGGCCGCACCTAAAAGGCCTACGAAGATGAAGATGTTGCATCCGATTAGCAAGCCCAAGGGGCCCCTGCGGTCGAACCAGTTGCCGGTGACGAGCGTGAAGGCGAACGTCAAGCAGAGGTAGATGGAGAAGACCCACGATATTGTGGAGGTTTTGACGTGGGCCAACTGGTGGGTGGAAACGTAGACTTGGATTGCCCCGATTGAGTTGATGATGCCTAGGTTGACTACGCAGCCGAGAAAGGAGCCAAAAGCTACCAGATAAGCTTTGAGTCCGCCGTCTGGGTATTCGTGTTCGGTTTCGGGGTTGTCGGTGTCATTTCCAGTAGCTTGGATAATTTGGGTTTGGTTGGATATTTGGACTTGGTTGATTTCTTGGACTTGGTTGGTTATTTTTGAAGCATGGTTGGTTAATTGTGAGACCTGGTTGGTTATTTGTGAGCCTACTCGCTGGATCATTTCTGAGTTAACTCGATTGGACAATTGTGAGTCAACTCGAATGGTTGTTTCTGAACCAACTGGTTGGATCATTTCTGAGCCTGGTTGGATCATTACTGAACTAACTTCCGAAAGTTGTAGCAGGCCCCTTGATTCTCCAAACGTCTCTGTTTTCTCTTTCCTTCTGTTGACCAAACCCAACTCTATGGAAGTGTGTTCCATCAAATCTATTTTATGAGTCAGATTCGTTACTTTCTGATTAGATTTAAGAATAGACCTTAGTGATTAAAAAAGCCTTTTCTCTGTCCCTCAGAGACTAAAGGTTAACTGAATTAACTTTAATTTACCAAACGATGCAAAATAGACCTTCGTTGACTAAGGTTGTTTGTTTAGTGTGATAGAGACTGTGTTCAGCCTTTAGTATGAATGCCACTTGGGCGATAGTAGCTACAGGCACACAGTGCTCTAAACGTTGTTCGTAGCCTCGGTTGGTTATGTCCAACCTAAAACGAGTACCCACTCACCCTTGCAATCAAAAGTTTTCTAAACGACAGGTAAATCGAAAGTCATCTAAACTAATCAAAAATTATAAAATGGCTGCAAATTGAAAATTTCAAATTAATGGCCGCAAATTGAAAATTTCAACCAGATTTAATGGCCGCAACTGAAAATCTCAACCACATCTTAAATCTCCTCAAATCTCAAACCTTTATTATCCATTTAATACATATTATACACTAGAATCCAGTCTAATATCCTCCAGAGGATTACTCCTTCAGCTCGCCATTGTTAAACAAAACCCTGTTGAAATTCAACAACTTGCCGTCCACCATCTTTGGCGTGCCATTTTTCAAGTTGTTAAAGTCTGGAGTCCTTAACAAATTGCGGGTCAACAAGGACTGCGCGTTGAGGGACTGCCCCAGGGCCTGTGCCTGGGCCAAGGCCTGCGCCTGCGCCTGTGTCTGCGCCTGCGCCGCACTGCCGCCCGCCGGCAAGCCCGGCGACGGCGTGAAAAAGTTCACGTAGTCGCTCATGTTGAACCCCGTGGGCGTGAGGGTTAGCCCCGACGACGGAAGCGCACTCGCCGCAGACCCGTTGTACCCGGTGCTAGTTGGTCCGCCGTTGCTGGCAGCCTGGAGAAACACATTCACCGACGGCGTCACCCGGTTCTGCGGCGTCTTGTTGTTGTATATGTTGGCCCGTTTCGGCGTCATTGGTGGCGGTGGTGCTACAAAAAAGCCGTCCCCCGAGCTTCGTTCCTTCGTTTGTGGGGCCCTGGGTGTGTTAATGTAAAACGGTTTGGCTGGCGACGGCGACGTCGCCAAGTACATGAGCAAATCTACCCCTTCCTCGTCATTATAGTTGTTTTTCGACTGTGTGGGTGTCTTTAGTAGTGCACTCGGAGCATTCATATCTTTTTTGCTCAACACTGGTGTCGTCTGGTCGTTCTTCTTACTCTTCTCTTCTTCCTCGTCTTCTTCAGCTTCCTCTTCTTTCTTGGATACTTCAAGCAGCGGTTTTAATGCGTGGCTGGCATTCCCACGCGACGGCGTATTCGGCCGCGACATCTCCTCCAAGACCATCTGCGGGTCCTTGGTGGTGCGACGTTTTTTCGTGGGCAGCTCGCCATTTTCCGTGCCCACCATGTTTTTGAGCGGCGACAGCAGGAGATAAATCGCCGCTGGAGTCTTTATATGCGTGGGAGACTTGCCCACCGGCGAGTACAAGCTGCCCAGGGGCAGCAGCAGCAAGAAGCCGCTGCCGTGCGTGACGGGCAGCGAGTTGAGCGGCTTGCGCAACACCTTGAGTGGGCTCTCACGCTTGCGTGGCGATATGGTCGTTCCTACCGACACCGCCGACCCCACGCGCGCGAGACTGGCGCTGCCCATCGAGTTAGTTTTCGCTGTGATCGTGGCTTTGGAGAGCTTGTTTTTCAACTGCTTGGCTATCTTCTCGAGTTCCTCCTTTTTCAACGTCTTGGGCTTGTCGCTCATCGTGGACGCCGCTGTCAACATTCCGTGGGTGAAGAAGAGTGGTGTAAAATTCTTCTGACTTGAAACAGTTTGTGGTTAGAGGATCTGTAAATACGCGTTTTAATTTGCCCGCTTTGGGAAATATGATTACAGTTGGCTTGACAGGGCTGGCTGTGGTTGGGAGACCTTGGTTTGGAGGGTTGCTGTTTGGGAGTGGACCGTGGGTTGGTGGGTTTCCGAGGTTTTAGATTTCTGGTATCTGGTTTCGTTGGTAGTTTTGTAGTTTTGTAGGTTTTGATTTACCGTCAATTTTTTGCAATTTGTGATTTTTGATTTGATGAGATTCTAGATTTGGTGTTGTTAATTAGATTTTAGGTTACAATTAGTGGGAAGTTTGAAGGGATGTGAACAATTAACGAGGGATTAACGGAAGATCATAGTGCGTTAAATTTAGATAAATAGGCGAAACTTAGAGTGAAACTTAATGTTGATGCCATTAATGGGCAAGATAATTCGAGAGTGGTAAAATGTTCAGTGTTGGAAATCATTAAATGGGTAAGACAAATTTTCGAGGGTAGTAACTTTAATGGTGGATATGCAAGACAATCTTCGAGTTTAGTAATATTTATTGTTGGATAAATAGGAAGACACTTCTTCGGGGGGTGGAAAGATCTCCGGTATTGGAAATCATTGAAAAGGGAAGAGGAATCTTCGATAGTAAAAGCTTCAGTATCGGATTAACAGGCAAAGTCTTCCGAGAGTAGTAAAACTTCAATGATGGATATTATTAGTAGTACGGAAGAAAACTATTTGAGAGTGAGACTTTGATGTTGGATAAAAAGGCAAGATGATCATTGAGAGGAGGAAAATCTTCACTGTGGGATACCTTTAATAGGCAAGATAAATCTTTAAGAGTAGTATAATCTTCAATATTGGATACCATTAAGAGGCAAGACAAATCTTCTATGGGATTGTATTCTTCAATGTTGGAAATCTTTAAATCACACTGTAAGACAAATCACCGAGAGTACACCTTCAAAGTTGGATATCACTAATAGGTAAAACAAATCTTCGAGAGAGGTAAACCTTCAGTATTGGGTACCATTAAAAAGGCAAGATAAATCATCGAGAGCGAACTTCAATGTTGGATATCGATAAATAGCAGTGCAAGACAAATACTTGAGAGGAGTGAAAAATCAAGGAAGGATTTCATTAAATGGGCAATATAAATCAGACCAATAAAATCGTTTATGTTGGTTAGCATTGAATTGGCAAGACGAATCTTCGAGATCTACAGTGTAGGGTGTCATTTAATGACACGGAAAGCAAATCAATGAAATAAAACTCCAATGATAGTATTCAATGCCACGACAAGATAATCAGACAAAAAAATCATTGTGCTGGATATTAACTTGCACGGAAAAGTTGAGAGTATAAGTCTTAAAGATTTCGATAGGACTTCTTGGAAACCGTGAGTCTCGATTTTAATGGTAGCTAGCTTGGTAATTAGACCTAGTGCATTGGTATACCTAAAGACCACCACAGCAAAGCTGACAACCGGTTACTAAAGAAGACACTGGGTGAAACTGAACTACTATCACATTGGGTCATGTAAAAGTATATTGATCACCAGATTCATGATCTAGTAGCTTCTAGAGGAGTAGATAAACGCCTACTTAAAGAATTATATGTTGTCTGTTTGGTTATGTCTTCAAATCAATAGAAGATTATTTAATTGCCAAATCAGTTTTCATTGTCCAACGTCCTCATTTCCTTACTTCTAAACACAAACGCCTTTCGAGGACACATCAGAATGCGGTTGGTCGAGTTCGTGAGTGCGTAAAAATGTTGAGAACTTGGTTAATTTCCAGCTTCTCTTTACTCTGGTCTTACCAATCACGAATTTTGCACCCAATATTAATCAGAAGTCGACCGATTTCGGAAAAACCCGCTAAAAGTTAAGTGAAGAGTCAGATTACAGCTTCTCAGACCTCATCCAAAACCAAAACCAACCTCAAATAAAGCCTTTATTTGCCCCGGCATCTCCCATTAATCCAACTTATCTTCAAAGAACATTTTCGTGAATCGTCCTAAAAATCGCTTATCTGAAATTAATTTTCATTATGAATCTCCTACTCTTGCTTCCCATAGGGTTCTATTTGCTCTACCAGATTGTGATAGTGGTGCTCCCCCAGTACTTCTTGGTCCCCCCCCACAACTGGAAAGAGAAAATCACCAAGGTGGTCAACCATGACAAGCCAATCTACTTGCAGGTGGGCTCCAAGTTGTCCAGCTACCGCAGACGGCTCGTGCTGGCGAGCCGGATCGCGGCCTTCTACACCAACTTTGGCGGCGCCAAGGGCAAGTTGAGGGTCGCGCCGGCCGACATCGCCGGCAAGGAGGTGTTTTTGGCCGAGTTGGCGCGCCGCGACGTCCAGGACCCCAAAAGACACTTGATGTACGGCTTCTTCCACCCGTACGCCAACAACGGCGGCGGCGGCGAAAAGGTCTTGTGGGCCGCCGTCAGGGCCACCTTGGCGCAGTCGGACAGAAACATCGCCGTCATCTACACCGTCAACACGGACGCGGCGCCGCAGGAAATCCTCGCCAAGGCCGCCTCCAAGTTCCAGATCAACATCGACCTGCCGGACCGCATTGTCTTCATCTACTTGTACAAGTACGCGCGCCTCATCGACGCGGCGTTCTGGAAGAGGTTCACGTTGATTGGCCAGTTGTTCGGCTCGGTGGTGCTCGCGTTGGAGGCCATGGACCAGTTGTCGCCCGATGTCTGGGTCGACACGATTGGTTTGCCTGGCAGTGTGTTGCCTGTTTCCTTCATCTTGAAGATTCCTATTGTTTCGTATGTTCATTATCCTATAATTCAGCAGGATATGTTCAACAAGTTGAACATTTCAACCCCGAGGGGCGCGATTAAGTACGCCTACTGGAAAGTTTTATACTACTTTTACAAGTACTTGGGACTGCAGTCTGACTTGGTCATGGCCAATGGTACATGGACTTTCAACCACTTGTTGAAGATTTTTTCATGGAGCAGTCAGTTGGCTATAGTGTACCCTCCATGTGGGACGGAAGCATTGACTGCCGAGCCTCAAATTGGTGACCGCCAGAACAAAATGCTTTACATTGCTCAGTTCAGGCCGGAAAAACGCCACTCCCTCATCTTGGAAGAGTACGCCAAGTTCTTAGCGAAATTCAAGACCTCGGGTGGCTTGATCAAAGACTGCCCGACAATCGTCTTTTTGGGGTCGTGCCGCACCAAGGACGACACGGCCACCTTGACCAGCCTCAGGGAGTTGGTGAATGAGTTGGAATTGGGCGAGTTTGTCGAGTTTGTCGTGGACTGCTCGTACGACGAGGTGGTTGAGTGGCTTTCGAGAGCCACCTACGGATTGAATGCCATGTGGAACGAGCATTTTGGTATTGGAGTGGTAGAGTACATGGCGAGAGGTGTGGTTCCGATAGTGCATGCTAGTGCGGGTCCGTTGTTGGATATTGCCACGGAAGACTCGTCCAAGCAGCCCACCGGATTTTTCTTCAAGAGCGAAACCGACCCAGACTTCAACCCTTCGGTGCAGAAGGACGAGTCTGCTCTTGTGTTTGGGGAAGAGAGCTACAAGAGTTTGTCTGGATTGCTTTATGAGTTGTTTGTTGTGTCGAGGGTAACGGAGGAGCAGCTTTCTCTGATGAGGAAGTCTGGGGGAGAGATGGTTCTTGAGAAGTTTTCAAACAGGGTTTTTGCGCAGAAGTGGGTGCTGTATTTGGGACTTATTGAGGAGTTGGAGGTGAGTTATAGAGAGGGAAGGAGGACTCAGGTGACGCAGTTTTATTAGCGGCGTGAGGGAAGATGAGCGGAGCGAAGATGAGCGAAGTGAATATGATATGAGCGAAGCGAAGATGAACGAAGTGAATATGATATGAGCGAAGCGAAGATGAACGAAGTGAATATGATATGAGCGAAGCGAAGATGAACGAAGTGAATATGATATGAGCGAAGCGAATGCTGTGATATCAGCAAAGCCATGCTGTGATATCAGCAAAGCAATGCTGTGATACTTCTAACTTATTTAATTTTAATAGCGAAGCGAATGCTCTGCCAATTCTTATTTAATCTTAATTATCTCAATTTAAAACTGGGAATAGTCTGGTAGTAAATTGAGTAATAGCTTGAGGTGAACAAACCAAAATTTTGATAGTCTTTTTTTTCGACGCGTGGGTGCAAAATAAGATCAGATTCAAAAAAGGTAGGTTAGTTATATCGTGATCTTCAATCCAATATCATTTCCTGTGTGCTCGTGATATACAATACTCAGCAAAAACAATGTGAATATCAGAACGATTCATCATAAGATGGACTTTACAATTTATTGACTCTTAACGTGTATTTCCCATTATCAACAACTCTACAAGCCTCAATCGAAAACTCCAAAACCCAACCCACCTACTCTTCCCTACTCTCACAATTATTCGCATCTCTATCCTTTATATCCTTCCTATCCTCTCCCTCATATCCTCTCCTCCCTCTCTCCCTCCAACACCATTCTCCAAAGTCGTGCCCTCCCAAAAATCAAGTGAAAAACAAATTCGTCACCGTGTTAACTTCAGATAGACAGGTCCGACTCTAGTCACAACTGAAAAAGACAGCATACTCGAAAATCAGATGAAGTTGGACGTTGTTAAGCAATTCTCGACACGGTCAGACCGCGTCAAAGGGATTGACTTCCACCCCACGGAGCCATGGATCTTGACGACGCTCTACAACGGCAAGGTCGAGATCTGGTCGTACGCGACCAACTCGTTGGTCAAGTCGATCCAGGTCACGGAGATGCCCGTGCGTTCCGGTAAGTTTATCCCGCGCAAGAACTGGATCATTGTGGGCTCGGACGACTTTTGCATCCGTGTCTACAACTACCACACTGGCGAGAAGATCACCCAGTTCGAGGCCCACCCCGACTACATCAGAGCGATAGCCGTCCACCCAACCAAGTCGTACGTGCTCACCTGCTCAGACGACTTAACCGTCAAGTTGTGGAACTGGGACAACAACTGGAAGTTGGAGCAGACGTTCGAGGGCCACCAGCACTACGTGATGAGCGTCAACTTCAACCCCAAGGACCCCAACACGTTTGCGTCCGCGTGTTTGGACAGAACCATCAAGGTGTGGTCGTTGGGCAGCTCGCAGCCCAACTTTACGTTTGTCGCGCACGAGGCCAAGGGCGTCAACTACGTCGACTACTACCCGCACGCTGACAAGCCCTACTTGATAACGGCCTCCGACGACAAGACAATCAAGATCTGGGACTACCAGACCAAGTCGTGTGTCGCCACGTTGGAGGGCCACTTGGCCAACGTCTCGTTTGCCATCTTCCACCCCGAGTTGCCGTTGATCATCTCGGGCTCCGAGGACGGAACGATTAGATTCTGGAACTCAAACACCTTCAAGTTGGAAAAGTCCATCAACTACACCTTGGAGCGCGCGTGGTGTGTCGGGATCTTGCCCAAGTCGAACTTGATCGCCGCGGGCTTCGACTCGGGCTTTGTCATCATAAAGTTGGGCAACCAAGAGCCCATGTTCTCGATGGACAACAACAACAAGTTGATCTACACCAAGAACTCGGAGGTGTACCAGTCGATTATCAAGCCTTCTGCGCTGGAGGGCTTGAAGGACGGCGAGGTGTTGGGATTACAGCAGAAGGAGTTGGGCACCATAGAGATCTACCCACAGTACATTTCCCACTCGCCCAACGGCAGATACGCGGCGGTGTGTGGCGACGGCGAGTACATTGTGTACACCGCGTTGGCGTGGAGATCCAAGTCGTACGGTAAAGCCTTGGACTTCACGTGGAACACACACGACTTGTCCAACGCTACTTCGTTTGCCATCAGAGAGAGCCAGTCGCTGGTCAAACTCTTCAAGAACTTTGACGAGTACTTGAGTATCGACTTGCTTTACCACGCAGACAAGTTGTTTGGCGGTGCCTTGCTTGGTGTCAAGCTGAAAGGGTGTGTTCTCTTTTATGACTGGGAGTCTGGCAAGTTGGTGAGAAGGGTCGACATTGACGGCGAGATCCAGGATGTGGTGTGGTCGGAAAACGGTCTGTTGTTGGCCATCGTCACGTCGTCGTCTTCATCCTCAGACAACTCCAACATCACCGCGGCCACCTCCAACACCAAGAAAACCGAAGAAACGTACTTTTTGACGTACAGCGCGGACGCCTTTGAGGAGGCCGTGGCCAACGACGAAGTGGATATCGAAGAGGGCGTCGAAAACGCCTTCGACGTCTTGTACACCTTGCCCTCTGCGGAACCCATATTATCGGGCAAGTTCATCGGCGACGTCTTTGTCTACACCACCGGCACCACGAACAGATTAAACTACTTTGTCGGTGGCGAGATCATAAATTTGGGCCACTTTGACCACAAGTACTACGTGATCAGCTACAAGGCCGGCCAGGAGGGCAAGTTGTACTTGATCGACAAGTCCTTCAACGTGATCACCTGGTACGTCAACTCGACGGTGTTGGAGATACAGACGTCTGTGTTGCGTGGCGACTTGGAGCAGTACGCGACGGAGGTGGACGGTGAGTTGGACGTTTCGGGCGTCTCCTTGGACCAGGTCTCCGAGGAGTACCCTGAGTTGGTGTCGGATGCGTTCAGCAAGCAGGAGTTGAACCAGTTGGCGAGGTTCTTTGAGAAGATTGGCTACTTGTCTTTGTCGCTGAGCTTGACGCAGGACTTTGACTCCAAGTTCCAGATTGCATTAACCACAAACAACTTGACCCAGGCGTACGACTTGCTCTCGGAGAACCAAAAGTTAGAAGGTGCCAGTGTTGCGGCCAACAGCGGCAAGTGGAAGCGACTCGGCGACTTGGCCTTGCAGAAGTGGCAGGTCAAGTTGGCGCAGGACTGCTTCTGGTTGGCCAACGACCACCCGTCGTTGCTCTTGTTGTTGTCCTCGGCGAACGACCAAGCCGGTTTGGTCAGGTTGGCCGAGCTGTGCGAGCTCAAAGGCAAGTACAACATCGCGTGGCAGGCCTGGTGGCTCACCGGCAACAAGGAAAAGTGCTTTGATCTCTTGGTCAAGTCGGAGAGATATGCGGAGGCTTCGATATTTGGTGTCAACTACGCCGTGAATCCAGACAAGTTGAAGGAGTCGATTGGCCTGTGGAAGTCCAAGTTGAATACAAAAAACAAAAAGAGAGCTAGCGATAGGTTGATTGATGATTTCTCGGTTTTGAAGATTAATGGTTCTGCTCCTTTGATTGATCTCGAGAGCAAGGAGACCACTTTTGAGCAATATGAGGAAGCTGCTGAGGAACTTGAGGAGGCGGATGAGCTTGCTACTCCGGATGAAGAGGAGGTTGACGTTTGAGTGTATGTGTATGTTATTGAGTTAAAAGTTTGAGAATGTAGGTCAGAGTGATTTAAGGTTTAAAATGTATTGATATTCTTATGTGCCATGACTTTGAGGATTGCTTATTAAATGCTGGTTTTTAAAATGTACAAGATCTTGAAGATTCAAGCCTGTATTTTCTTTTAGAGTGTACCAAATCTTTGGAGTTAATTTATTAACAGGGTATAACTTTACTTGAGATGTTCCAATATCGTTTGGCCCTTTTAATATTTATCTTTTCAAAAAATGTACCAATTCTTTGTGGTTAACTCAGACTAAAATTTAGTATATCTCCCGTTAGGATGTGCTACATTAAAGTTCTCATTAAATTAGATTATATTTTCTAAAAATGTACCAAATTTTTGGTTAGCCCTCGTTAAAACTTTAGTGTAATATCTTTTCTTAAAGTGTACCAAATCTCATTTGTTTAAATCAATACCTAATATCCAATACAACTCAATACTAGAACTGGTCTTTCTCCAAGCATCAAGAATACCAGTGTTCACTGTTTACGAAATTACTAAGATTACCAGGATTCAGTGTTTCCCAAACTTATTAGATTACGGTTCATGATTAATGCTACAAGTATACCTGTATCTCCAATTAGATTATGTTTCCAAATCATGAACAGTCCCAGTATCCATAATTTCAAATGATTCCCAGTATTCATGTAAATGAATTTTCATTTTCCCCAATAATTAAGATTTCCAGTACACAGTGTTCACCAATCCTCATAAAGAGTACCATTGTCAATATTTCTTCAAATTTTTAAATCTCAGTATTCAGTTTCTCCAAGATTACAAGTATTGTTGATCCTTAATGTCAAAGTGTATAAAGGAAGTAGTATTTCATGATGACAACTTGATTGTAACTGCGGTTTCCCAGGTATATTCCGAATGAGTTATCTACTAAAAGCATCTAAACATGAAAATGTTACCTGTGTTTTGGAACAATGAGAACACTCCATATACGTGGAATGCTATCACAGGACTGAGATACAGGAATAGGGGTTCAGGAACTCTTAATACGTAAGAACCTGATACCCTTGGATATGGAAGGACAGTCGTGGAGACAAGGGGAGAAGTACCAATAACTTAAGTAGACAAACTTGCATAGTAATTATAATTCTCCAACTACACGGTAGTAATTAGACAGCTAATATGGCAATAACTAGATTAAATTACCCAGATGATCCAGGTGTCCCTCAACGAGGAATCCCAGATCCTCAAGGGTCAACTAGTACGCCAAAGTCAGGTCGACACTTAAGATTACCAGTATCAGTGTATAAATCATTAACTTTTAAAGTATCAGTGTATAAATCATATACTTTCAAAGTATCAGAGTCAAAATCATTAACTGTTAAAGTCTCAGAGACAAAACCATTAACTTTTCAATATCAGTCTTCTAATCATTAAGATAGTCAGTACCAATGCTCTCCATACTATCATTCAAAACACTACAACACTTCAAATTATCATTATATTCTTTATAGACTTCAGCCTACATAAACCTACTCTCTAGCTTCAAAGTTGTGGAAAGGAACGTTGATAATTCTCTTGGTACCCAAGGTGGTCTCCAAGTTGGTGATTTCGTCAAAGTCCTCCTTGCTCAAAGTGAAAGTAAGCAAGTTGTCCTCAATTCTGTTTGCACTGACGGACTTTGGCAACACAACCGTGCCCTTTTGAACACCCCACGACAAGATAGCCTGGGCTGGAGTGACCTTGTTCTTCTTGGCGATCGCAACGACAGTCTCGTTGGTCAAGAGTGGGGCGCCGGTGGAGCCCAATGGCGAGTAGGCCTCGACCAAGATGTTCTTGGACTTCATGAGTTCGAGCAAGGCTGGCTGCTGCAACAATGGGTGGGCCTCGATCTGGTTGACGGCTGGAATCACATCCACCTCCTTGTCAGCAAAGAGGTCCTTGAAGTCCTTGAGGCCGAAGTTGGAAACACCGATGGCTCTGACCTTCTTGGTCTCCTTGTAGACCTTCTGGAGCTCCTTGTAGGTGTCGACAAAGGTCCAGTCCTTGAGTGGGACGTAGTCCTCGCCAGAGGCCAAAGGCCAGTGGATCAAGTACAAGTCCACGTAGTCGAGACCCAACTTCTTCAAGGACTCGTCCAAGGAAGCAGGCACGGTGGTGTGCTGGAACTGCCACAACTTGGTGGTAACGTACAACTCTTCTCTTGGAATACCAGACTCCTTGATGGCTCTGCCGACCTCCTCTTCGTTGCCGTAAAAGGAAGCAGTGTCAATGTGTCTGTAGCCGGCAGCCAAGGCGATCTTGGTGGACTCGTAGCCGCTGCCGTCAGTGGATTGCCAGGTGCCAAAACCGACGGCTGGGATCTTCTGGCCGTTGTTCAAGGTGAAAGTGGTGGTGCTCTTAGCTAAAGACATGTTGTTTGTTTTACTGTGGAAGTGATAATGATTTGCCAAACAGGTTACACACTCATTCTTATATATCTTTCCTTGTGGGGAGTTTGTCAGCGTGAACTCAATAAACAAACCATATTTGCTGGTACGGGGCGAGTGTTTGGGATTTTGCAGCCATTTGTATTAGTAATTATCCCATTTTAGTGTGAAGCGGATATAGCATAAAGCCGTGTACTGTGAATGCCACGTTTACAGATGACAAATGTAGGATGCTTCAGAGGAGGCAAACAATCATCTGCTTTTTTGTTGCGGGAAACTGCATCACTTTTCCACAAAATTAAACGTCAATTTATTGTGGAGAAAAAAGTTTTGAGAATTTGAGGTTCACTGTTCTGGTGGTGGCACTAGTGTTCTGGTGTTGGCTTCAGAGTTGTGTGTTCTTCTACTCACCCATGTTCTATGTAGAGAGGATATGTTCACATCTCTATTGTCCTAAATGTTGGCAAAATCACCTAATGTCACACTATCTCACTAAACGAGAGTACAAAGCTTAAAGTGGAATTTACTTATCAACTCGGTCCACGGAAATAAGTACTTCACTAGTGCGAGTTGCGGTATTTTAATTTCACTCAACTTCGGTAACCGTCAAGATGATTCCGAAACTATGTGAGATTGAAAACCTAAAAGGTGTCTAAGATGTGAAGTGGGCTAATTGAGATTTTAGGTGTAGGTCTACCTTTGTATTTTACACCCATTTGTGGGGAGGATAGTTTGGGCAGGGTGTTATTAGACATAGAGTGTCTGTTGTAAAAGTCAGTATAGTAACGTAGTCAAACAGGTGTACTGAAGAAAACCCATACATTATGTCACCCTCGTATTTGCGTTCTCTGCATTGAGGCTACCAATCGCTAAATAAACTCCGCGCTTACTAATCCCAGCTCCGGTGATAAAACAACTTGTGATAGGAATCGTTCGACAACGAAGCGCAAATATGGCTTGATGCTTGTAGTCTGTATTATCACCGGTTTACAAGCCTCCTCAGTCTTACAAATTAATTCATCACTAATATTCCGATGAGTTTGCTCTTACTCCTGATTACTTCAAACTTGCTTCATTTTAACATCAAACTTGCTTAAGTAAGACATCATGATTGCTTGAGATCTAGGGAACTTTCAACCACAGTTTTCATTTACATTTACGTTTACAATTTCTCCGTTGGAGTATGTCAACATTATACTTATCATCATCCTCACAAATGTTTACAATTTCTCCGTTAAAATATACCAACACTATACTCATCATGATCCTCACAAACGTTTACAGTTTAAAATATATCAACATTATACCCATCATGACCCTCACAACAGTTCACTATTTCTCGATTACATTAAATCCTTAGCATTATATCCAGCATCCTCACAAACGTTTACAATTTCTCCATTAAAATATATCATTATACTCATCATCACCCTCACAATCATTAGCTACTTCTCATTAAAATATATCAACATTATACTCATCTTCCTCACAAACGGCACAATTTCTCCAATAAATATTTCAACATCATACTCATCATCCTCACAAACGTTTAAAATTTCTCCATTAAAATATATCCTTAACATTATACTCATCATCCCCCTTGTCTTCACAAAAGTTTACAACTTCATTAAAATATATCATTATACTCATCTTATCCTCACAAACATAGCAATTTCATTAAAATATATAAACACATACTCATCAACCTTCTTACCCCTTACATTTTCATTAAAATATATCCTTAACATTATACTCATCATCCCCCTTCTTGTCCTCACAAACACACATAATCTCACCTATTCCACTCGGAGTCTCATCCTCCATGAACAACTCATCAGTGATATTCATCTCAACAGTGTTAAACACCATCCGTAACTTTTCCTCCACCAAAGCAATCTCTTCATCTCCCAATATGACTCTGCTGAGTCGCAAGATAAAACTTCCCCCCGGCTTCAACATATTGCAAGTCATGAGCAACGCCGCATCTGCCATGTCCAACGTCAGACCATGCGGATCCCTAAACGGCAACTTTAAAGACGGCACTGTGGCAATTCTTTGATACGGTCTCAGCTGCGTCAGACTGTAAAATCCGTCCATCTGCCTGAATGGCGCACACAAATCAGACATAATCAAGTCCACCCTGTACTCTAGTTTCAGCAACAACTCCTTCCGCTTTTCCTGACTCAACTCGACCACGTCCTTGGGCAACTTCTCCAACGACAACTTGCCCAAGTTGAGGGCCAACTCGTCGATCTCGTCGCGGTCGCGGTGCGTGTCGCGCAACTCCTTCAACGCAACCTCCTTGAAGTGCTCTTCGACACTCTGGTGCGCAAACTTGGAGAAAATGTTCCCCTGCACCGTCGACACTCCTGGCGGCGGCGTCGCAAATAGCACGTCGAACCCTAGTATGTGGCATTTGCTGCTCAACGGCGTTTCGTCGAGCTCATGGATCTCCGAAAGCCGGTGCCGTGTGTACTCCGTCCAGTTCCCTGGTGCAAAGCCCAAATCGATCACCTTGGTGACTCCTTCGTTGAATATATCGTGCTTTTGGTCAACGGCAAAGAGCTTGGACTGCTGCATCATATTGGTGAACTCCGCCATGTTCTGGCGATTCGTTTGCCTGGGGGGCTTGGTGTCGATCTTGCCTGCTGAGCATGGTGCGGATGTGGTTAGAGGGCGGATACTTCGCACCAAGCTGGCTAATGCGTTGATTCTGGTGCCCATACTACTGCCATAAACAAGGCTACAGTCTGATACTGGCAGGGCATGAACCCTATATCACGTGGACGTCTCTCCCTATCTCTTTTTTTCTTTTCCTCGCCCGCACGACCTCTGAAAAAATTTGTTCTATAAAGTTTCACTGGCGCGCCCCATCGATTTTAAAGTGCATCCTCGTCGAATCAATCAAATTTACCAAATCCTTTTGGGAGACGAAATAGAAGATGTCTAAGATCACCAGTTCCCACGTCCGCGAGAACGTCCACAAGTTGTTGGAGTTCTCTAACGAGACCAAGAAGAGAAACTTCTTGGAAACCGTCGAGTTGCAAGTCGGCTTGAAGAACTACGACCCTCAAAGAGACAAGCGTTTCTCTGGTACCTTGAGATTGCCACAGATCCCAAGACCAAACATGTCCCTCTGTATCTTTGGTGACGCCTTCGATGTCGACAGAGCTAAGTCTGTTGGTGTTGAGGCCATGTCCGTCGACGACTTGAAGAAGTTGAACAAGAACAAGAAGTTGATCAAGAAGTTGGCCAAGAAGTACAACGCCTTCATCGCTTCCGAAGTCTTGATCAAGCAGATCCCAAGATTGTTGGGTCCAACCTTGTCCAAGGCTGGTAAGTTCCCAACCCCAGTCTCCCACAACGATGACTTGTACTCCAAGGTCAACGATGTCAAGTCCACCATCAAGTTCCAGTTGAAGAAGGTCTTGTGTTTGGCTGTTGCTATCGGTAACGTTGAGATGGAAGAAGACGTCTTGGTTAACCAAATCATGATGGCTGCTAACTTCTTGGTTTCCTTGTTGAAGAAGAACTGGCAAAACGTTGGTTCTTTGGTTATCAAGTCTACCATGGGTCCATCTTTCAGAATCTACTAGTTTATTTATAGTTAATTCAAGTAAGCAACAATTATTGTAGTATAGGTTTTGCATTAGCTTGCGATGATGTTGTCACAAAAGGAAATTGAAAATAGCTGCAAATTTTTCTTATTGAACCTCATTATTGGGAAGTATTTGGGTACTTAGCAATCAATTTGTTGTCACAATGAAAGGATGTTTGAGTATTAAATTGTTAAATATTTTCGCATTTTGTTCAATTTTTAGAGAAAATTGTAAAATATTTTCATTTCAGATTTTCTTCATTCATAGAGTAGAAAACTTCAATTAAATCCATTTCTCTGCAAAATTGAATTTTTATGATTTTTCAACTTAGTTCTCAAATAGCCTTTACTGATTATATATCCTTCGCAAAATCTTCCTTTCAAATGTTCCTTTAAAATGCGCTTAAAATGTTCTTAAAATGTTCTTAATGTTCTTAAAATATTCTAAAATATTACAATCCTCCAATCATTCCTTATGCATTCTATTAGTATCCAACAACCCTAACCTTCTTATCCTGCTTCTTATTCTTCTTATTGTGCTTCTTAGACCCACTAGCTTCATCCTTCTTATGGAACGGAGTACTAAACTTTCCCTTAACACCCCCCATCTTGAAAAACTCGCGGTCCAAGTCATCACCAGCAGACTCCAAAGCAGCTTGCTTACCACCGTAAAACAAAGTCTTCGCACTCAGATCCTCCGACTGCTTGTCATCGGCAATGTGCTGGGAAAAGTTCAATTTCGACAAGTCCTTGGCCAAATCAAACCCTTCAGGGTCCAAGTTCTTACTTTGTATGGCACTCAAAATTTGCGTCCTCCTCAGCTCAGGCAAATTCTGTAAATGGTATAACTCCTTGTTGAACTCTCTCGAGTCGTCGATGGATGGCAAGTCCCATTCACCCTCTTCAGTGATCACAGGAGGAGGCACAATCCACAACAACTTACCGTTGACATAGTCTTTCAACACATAACGCGATGCTCTAGGTTCATCGGCAGACCCAAAACCCTGTGTCATGTAACCTCTGGCTCTGGCATACGCATTAAGCAATTCACGGGCCGTAGGATAGATACCATTACCACCGTCTTCCACCTTCTGGATAGGAATGTGAATACCGTAGACGGCCTCCAAAAAGTACTTTGGAACACGCTGGCACACAAGGGCCACCGGAGGAATGTGCTCTCTCAACTGGTCGATCGGCAAGACACCGTTACATACCAACTCACCGTTGGTGTAGGCAAAGTTGGGGAAAACCAAACCAGGACAATCGCACAACAACACTTCTGGAGACAAGTGAAGGGTTTGGAAATGCTTGGTTTTACCTGGGGTAGCAGACACAGACACCTTCTTGGAGCCTATGAGTGCGTTAATAGTGGACGATTTACCAACATTCGGGTACCCCACCAACCCAATCTGCAATTTACGGTCTGGAAACTCTGGGTCGACATCGAATTCGGGTGCTTCAGACAAGAATAAACTCTCCAACTCTTCAACCTTCAAGATTTTGATGGAGGCATCGTCACTTTCATGCTCGTCGATTTCAATGGTTTCGACTGGTTTCAGAGGAATGTTCATCTGCTCCTCAAGCTGCTGCTGCTCCAACTCCTCTTTTTCCTTTTCTAACAACTGGTTGGCTTTCGCGGCCGAGAAGAAGACGTAGTTGATTTTCTTCAACCTAAAGTACTCAGCCCACTTGATTCTCTGCTGTCTGGTCAACAAATCTGCCTTGTTGACTAACAACAAGTTTTTCTTGGCCTTGTTCTCGTCAGGCTCACTCAAACCATTCACATACCTCTCCAAGTCAATGGATCTGAAGAAAAGCGGGTTTCTGGCATCGACAATCTGCACAACCAAGTCACATCTCTCCACCACTCTCCACAACTGCCTCCAGACCTCCAAATTCCTCTCAAAAGGAGTCAAGAGAACCTCGTTGTTTTCGGTCAAATTTGCCAACTCTCTTCTCCACTCCAAAAAGGACAAGTTCTCCTGTCTCTCAATCTCAAACTTGGATTGGTCCTTGGTCCATTTAGGTCTCTTTGGGATCGTTAACTTGTTTTCAAACATCATATGCCTTTTACGGATCTCCAACATTTCGTCACTGGTCAATAAACCCTGTTGGTTGACGATGGAGGTGTTGCCAACCTTGATGATCTTCACCTGCTGGCCCTTTTCCGCAGTGAAGTCTGTGTCAGCCAACTGAGCCGTGTTCAAGAACTCGTCCAACGCGTTTTCCTGCGTCACGGATCTCAACTTGACCCAGTCGGCCTCGCGCTTGTCGGTGGTGAATCTCATCTCTCCGTCAGGCAAGTACTGGATGGAGTTTTCCAATCTTCTTTGGTTTGCGATGGTTCTGCCTAGGCCGATCATGTTTTTGTTCTTGTGCTGCGTGTTTTTGGGGCCCTTGGGGGCCTTCCATTTCTTGGGCTCCGGGTGGAGTGCTCCTTTGTTAGACATGATTGCTTAGTTATGAATTTTTTCTGAGATGGATTTTGAGATGGGGAGATGCACGTGAGGATTTTTCATATAAAGGAATTGCCACGATCTACATTTATATCAAATTCTCCACACTTCAGTATCCAGTGTACTCATTCACTATTCCAGTGTACTCATTTCACTATTCCAGTTTACTCATACCATTACTGAGTATATTCATTATCTCATTACTGGGTATATTCATTATCT
Organism: Kodamaea sagamina; assembly: GCA_030556545.1. Taxonomy (NCBI): domain Eukaryota; kingdom Fungi; phylum Ascomycota; class Pichiomycetes; order Serinales; family Debaryomycetaceae; genus Kodamaea; species Kodamaea sagamina. Next base: position 657,871 of record JAKTUG010000002.1, on the reverse strand, counting down.
CATTACTGAGTATATCATTATCTCATTACTGAGTATATCATTATCTCAATGCTGAGTGTTCACATTATCTCGCTGAGTATATTCATTATTTCAATGCTGAGTATATTCATTATTTCAATGCTGAGTGTACTCATTATGTTACTATCAAGGAATACTCATTACCACTATGCTGTGTACTCAGTAATTACATTATCCAATGCTCATTAATTACATTAACCAGTGCTCATTAATTTCATTATCCAATGCTCATTAATTACATTAACCAGTGTTCATTAATAACACTCTCCAGTATACTCATTAATATCACTCTCCAGTGTACTCATTAATAACACTCTCCAGTATACTCATTCCTCTCAGTATACTCAATAATTTCAATATTCAGTGCTCAGTAATTTCAATCTCTTTTGCTCGATAATTCCACAGACCAATGCTCATTAATATCACTATCCAGTATACTTGTTAACTTCACTATCCAATACTCATTAATTTCAATCTCAGTTAATTTACATGCCCCACCTACACCTCAATCACTGAAAACAGTGACATAAATTCATTAACATGACAATAAATTAAACCTAAATGTACTGCGACAACCACTTGAAAGCATCTCCATAGCCAGATCTCATGACAACAGAAACCATAAACACCTCAAGGGCTCTCTCCTTCTCCATCAACTTACGACCGTCCTTGCCGGTGGTGTTGTACAAGCCCAAAGCGTTCTTGAAGGTGACCTCGTTGACGGCATTTGGCGAGTCGATCTTGTTGCCCAAAATGACAAACGGAACGGTGCTCAACTCCTCGATTCTGAACAAGCCCTCCAACTCGGCCCTCGACTCGGCGAATCTCTCTGGGTCCGCGGCGTCCACGAGGTAGACAATCCCATTCACCTCCGGGAAGTAGTCCTTCCACAAACGACGGGCCATCTGGTGGCCCCCCAAGTCAAAGGTGGTGAACTTCACCGTGCCTATCGACAACTCTTCGGAGGTTGGGTGCAACGTAGGTTGCAACGTGGCTAATCTATCGTTCTTTAACATGTGCAAAAGGGTTGTTTTACCGGCGTTATCCAAGCCAAGGAACAACAACTTCGCGTGCTTATTCCACAACCCGAGGGAAGACAAAACATCTTGGACTGGTGGGGGTTAGTACTCGGTCCGTGCAAATGGCGGGGATTGCTGATACGTACACCATTCAAATAACCACATATCTACTATTAACTGGGTCTAGAGGGAAACGTATTTTTTTTTCGTTCATTTTTTACACGTAGACAAAAGATAAAGATCAGGTTAAGAGAGCAGAGGGATAGTGGGTAAATTTCAGGTTAAGAGAGCCGAGGCATGGTGATAAATGTCAGGTTAAGAGAGCCGAGGCATGGTGGGTAAATGTCAGATTAAGAGAGCCGAGGCATGGGACTGGAGTTTGGGGAGAAATTCGTGGGAGAGAAGAGATTCGGGAGAACTTTATATTTTAGCGTGCCAATGTTTGCACATTCAGCAAATTTCACGATCGGCACGTTCAATTCATCCCATTCGATTTATTGTGCAAATGTTGACATTATATAGCCATATGCCAAAGCAGTTGTTCCGTACGTCAAATCCAGACAGATTTGCATCGTGAGTTACATTCGGTCAAAACACTGTCATCCTATTTTAAGGCATTAGAATAGCCAATACTATCAATTGTTAACCAAAACCAAACAATCATACTATTTTCTACAATTTCATATTAAACAATGTTAAACAAAATAAACGCAAACAGGGAAGAGAGTACGCTTATCCCATAATGGTATGTGAGGATATCCTTTAAAAGCACTCACTGGAGTATCCCATCCATAACCTCCAATCCTGCAATCCTCCAATCCTCCCACCCATCTCTAATTCTTATTCCTACACAAACTCCAGAAATCACACACAAACAAAATCCTTCAACGTCGCTAAGAGAGTGGCCACGGTCTGTATATAACATTTGTGTCGACCAACCCTGTGGCCTGGCGTTCAAGACCACGACAAGCCTCAAACAGAGAGGTCGCCCCAAGACTCGTCTCGAAGACGTTTGTTTACTTCTCTTCTGTTTTCATTCCGCGACCTACACGCAAATTTTCACAAACCTTTTGTCTCTGCACTCGCCTTGCGTAGTCGAATCTATTAATATAAAATATATATCTCGAGCCCATTCCTAAAAAAAAATCTGTACCTTACTATTCCTCAACAAGAGTTACATTCGCTGGCGATGTCCGAAATCCAAGGTAGAAACCAATCCAACTCGATCCTGTCGCTCGACTCGTTTGATGCGTCCGCGTTGAACAAGATCATCAAGCAGGACTCCTCGAACCCGTACTCGTTCCACAGGGACTCGGGCAAAATCCGCTTGCCAGACGACATAGACATGGAGAAGCAGTTGATCATCCAGGCCGGAGGAAAGAGAGAGTACTTGTGTGGTTTCATTTGCAAGTTGGCGTTGTTGATGACGGTGGTGATAGCGTCGAGCGTGTTGATCTTCTATGCGTTGTGAGGACCCACTGCTCACTTTACATTCATTTTAAAATACATTCATTTACTCATGGACTGACGAAGGCTCGTCGTCCCGTCATACTTTCATTTCACTCATACCATTATACCCTGCCGTGCAACTCATATTTGAGACCTAATAAATTATGAGCCGCACGAGGCATCAGAACATTTTGCTTTACTTTGTTTCAGAGGCATACTTTTATTAAGATGCATTTGCTAAGAGGGATTTACTTTTATTAAAAGGCACTTCCTAAGAGGCATTGTCTTAATAAGAGCGAAATCTTTAGTTTGTTTTACATTTGATTACCAGCCTACGGCACTTATAGCCTACCACGGCACCTTAGCCTGCCATGTTTTGCATTGGCATGGCTCAGCAAATTACTCCACTGTGGGTGATTGTCCTCTCCTTGCATATCTTATCAATACACAGTTAGTTCCCCACTCGTAATGCGCCTTACTTCGGAATGGTTCCTCAAGTGAGTCAATCAATTAATACTCTTTGTGGAGTTACGGCGTTTTATTAGCTGCGCGCGACATTTGCGACATGAATGATGGTGAGTATGTTGGCAAAGAGCGTCGCACGGAGCGCCCCAAGAACGCTAGCCAGGATCCCAGATCGGCGAAGCCTTGGCACCGACGCCAAAGAGTCGGCTATCGCAGATCGGTTTAGACAGATTTTAGACGAGCAGTTGGCTGCAACTGTAGGCAGACCCACCACCGAAGACACCCTCAAAGCGTACGACAATGAGGAGATAGAGAAGGCTAAATTGTACGTCAAAAGCGAGCGTCTCTTGCAAAGAAACAAACACGCGCGCGACTCGTACAATGCCACTCCGTGGAACGGAACAGAATCGGTCAAGGATAGCAACCTCCGCATGATTTTAGACACCAAACCACCGCCTATAGCGATCCGGAAGAAAAAGCCAAGAGGCGCCGCCAAGTTGGGGAGTGCCAGAGAATCGTCGCTAGACTATAAGCTCAACAAAGACACAGAAGACGATGGTTTCAGGGAAATGTATCGGGAACGGTTGCTAGGGCCGTCACAGCTTGTGAATTCGACGCCGTCTTTGGACTTGGTCAACAGCATCGCGAGTGCCAAGATAAATGCGTCCATCAACCAGACCACAGGCAAGTTCGACAGTCCGGAGATGACTACGATCCGTGGCAAACCTCTAGATAGAGAGCACTTGAAGAACTGCACCGATAACAACTTCTTTATGAACCAGATATTGAACAAGCAGCAGGTGCTACCTCCGTGGGTGGAAAACCAGAAGAATCTAGACACCGACGTTGCGTCTTTGCGGCGGGATTTGGACTCGAATTGGTTCAAGTGGATCGTGACGAGCTCGCCTGTTTCAGAACACTTCACCCATTTGAAACCTGTCTCAGAATTGATTCGTTTGCGTGACGAGGTAGCTGCGATTCCGTACAAACCCTCGCTTTTGGGGCTGCTGACGTTGGAGTACCTTAACGAGAGGTTCCGGTTGGTGAATGCGGGGGTCAGATCGTACAACTTGCAATCTCCGTCGCCGAATTTTCACAAAATGAAGTTGATTGGAGAGAATGAGATTTATGATTCGTACAAGCGAACGATGGATAATTTTCAGGAAACGGTTGCAGACTGGCATTATAAGTTGAACAACAAGCCCAAGGTGGGATGGGGAGCAACAAGTGGGACATCAGGTAAGTCTACTGACTTGAATTTGTGGCAGGCAATTAAGGATGTTTTTAAGGTGTGAGCAAAACTGAGGTATAATTAAGATACCTAGGGAATACAAATAAGGATGGTTAATTTTGAGGACAAAAAGAACGTGAGTGCACGAAGGATGTTTACCTGATGTACAAATGAGGATGTTTTATACCTAAGGTACGAACAAAAATTTTGAACGTGAGGTACAATTAAGGATGTTTAAACGTGAGGTCCTATTAAAGGTGTTAAACGTGAGGTACAACTAAGGATTTTTCAAAACGTAAAGTTCTATTGAAGAAATTAAAACGTAAAGAACAATTAATAATGTTAAAATGTAAGGTACAGTAAAGAAAGTCTTAACGAAACAATTTAGGACATGTTCTAATGTCCTTATATACAATTAAAGAAGTAAACGATAAGAACAACCAGAAGTTTAAACTCGACAATTAAAAACATTTAAGACTATCATTCTAAAATCTCAATCTATAAAGCAAAAACAACTCCAACCAAAACGAAAACAGCCAACTCAAACTTCCAGAAAAGTAACAGTTTAATCCATATGTTTTCACGAGTTTTTAAAGACTCCAAATTAATCATAAGATCAGTACTCATCTTTTCCCTCGAAAACTGCTTGATAGCTCTGTTTTTTCCATTTTCTCCAAGCCATTTTCTCGTTGATTCGTTGGCAGAGCTGAATTCAGATAAAATCTTGCTCCATCTAGCAACCTGCGGTTCTTCATTGTACCCGGTGGCCGCACTTATATTCTTTCCATTGTAATGTACTATAGTCTCCAACGGACCTCCATTGTTTGCACCCAATACCGGGGTCTTGAAAAGCATACTCTCCACGGGCACTATACCAAAATGCTCAAAAGATGGAGTGTACAAGAGCATCTGCGCGTGGTTGATCAAAACATTCTTGAGCGACGACTTGACTGAGGGGAAAAACAACACGTCGTAGTCGCTCGACAAGTCCTTTAAATTGCTAGAACTCTTGAACTCTTCAAATGAAAGGCCAAACGACCCACAGAGCTGCTTCAATTCCTGCAAGTACTCGACATTTTCGGTGACTCTAGCGTCCCAGCCACCCGCAACAACCAACTTACCCCTGAAATCGCTGTCTTTGAAGGCCTTAATGGCCAAGTCAATGTTCTTCTTTCTCTCAAATCTGTTGACACTGACAAAATACGGTTCATATTTGATGAACCTGGTGAACTCTTCCGATTCCGCTGCGTTCACAGAATCCTGCGCAATGTCCACGCACGGGTAGATAACCTCCAAGGGTAATCCGGGGTCCAATCTGCGGAACGTGCTCTGCACAACCAGCCTGGTGAACTTCGAGTTGACCACTATGCGGTCGCTCAAGGCCGTGCTCCACTCCTCGATCAAGTCGAACGGCAACCTGTACGCCTTCTTGAGCAAGCTGGTCCGCTGCGTCAACAATTGGTCGGGAAAGTGGCAGTAGAACAATACCTGTGCACTGCTGAAAACCTTGAGCAACGGAATGCAAAATGACAACTGGTCCACGATAAAGTATTCGTACTTCCCAATTTCTCCTCCGATAATGAGCGTCACCACCAAGTACAATTGTCTCACGATTGAGCATAAAATGTGGAAGCGGCCCAAGATTTTGGTGGGTAAAAAGTCTCCGTACACGATAACATTCAAGTCTCCACGACTGACTTCTTCAAAGCAGTGAGTTTTGTCGCAATGTGAGGTGTAGATGGTTATATCGTTCTTGAGGTCCTGGAGTCCGACTGCGGCGTCCACTATAAGGCGTTCTGCTCCTCCTATCCCAAGATCCGGGTGGATAAAGGCTATTTTGGGCATGTTGCAATTGAAAAGTGTTTTATAACTTTTGTTTTTCAAAATTATGAGAGACCGTGTTAGTTTTAGAGTTTTGGCAAATAGTCTTCTGATATTTCGTTCTTCAGTTTTAGTTAATGGTAGTTTCAGTGTGTTCTCAGACTTCAGAAGGAACTATTTAATGAGTAGTTTCCAGATATATTCTCAGTACATGAATGCCCTTCAATGAATAGTTTCTTCAGTACTATTCCGTGAGAAGTTTCTTTCATCAGAACTATACAACAAGTAACTTGAGTGGTCTTCTCACTTCCAGTATTCTCAACTCCTCAGTACGAGCTATAGAATGGGTAGTTTCATTAATAATCACATTAGTAAAGTTAATGAAAAGTTTCAGTAATATTCTCAAATACTTCAGTAGTTAATGAGAAGTTTCAGTAATATTTTCAAATACATCAGTAAGTTAAGGAGAAGTTTTAGTAGTATTCTCAGTCTTTAGAGTATGACAAATAAATGACATCAGTAGTATTCTCAGTCCTCAGTCGAACTATTCAAGAGTAGTACCACTCTTTAGAATATACCAAACCTTTTTTTCTCATACATATGTATTAAAGAAAGATTCATAAACTTTAAATTCTTAAGAAAAGTTTTCTATTATTATACACTCTGATACTCCAATGCAACCTTCGCCTGCTGATCTCTCTCAATCTTCTTGTTCATCTTCTCAGCCTTTCTGTCATACTTTGTATCCTCAGGACTGAACCCAGCCTCGTCCGACCCCCAGACTGCCCACGCCGGTGTCTCCTTCACATAGTCCAAGTCAGTAAACTCCTCGCCACTCTCCAATAACTCAAAGAACCGGGGGTAGTCAATGTGCGTGTGCCAGCTGTTGTTGATCTTGAACTTGGTGTGTGCTATCAAAATGCAACACGAATGGGCATGTTCAGCAGCAATCTCGTAGTCATGCCCTCTCGACCTCAATTCCGCTGATAACGACTCGACAAACGCCTTGCACTCGTCGTAGAAAGGAATGTTTTGCATCGTCAACGGGTTCCCATTGCCGTTCGAGGACCCACAGAAAGTCGCACCCTTCACCTCGATCTGCGATGGCTGTGCTCTGATCACCATGTCGGCATAACTCTCGATATCACCCATATTAAATCCCTTCACCAAGGTCAACCTGAACACGGTACGCTGGTTGCGCTGCGTCGTTCTCAAGATATCCAAGCACGACATCAACCTCTCCCAGAAATCGCTATTGAGCGGACGGTCCACCTTCTTCAAGTCTGTTTTGGTGGGCGCATCTATGCTGACGTACAACTGGGTGACTCTCTTCAAGGCCGCCAAGTTGTCGGGGTGCTGTGCATTGCACACCAAGAAGGATGAGATGTGCTGCTTGTGCAACATATCCACAAACTCGTTGATGTGCGGGTAGAAAATGGGCTCGCCGACCAACGACAACGCACAGTGCCTCACCTGGAAGGCCTCCTGGAATCTGTCCATCTGGATGCCCGGCACGCCTCTCATCTGCTTGATTTTCTGGTAGTGGCCGGCAAGGGCCCCCTCCATGATTTTCTCGGGGGGGTCGACCTCCCACCGCCAGTTCAGTTTGGCGACGGGGTTGGTGCCGTGGCGCCAGCAGAACACACACTTGTTGGAGCACGCCAACGACGGCGTCGTTTCCATGCAGAGGTGCGAGCGGATCCCGTAGAAGGCGTACTTGTAGCACGAGCCACGGCCGCGCAACGCACTCTTGGTCCATCTACAAATTTTGACTCCAGAATGAGAACCAACAATCACATAGCCCTGTTTGGTTAAGGATTTGAAGGTTGGTGAGTCTTCAGCCACCATCTGTTTGGTTTCTAATGGTTGCTTGCCTGTTTTCCTGATTATATCTCCCATGTCTTCGACGTCAACCAAAGTATCGATATCATCGGTTTCTTCCTCTTCCTTGTCACTATCATCCACCTCATCTTCCAAGTAGAAAGGCTCGTCATCGCCGAGCAAATCGGTGAACGACTTGATCCACTCATTAGCCTTTGGCTCGCCCTGGTACTTCATGCAAACCTGGCCCATGGGAAAGATTCTGCGCGCACCCAACTTGCCCATCCACCTGTCCGCCAACCTGGCCTGGTAGCAGAACTTGGACTCCTCGCCCCACGACTCGGAATCACCAAGCCCAAGCACCGCACATCCAAGCAACTGCTTCAACGGGTACTTGTCCACCCTGAAATCGTTGTATGTGTCTTGCAAGTGCTCCAAGAAGTAGTCGATTGGGGAATCCGTTTCATACGACGGTAAAACGAGCAAGTAGACGTTTTTAGCACCTTCATTTGCTGGGGTTTTCATGAAATATTCCTCCAAGTCATCGACATCATCGTCAAGACTCAACAATTTCGGTGTCAACTTGAGCGCGCTCAAGCTGAAAAGCTGGTCGTACAAGTTCTTGGCCACGCGGTGCGACAGGCCTGTCAAGGTGGTGTAGAAGATGTATATCTGCGAGTCCAACAAGCTGACTGCTGATTTGGCCAATTCTGGCGAGCTTGGTCTTGCCTGTTTGGCCGCCTTGATGACCTTTGTAGCGCGTTTTGCCCTGGACCTGAGTTTGACTACTTTGGGTTTCTCGGGGAACTGTGTGGTGGTGCTTGGAGCAAAGGTAGTGCTAGTGAAGTCAACGGCGTAGATTGGCGATTCTTTCTTTGGTTTGACCAAAGGTTCTTCTTTTTTGTAGAGCAAAAAGAAGGTCGCTGCGCATATGAGGATGGACCATCTTCCTCCGGATAGGAGGTATACTGTAGAGCATACAGTGAATAGAAGGGTACCAAACGACATGGTTTTTGAGATGAGTGAAAATTGGATAAAAAGGTTTTGTGCAGGTTTGGCTGATTTAGATGATTTAGAAAGTGAGTGGTGTAGTGGTTGTAGAGGTTGTGGAGTGATGAGTATTGGTGATGTGTTGACTAGTAGAGACATTTTAAGACTAAGATTTAAGCTGGGCGTTTACCTTATTCTTAAATTTTTGGCAATAAATCGCCGAATCATCAAACATCAAAGTTTCCTCAGAAATTATCCAAGTTTGATCATACTTTTGAGGTTTGACTATGAATTGCTTGACTATCATGAGTGCTGCACATCACAGGTTTCTTTCAAATCCAAGTATAGTACATCTTATTCTTAAATTTTTTAATAAGGTCAAACTATGAATTTACTGCCTATCTCCAAAGCTGCCTCCAAAATCCACCCAAGTATGAATACAGCCCCATTCAAAACTTCAAAATACGTTTAAATGACAAAATCAGATAAATAGTAAAGCCTTACCAACAGTAAAATGTAAGCTGTCGATAAAACACACCCAGGCAAAATCATTTCGACCTAATCATAATTTCCACTCCTCAATTAAATTAATGCTGCAAAAACGGCTGCAAAAATGCTGCACTTGAGGTTGCTGTACAGTACCTACATAATTATCTGAATCATGAGCACCATCTGCGGCTCTCGAATCTGAAGTAAGGAGACCCCAGAAGTATGCTAAGGAAATTTTCCGGAATTTCGTCTATCATTCTGTCACTGCGTTCATCCAATATGTTTCGTCTTTGAATTCGTCAAATTAAAGACCAGAATGGACATTGGAATGCGACGGTAGGTCACTCTATTATTAGCCAACTCAAGGCTATGCTCATATAACAAACACACAATCAACAGCAGGTATTCCAAAAAGTAGGATATTACCGCTCGTCATACCACTCCATTGTATAATTACCCCATAACGAGAATCTTCATTTAGAATTACCATATCGATACTCGCTGCTGAGTGTACATATCAATATACCTAATCGAGATACTGTAGTTACATCTTATTGTATATATCGACACTCCGCTGTTAAATGTTCTCCGTTATATGGGTGAATATACTCTTTGTTAATTATTCATTATAATCTATATGGTGGTTTCTCTAAGTATCGAATCTTCTTATCTATGTCGAATATCCTTATCGACAGCTCCGTTAATATCCTCAACGTAATCCAAATCGACATACTCTTTACAATATCCTAAATTTATCCATCTCAACATACTCCTGTTTATATCCTCATCGAATCCATTACATACTCCAGTTAATATCCTCATTTAATCCATTACATACTCCAGTTAATATCCTCATTTAATCCATTACATACTCCAGTTAATATCCTCATTTAATCCATTACATACTCCAGTTAATATCCTCATCGAATCCATTACATACTCCAGTTAATATCCTCATTTAATCCATTACATACTCCATACTCCAGTTAATATCCATTAAAATTCATATCAACACCGCTTGCAAATACCACAAATCACTCCTTATCGAGATACTCCCGTAAAGCATCCCAATCATAAAATTACTGACAATCAATACCTAAATATAAATCATAAATTACTACAGTACTCTACGTTTAATCAACATCATAAAATTACCATACACATTACACGTTATCAGTAAGAATGGCGGGTCCTCCACCCATTAATTCCCCCTAATCCTATCATCCCTGGTCTTAACCTGGTGTGGAACCCCAAGCGCCAACCCTCCCTTCTCACCCACAATCTCACCCGACGAATTATTGATCTGCTCCTGCAAAATCGAATCGTTCACATCGCGCTCCTCCTCCTGCTGCGCCAACGCATCATCGTACTCCAATATATCCTCCGGAGTGAGCTTTATCGTCGTCGCGGGCCGTCTCAACATGTCTCGCAAACAAGTTCACGAACAAAAAAAACTGAACAACAACACACAAACAGCCTCACCAAGCAGCGGTCATTGTTCAGTAGCGTGTGCATTTTTTTTTCCACCGGACATCGCCAGAGCCTGCGCACGAACACCCAGACACAAGCGCGCGCCCCCCCACACACCACACCACTTTTCAGTCCGCCCGATTGGAAAGCCCCCAGAGACATGTCCACGAGATCGCAACAAGTCATCACACTAGCTGCTGTCCGTTCACTCAACTCAGAGCCCCCCAACGACACCAAGAAGCCCGCCATCTGGAAGGACTTTGGCGCCTACTTGGAGAAACGCTTGGAGATCCACAACAACACCGCGCGCGACTCGTCCACCAAGTCGTCCTTGATAGTCAACACCAACCCCGACAACTCGTACTTGCGGACCAACATCAAGTACAAGATCTGCAACTCGTGCAACAGGCCGGTTGGAGAGAAGAGTTTGTCCACGCACTACGAAAAGTGCGCTGAGATGAGCAAGCAGAGGGCTGCGGCGGCTGCGTCCGCCAGCGCCAGCACCACCACCAACAATAACGCTGCAGCGGGAACTGCGAGCGGATCAAAACGAAAGAGAGGAAGGGTCGGAAATGCGATTCTCGACGTCGAGACGTCGAGCGTGGACTCGTCGCGGAACTCGACGCCGGCACCGGGGACGGCGACGCCGAGCACGGCCAACGGGCTGGTGAAGCCCAAGAAGAAGTACAAGAAGTCGCAGACGCAGAAGGAAAAGGAGGCCGCGAACGCCGCCGCCGCTGCCGCCGCGGCGGCGGCAGCGTCGACGACGTCGACGACGTTCGGTGCGGACCCGGCCGCTGGGGCCAGCGCCGGCAGCGTGTCGTCCGGCGGCGCGACCGCGAAGAAAAAAAAGGCCGCGAAACCCAAGTCTGTCGCGAAACCCAAGGGCCCCGTCGACGTGGAAAAACAGTGCGGCGTGCCTCTCCCCTCCGGAGGCTTTTGCGCGCGCTCGTTGACGTGCAAAACTCACTCGATGGGTGCGAAAAGAGCCGTTTTGGGCAGGAGCGCGCCCTACGACGTCTTGCTCCAGCAGTACCAGAAGCGCAATCAGGCCAAGATCGCGGCGTCGAACGCGCTCGCAGCACAGCGCCGCGAAAACGCAGAGTTTAACGGGCCCGCGGAGAGCGACGAGGCGGCCGCAACTCGCGCCCTAGACCCAGATGAGGAAACAAACTTGGTCTTGGAGGGCCTCTCCAAGAACAAACCGATACCGTTGGAGCGTAAAGTGTTGCTCTCTGTGCGCAACCGCATGGGGTTCTTGTCGCTGCGCGAGTTTTACGCGAACGCGCTCATCATGCTGGGGGGCAACACGAACAAGTCGGGCACGGACGCGAGCAGCGGTCCGCAGTCGTCGGAGCACTCGTTGGCCAACCAGGCCATCAGCGGCCTGATCGGCGGGTTGCAGGGCCGCTGTGCGTTGGTCAATGTCGATGCGCCACCCATGGACCCGGATGCGGTGACGCAGAGCTTCGCGACGATCCCGGGCGAGTTCTACCTGGTGCGGGCGCCGCTGAAGGCGATTGCGGTCACGGCCCAGCAGAACGCCATGCAGCAGCAAGTATACCTGCAGCAGATGTTGAAGATGCAAAAGCAGCAGCAGCAGATGATGTTGTTGAAGCAGAGGCAGGCAAGGATGCAGCTGTAGGTATAGATTTGTATTTCTACTTAATATATTCATTAATTTGGTTTTTGTATTTATATTCATTATTTCTAATTAATATATTCATTAATTTGGTTTTTGTATTTATATTCATTATTTCTAATTAATATATTCATTAATTTGGTTTTTGTATTTATATTCATTATTTCTACTTTAACATACTCATTGAGCTTCGTATGTTTGTATTAACTGGGTATTCTATTTTGTAGAGTCTAGGAATTCAATTAAGTTCAACTATTCTGTAAAATTTATGGTTGCAAATCTTTAACAAGTTTAAAGATTCATCTGAATAAAGTTTATTGGAATCACTTAATTAACTTATTGAACAACCCTTATAAGTAAATTTAAGTATTGGCTGTAAATCTTACTTTTTCTTGCCTTGTTCAACTAGTTTTAGTGGCTGCAAATTTAACTTTTTCTACTATTTTCGATATTTTTTTTGGCTGCAAATATATCATTTTCAACAATTATTTTGAATACAGTTTATCGTAATCAGTTGATTTGCAACTTGTTTAACAACTATGGTAAACGCGGACGTTGACTGTAAGTCACCTGAACTTTATCTTGTTTAACACTGGTATGAGTAAAATTAATTTATTAACCCAAATCTCTCTTTTAATCTCAACTTTATCATTTATTATTATTCTATCAATTTTAGTATAACTTTTTCTGTTTTCCCATGCAATCATTCAAAGTAGATTTCGCTTTACTCATGCTCAGATGAGATGTCTCAGATATTCATTTTGCCACCATTCGGCCAAAAAATCATCACCATCAGTCCAAACTATTACCACCATTAGACCAACAGGTTATTCTCACTCATCCAAAAAACAAATTCTCATCTCTAGGCCAACAAACTATTTTTTTAAGCCCAATAGACAATTCTCGTTCATTAGCCAATAAGAATCTTCACTCATAGGCCTATTTCATCATTAGATATTCAATTCTCACTCATTAGAGACTATTACCATTCTAATCTCATCATACTAATCACCCAAAAATCACTCATTAGGCCAATAAACCCTATTCTTCACCACCCACGTATGCTCTAAAACCAGCTCCAACAGCATCCTCTTCCCAGGCTCCTTCTGCAACAACCCATAAATCAAATCCCTCGCATCCTCATCCACAAAACTCGGAATATTCAAGTCAACTTTGACTATCCTCTTGTACGTTGCATTCTTGTCAATCTCCTCAAACGGCGGTTTTCCTACTAGAAACTCATAACACAAGATCCCCAACGCCCAGATGTCTACGGTGTAGTCGTGCTCGCTGCTCTCGATCATTTCCGGCGGCAAGTAGTCCAAGGTGCCGCATATCGTGAGGCGCTTCTTGCTGCCAACCTCTTGGTTGCGCGCCGGAACGGCCACCGCACTCTTGGTCTGCACCGACCACCCAAAGTCGCTCAACTTGACGGTGTTGTTGAACGAGAGGAGGATGTTTTCAGGCTTTATGTCTCTATGTATAATGTTTTTGTTGTGCAAGTATATGAGTGCTTCCGCTACCTGGGATATGTAGAAGGACGCGAGGATGTTGTTGAACCTCTTTTGTGCTTTGAGCTGGTGGTACAATTCGCCATATATGGAGTACTCCAAGATGAGGTACACGTTTTTCGCGTCGTGGAAGAACCCGTAGAGCCTTGATATCTTGGGGTGGATGAGCTTTGCCTGGATCTCTATTTCACGGCGAAAGTTTTTTTCTAGTTTGAGTTCGACCAAGTCTGTTTTCGACATGATCTTGAGGGCGGTGATGTAGCCCGACTGCTTGTGCTTCGCGCAGTACACTTTGCCTAGCTTGCCTTTTCCTAGAATACGTCCTAGTTCGAAGTCATCCAAGGACCATCTTGACGCGGGAGAGACTTGACGTCTGGGCAGCTTGTCCGTGAGTCTCCTGAGCAGCAGCAGGAGCAGCAGACGGAGCGATTTGGGCTGTTTGACGAGCTTATTGTCGAAGGTGTTTGGATGGAACTTTGCGAGCGGTTTTCTCGGTGAGCGTTTGAACGCTTTGGATAGCAGTTCGATGCGGGTTTCGATGCGTTTCAAGTTGTTTGTTGAGCGTACATGTGAGGCTATGGAGATTTGGGTGTTTCCTTTGGATAGTGTACCTGACGCCAGTGATGAACGAGGCATGGTTAGTGAATACAAACAAACAAAAGGTCTTGATTGCGACATAAAGAATCAGGGCGACATTTCATCAAAATGTAATTGGCGACATTAAGATGACGCATCAAGACGACATCAAAACGACATCAAAGTCAATAAAAGCGACTTCACGACATCTCAATGACATCCCCGCCCAAGTCCCGACATTACCCAATTACGACACTCAAACATGACAGACAATTGACATTTTCGTAAGGATACGTCAGAAAACAGACGATCTGTTTACGTTTCATCCCCAGCTCGTCACAGCCGGCACCCACCCTCAGTCTACATATCCGCCGGCGTTTTCGGTCCTTCTACGGTCATTCTGCTTGCCCTACGCTTCCCTCGCCATCTCACCACGCTCTTAATCTTCTCATCAGCCTCACACGGTGCATACAGCACATTGCAACACTGACGCCAATTTGGTCCACAAAAGCATCGCCCGCATACCTTCGCCAAATTCCGAGTTCAACACCATCACCGAGTCACAACTGCACTTTGGACAACTTCCCTTTGCACTTCCGCTCGTGTTCGTTTGCTTCGGTCTGCTTTTGCACGCAAAGTTTTCTCTGCTACACCAGAGTTTTCTTGCCTGTAGAGGAGTCCCTCTAGACGCAGGTTTCCCTTGTAACAAAACCACACACGGCTGATCCCAAAACAGAAAAAAGCGGCCAGCCCTCACGCCTAGCTATACATAGCACACACAACATATCCAACCGTGCACCCTGTTTGTTTGCAAGCCGTCATCGCGAGAGCGCGTTATTGCACTCCAAACCAAAACATCCCATTGAGCGACATTTGTGTAACGAGGACACGCACGGTGTGGTCTAACAAAGCCTAAGAATGTGCTGGATTGGGCGGCCACAAATAGCCTGCCGGCACGGCTGCAAGAGGCAGCCATCGAGACGCCCGAGCAAAGACGCCAGCACACCCTTGGGGGAGGGAGCCACCACGCGAGCGATGGCGGGGGGGACCCTTAATTTTTTTTTTGCAGTCGAGGTAGTGTGCTACTATCGGCGGTCATCTCTGTTGTGAAGTCGCGAAGTCCACAACGAAAAGGTAACGACTTGAAACACCAGCGGAAACAATAGTTTCCGTATTGTCAAGCAAAATAAAACATTAAATTACACGAAGAGCATTTTTTTTTTTAGGTGCAAATACACCTAATGTAGCCCCATTCTGAGGTGTATAAATAGTAAGGCACCCCCCTTGGATTCAAGACCTAGCAATTAGAAATTAGCATAGAGATGGGTATCAAGGACAAGGTTAAGAGAGCTTCCAAGATTTTCAGCACCGACTCGAAGGAGTCGCTTCCCAAGGAGGTTGAGCAGTTGAAGGAGAGCAAGGCTGAGGGCGAGGAGGACGTGGTGAAGGAGGAGGACGCGCCCAAGGAGGCAGCCAAGGCTGCTGAGGTGGACGACGCGCTTGTCGAGCCCACCGTTGAGGACGTTGAGGAGTCCGACCTCAAGAAGCTGGTTGAGGAGGCTGGCGAGGCTGCTGCTGCCACCGAGGACGCGGCTGCCGAGGGCGTCATCAAGCCCGATGTCGAGGAGCCTGCCGCAGAACCTGTTGTTGAGGAAACTAACAAGGAGACTGCTAAGGCTGCTGAGGAGACCAAGGCTAGTGAGTCTTCTGAGAAGGTTGAGAAGGCGGTCAAGAAGAATGATATTTTCAAGAGATTCTTGGGCAAGTTCAAGAAGGCTAGTGGTAGTGAGACCAAGGCCAACTAGGTTGGTTTAATATTTAATGTGCGATTAATAGTTAATTTTTAATATAAGTTCACGCGAGTGAGGAATGGAATGTGCCAAGAGGTTTGGTTTTTATGTATGGAGGG
Source organism: Kodamaea sagamina (assembly GCA_030556545.1). Lineage (NCBI taxonomy): Eukaryota > Fungi > Ascomycota > Pichiomycetes > Serinales > Debaryomycetaceae > Kodamaea > Kodamaea sagamina. Next base: position 641,460 of record JAKTUG010000002.1, on the reverse strand, counting down.
ATTTGTTTTTTGGTTGATATGGATGACTTCGTTTTGATGATCTTGTGATAAAGGATTGATCTGAGCCACAAAATTTGGAGAAGTAGTTTCAGGGTAGTCTGAGAAGTTAAGGTATGTATAGTTTTAGAAGATTGTCACTTTAGGTTTATGATCTCTTATCAGAGATCTAATGGAGTTGATAACAAGTTTACAGAAAAGTTTACAAACAAAAGTTACAAGTAAAAGAATACAACGAGTTTACAGAAAAAGACAAATTTACAAATGAAAGAATAGAATGAGTTTACAAAAGAAGACAAATTTACAAATGAAAGAATAGAATGAGTTTACAAACAAAAGAATACTTACAAATAAAAGAATACAGTTTACAAAGAATACTAACAAATAAAGAATACAAGTTACAAACAAAAGTATACATCAAGAACAGATGAATACGTTAAACTACTAACAATAAATTGATCAACCTTACAATCAGAATACAACCTTACAAATAAATTAAGACCACAAGAAATAGAACCCTGAATACGTGTCAATCTACATAACTCTCTTCATCTGTAATCCTCACCAATCATAATCAAAAAAAACACACCTAAAGTCCCTTGTTATTACTCATCATCTTATTGTCCATGCCATCGATCGCCCCAAGGCCCGCCCAAAGGCCCTGCCTTTCCATGTGACGTTCAGTCACGAGAACCTCATGCACTCTACGTAGAGTCCACTCGTAAGACCCTTGTGTGTGCGGTAGTCATCACACACACAACAAACAATACCATTTACAATTAGTCTGCTCCCTCTGTGGCCCAAACTGCATTCCTCCCCTCTGTTCTCCAACCTTTTTATTTGCGCCCCGTTTTTGAATCCACCACGACTTTTTTATACGATTTTTCCCATCCCTTCTTATCACCAGCACACCAACCATGGACTTGAGGGTCGGCAAGAAGTATCGTATTGGCCGCAAGATCGGCTCAGGGTCGTTCGGCGACATCTACCTAGGCACGAACATCATCTCTGGCGAGGAGGTGGCCATCAAGTTGGAGAACACCAAGGCGAAACACCCGCAGTTGGAGTACGAAGCCAAGGTGTACAAGGCGCTCAGCGGCGGCGTGGGCATCCCGTTCGTCAGGTGGTACGGCACCGAGTGCGACTACAACGCGATGGTGATCGACTTGTTGGGGCCCTCTTTGGAGGACTTGTTCAACTACTGCAACCGCAAGTTCACGTACAAGACGGTGTTGTTGCTCGCGGACCAGCTCATCTGCCGCATCGAGTACATTCACGCGCGCTGCTTCATACATCGAGACATCAAGCCCGACAACTTCTTGATGGGGATCGGCAGGCGCGGGTCCCAGGTCAACGTGATCGACTTTGGCTTGGCCAAAAAGTACCGCGACCCGAGAACCCACTTGCATATCCCCTATAGGGAAAATAAGAACTTGACCGGTACCGCCAGGTACGCGCTGGTGAACACCCACTTGGGCATCGAGCAGCTGCGGAGAGACGACTTGGAGCTGTTAGGCTACGTGCTCATCTACTTTTGCCGCGGCTCTTTGCCGTGGCAGGGCTTGAAGGCGGCAACAAAGAGACAAAAGTACGACAGGATCATGGAGAAGAAGATGTCCACGCCTACAGATATCTTGACCAAGGGTTTGCCGGAGGAGTTCCAGACGTACATGCTGTATGTCAAGTCGCTCAGGTTTGACGACAAGCCTGACTACCCGTACTTGAGAAAGTTGTTTAGGGATTTGTTTAAGCGGGAGAACTACAGGTACGACTACATTTTCGACTGGACCTTGTACAAGTTTGAGCAGGAGAAGCAGCGGGTTTCGGGCAAGGAGAAGGTTGACGAGAAGGCGGCTGTTGTGCCTGCCGGGACCCCGCAGCCGGTTGTGACCCAGGGGACGGGCATACAGGCGTCGATCAAACCGGGGGCGCGCGTGCAGGGGTACCAGAGAGCGGAGTACGATCAGTATGCGAAGGGGGGGCAGGCGCCGGTGGCGCATCAGAATACTGATGCGTGGCTTTAGCACGAGTAGCACGAGCGAAGCGAGTGCTGGGAGTGCTGGAAGATGTAGAGTATTGAAAGCAAGAATATACATAAAACTTGAATACCCATCGTGTGAGCGATGATTTCTATCATAACGAATGTTGAACGAATGTTGAAATGCTAACAACTAACAAATTCTGAGATAATGCGGTTTTAAGAGTTACTATATCACGAGCGAAGCGAGTGCTGGGATGTAGAGTATTGAAAGCACGAATATACATAAAACTTGAATACTCACTCGTGAGTGATGATTTCTATAATTACAAATATTGAAATGCTACAACCCTAACAAATTCTGAGATAATACAGTTTTAAGAGAAGAGTCAATTTTAAGAGAAGAGTTACTGTAGCATGAGCGAAGCGAGTGCTGGAAGATGTAGTAGTGCCGATAATATGAATAACACTTGAATACCCCACATCGTGTGAGCGATGATTTTTTATCATAACGAATACTGAAATGCCTTACCAACTCAACAACAAATTCTCTGGATATTGCAATTTTAAGAGAAGAGTTGCTATGGTAGCTCCCCGTCAACGTCTGACAACCCAGAAAGCATAAATTTTATTAATCAGACAAAGAATGGTTTGTTCATAGGGCTTCAGATTGCGCAAATGTACTTATATGATAATGGATCGATAACGTGAATACAGTTCGATAATAGCCACACCTGGAACGATAACTGTACTCGTATACAGATCAAATCAGGTCCGTTCTGTACTCACAACAAAGCGAGGAATATTATTAGAACAATAGTCGATCACTATTGTTTTAAACAATACATTATCAATCCAAATGATTCGTAGATAACGCAAGTTCACCTTCGAATTGTGTATGGGTAGTCGTCTGTTTTGGTTTCATGTGATTCTTGGCTTTGATTTATATGGTCACACACCATTTGTTTCTACTTTCTCGTTCAACCGAGTGGTTCCGAGTCCATTGTTTATTTCCTTTTAGGTCAATCTTCTATTGAGTGTGACTCTCAAGATTTCAAACGTGAAGGATTATGGAATGGTAGTACAAATGTAGTAGTTTAACAATAGTGACACCTAAACTTGAATACTAGTGGAGTTGTACAATTGTTCTTATGCTGACAATATTTGTATGAACAAAAGGCTGGATACCCTCAACTTGTCAACCATAGTCCGTTCTCTCCGAGTCACACAAACAATAAAGTTAAACGGAATCACACTACATTCTGAGCACTCTATCATCTTCCAATACTCTTCAATCAACTTCAATTGCAACTTTTTATGGTTAAGCCTGTCACATTAATGGCTGCAAATGAAAACGAAAACACAAAGCCAACCATTAATAACCAAAAATTCCAATCAAATTTACACTTTAACAAGCACACACTCAACTCTATTAGTACAATCCAAACTCAACTCTATATTACAATACAAACTCAACTCGATTATTACAATCCAAACTCAACTCTATATTACAATACAATCTCAACTCGATTATTACAATCCAAACTCAACTCTATATTACAATACAATCTCAACTCGATTATTACAATCCAAACTCAACTCTATATTACATTCCAAACTCAACTCTATATTACAATCCAAACTCAACTCTATATTACATTCCAAACTCAACTCTATATTACAATACAATCTCAACTCGATTATTACAATCCAAACTCAACTCTATATTACATTCCAAACTCAACTCTATATTACAATCCAAACTCAACACTATATTACAATTCACTCAACTCTATATTACAATTCACTCAACTCTTTATTACAATTCACTCAAATCTACTGAATTATAAACTAATCAACATTGTTAAAAGATGGAGCCTCCTCAACATTTTCCTTCTTCACAACAGGTTGTCTAACTTTTCCATTCTCATCAAGCCCAGAATCAAAAATACCCCCCAAAAAGTCGAAAATATGCTTGTGCGTAGTGTTCTTGTTGTCCTCATCACTACTGTTCAAACTATCCAAAAAGCCAAAGAACCCGTAGAACGAGTTCTCCTTGACCTCCTCAGCATAAATCTTGTCGTAAATGAACTTTTTCTTGAACGCGTCAATCTCAGTGGAGTACTTGGTGAAGTCAATGTGCTCGTAGTCCAACTTCTCCAACATGGCGTTGAACCCGTCGAAAACAGGGTTTTCCAAAAGAAGACCCAAGGCCGGGGCCTTGGGGATGTTGATCTTGGTGGGGCCAAAACAGTCCTGGATTCTCACCAACGGACACCCGGTTCTGATCACCAACGTGGCCATGGCAATCATCTTTCTGATCTGGTGCAACATGAACGACTGGCCGTGGATGTGGATCGAGACCCACTCGGTGCCCTCGATCACGAACGGGTCGGACACCGTCGTGTTCTTCATGTATCTGATGGCCGAGGGGTCCTTGAACGGTTTGCCCAACGTAAAGTTGTGGAAGTTGTTCGAGCCCTCGTACAACTTCATGGCGTCCCTCAAAAGCAGCAAACGCTCGGCGCTCACCTGATACTGTCTTCTTCTCTGGTTTTCGACATTCTTGTACGCACGCATGATTTTGCCCAACTCCGTGATCTCGCCGTTCTCGTCGTACGTCTTGACACTCGAGTTGGTGGTGGTGGTGTCCTGCAAGATGGCCTCCACGCGCTCAATCTCCTCAATGGTCAACCCACTGTCTTCAATTACCGCCTTTCTGGTGTCTTCCCACCACTGGCGTCCTTCAACATCGTCTCTGATGATCCCTGGGTGCTCCTTGTCCTTCTCGGCAATCAAGTTGCTCAACACGGTTTTCGGCTTGGGTGGAAGCAACGTGTACGTTGGCAAAAGATACTCGTATATTCTCGACGAGCACATCTTTCTACAGTCAAAAGCCTTGGATGTTCTCAGAATACCCCAGACCCTAATCTGATCAGGTAATTCAGCATTGATCTTGGCCACAATCTCGGGGTCTTCGATGATTAGCTTCAACGAGACAACGTTACCGGCAGCATGAACTCCTTTATCGGTTCTTGCGCATCTCATAAAACCATTCTTCTTAAGGTCGTCTGAGTTTTCTGGCGAGATCGCCCCAGCACGAGCAAAAGCACCAAACAACTCTCCCTCAATCGTCTTGAGCTCGGGGTTTGGCTGTAATTGCATCCCAGTGTACCCTGTACCACAGTAGCCAATCAAACATGCAACCTTCTTCTTGGGTTTCCTCTCAGATTTGGGCAATGGGTTACCGTCTGCATCGACTCGAGGTGTAAACTCACTAAATTTGTTAGTATCTCTCGATATGAAACCACCCGAACAACGTACCTACGTAACCTTGTGTTCCTTGAAGTCCCTGTCTCTTTTTTGTCTCTTGTTGTACTTTTCATTCTTGCCGCCATTTCTCTTTGCCCTAGCCAGACCTTCTGGTCTCTGCTCACGAGCAGCTTCAGCTTTAGGCTCGCCAGAAGGCTCGACAGTCGACGCTTCTGCCACAGATTGGCCGGAAGCCTTGGCCTCAACTGACTTAGGCTCGCTTGTCCTCGAGCTACCCACAGATTCATTGGCTTGAACCTCCACGTAATCTGTCATTTTTCTGACTTTTCTCTCGTCCATTTCACGTCTTTTTCATCTCATCGCTAAAACACGTGAATGCTCCATATAGTTTTTCACTTAGTGAAAAGAATTTACAATTTTCAGTACCAGCTATGAGATCGTTAACGGAAGAAGAGACCAAGGTTGTGTTCGAGAAGTTGGCCAACTACATTGGTAGAAACATCTCGTTTCTCATTGATAACCCCACAAACCCACATGTTTTCCGTTTGCAGAAAGACAGAGTGTATTATATCCCAGACCAAGTTGCCCGTTATGCGACCTCTGTGCTGAGAACCCAGTTGATGTCGGTAGGTACATGCTTCGGGAAGTTCACGAAAACCGGCAAGTTCAGATTGCATATTACCTCGTTACAGTACTTGTCTCAGTACGCCAAGTTCAAGGTGTGGATCAAGCAGAATGGTGAGATGCCCTACTTGTATGGTAACAATGTGTTGAAGGCACATGTTGGAAGAATGTCCGATGACATACCAGAGCACGCGGGTGTGATAGTGTACTCCATGCACGATGTGCCTTTAGGTTTTGGAGTGTCTGCCAAATCAACCAGTGAGGCTAGAAACTTGCAGCCAACTGGTATTGTTGCATTTAGACAGGGTGATATTGGTGAATATTTGAGAGAGGAGGATACTTTGTTTACCTAGTGTATTTTAGATAATAAGAAAAGGTTATTGAGTAGTTTTTTATGTTTGAGGTTCTGTTTTCTTTGGTTTGCGGTGTCTGTATGTTTTCTTCTGGAAAAAAATACGTTCTCCAGTGTTTAGAGAGAAATTTGCTTGATGATCAACTATATTCATTAACTCGTTATTCAAGGAAGTTTTGGAATTGTGAGCCTTATTTGTTAAGTCAATAGATAAACTTTGAATATTGTGTTAGTATCAGCTCCATCTCTACAGACTACCTCTTACATATTAAACTTTGAAAGCCAGTTTGAACGCTTATGCGGAAGACCAAGTTTAGTAGGCTTCATGAGTGGATGTTCATATTTTAGTGAGGTCAGATGTTCAAATCTTAGTGAAATCGTTTGGGTGCAAAATTTCGAGAAATTTTGTTTTGCAAGACTCTCCTCTCGATTGTCTTAAGCAAATCAGTAACACTCTCACCTAGCTCTCTGAGAAACTGAGAAGTAAAATACCTCGGCTTCATGTTGGTAGAACTAGCCTTCCTCATACGCGAAACTACTTATACTTAGAAGGTATGTTTACTCTAAAAGGTAGAAACTCTAGTAAATTCCTAAGACAATACACTACAACTATAATTTTGAATACTTGTTAGTGATGCTGCACTCAGATAAAGAGTAAACTTGCTTTAAGCGGAATATTCTTTTCCACCATCAGTCAGAATATTGGATGAAAATCAGCTGGGAGTTGGCTAATTGCCTTATGAGCTTCAACATAAACCAAAAAGAAGTAGTGTGAAGCAAGACATAAACTTTTAGTTACTACTCTCGATTTAGCTCACATCTTTCTTCCATGTTATGATACTCAACTTTTTCGTTAAATTCCATTCTACATTGAGATACATTTTGTACATCATTATTATCTATTTACAGGCTTGATGCGAGAGTAATAGCCTTACTCACAAAGTTAGGATTACCTCCACTCAAAGTGTAGTAATATTGGACAGCTTGTTCGAGCTCTTCCTCTTCATTTTCAGCAACCTTTTCCACCGTGTTGTTAAATGAGGCCTTCGTAAGCAAAGCCTCTTGGCTCTTCAAAAACAACAACAAACCTCTGGTCTCATCCTTGTTCCACTTAGACACCTCCAATTTTTTAATTGGGCCAGCAGCTCTCAACAAGTTAGCAACTTCAACATCAAAGAATTCCGGCTTGAAGTATGGGTCGTATGGAACTGCGTCAATAGCAGCGTCCAAGGTTCTACGGTGCTTACCATAATCGGACGTCTTTGCCACCAAAACACCACCCTTGGCAAAGTTAAGCTCACCACCAGCAACCTTGAAGAAAAAGTCTGCAAGCTCAAACTTGGTTGCATGGATGGATTCGAAGTTTGGAGTCTTGTAGGCTGTTTCCGCAAAGTCAACCAAGCCGTTGACATCGTCCATGGTGAGAACAACGGGGAATTTGTCAGAGTAGTGTTGTAACTGCAGAATAATGAACTGGAAGGTGTTTGTAGGAGTGAACTTACTGAAATCATGGTTCTTTTCAAGGTAGTCGCTCAAAGAATGCTTGTCCTTTTCCAAGGTTAAGGTTGTTTTGTTGTGCTGGAAGGTGACGTCCTTGGTCAAAGGCATTTTGCTAAAGGTAGTAGCATTCATTTTCAGCCATTTCTGTATCACTTTTCTGGTCAACAGGGGCTGCTGGTATAGCTCTAACTTAGGGTTGAAAAGGTAGTCCAGGGAACCGTCAACGAGGGACTTTCCGTTGGGCAAACGCAAGAGGGCCACGCGCCCCTCGAAGTTCTTGGCCATTTCGTGTGCCTGTGCCAAAACAGTCGACTTTCCAATTCCGTCTGGTCCCGTCAAGCACACTCTGTTGTCCTTGGACTGGCTGCTATGGATCTTAGACACAAACTCTTCGCCAATCTTCTTGGTATTCGAGTTCACCATGGACACTGGAGACTTGTACAGACTAATAGCATGCTGTGTTTTGAAGGCTCCCCATCCATTCAATGCCTTTTGGGTTGATTTGGCGTATTTGATAAACTCACCTTGCAATTCACCAACATTCTCGAGCGACAATTTCTGTAAGTGATTGACTGCGGGTGCATTCTTGTGGTAATCTGATCGTTCTATCGCAATCTTGAAAGGATAAATGCTTCCTCCCTTCCTTTGCTTGGCTTCAGTGGTCTTCTTCTTAAACGTAGGTCCCTTGACTGGAGGAGCTTGCTTTTTTTTCTTATCAGCAGCAAACAAGACGCAAGACGAGGAAAGTGCTCTCGCAGACGAGGCGTGCACTTTGGAGGCCAGAGCAATCTCTGAGGCTATTCTCAACATCGCTGAATATCTGTTGCAAAGGTCCAAAAATTTTCTTAAGCTCCATTTTGAAAAATTCCACGCCCAAAATTGAACGCTCGCACGACCGCCAAAATCGCACTATAAAAGGATGAAAAATCATTTTAAATTGACTTAAGATGAGGGTACGAGGTATCTTTATTCAGCAGAGATGGATTAGCACAACAGGATTGAATTTGAAACCCTACACAAAGCATTTGTTTTTGCAGGGGCCCTTGTCATTTTCAAAGATGGAGCCTTTAAAAGAGAAGGATATTGCCCACTCAACCTTGGGAGCAGACAAGATTTCGTCTTTCGATGAGTTGCGTATATTTCCGTCGGTGCGCAATGCAATGTTGGAGGAAATAAAGGAATCGTACAACTTGAGAAACACTTACATCAAAGATAAGACGGAGTTGAAGATTGCACCCACTGTTGCGCAGATTGCAGCCATTCGCAAGATGATGCAGACGAGGACCTCGCATGCCAAAAAGATCAAAACCAAGCAGGAAAAGAGTAATGCTAAAATATTCACCGACTTGATTTCGCATAATGAAGAGAACCGGTTGAAGGTGTTCAACTTTGCTGCGGAAACTGGTTCTGGCAAGACGTGGGCATTTTTGGCAACGATTCTTTCCAAGATGAAGGAGGACGAGGTTGAGCTCTTCACGAAAAGCCCCAATCAGTGGGCCGAGTCGCGTAGAGAGCCAGGAGTTGGTTCGATTGTGTTGGTTCCAACGGTTGAGATGATAGACCAGGTGCATAGTGTGTTGACCCGTGCCAACAAGTACCAGATGGCTGATGTTGATCTGAAAATTCGTGGTGCTTACAAGGCGTTTTTGGCTGAACCAGGTCAGCAGGGCCTTGACTTGCGTGTTTTCAAGTGGGTGACAGGGTCGTCTGCCGGCGAGTTGTTCAACTACTTCAAGACACGCGGAAAAATCGATGTGTTGGTGACCACGCCTTTCAAGTTGGCGAGTTTGGAGAAGTTGGTCAACTATGACAGACCGTTCAAGAACTTCCTTGCCACCAAGTACTTGGTGGTGGACGAGGCAGACACGTTGATGCACGGCAACTTCTTGAAGCAGACACACGTTTGCCTCAGGCAATTGCGTGGGTTGACCGACATTGTGATGTGCTCAGCTACTGTCACCAAGGAGTACGCAGCCACGCTCAGGTCAATATTTCCCGGGGAAAACGTGCTCATCAACATCCACACGAAACTGGCACACAAGTTGCTGCGCAACATCAGAGTCAGAGTCATAAACATCAGTCTTCCGCCGTACAACCGCAGCAGAGAGAAGTGCTTGGCGCAGGCAATCTACGCCGTGTACAACGAGGGTTCTGAAGCGGGGTACGTCAAGCGGATAATTGTGTTTGTCAACCTGACGGAGTCTGTCGAGCCGTTGACTAAAAAGTTAACGGGCCAGTATGGCCACAGGCCTGAAGACATTATTGGGATTACGGGCGACGATACTTTAGAAGATAGACGTGAGCGTATCAGGCCATTTATAGAGCCCCCAGTGAAGTTGGAAGACCAGAAGGACGGGTCCAAAATCAAGGTTTTGATCACGACCGACTTGTTGGCGAGGGGGGTTGATTTTAACGGTGTGAAGAGTATTATCATGTATGACTTGCCACGTAAGTCTAGTGATATGATGCATAGGTGTGGGAGAACGGGACGAATGGGGCAGAGTGGGTCTGTTTATATCTTTGTTGAGAACAAGACAAAGAATAGTTGGGTGAAGGGTATGAAGAATGCGATTAAGAAGCAAGCCACTGTGATGTGATGTAGTTTCAATTACATTTTTATTGTCAGGGTGCGTTTTTATATTCGACTTTTAAGCTAACCACACACACACATTCATACCACGTTTATTCCACGTTTCCTCATTCATGAAACGTTCCCGCACTATTTCCACGCCCACTCACTCATACCCTCTTAAACTTCCACTCGCTCATACCCTCTCAAACACCCACACAACCCAGTAACATTAACAACTAATCAGCTTCTAAAGGTACGTTCTTACACTCCACTATGATGATTAAAAAAGATTTTCAGACGTTAGACTTCTGATTACCCTTGAAGAGAGATCTAAGATATCTGAGTGGCATTTTTAAAACAATACTAACATTCCAGGCTCATCACATGTATATAAGATCTGTAAATAACGAATGAACGACATAATTAGCAGGCAAAACGCGACATTTCAACGACACTTCTTCGTTGTTACGTAATCACCAATTGAGTTTCTTATCAAGTGCGAATAAATCGAATTACTCATCCAGGCATGTCTCACAGTGTTCATAAAAGCATACTGGAGCAGCAGAACGATATCTACTTCGGGACGGAGGTCTTGAACCGGATTTCGTTTTTGAGGGAAGACCTGGACTTTGTTACTGACTCGTTGGAGCACCTGAGCACTAGATTCATTTTCTTTGAAAAGAACAATCCGTTGATTTACAAGTATGGAGAGCCCGGAAAGCTTATTATCTTGAGCAACGGAGACGACCAGATCCCGAAAGAGGAGGCACAGGTGAAGAGAGGGTTGAAAAATAGCTTGGACGGGTGGGCTTCGGCCTTGTCCACCTGGGCAGACGACAACCGCAACCACAACGCAGACTTGAGAGCCGAGGGAAAGCCGGTCTTTTTGTTCTTGGGGTTGAAGGACGAGAGTGTTGGGCTCGACCTCAAAGGTCTCAAGTTTTACGACGGAGACAACGACGACGAAAGGTACTTGGACCACCAAGGCCGGTACCAAGGTATTCCATACTATGCTGTTGACCTCACGCATAGTCCTGAATGGCGTAAAAAGATCCAGAAGTTCTACTCGCTCCAGTTGGGATCAGCCTACGACCTGGATAAAAGCTTTGTTGAGAACGGGATCATGTTCACCACGTCGAGAAAACACACTTTGGGGTTCGAGAACACCGAGGCTGCACTCTATTCACAGGGCTCGATGTTTTTTGATTGGTTGGAGAGAAACAGGTTTTGTCCAGGGTGCGGGACTGTAGTTATTCCAGTGCACGCTGGTGGGAAGTTGTTGTGCACCAACAAGGACAAGGCCAAGTGCCCAGTGCTTAGTGCCAGTGTCTCCAACGTGTCTTTCCCGCGTACCGACGCAGTGATCATCACCGCGGTCACCAACACGGACAGATCCAAGATCTTGCTTTCGTTGTCCAAGAGATACGCCTCTCTGAACATGTATGCGTGCACTGCTGGGTTCATGGAGCCCTCTGAAACGGTGGAGGTTGCCACGAAGAGGGAAATCTGGGAGGAGACTGGGGTAAAGTGCTCGAAGATCAACTTGGTGATGACGCAGCCGTGGCCGTTCCCGGGCAATTTGATGATTGGGTGTGTTGCGGAGGTGGAGTTTGACGGGTCCAACGAGGTGATTAACTTGGGACACGACAAGGAGTTAAGCGATGCACGGTGGTTTGACATTGATTTCGTCAAGAAGTTGGTCTACAGGGATCTGGAGTATGAGGATGAGAATTTCAACACGGAAGGTATTTTGATTCCTTTCCCTGAGTCCATAGCATTTGCTTTGATTAAGTTGGTAGTGGATCAGTCTTTGAGTAAGGGTAAATTGTGATTTCATTAGAGAGGAATAGACTGAAGAACTTTCAAGAAAGTATTTGAGAGAGTAAGAGTAACTGAAAATAGTAACTGAAGATAGTAACTGAAGAAGTCTTAGCAGTAAATGAAGAATAGTAGTTGTTGGAGTTAGTGTCAGGAGTAGAAGGAACGAATTTAATGCTTACAATAAGTTAATAATAATAAGTCAGTACTTTTCATAAGTTAGTTCTCACATTAAGTTAGTGTTAATATGTTAGCACTTACAATAATTCAGTAATAATAAGTTACTAACAATAAGTAGTACTCAAATTACGTTAGTACTCATAACAAGTAAGAACTCATAGCTGTCTAAACAGCACCTTCCAGCCAATAGGTAAGCAATAGAATACATTTTTGTGGGGAAGATCATATGACGATAAGCATGTGATCAAATCCACCTCAACGGTTAATTGGCCAACGACTTTTGTGTCCAATCGTCTCTCCATCTGTTTAGTCGTCTACTTTCTAATAACATGCTTTACTTTTGTCATAGGTATCCGCTTCTGTTTGTATCTCTCTAAATTTTGCTTCTGCAATTGTATCTATCTAATTATAACTTCTTTCCTCAATTATTACTTCTCACTATCTATCTAAAGTATGCACTGCGGAAATTTAGTTAGAATCCATAAACAACGGCAAGTGCTCCACCACGGTATCCCATTAACCGCACAACTTGCTCACAACCTCAAACACAACACTCACAAAGATCACAACATTCACGTCACTTTCAATTTCCGAACTCATCCCTCACATGATTAGACACATGACACACATCGTATATACTGCTGCAAATTCATATTCTATATGCACTACCCAGATATAACAAGCGTTTTTCCTTTCAAGAAAAAAACATTAAAAATCAACAACGAAACACAGCAGCAGAAGAGCCCGATCAATTGCAAACCCCCAAGTCCACACCCCATCAAACGATAGAAAACACCGCACGAATACACTGACCCAAGAAGCGTGAAATTCCATCGAAATGGTCTTATACAAGCGAAAACAGGTTTCATTTGTGAAGCCGCCTCATGTGCCCGCAGACTTGAGCACCCATGTCTACTTCATTCCAGAAACCAAAGAGTGGTTTCTCAATTACGAGGACTATCTTTCCAGGATCGACTACTACAAAACACCCAAGTTCGTGTGTGAGATTACCGGTAATTCGTGTCTCACGTACTTTGAAGCATTAAAGAGCGAGGAGAAGGAGATCGTGGACGTAGAGCGCAACTGCCCGGAAGCCCTCAGAGAACACATTTTGAGGTTCTTGCAATTTAATAGAATAACGAGATTGGACTTGTTGGTGGACAAAGTGTACCTGGTGTTCAAGAATGAGTATTTCCCAGGAGAAACCATTTACATCAAGAACTTGAGCGAACAGGCACAGAGTCAACCGGCAGTGCCGGCAGTGCCAGGACCCATACCAGGGATCCCTCCGCCGGCCATCTCCTTGCCAGGAATCACTCAACAAATGTCTGCTGGAAGCCCTCCTGCAGATGACGGCGACTCTCACACCAAGCAACGGGCTACTATCCGTGAAAAAGTCCAGTACGGCCACTCAGATAATGTGACGACAAAGTACTTGGTGGTCAGACTCAGCGACAACCAGCAGTTGATTGTGACTCCGGAGAAAATCCTGCGCGACAGAAACCACTTCAACAAGTGGTTGATTAAAACGTTCATCAAATTGACTATGTCGAGGTCCACCAAGGTTGGTGCTCCATGGGTTGTCAAGGAAAAGTACGCTAAAAAGTACCGAATTCCCCAAGAGTACCCTGAAGATTTGAAGCACTTTGCGAATTCAACTCCCAACGGCGAAATGAAGTTCATTGATCCTAGGAAAAAGAACCACGACATGGACGACGAGGACGATTTCCCCAAGAAAGACCCCAGAGAAAAGCAAAAGAGATCTGACAAGCAGGTAAAACCAAAGAAGAGAAGAGTCGACCCGGATAAAAAGGTAAAGAAGGAAAAGGACGCAGAACGGGAAAAGGAACTGGCTACTGCTAAGGCTACGGCCGCTGCCAATGCAGCCGCCTTGTTGGCTACAAATAAGAACGTTGAAGAGCTCTTGGAGCCAATCAGACGAGAGTTCCCTATGCACCATATTCCCGAGGTCATAAAACAAGAATATGAAAGAAACCCACATCTAATCACCGAACAGCTGTTCCAGCCCTCCAAGAAGAACGTGGTGGACGACTTAGCTATTCGCTTCGACATTCAAAACTCAAAACCTCAAGCCTCTGCTCCAGCATTGCCTGAAAATGCTAAACTGTGGAATCAACACTTGATCAAGGAGTTTGAAGAGGAAATCAAAGATGATACCACGACCGATAAAACGTCTTTGCAGAACGATATCAAAAGACTCTCTCATCCACATCTCACTTCAGTCCAAGAGGCACTTCAACTGTGGATTTTCATTAACATCTACCATTCTGTGTTGAAATTGGACACATTCACGTTTGACGACTACATTTTCGCCATGGGCTGGAACTTAGACCAGTATAATGATTTAGGACGCTGTGAACTCTTGGATGAAATTTGGTGTGCGGTATTAAGTGCGATAGTGTCGAATGAGATCCCAACAAAACAGGAAGCCACACACTACAAACAACATGACGAGGTTTTTGGGCTTTTGGTGAACTTGCCTGCAGAAGATGAGGAGGATGGCGATTCGAACAATGGAAGTGATACTGATGTGGAGAAAACTTTAAAGAGCGACTTGGATGAAGACAGCCAAGACGAATCGGACGAGGAAGTACACAGAAAGGTAAACGGAAATGTAAAAGAGTCAAAGAAAGAAGCTGAATCTGCCGAAGATGCCGACGATGAGATTGAATCCGACGAAGAGCGCGAAGGAGAAAGCGACGTTGAGGTGAGTAAAGACCAAGATGACCAGCCACATAACGCTTTTGCTGCCATGAACCACAGGAATATTTCCTGGCACGAAAGGTTGAGAAAGCGTAACTTCAAAGAAGGGAACTGGCAATGCTGTCTCCTTGGTGTTTTGAGTTTAGTAGACTACGTTCCAGCATACAAACCTATTATTGAGAAGGTGTTCCGCATTCTTGCACCAAAGGCATTACTGCCCACTCCATCGACGGTTCTTGAACAATTTTATGAAGAAATGGATATTGACTTGAAGTTTGCTGTGATGGGTATCTTGGTTGACTTGCTTTCTGGTGGAGATGTGGTGCGCAACTACATTGATGATTGTTTGGAGCAAAGTGCAGCATTGCGTAGGTCTCGGTTGGAAAACATAAAGGACTACAAGATTCAATTGGATCTGGCCCAGAAGAATAATTTGGTATTATACGAGTTAACTACAAAAATCCAAAACGGCACTATTGGCACTGAGGAAAAAGACAAGGAAGAGCTGGTGGTACCGAACGCGAAACGCCCTCGTCTCAACTTCAAGGTGGCTGATATGACTGAGGAAGAAGAAGTGTTTGCTGCAAAGTACCCTGACTACAAGGAAACATATGCAAACCGTCGTGCGTCCTTGCTTAAAATCGATACTCTCAAAAAGGAAAAGAAAGAGATTGAGCGTAAGTTGATTGAATTAGACTGTCAACGTGTGAAATTACTCGGAAAAGACAGGTTATTTAACAGATACTGGTGGTTTGAGAATAACGGTTTACCCACATTTTTTGGAGGAAGTAACGAAGACAATGACGACAACGACGAAGATGACAAGGAGAAAGAGAAGCCAGACGAAGATGTGGAAGACGACAAGGACGACGAAGTACTTGATGAAACGTATTTGATGGGCCGGCTTTGGGTTCAAGGTCCCACGGAATCCGACTTGCTAGTACACTTCAACTCCAACTTTGAAGAATCTGAAAAGTACGTCTCCAATTTTAATGATGTCTTTTATGAAACCAAGGATGGCGAGGAAATAAACATCACAGCACCGGAAGTTATTGAAATCGATGGCGATGAAAAGAAAGTCAAATCTGAAATCCGTGAGATGGACTTTACTAAGTTGCTGGCACCGTTTACCCTGACTGTGGAAAAGTTGTATAAGCTTAAATTTGACCAGAATGAGATCAAGGCCGAAAACATGTTGATTGTTAACAAACATGGATCTCTTGCAACTTCGAAGTTGATACAACTGTTGCTGCCTACACAAAGAAAAATGATTGAAGAGCACCCTGATCCACTAGTCAATGGAAGAACTTGGAGATTCTACGATAAACCTGAGGAGATTGAGGATTTAATCGAATGGCTCAATCCGTGGGGCAAAAGAGAATCGCAATTGCGCAAGGAATTGCTCCAGGTGAAGGATGTGATGATTTCGAGTATGGAGGCGCGCCGCAAAGCGCTTTTCTTGGACCAGTTGCCTGAAAGTGAGGTTGAGTTGCAGAACCAGTTGGAAATGTTGGACGCAAAGTTGTACAAGATGGAGCATGACATTAATGCTGCCCAGGATGTCAACGACGATGAAGACGAAGATGACGACGATGAAGATGACGACGAAGATGAGGTTGTAGTTGGTAGTAAGAAGCGCAACTTGCGGAGGAAAAACTCCCCTGCACCGAACAAGCGCTCAAAGTTTACGTCGTTTTCTGCGGTGTATGAGAACGGCAATTTGGAGGATCTGATAAAGTATCGCGGGATATTACAGGAAAAGATTATTGAGAAGAAGAAGGACCGCGAATTGCAACGAGTTGTGGAGTGGGTGAACTCGACTGCGCTCGATGAGTTTGATAAATCGTTGTACGAAGGTGGCGACAAGTATAAGCCCAAGAAGAAGAAGAAGTGAGATGGTGGACTTGTGTGTATTGTATGTATTATATTGTCAAATATACTATTTAATTCCTAATTTGTATTCTTTTATTTGAATTGATTTATCATAAATTTCTCAGGTTACATCCAACTACTGAATATTTATAGTACTCTCTCATTAGTCCATCGTTAATATCTCGACCTCTTATTATAATCAGAGGAATTTGCTATTCTTTTCCTCTCATTTCTTGTTATCTGAGCCAATTCTTCCAATTCCCTCTCTCTATTTTTCTTGTCCTTCTCAGCTTGAGCTCTCTGCAACTCCTGTCGCAGCTTTAGTTCTTCTCTAGCCGTAACTTCAGCTTCCTGTAGCGCACTCAGCAAACTGCCAAACTTCTCAACATTCAAGGTGTGTTCCTTCTGAGTCTCATTTGTATTGATACGTTTCTCTAATGCAATGGTAAACCCTTGGTTATTCTTCCAGTTCGAAACGGCAGCAGGAATCTTCCATTTCTCGCGTTCTTCCTTGGTTATTTTGGTCTCCTTAGTATCTTTAAGAATAGGAGCCGGGGCCTCTGGTCTCTTGTGTCTGTTTTTGCGTAGTTTGAACTTGGGAGGAAGCATTGGATCCTCTTCATATGTTCTTATTTGTATTACTCTTCCAGTGTCGTCTTCGTTCACTATGCTGTTTGTGGTGTAGTGCACATAGGAAACGTCCAGTTGCTTTGTAGTGTCCGGCGATAGAAGACTGCTTATGTACTGTCTTGTTTCTTCCAATGTTTGTTGGAGTGCCGGGCTTGATTCAAGCGACTCGCGGGGGAAGTGGTGTATCAAGTTAGGGAACTTCTTTTTGAGTGGGATGGTGTCCGCATGCGAGCCTTTGATTAACGAGTCTCCTCCTTCTGTTGCCAGAGCGATGGTTAAGTTGTAGTTTATGCTTCCATCGTGGTTGAGATGGAGCTTTGTGATTTGAGAGTTCAGTCCTTCGAACGGTACGATCTTTGAGTCGTTGTTATGGATTTGGTTTAGGATGAGCTGTTTCTGGTCCTTTTGTTTTTTGGGTGGTTTTGGAGGTTCGTAGGCGGAGTGTAGGGGTCTTGGTAGGAGTGAGCTAAACATGGTGGATAAATTTGAAGATCGAAAATTTGGAAATGATGTACGTGATGATGAAGGTTTATGATTGATGGATGAATAAAAATGATGAAGGAAGTTTTAACTGTTGACAGATAAAAACTGTTGACAGATGTATGGAATGTGAGGAGGTGAGAACATGTATATGTATCATATTTGATGATTTTTGAAATTAAGTGTATGAGAACTAATGTGTTGTTCCCTTCAACGGTTAGAGAAGTTAACAATTTGGAGTTCATACTTTCTCAACTTCTACAGATTTCAATCCTAAACTGTCATTTACTCAAATGTGACTACATTCAGTTGTAAGCATTCATTGCAAGCACCTGAGGTTTCAATCATTAAAAGCAGTGAAATGAACGGCTTTAGTAGTAACAAAAAAGCTCCAAAAATGGATTATCAAGTTATCTGATCTTAGCTAAGATATACAATAGGGCTTTATCAAAATACGACTCAGCTGCCTGACTTCTAATCCTATCTGAAGATCTGCCTACAATCGTTATCTAATCAGCCTAGATAAAGAAGTTTCAACTCTTGTGGGGATATCAAATTGTCAACACTAGCACTTCACGCAACCTTTGACTGGTTTCGGTCCCTGAAATAATCAATAAGTGTGCTTGATGGTTACAAATCCACCCTTGTGACCATAAGACCAGACTTCCGCTATTCCAACATTAATGTTTCTCTTCTGGGAAAGCCGCTACAACCCTACAGCCCTGCAAGGGTTGATCCTTTGATTGTAAATGTAACGGGATCGCCTATAGTCGTTTCATTTTTGTGTTGTCAAGGCTCTTTCTTGAAGGATAGACTCCCCACACCAGAATCCCTGAAGTCACCCAACCTTACTTAAAACAAGCAGACTCAAAGGATAGCCAAGTCCGCAGTTTAACTATGCACACCAAAGAGGATTCAGGGGATTCAGTATGTATTCAGGCCTACCGTGGACTCCGTTTATTTGCCATTACTGTCCCCTACCTTTTATTATTATCACCCACCCACTCCCCTACCTTTTATTATTATCACCCACCCACTCCCCTACATCATTTACCACCACCTTCAATAAACCTCCACTCCAATCCACCTAAACCCTAACCAAACCTCGTTTTGGCAAAATCTGTCGGACAACAAAAAATCCCAACCTCATCGCAAGGTATTGCTTTAGTTTCACTCCAAGAACCTCTAAACCACATCCCTCTTGCTAGATCCACCCAACCACCTCTCTCCCACTTCGTCCCTCCCACTTCGCCCCACATTGTCCACCCAAAACCCTCCCTCCACTCCCGAACCATCTCTTCGATAAGATCCCCATACATCCAAATTAGGTCTCGCGAGCGCAAGCTTATCCGATCATCATGCTACCGCCCAAACATCTAAAACTGAAAGACACACCGAAGGCCGAACCTGCATTCCATATATAAAAGACGTAATCTTTCCTCTCCTGTTGTTCCGCACCACCATGAGTTTGACTTCTGAACTGAATACTACGTTTACTGTGCCTAATCCCAGGGTACTCCCCCCATTTCTGGCGGACCAGCTCCAGGCTGACTGTGCTGCCAAAAACATCAAGATCCTCACGCACAAGGACGTCAAGAAGGCTGCGGTCTGCTTGTACGAGGCCTTTGAAGAGGACGCTCTCGCGAAATTGCTCACTTCGCACATTACAGACCCCGCGAAAAAAAGAGAGACGGACATCATTCTCTACGAGGCATACTTGCACCAGCATGTCTCCAAGGGGTTGTGCTTGGGGTTGGGTGAGGACAGCGAGGGGTTTGAGACAGTTGCGATGTGGTCCACGCCCAAGTCGTTGGACGAGGGCTTGGACTCGATCAACAACATGTTGGACTCGGGGTACGGCAAGGTGTGGGACGCGTTTGGCGAGGAGGGCCGCGAAAAGGTCTTCTACGGCATGTTGCCCTTGTTGCACGACTCGTGCGAGCGCATTCTCGAGGCCGACCTGAGGTTCAGGAATAAGGCCTTGTACACGTTGGTCTACATCGGGTCCACTGCCAAGGCGAGGGGCAAGGGAAATGCGCGCAAACAATTTGAATTGATGTTCAAGCACTTTATAGATGCCGAGCCCAACACCTTGGCGTACTTGGAGTCGAGTTCGAAGGTGAATATCCCCATTTACGAGAAGTTTGGGTTTCACTATGTTGAGGACATTGTATTGGGGGAGAGTAGTGATGGTGTTGAGGGCGAAGATTTTGCGGTCATGAATATCATGATTCGTGGAGCAAAGGGAAGCGACTGGACGAAGGAAAAGGGTAAATTGTGATGGGGGGATTTGTGGTCAAATCAGGCAGGTTCTGTGATTTTCATTTTTAAAATTCTTTGATTTGGGGTTTTAAAGTGACGATAGAAACTGTCACTCTAGCAATGAGCCTTAAAATGGATAAATGTACAGTTTGCGAAGCAAACTGTGTTGATGAGGTTTTCAATCCTTGCGAAGCTAGGTTTTAAAAACTGTTGGAGACTTTATAGGTTACGACTCACATCAGCAGAATTACTCTCTATTAATGGTTAGTATTTTCAATTAATGATGTAGTATTATTCTCAATTTTATGATAAACAATAGTATTTTCAGTTTAATGTAAACGATAGGATTCTTAATGATAAAACAACAGGATTCTCAATTTAATGATAAATCTATATTCTCAGTAGTGAACATTCTTTATGCTAAAACATTATTCTCTATCAATGTTAACAGTTTTCTACGCTAAAACATTATTCTTAATATAGCTATTCTCAATGGTGGTGTAACTCAACAGCATTCTCAAACTATTTCAATGAAAAATCATATTCTATGCAGATTCTTTTATGCTTAATTCACAGCTTCACACATACAAACAAGTATCATCGCTGTACCAGTCACCTACAACACTCTATTCCAATTGTTATTTATATACAAGTCTACTCATCCAAAGATAACTTACTCTGCTGAGATGGCAGCGTCAACCCCTCAAACTCCTGCTTGGCCAATCTCCTAATCTCCTCCTCCTGCGCCTTCGTCAACGGCTTCACTACCTGGTTGGGCGGAACAAACCTGAACTTCCCAAACCCAAACTCCCTGTCCGACATCTTGTCAAGCACATACAACTGCGACCGAACATACCCAAGCAACGCCTCCACATGTCTCATGTCCACGTTGGGGTCTCCGTTGAATATGTTTCTCCACAAGGCAGCTGCCAACGTGATGTCGTCAGTCATCAAACCCTCGTCGTAACTGAAAACCGCACCAAGCAACTGCGTGTGGTAGTCCTTCATGTACCCCTCGATGATCCTGTTCGAGCTGATCTTCAACTCCTCGCTCATCCTCAACTCCATGTCCTTGAAGAACCTGTCCACCAACTTCTGCTGGTAGTTCTTGCCGTACTTGAACGGCATTGCTCTCATTCTCACGTTGAGGATCCAGTAGTGCAACGTAGTGATCTGGAACCACTGGCTGAACGACTGTGGGAGCTTGAGGGTGTCGTAGTAGAACAAGGCCGTCTCGGAAAGAGGCTCGTCCGGGTAGCTCAATGCCTGTTTTTTGCACTCTCCGTAGTACAACGACCCCGCGATAGGCCCGGCACGGGTCTTGTCCATGTCTATCAGGAGCCACTTGATGACCTGCTGGCCTATGCTTTGAGCTACGTCCGACATCTGGAACGTGGGGTCATTCTCAATCTTGTGTGACGACAAGAAGGGTCTTTTGTAGAGCGCCTGTCTGGGGGCTTTCTTCAACAAGTTCTGCTCAACATGAGGTAAAGTGGACTCTTTGGCGAGTTCAGCCGGGGGAACCGACGACTCTTCGTTTTTGTACTTGCTGAAGACGGTTCTGTTGTTCTCAAAGCGGAGCGTAGACGACTGTGAAAGAAATCTTGCTGCTGGAGCTTTGGAGACTGATTGGCGGAGCATCGTTGATGAAATTTAATTTTCTTTCGATTTGTTTGGTGATAGTGATGATTTTTACGATTTGACAAAAGTGAGAGGATTGGGGGAGGGAAGAATTTATGATTTTACGTTACCTCCATTCCAGACTCTTTTCTACATGTATACATACATATACATATATATATATGTATATAATACTCTAATCCCCCACATCTCCCACGACAAACCTCCACGACATTTTAAAATTTTCGCCCAAAATTTAAAAGTCAAATTATGAGTCTCTCCATAGCAGACGCCTTCAAAAGGTTGAACGTGGGGTCTTCCTCTCCCCACGACAACGACGACCACGAGAAAATCTACTCCGTGTCGTTTGAGTACCTCAGCAAGGTCAAAAACTACAGCGACTTGAAGGCGTCCAAGAACTGCCTAGTGTCGTTGATCAACTTGGACAAGTACCAGCGGGCCGCCGAGATCATCAACAAGATCGCCGAGCAGGACAAGTTTGCGCTCATCTTGGAGATCACGTACGTGTACTACAAGTTGGGCAAGGCCAGCGAGGTGTTGGCCGTGTACAACAAGCACAAGGACGAGGTGGACGGCGGCGTCGCCATAGGGCTCAAGCACATTGTGGCCCAGACTTACTACAAGGTGGGCCAGTACGAAAAGGCGTTGGAGCTCTACAAGGAGCTCATTGCCAACAACAAGTACGACAACAAATTGGACTTGGTGATCAACGAAAAGTCGATTGTGTCGCAGATCAACTTTGCGAGCAACGCCAAATTGAGCTCGCAGTTCAACTTGGAGGCAGAGCTGTACGATTTGTACTTTAACGAGGCGTTGATCGAGTTGTCGAACAACAACTTGGGCAGATGTGCCGACTTGTTGGCGCAGGCGGAGGAGTTGTGCCAGCAGCAGAATGCGTCCGACGTCTTGGAGCTCTTGCCTATAGTGTTGACACAGCTGTACGTGTACAACTTGCAGCACAACGACCAGGCACTCTCGGTGTTGCAGCAGTTTGACCATGTTGACGACTCGATGCTCGACGTGATCCTCAAGACGAACAAGTACTCGTTT
Source organism: Kodamaea sagamina (assembly GCA_030556545.1). NCBI lineage: Eukaryota > Fungi > Ascomycota > Pichiomycetes > Serinales > Debaryomycetaceae > Kodamaea > Kodamaea sagamina. The sequence continues at coordinate 618,507 of JAKTUG010000002.1, read as the reverse complement.
AGCGACACCGTTTTGAACAATTTGGTGGACCGCGACTTGGACTACGCCTACCACTTGCACCACTTGAAGCAGAAGTTGACGAGCCTGCAGTACCAGGTGATTTTACGCAACAGCTTGCTTTTGAAGTACGTGACGCTGAGTGCGTCCGCGTCGAACAAACTCCTCACGCTGTACGCGGAGCAGTTTCCGCTGGACTTGACGCCGTTGGTCTTCAAGATCTTGTTGCATTTGGACATCACGTTCCAGCAGTTGCACGGCGAGCCCAAGGCCGTGGCCCGCAAAATAGATAAGTACTTGTCCTCGGCCACGGGCAACGAGCGCGTGGGCGCACTCGTGTTGCTCGTGTACGTCTCGCACGAGCGCGCCAACTACACGCAGGCGGACTTCCAGTTGAAGAGGATCTACGCCGAGTCGGTGCTGTCCAGCGCAACGTTTGTGCCGGTGGTGTACAGCTTGCACAAGCTTTTTCACCCTGAACTGGACCCAGCTCTCGTTGCGAAATTAACGTCGACACCTAAGGACGACGTCGACGGACTCTACTACAACTTTATCAAGCACGTTGGTTTCGACCAGTTGAAGAGCGGCCACGCAAACGAGGCCGACAAAATCTTCAGGTACCTCAAGTCGGTAGCAACCTCAGAAGACTTGTTGATTGACTGTATACTCAACAAAACACACGAAAACTTGATCAACATCAACCAGTTGTCGCTGGAGACCCCGTTGGACGATTTGTTGAACCCGGATATCGAGGCCTTGGAGAAGCAGTTGGCCCCGGTCGCTACCACGACACCACAGCCAACAACCAAGCCAAAGAAGGCGTACAAGGTGACCAAGAAGCAGCCCAAGTTTGGTGCCACCAAGGTCTTGAAACCGGCGGGCGACCTTGACTTGGACCCAGAGAGATGGTTGCCTATGAAGTTGAGACTGTACTATAAACCTACCAAGAAGGATAGAAAGAAGGCGGGGGGGCACCAGGGTGCCATGGAATTGGACCAAAACCCGGGCAAGGAGCAGTCTCCTGCCCCTGTGCTGACGCCTTCTGTGTCTACCTCTTCCAACAAGAAGAAGAAGAAGAAGGGTAAGAAGTAGTTTAATAAATGACTAGTGAAACACCCCAGTATGACGAGAAGAGAGGTAGTTTAATATCCAGCGTTGAAACACCTAAGTATGACGAGAAAATAGAGGATAGGGAGGGGTTTATCCGTTGCAAGACTTCAGTTTGACGAGAAAAGAGAGGTAGTTTAATAAATATCCAGTGCTGAAACACCTCAGTATGACGATGAAAAGAGAGGATAGGGAGTAGTTTAATAAATATCCATTGTTGAAACACCTAAGTATTAATGATAAAAAGAGAGGATAGGGAGTAGTTTATCCGTTGCAACACCTCAGTATGACGATGAAAAGAGAGGATAGGGAGTAGTTTAATAAATATCCATTGTTGAAACACCTAAGTATTAATGATAAAAAGAGAGGATAGGGAGTAGTTTATCCGTTGCAACACCTCAGTATGACGAGAAAAGAGGAAGTAGTTTAATATAAATATCCGTTGCAGCACCTCAGTATAACGATAAAAAGAGGGAGGAAGTATTTTATCCATTGCAGCACCTCAGTATAACGATAAAAAGAGGGAGGAAGTATTTTATCCATTGCAGCACCTCAGTATAACGATAAAAAGAGGTAGGAAGAAGTTTATCCGTTGCAACACCTCAGTATGACGTGAAAAGAGGAGTTTAATAAATATCCAGCATTGCAACACCTCAGTAGAGAGGGAGGAACTAATTTATCCGTTACAACACCTCAGTACAACGAGAAAAGAGACGGTAGTAAGTAGTTTTATAAATGTTCAGCTTTGCAACACAACGAGAAAAAGAGAACGTAAGAAGTAGCTTAAACATTCAATTCCAATCATGCACCACCTTACCAACTCCAACTACAAAAAGACATAACCAATATTCGACACAGCCCTATCACCCTCAGTATCTACAAGAAAATGAGAAGTAGTTTAATAAAGATTCAATTCTAGCCTGCACCCCAGTACAAGATAAAGAAGTAGCTTATTTTTAAACAATTCCAGCCCTGCTTCCACCCTCATTATCGACTCATTCTCAAGAAAAGAATGATAAGAAGTGGTTTAATATTCAGCCCTGCTCCACAGTACCATTTCCACAAGAATGGCATGATGCACTTTTAACACTCCAACACACCCTCAAAACCAACCAAGAAAACAAGCAAAATATAGAATCGTAAATTTGGTTCCATAACACCGTTTGTATGGCATTTTAAGATTTAGCGTGCAAAACGATGCAACTATGCCCGTAAATCAGCACAAATATGCCTTCCAGTATGGCCTTTGAAATTCACGTGGATTTCTCTCATAATGTCTCTTGTTTTGCGTTCGCACATACTACCTGGGTTTAACAATGTATTATTTTGCGTTGTAGTCTAGAAACTGGCCTTATCGCCGCATTATTCAGACTAGCCTCCTCTGAACACGGCAATTCTAGGGCAGTTCTCTGGCAAAGACTTTAGCCCTTGCACAGCTAAATCGGGACTCAAAAAAGAGGTGCAATCTGGTGCCCTGGCCAGCCGTTCACTTTCACAGCCAAACATCTCGAGTCATCTCCCCACCCGGGTCACCAGGTGCTTCGCTGAGGGGTTGGTGCATCCCGTTTGTAACCTGCACCTCTGTGTATTTAAAGGAGTGCATCTTCTTCATGAGATCACTTTTGTAGAGCACAGCTATCATGACAGAGTACATTACATGGTACAGCTTTTTGGTCTTGTTGGCGCTCTATGTTGCCTCAAAATGGGTAAGATTAGCCATAACTAAGAAAAGACTAGGCGCATCCGACTTCCAGGTCAATTGGACAGACGGTTTCTATGGGTTTTCGCTCTGGAAGACCTTGCAGGAAACCAAAAAGAACGGAACGATTACGCAGTGGTTTTCTGATAGGTTCTACGAACAGCCAGACCCCACCTGCAAGACCGCACAGCTCCATCTTCTCGGCCAACGCATTATTTTCACCAAGGACCCCGAAAACATCAAGGCCCTTTTGGCTACCCAGTTTTCTGAGTTCTGCTTTGGGACCAGGAGACTTCTGTTTGCACCTTTGTTGGGAGATGGCATATTCACCTTGGACGGAGAGGGCTGGAGGCACTCGCGTTCACTCTTGAGGCCCCAGTTTGCCAGAGAACAAATTGGCCATGTGCAGCTCTTGGAGCCGCACGTCCAGATGTTGGCAAGGCATATCCGCAAGCACAATGGTAACACGTTTGAAATCCAGGAATTGTTCTTCAGACTCACTCTTGACTACGCTACTGAGTTTTTGTTTGACCAGACGGTTGGGTCTTTGGACGACGGAACTGTTGAACCGGTCTACAAAAAGGAGGTTGACCATGGTGCGGACTTTGGCAAGTCTTTTGACTTTTCTCAACGCTATGTATCGGTTAGGGCAATGCTGAAGAAACTTTATTTTTTGTTCAACTCTAAAGAGTTCCAAGAGTCCAATGCTAGGGTCCACGAATTTGCCGACGCTTATGTGCACTATGCTCTTGGATTGTCCGACAGCGAGTTGGAGGAGAAGTCCAAGGGAGGCTACGTTTTCTTGTACGAGTTGGTGAAGCAAACCAAGAACCCCAAGGTTATCAGAGACCAGTTGTTGAACATTTTGTTGGCTGGAAGAGATACCACGGCCGCACTTCTTACTTTTTGCGTACTTGAATTATCGAGAAACCCTGAAATTTTGGCCAAATTGAAGGACGAAATATACCACAATTTTGGAAAAGGTGATGATGCTCAAGTTGACGAAATCACCTTTGAATCGCTCAAAAAATGTGAGTACTTGAAGGCTTTTGTCAATGAAGCCCTCAGAATGTACCCGTCTGTGCCATCGAACTCAAGAACCACGATTAAAGACACGACCTTACCGCGCGGAGGAGGCAAAGACGGTTCCAAACCCGTGCTACTTCAGAAGGGCCAGGTGTGTCTCTACAGTGTGTATGCTATGCAGAGAGACCCTTACTATTACGGCAAGGATGCGGAGGAATTCAGGCCTGAGAGATGGTTTGAGGAGGACACAAGGAAGTTGGGCTGGGCCTACTTGCCGTTCAACGGCGGTCCACGTATTTGCTTGGGACAGCAGTTTGCGTTGACCGAAACGTCCTACGTGATTGCTAGATTATTGCAAATGTTTCCTAATCTTGAAAACGATGGTAATTTGGAGTATCCACCTCGTTTAGGAACTGATTTGACTTTGACTTGTTTAGGAGGTGTTAGTGTTTCGTTTACTTAATTGAGGCTTGTCCAATAATCCACGTATACAATAAATGGCTCAGAAGTTTAAAATCTTTCTTCTTTTCTTTATAATGAAAAGTTTATGTTTCCTTTAATTCATATCTCGAATATTGTGCTCCTCACAAAATCCAAAACAAAAAATACTTCATTTTCCGCAGCAAAGTTGCAAAATCGGTTATGAGCTAAACGTTTTCTAATTAGTTCACCGGACAGGGTTATCCGAACAGGGTTATCCGAGTAGGCCTGTTATCAGCATACCTGCTGTCTGAAAATGTATAAATTAACCAGAATTCATAAAATTTTCACCCAGCACCCAAATGACAGACCAAATTCCAGAAACTTTCAAAGGATTCGGCGTAGATAACAAAAACAACTGGGCCAATCCCAGGTTGGTTGAGTACAAAAGGAAGCAGATCAACCCACATGATATCGTTGTCAAGAACGTTGTATGCGGATTGTGCGGATCCGACTTGCATACCATTAAAGGAGGGTGGGGTGCCTTGAACCGCCCTGATCTCGTGGTGGGCCATGAGATCATTGGGCACATTGATGCCATGGGTGATAAGGTCAGTGACGAGTTCAAGATTGGACAGAGGGTTGGTATCGGTGCAGCGTCGTCATCCTGCGGCGAGTGCAACAAGTGCAAAGGAGACAACGAGCAGTACTGTGAGACGGAAGTTGACACCTACAACGCTCCTGACCCGCGGGCCAACGGATATGTCAGCCAGGGCGGATACTCGTCGCACTCCATTGCCAAGGACCAGTTTGTGTTTCCGATTCCGGACGCCCTTGACTCCAACGTGGCTGCCCCGTTGATGTGTGCCGGTTTGACTGTCTTCTCTCCGTTGGTGAGGAACGTTGGCTACGACGCTAAAGGCAAGAGGGTTGGAGTTGTTGGCATTGGTGGTTTGGGACACTTGGCCATTCAGTTCGCGAAGGCAATTGGAGCTGAGGTTGTTGCGTTTTCGCGCAGTACGTCTAAGAAGGGCGACGCTTTGAAGATTGGTGCCGACGGCTTCGTTGCTACTGGCGAGGAGAAGGACTGGAGCTCCAAGTATGCTGGTCAGTTCGACTTGGTTTTGTCCTGCGCTAGTGGTATTGACATGGACATCTCTTCGTATTTTCCTCTTTTGAAGATTGACTGCAAGTTTGTTACTGTTGGTATTCCCACTATCAACGACGATTTCAAGTTCCATGCGCTCTCCTTTTTCCAAGCCGGTGGTACCTTTGCTGCTTCCAAGTTGGGATCCAAGGATGAGGCCTTGAAGATGCTTGATATTGCAGCCAAAAATGGGGTCAAGCCATGGATTGAGACGATCCAAATTGGTGAGGATGGTTGTAATGAAGCTTTGACGAGAGTTGATAAGGGTGATGTCAGATATAGATTTGTTTTCACTGGCTTTGACAAGGCTTTTGCTTGAGTATAGATATATTCATTGAGTACACTTTGACTATGATTTAGTTTGAGAGTGCCGAATAGAAGTAGTTAAAATGGTGATGTTTTAGGAGCTCATTTTTCCAGAATGGTAAATTCAAATGGTTGACAGGTGAATCTAAGTTGTGGTATTGTCACAAGGGTACTGACTTCTCATTCTACCAAATTTGATAATTGAATCTTGGTACTTTCCATTTCGGCCAGTTCCATAGGAAACTTCCTTACTTCAGTGAGTGAAAAGACGCCAGCAAGTAACTTGCGTTCCTGAACGTATGCCGTTTAGACCACTCAACTTACCTTGATAACAGCATTTAATGATGCATTATCATCAGAAAGATCTATCACCGGACAGTAAGACTTCAGAAGGTGCCAAATTTTTCTCACACCTTGACAATACAGATACTCTTCGGCTATCCAAAAACTCATATCGCTAATTTTTACCAACTTCCGCTTACTCGCTCCCTTGGCAAGTGCTTGGAGTATAATACGGTCACTCACACCGCCAAACCAAACGCCACCAACACCAAAAGGTCATCCAGCCATAAGGAAATGAATAAATGATGCTTTTACCCATGTTAATCTTCAATAAAATCTAGTTTATCCGTCTTATAATGAATCCTTAGGAGGCACTGAACCAGTAATGACTCACTCTCAACCTCTACGGGACGAATTTGACTCAAATGCTCAGTGTATCCGAAAACTGGAATATACACAAATTGTGCTTAATCAGGAAACTTAAATTTTGCACCCAAAATTCTACTGTGCATTTACAAAAACTATGCAAGGTATCAGCTGTTTGAAGGTACTTGAAGGGTGTAGCATTGATCAATGCACGGGTAGTGCTTACGTTCATATCTTTCTCCGCCAGAATCAATTTTAACTCGAGAATGAACCTAAGATGTAAGCACAACAAGTCATTTTGAGTCTAAAAACGCCACAACTAATTTTCATAACTCAATGACTACTGTGACATTCGATTCCGTTAAGTAGACTCATTGTTAGCCCAAGTGTCTCTGGAGACTTAAAACGACTACAGCTACTCTGTGACTCTTGAGTACACGAACAACCATTCAAAATCACCATTCCAATGGAATGTAAACTAAGAAAGAATTCAATGTTTATAAAATCACAATGGAATATGAACTACCATAGTATATTAATCGCCATGACGAAGACTTATGAGTGACCACACATAATGAGTTTGAATCTACTAGTCGAGGAAACTTTTGCCCAACTAAAATGCATTTTATACTACTTGGAAGTTCACACACAATTTGGCACATTATAGCGCTACAAAACCCATAACATTAAATATGGGTATAATGTATGAGTGTATTTTAAAGTATTTCAACGTATACAATAATCGACTAAAGTATTAAAATCTACGCTAAACGTTCATCTTCCTTTAGTTTCAGTCAATGAATACTCTTAACTTTGTCCTGAAACTACATCAATACAAATGTAACAAATGGCCACAAATGACGCTTATCTTATTCAAGTCAAGTGTCAAGGTGTATCAGGACGAATAGCTTTCATGACTCATCCAAGTCATATGTCAAGGTGTATCAGGAATAGTCTTCATAATTACAACCGATAATCTCAGCCACTTCCAAAAAGATGCATCTGCTTGTCCTAACATAACCACTCTTTTGTGACCACATATACTGGACCCTCCTTGAAATGTTCCTATTGTCAGTAGTTTCGGAGTTTATAAGGACAAAATGCCCAGGGGTATTCAGATATCAGCGAGAAAAGTAAGTATCTGCATAGTAATAGTAAAATCCTCACAAAGTAGTTGACTTTTAGGATTCAAAAAGACCTAATCCAGAAGAATAGGTTCTCCTGAGCGGGAAACATCTGGTACTTTAAGATCTTGTGTCTGTCAGATCTCCTATCAGACACAACTCGTCATGGGTCAGTCATTGTCAGGATAAGAGGGTATTTGTGTGATCAAACCACCGCTGTCTGTATTTTTTTGCAGCCAAATTTCAGAGAATTGGATTAAACGCCGCCGAAAATTGGTGTATTTAAACAGGTAGATGTGCCCCAAATTTTTGTTTCTACACTTCAGGTTCTGACCACTCAATATCAACTTTTTACCTGAGTTTCCAATTAATCTTCAACTACAGCTGACGAACACAGACATGAGTAACAATAAGTACAGAGAAAACAGTGACATCGAGAAATGCTTGGAGAATGAGTTTAAAGAATTCGAATCGTATATGCTGATTGCATCGAATTTGGTGATGCTTGCAACCTTCAGAAATTTCACTTTTGAAGAGGAAGTAAATTGGAGTGGAGATTGGAGACAGGTTCTTATAGATGTGTTCATCTCCTCTTTCGCATTCTTTTGTTCAGCGATATTCTCAAAATCAATTTTTGCCAGTACACCATCTTTATTAGCTGCTTTCGGGATGTCCGTTCCACCAAAATATGTGTTCAAGGCATCGGATCACTTACAGAATTTGAGTTTTGCATTTGCGATGGGAGGATTGGGCTTGTACATACTGCTGCTTCAAGCTGAGGGTGCTTATATTATTTTTCCAGCGGTAACAGCAGACGCGCCGGCGCACTAAGAATATGATCTTGCTATATGATACTTACAACCAAAATATACTTCAATATTTAATCAGTTACTTGTACAGTCACCTTATCATCTTTTTTGTTTTTACTGAATCAGTTAACTTCAACAATCCGTCGGTCCAACAACAACAATCCATCAACCAACTACATCAAACCCCAGATTTTCAACTTCAATCAACCAACTGTGCCAATCAATCAGCCAATTCTACTACATCCATTAACTAGCTGTGCCCAAACAACCATTTGAAGGCCTTGAAACGCGAAAGGTAGTGACAACAACACCAAAGGGAAATCAGGCTCAACTCTTCTGTGAATATAGGTATACCTAGCGCACATTCAATCTAAAGTTGGAAAGTTCTTCCGACTTCTTTGTCTCCAGAAAGGTTACTCCAATTCACAATTGTCTCTTGCATTCCGGGTACACTGAAGTGGCTAATCTTTAATGCTAGTTTTCGTGTTTTGCACTCAGCCATCCTATAGTTTACGTAGTATTAAGGAATTTGTGATGTGACATTCAAAAACCATATCATTCAATTCCTCTCACAAGTCACTTGTGCTGCCAATCAAAGTAACTGAACATTCGACGTTTATTGTTCTTTCACTAATTTATATGCAGTGAAGTCTCATGTTTTATTTGTCTATTATAAATTTCGTATAACAATTTGGCTGCAACAAAAAGTTGCAAAACTAAATCCAAATCGGGTAATTCATACAAGGAGGCCGATCTCTAGTTGTTTCCAGTGCGTGGGTTGTCCCCAGGCGTCCACTCATCCCACTTGTTCTACTCATTGTATTTCACTTCTCAATGAAGATTTAAAGACACTTCTAACAGCTGAACCTGAGCTCAAGCAAACTTACACAAAAAGCCAATATCAAAATCAAACAGAATTGGAGAAATAGCTGCAAAAAATCCGAAAGCCTAAGATTTTGGGGTTTGCGATGGAAGGCATGGGATTCTACATAAAGCTGAATGAACAACAACGAATAGTCTTGAAATAATGCTCACGATGGTTCTACTTGTCCGTATAGCTACAATCTAACTTTATTATCTCCCACTTACACTGAATACCCCAAACACAATTCCTTTATATCCACCTCGTTTAAATTCTTTTTTCAAATTTCATGATCGTGTTCGAAGGGGCTGAAAAAGTGGAGTCTTCTCTCCAACTCACAACCCTTTGACACATACCAAGCTGGATACTCCAGCAACCAAATTCATCAACTTTGAATCCCTACAGTTGCTAGCTGATATTGTCCAACTATACATTGACCCAATAACTGGCAGCAATAAATCCCAACAACAACGCAGAAATATACCCCAATAACAAAGATACCACCCAATAGAAAGTCAGAGATAAAAAATTGCAAACTTCACAAATTTCACCAACACCCCAAACCCCATTCTCTACTCAAACCTACAACTTTAAACAATACTTTTATAACGGGTATAAGAACTGAAATGCAACGAACTGAAAAACATGCAAAAACATAAGAAATAGAACTCGACAATATGGCGTAGCAATTAGTCATGAAAATTAACGGGTGGTCAGATGGACAAAAGACTGATTCTTTCTCCCCTGGCCAAACTCAAAGATTTGTGTCTTGGCTTCAGGACTTTTCTGACCAAGATTTCCTCCTCATCCTCCTCCATGCTCCCTGAGCGCACAATGTAGCGGCGCAGTCTCCTTGAAGGCGTCACAAATGAGGGGGCATTAGTGTACTTGCTCTTTGGCTTTAACTGGATAGGCTCGTACAAGTCCTCCAAAGGCTTGCACTCGCCCTCAAAGTGGAGCTCCGCAGGGTAGTCCACTATGCTCAAGGTCCGCAAGGGCAATCTGGCGGCACGGTCTACTTCTACTCTGGGCTGCAAGATGTTTTCCTGGTCACCGTGGTTTCTCTTGTTGCTGGTGGGGAAGTCAAGTTCCACCGACGGCTTTTCCACCTTGTCCTCGAATATGGTGAAGGCCAACTTGGGTTTCTTGGTCTTGGGTTGCTGCTTGAGCACAGGGGACAGCTTGGTGAAGGGGTTCATGACGGCGCTCTTCTTGAATGGGGATGTGGGTATGTTGGAGGTCTTGGGCGACAAGACGGACCTCTTGGTTGGAGAAGGAGTCGTAGACATGGTGGCTATGGCTTCAAAAACAGCGGGTGTTCGTTAGTTTATAAAGGTGCTGCGTTTTTTTGTGCGCCTATTCAAACGCGTAATTTGCAAAAACGTTACGAGTTCCAAGCTGAAGCGTGTTTAGTGGAAGTCGCGGCGAAGTGCAATAATGAAGATTGTCGGTAGACGGTGTGGCGCCGGAACACGCCCACCACGTCTCTTTTAAGGTTTACTGTTTAGCTTTCATTAATCTCTTACAAGTACCCAATCTAACAGACCCCCCATTAGTGCTAAGTCTAACCCGCAGCTAGCGTGCTTAAATTGTTTATTTCTCTCACAAATTTAGCGTACTCAGTTCACAAATTCTCGCTACAGATTTTTTCCCCACAGGAGTGTCTACCCACTAATCACGAATACGATGGCCTTGTGTATTTAACCCTGTCAGCACTATTGCCTACTCTGGCTAACCTCTATAAAAGTTGCTTGGTACAAACGGTAATTTTGCAACCACACCATCCCTCAATTTGCCTCTAATCTCGATCTTGATGTTGCTACCAATCTTGGCTGTCTTGTCAATGTACGCTTGTGCTACATTCCCACCTAGGGTTGGTGAGGGTGACCCCGAGGTGATTTTTCCAATCTCATGTCCCACTTCGTTGAAAATCTTATTTCCCTCTCTTGGTGATGGGCCTTTTGAGGACACACCGATTCTTCTCTGCTTCACGAGCGACTTGTCTGCCAATTGCTGCAATATCTTGGACGCTCCGTTGAATGTTGCCGCGTCGTTTCTTCTCGACTTTGGAACCAACCACGCCAAAGAGGATTCAATAGGCGTAATTGACTCGTTCAACTCGTAGCCGTACAAACACATGCCGGCCTCCAATCTCAACGAGTCTCTGGCTGCCAACCCAATAGGCTTAACCACTTCAGGGTACTCACTAATCAAAACCCTGAAGAAATCAAGAGCCTTCGCTTGTTCTTCGGGTGTGCTCGATGGAATCGATAACTCAAACCCGTCCTCGCCCGTGTACCCCGATCTGGCCAAGTGGATCACTCCGCTGATTGGGGCCTTCAACTCGATGAACTTGGTTTGCCCGAAAACAATCTTGGACAAGTCCTCGTTGGTGAACTTCTGCAAGATTTCCGCGGCCTTGGGGCCCTGCACTGCCAATAAGGTGCCCTCAAACGTCTTGTGTGTGACGTCAAACAGCTGCTTTTCCGCATTGATGAATGCCACGTCCTTCTCGCGACATCCCGCGTTGGTCACCATGTAGTACTCTTCAGCGGCGTGTTTCGTGATAATACAGTCGTCGATGATTCCACCGTCCTTGTTCAACAACACGGAAAGTGACAGCTGGTTCACGCCAAGCGCACCCAAGTCGATCGGCGTGATCTTCTGCAACAAGTCCACCGAGCCAGCACCAGAAAACTGGTGCTGCAACATGTGGCTGACGTCAAACAACCCGCACTGTGTTCTGACCCAGTTGTGCGAGTCAATGTGCGACTGCGACTTGTAGAGCACTGGCATCTCAAACCCAGCATATGGCACCATCTTTCCTCCCAACTCAACGTGCGCTGCGTGGAGCGGCGTCTTCAAAAGCGTCTGTGTGGAGTATTTTCTCATCTTTGGCTTCAAATTTTTATTCAGTGCTATGTACCTTCATTATATACTGATAACGAGTTGACTCTGATTTCGAATGCTGCGTTTGACTCGTTGGACTGACTCTGTGCAAAATCACATGTTTTCCGGTTTGAGCCTGATGATGTAAGCGATCGCGGCTGCAAACATGGCCCAGGTGATGAGGCCGCCGATGGAGTAGAAGATGTAGTTGACAGCGTGGGTCTGGTTGCGGCGGTGGTTGGAGAGGATTTCTGGTTGGGGGTCTCCGTCATGTAAGGTGACCCTCTTGCCCAAAATCAGCACAAAAGAGTCTGAGCTGGTGGGATTGTCATGTCTGTGTGCTAGCAAGCCGTACAAGACAATACCGACATTTGCGATCCATAGAACGGGGAAGATGAGTCCCCAGAAAAGAAAGTTGTGTAGGTTTCTGTTATTTCTAGCGAAGAAGTCACAGCTGCAGCAGACGCAAAGATTGTTGTAGTTGTTGGTTGGGGGGGGAAGTTCGAGGGTGAGTTGATCGAGAGTGATTGAGTATTTGTTCATTGCATGGATAAATGGAAAGGATGGAAATGGAAGCTGGGTATAGAAGATGACGATGGATATGGTGTGCTATTTATTCTGTTGGATGTGTTTTAGAAAGATTGCCTATTTGGGGTGCCTTAATATGGTTGCAAAAGCACCTTTTGAAGATTTAGTATAGCATTCAAGATGTTTGAGAAGTGTTAGGAGAGTTCTTGGGGGTTGTGTAATATCCTTGAATTTTAGAGGTGTTGAGAACCGGTATTTTTGGGCTGCAAAAATTACATACAATAAGATCTTTTACTTTTAAAAATGTGGGGGAAGCTATACGAATCCAAAAATCCTTGGTGTGTATATCCCAAATCACATCAGCACCATGTTTGAAATGTTGCAACGATTGACTCTTCGGCACCATACTTCCGTCCACAAAAGTTATCACTCATTTCGCATTTCCCACTCCGACTCTCCTTCAAACAGCACTTCATCAAAATTTAGTTGCAAGCGTCAAACTCAACACCAACTACATATCTATAAACAAAAAAAGGTTTAAACATCGTATACCATATCATTGTAAACTATCATACTCACAACCACAAATATCAAATTTCTGATTATACAATCTCAAATCTTAAATTTTCATTTTCCATGAACCATGTCTTCCACTCTTGATATCAACAAGGTGGTGGCATCTCTCACCTCATCAAAAATCAAAGAGAGAAACGATGCTTTGACACTCTTGGAGTCAATAAGCAACTCCAAGTTCAAATTGACTACGCGTCACTTCAAATCGCTAGTCCATGCCATTTTTGATCTCTTGTCGCATGAATCAAACATATACAAGAACAACAAGTCAAGCTTGGTCGAGGTCCGAATGACCAGTGCATCGAGCTCATTGAGAATTATCACAGATAAGGCGATCGACAAGCTCAGTCTCAAGTACAAGACCCTTTTAGATGTTGCATACCTTATCATTGACAATTTCAGCAACTTGGAACCGTGTCTGATGGATCTTATGAACGTGTTAGGACGGGTGGTGCGGCAAGGTTACTTCAAAGAGCACCTAACCAGGTCGGAATGGTCCAAAATATACAACTTCTTGAAGAAAGTGATGCGGCTGGTTATCGACTTGAATGATTCCACCATCGAGACAAATTCAAACGAAAAGTTGTTGATTGAACTGTACAACGCTTTGCATAATTTACTTCAGTGTAACACTTCAACATCCACAAGCTATCTCCAAGTCTTGGACAATTACTTTGATATGCTTGGAATAATCCTGCAAACGATTAAAATCTACAAGAAGGAGAACATATTAGTGACACTAATATTCAAGATTATTAACAAACTCATTATTACATTGTCAACACAAGACTTCAAGTTTGTACAAAGACTAATACATTTGGGGATAAAGTTAATTCTGACTTATTACCAAACGTCATTGGACACACTCATTACCCAATTTCTCATATTCTTAAACTTGGGAGCCACTCATGATTTCATCAACTTGGACAGTCTTCCTAAACTAATTGGTAATTCAGAGGATATCGAAATGGACTACTATGAGGAGGCTGAAACATCTATACGGTCTCCTCCATACTCTGATCCAACAAGAGCTGCCACAGAAGAGGAGGTTTTGCTCTATAGCATCAAAATTTTAATCCAAAACTTGATTAATAGACTAAACAGCACACCCTTCAAGTTTGAGGAGAATGACATTTCACTACTTCATTCCAAGCATAAAAAAACATGGTTCAAACTGAAATCGATATATTTGAGCTCAGGAAATGCCAGGTCCTGGCTTTTAGCTAGCGGACTTTCAAAATTGATTGCAACCTTCTTCAGATTAAAGCAACAACTTGCTGTAAAGTTTGACCTGATGTCTTCCAGCTCTTTGACACAAGAAATATTTGGATCTGCAATCGGCAACACATCTTTGGTTCATAATACAAAGAGGCAAAAGTTGGGGATCCTCAGCGAGGGTCTCCGTCAGACTTACAGTGTACTTGAATTCTGCAACAAGTTGATCTTGCACAAATCAGATATCAAGGTACAACAGGCTGGTTTACAGTTGTTAGTTTTCTACTTGGAGAATTTCACCACTGAAGAGGTGTCTGAGAAAGTTCCTGAAGATTCGAGTACAGGAAACGAAGATGAAGATCCCTCCTTTGAGATTCCAATTGGTCAACGCAAACTGTTTTCTAAAAATTCCGTTTTCAAAAACATTTTGGGCAGCTTTGATAATAGTCATCTACACTATTGGTCTCTACTTGCTTGTAATTCGTTAATAAGCGATTATATCTTGAGCGGAGGAAACTTAAAACCCAGGTACTTCTTTCAGGTGTTGAAAATAGCTCTTCAATTGTTGAAACATAAACCATTGAGCTCTGTTTCCTGTAACTTAGTGTTCTGTGTGATATTGAGCACCTCAAACGATGAATTGACCAGGCTAATTGATAAGTCAATCATCACACAGTTAGATAATTTGATTGACCTCAGTGAGATCAATGGGCCATACCACTTGTGTAACGATAGTTTTAGACTTTGGTATGCTATTCACAAGGTAGTCAACGATATGAATTTACAAAAGAAATTTATATTGGGGAATCAAATTCAAGATTGGCTTTTAGCCAAGTGGAACACTTCTTTCACAAACAAGCATGAAAACCACCTCGCATTTACTAATTCAGGATTGCCTGATTTCATTTGTTGGCTCTGTGGCATCCCTATAAACTACACAGTTTCTGAGCACACTGTAAACATTTATGAGGGGCCAATTAACGAGGTGTTCTCATTTCAAAAAACTTTCGAGGAATTGGAAAAGTTCATTATTTTGGAGGATACAAAAGAGAAGTCCCTGATTCTCACACTAGTCCAAGTAGAACTACTTGGTGAGAACCCTCGTGCAGAAGTACTATTAACAAAGTTGTTGGATGCCGTGCAGCAAGTCCATTCAAATGATGACAGTAATCCTGTAATTAACTTGGAATGGGCATTAATACTACAGCTGATTGCACACAGATTGAAGGACCAGACCCAGTTCAACTTTGTATTGAATTCTTTATCTTACCAGCTTAGCTCTGTCTTTGAGTCCATCAAAGACTCAGACTTGCTGCACCTGCAGCTTTTGGCATGTATCAAATTGCTCAACTCGATACCTTTCGAAGATTTTGAAGCGCACATGTTGGGATTCCCGTTTGATAAATTTACTCTGCTCCTACCCAAGGCTCTGAAACCAGAACAGAAGTCTGGAGATCGCCAAAGTTTGGTGGATTTTGAATTTGCAACCAGGAAACAAGAACCTACAAGGAAGGAAATTCTCACTTATTTGCAGTTAGGGCTGGCTCCAACTGAAAGTATCCAAGCACTTCAGTTTATTATATTAACAAACAAATTTCTTGTGCGAGACTCAAACGTCCTCCTTTCTTCATTAGTTGCATATTTGGAGGTAATCGACCCTGTTGACATTCTTTACTCTGTGTACTATTTGGTCGAGTACTTGCAGAACGATGCATGGGATCCGAAAGTGGTTTCGACCTTCTCCATTTCTCGGTTGGTAAGGCTTATGGGTGAGAGGTTGTTGCCAAATCATGAAATTGAAAGAAACGAACTAACCTTGGTCACAGTTTCAAAACTCATGTCATTGTTGCTACCTCTTTTTGTAAGTTCACTGGATGAAGACTTCAAAAAAGATTGCTACGATATGTGCAACTGGTTGGTACAATGTGGAGAGAAGTGTTTGATTTTAACTGAATTTTCAGCCTTTGAGTATAGCCGATTCATACTTGAGTTCATGAGATTAAACGATCAAACCGTTTTCAATAATGCTGAGTTGAAGAAGATCGTCTTGGATTACTTTGATTTGGTTCCCAACATCACTAAGCTTAAGCTAGCTGATTCATTTGTTGCTTCAATAAAAGAATTAAGGCCTCTGAATCAGTCAGGATGGTACAACGCTTTATTCGAAAAGTTTCGGGATCCAGAACAATCCGTGGAAGCTAGTGCCACCTTCACACTTTTCTTCAACAGACTTTCGAGAAGCTCCTCTCAGATTATGCTTTCCTCTTTGTTTAATTTGTTAGAGGTTTCTCGGTTCCCATTCTTCGTTCCTTATTTAAAGATATCACTTGCCAATTTCTGCGAGTACTTGAGAATAGATGGACCTCGCGACTTATTCAAGGCTCTTAACTTTGACATCTTGAAATGTTGGATGAAGTTCGACTCTGTCAAGACTTTTCCTTTTACCTTGTTTGACTATTCAGACCTTCAGAAGTTTCTAAGTGCAAACTACAGAGAGTTGACAGCCTTGGCTATCTCAACCAAAATGACAACCTTTAATGGTGGTTTAATTGATACTATCAAGCAATTGAAAAATGTTAGCACTGAATCACTCTTAAGTGAAGCCCTTCCGCTTATCATCCCAATGGCCTACACTGGAGATGGTGTTAGGAACGACATTTTCAATATTCTTGCCTCACAACCTAACAATCATTTGAAGCAGGATCTAAAGAATAAGCTAAGCATTATTGTACTTGAAATAGTAAAGTGCACGGACTTATCAAAGGAGCTGCCCATTCTCGATATCTTTAATGATTCAAAGGTAGCACTAAGTCTTGTTGGATCCGACTCCAAAGTACTTGAACGCTCAGGTGAGACCACCATTTCTCTCACTTCTAGTTTGGAGTTGATCAAAAAGATGGTACACAAGTATAGCAAAGATGCGGGTGAATTTTGGTCTTCAAAACAAGTTTACTTTATGATCAGGCGTTTATCTCTTTCATTCAAAGATTGTTTAAACGTTGACCAACGAATTCTCCTACTCCGGAAGCTCAAATTGGTTTTGATTTTGGGAAGTGGTAAAATGACCTTTGAAATAGGCAGAATTATCCTTGAAACTATATGCTGGCTTGTTGAGGAGCAGGAGTTATGGGATGATGCGTTCGCATTTATTGGAGCACTCAATATCGAAAAATTTCACAGATACCCAGAGTCTCAATGTATCCCATTAATTGTGAAGGTTTTGAAGTCATTGTTGCAGGTGGGCACCTCACTCGTCAAATATTCAGCTAGTCTACAAGGCATTCAGGGTTACGTGGACGAAATGGACCCAGATCGGAGCGTATTCAGCATCTTGAAATGTGCTGTAGGAGTCTTGCTAGTGAAGGAACCTCGTATTGGGTTGAGCAGAATACACAAGTTTTTGAATGATGAAGATGAGATGGCCATTTTCTCTCAAAAGTCTGGTATTTTGCTGTTGGTTTCGTCTATATTCCCATTTGTTGAAACCTCTGCAGAACCAATTGACCCGCAAACAAGAATAGTTGAAGTGCTTCTCAAGACATCTAGTGCGGAAATTGCAAAACAGTCCAAAGAGTATAATATTTGGACTTGCGAGTATTTGGCTCAGTACTATCTTATTGGTGGACTCATCAAAGATGAAGGACAACTACTTGAAAGTGAAGAACACCACGACTTGAGCGAGACTGATTTCGAATATGAAATCAACTTCTTAGACTCAGTCTTGAGAAAAATTATGAAATATTTGGAACAGAATAATGATTGGGCAATCAGTGCATGTGCAGAAACAATTTTGGGTGCACTCATACACCTGTATGAAGCTGACAAGAAGGAAACTGATAAGTTTATAAGCTTTTCGCTGTTCTTCACCGAGTTTGCGGACTATATCCTACCGCTTGATTTCCATTCGTGTATCTTGTTGAATGATGATTCAGAGATCAACTTTTTGGGTGATAAGATAGACGTTGTAATCAGTAACCTTGATACGCTTGTGTTCAGTGAAGCGTTCAGTTTGTGGACCACAAAATTACTCTTGGCTTTACTTCAAGAGATTTCTATCTTCACCAGTATCGCTCCGCTCCTTTCCAGTTTTGTTATTAAGGTTCCCAACTTTGCTGCTGAAGCATTGCCATTCTTTGTGTGCTTCTACGTGAATATCAAGGGAAAAGAAGGTGCTGCAACAATTGCGTCTTTGATGCTGGGATTTTCTGTATTGCACTCGAAAGATTCACAGGCAATTGAGTTATTCATCCGCATTCTACTTATGTTACGGATAGGGGCTAAGAAGGGAGTTCCACACTTCGCTGATGTGATTAATTCTGTGGATTTCAGTGAGTACTACCATTTGGCGACTCGAACAAAGCTCTACAAAACAGCACTTCTACTTTTTGAAGAGTGGAAATATACCTCACTGGATAAATCAATCACAGCTCACGATTCCAAAACGTTAACTAGGGTGTATCAAGGTATTGATGATAACAACGACGACTTGATGTATGGATTGCCTGCCGAGACTTCTGTCGAATATGCGTTCAATTATATCAAGCGTGGCGATGAATCGTCAGACCAACTCAAGTACAGCAGTGCTGTTTACGATTCCCACATTTCCTTGAACACCGAATACAAAACGTCGCCTATACTTCTGTCTATGCTCCACAATGGACTAATGGGTGTTTCAAGTTTGATCAGCAAGTCCACTCAAATCAGAAATGAGGACAGCTATGAATGGGCATGGAAATTGAACCGCTGGGAGTTACCAGTTTCAAGAGACGCTGTTGAAGATCATGAGATTATCTACAAAGCATTGAAGCAAGTTCATGATTACCCCTCAAGGACCTCTGCGATTTGCCAAGATATGGCTCTAGATGTTTTACTGAAAAAGGATCAGATTGTTTTCAAGCTAAAGGACATCCCTAGGTGGTTGAAGTCGTTGGCGGTTATTCTGAGCATGGACTCTTTGTTGGCCACTTGCTCCACAGATGATTTATTTGATAGGGTATCTGAATATGATAAAAAGACGAAATGGTTTGAAAAAAGCGACATCTCTCTTTCTGAGAATATCTTATTATCTCGCCAGGTAACCTTGCAATTGATGACAGATTTCCCTGCTGTTCTTCAAAACTCCAGCTCCGAAAATCTATGGCTAGGTGCCATCAATGAGTTGGCCAGATTCAACAACTTGGCTCGGTTCTCGAAAGCACAGCAGAAAATGGTGAGTTCGACAATTCTCATAAGCGAGATTGCAAAAACCAAGTACTTTTTTCTGCCTATGGAGAGTGCAATCTCGAATTTTTCTCGCTTTCAAGCTGCTTGTACCCTTTGGTCGCAAGGTCAGACAAGCCTTCCCGTCGTAATGCTCAAAGACATCTTGAAGGATGTAGATGAAAAAGAATCAAACATTGACTTTCCATTCGATAACGTGAGCATCGATAAAACCTTGATAAGTGCTAAAATGGTTGGGTGGATGGCTGATTCTAGGCAGGAACTAGCTGCTACGATAATGGAGCAGTATGTTCTCCCAACTGCATCGGAAATGGCTACTCAAAGTCTCAAGCATTTAGATCAGCAAGCCAAAGTATACCTGCTATTAGCTCATTTCTGCGAACAGCAGTACAAGTCTCGTGGGTTGGTTGAGGAAATTGCTAAGTTGGAGAAGAGAGTCAGTGACAAAAAGATTGAAATAGATGAGCTCAAAATCCATTACGGGAAGACTTCTGTTCCTTCTCAAGAAAAGAAGACAGTTCAAAAGTTTTATGGAAAATTGAAGAGTCAATTGAAGGCTGAATCATCATATTTAGAGGTGATGCAGACAAATCAGCAGCAGTTTTCAAATAAGGCTGTTGAATTCTACTTGAAGAGCGTTTTGAATGCTCCCAACGACGACAATGACGAGTCCTTGGACAAATTCTTCTCTTTGTGGTTGGAGCACTCCGAGAACGAGGAACTCAACAGCTCATTGAAGGAGGATATCACAAGTTTACCCACCTATAAATTTGTTAGTTGGAGTACGCAGTTGATATCTCGTCTTTCTGTTGAAGATACACATTTTCAGATTATGCTTCAAGGACTCATAGTCAACCTCTGTGTTGATCACCCATTCCACACCTTGTATCAGTTGATCTCGATAAGAAAGCATGCGAACTTCGCCCAAGAGAGTGCTAATCCGATATTGATTGCTAAATCGACCACTGCTAACAAGATCTGGCAGCAGCTTTTAACCAAATCAAAGGAATTTGTTAGTAAGATATTGAGTCCAGTTGAGCTATTTTGCGAAGAAAGCATTGCTTTGTCTTTAACAAAGAATTCCAGAGGGAAGTCTATCAACATTGATAAAACTAGTAATGGGAACTTTTGGATGAATGAGTTGCCCCGTATCCCTCCTCCAACCAAAAGTTTACCCATTGACAACACCATGAAGTACCAGAATTTGCCCGTTTTTGTTAGTATGGACAGTAAAGTTCTGATTGCAACCTCGGGCTTAAGTTTGCCTAAGATTGCGAACTTTGTTCTATCTACTGGAGAGCAACATCGGATGCTCTTCAAAAGTGGAACGGACGATTTAAGACAAGATTCTATCATGGAACAGGTATTTGAAAAAGTGAACCATATATTTGAGAGGGATCGAGAAACACGTAAACGGCATTTGAGAATCCGAACCTATAAGGCGGTCCCCTTGGGCCCTACTTCAGGAGTGATTGAGTTTGTACCTAATTCGATTGCGCTTATTGATGTTGTGAAGCCGTACCACCAGCTCCATGACCGTATTCGAATAGAAAAGGCCCGAGAGATGATGAAACTGTGCCAGAACAACAATAAAGAAGAACGGTACAAGGTTTTTGAGCAGATCACATCTCAAATCGAGCCATCGTTGCACTACTTTTTCACTGAGAACTTTGTTACTCCAGACGACTGGTTTAGCAGTAGGATCAGCTACACCAGAGGAGTTGCCACCAACTCGATGGTGGGGCACATGTTGGGACTTGGAGATAGG
The DNA here is from genome assembly GCA_030556545.1 of Kodamaea sagamina. Lineage (NCBI taxonomy): Eukaryota > Fungi > Ascomycota > Pichiomycetes > Serinales > Debaryomycetaceae > Kodamaea > Kodamaea sagamina. The sequence continues at coordinate 597,169 of JAKTUG010000002.1, read as the reverse complement.
CACTGCAACAACATCTTGCTAGACAAGCACACTGGCGAGCCGATCCACATCGATTTGGGCGTTGCATTTGACCAAGGCCGCAGATTGCCTATTCCAGAAACCGTTCCATTCAGGTTGACAAGAGACTTGGTTGATGGGTTTGGGTGTTCTGGGGTTGAGGGGGTGTTCAAGAAGTCGTGTGAGCAAACCTTCAGAGTGTTGCGAGAGAACAAAGATCACATTTTGTCGATATTGGATGTTTTGCGGTGGGATCCTTTGTATACCTGGAGTCTTTCGCCGATCAGGAAGAAGAAGCTTCAAGAGGAGGCGGCGGGGGGAGTTCTACCGTATTTGAAGCCACAGGAGGACGGGAGTGAAGCGGGAAGAGCCGTGCTGATGGTGAGCGATAAGCTAGTTGCTGGAGGGTTGAGTGATGAGGCAGCTGTTAGAGAGTTGATTAATGAAGCAACGAGTGTACAAAATCTAGCCTTGATTTATTTTGGGTGGTCTCCGTTTTATTAGAGTATATAGATTACCAAATGGTAGGTTATTAAAAATAGAATTAATGGTTGCAAAAGTTTGATTTTGTAATTAGGTACATTTTCAAATAGTCGAAGATTTATTAATATTGTAGTTGGTGAAACCGTTAGATTCAAGTATGCACTTTTCAGTTGATTTAAGCAAGTCTTGACGCTTAAAAACGTTTGTCCTTGTATGGAACAATGCATTTTGTTCAATTTTCCTTTGTACGAAAAATGGATGCAAAAACAGCAGAGCCGTAGCACATGGTCAATAAGCACAGTGGGGTTTCAGACAAGCGAGAGCAAAGATCAAGCGTGCCAGAATTGAGTTAACAATCGCTCTTCTCTATCTATCCTCAACATTCAGTTAAACTCTAAACATTCAGTTAACCTCTAAACATTGCAGGAGTCCATATCGAGGTACTCATTACTCAAAGACTATATTTCAAGGTACTCTACTACCCTACCCTTTTACGGTGCACTATTATTCAAGGGATTATCTGGCACCTTACAACATTCAAGTCACTTCAATAGTCACGGTAACATACCCCAACTTTATACTATCCAAATTTTCGCTAAAGCCTTGCAATTTTTCTCAATTGCAAAATCACAAAACACCAATATGGAGAACGTCCTTTCAATTCCTCTCGAGATTCGAGAGACCAAAAGCAGTGAATTCATTCAGACAACTAAGTTGTACTTGTACGTGAAGGAGCAGGGAGTGCAATTGTCGGTGACTGGCGTCTACGAAGAAGGAAGTTATCACACTACACTAGACGCGAAAAGTCTGATCTGCAACGATTCAACGACATTGACGAGTGTTTTGCTCGAGGAAGGAGATGGAGAATATGCGTTATCTGGGAAGTTGGTTCAACTGGACTCCGAATCGGAAGAAATAGTTGTTAGTGTTAAAACTAAAGATGAGATTCCAATTACGGTTGGGAGTTTCCAGTTGGGGTTGGAAAATGAGGACGACGGGACAAGTGAGCTGGACTCCTTGTTCAATTGGATAGGTGTTGTGGTTAAGCAGAGGCAGCGGTTGAGAGGAGAGAGTCTGGGGAGGAAAGGGGAGATTGGGGAGTTGGAGAGGGAGGTTGGGGGGATTCAAAAGAGAATGGTAGAGATGAAGAGTGATTATGAGAGGATAATACGGGACATGGAGGAGAAGTTTTACCATTTGCTCAATGCGAAGAAGGACAAGATTTGGGAGATGAAGAGGGAGGAGGCGGTTGGGTTGAATGGTGATTTTGGGAAGAGGGAACGGGAGGAGGAGAGTGAGGTTTGGGTGAAGAGGGAGAGGGTGGATGGTGTAAATATGGAGGAGAAAGTGAAAGAGGAGGTGAAAGAGGAGGTGAAAGAGGAGGTGAAAGAGGAAGTGAAAGAGGAGGTGAAAGAGGAGGTGAAAGAGGAGGTGAGTGAGGTTAAGAGGGAGAGTATGAGTGATTTTGAGATTGTGCGGAGTGTGTTGGGAGTGGAGGGGGGTGGAGAAAGTGTGAGAGAAGTGAGCGAGGGAGAAGAAAGTGAAAAAGTGAATGAAAAGAACTCAGATAGTGAGGGAGATACAGATGAGGATATGGAGGAGAGTGAAAATGAAAGTCCAATTGGTGATAAAAATCCAGAGAGTGAGAATAACGTCTTGAATAATTCAAAGAGTGAGAATGATGACTTCTTGAACAATACAAAGAGAGAGAATGACTTTCTGAAAAATCAAAAGAGCGAAGTGAACAAAAAATCCAATGACAACCTCAACAGCTCCATCATCAAAGACAGTTTCGTAGAAGAACCCGAAACCGACTATTCCGAGGATGAGACAGAAAAGAAAGAGAATGTGCAGAATCCGATGCCCAAAACGGTGCAAAATCTGCAAGCACTGGACGACAAAAACGATTCTGCTACCGACTATGAATCATCAGATGATGGTGTAGGGGAAGTACTGTAATGGATAGTAATTCTGCTGTTAGGTATTCATATCCTGTTAGGTTCTTAGCATTCACTTCAGCACCGTTACGTCCTGGCTATTACCACTCAATCAAAGGGTCCACTAAGCCAGGATTCAGTAATCGCTGCTCATAAATTGTTACTCACTAAATGGCTACTCACTAACTGTTACTCACTAAATTGTTACTCTTGAAATAATCGCTACCCACCAAATTGTTACTCACTAAATTATTACACACTAATTGCTACTCACTAAATTGTTACTCAACAATACTCAACACAACTCAACACTATTCAACACTACTCAACTAATATTCACTATCCACCACTCAACGCTATTGACTATTCACTACTCATTACTCAACCACTTCACTACTCTCACCACTACTCATCAGTACTACCACTACCTGTTTTACATTTATTGACCCATTCTCTTTTACTAACCTACTCTCTCGTTATTAACCACCCACTCACCAACTCACCACTCACTCATTCCTACATTCACCCACTCACTAACCCATTCACCCACTTACTAACTCACTCACTAACTCACTAACTAACTAACTAACTCACTCACTAACTCACTAACTCACTAACTCACTAACTCACTAACTCACTCGCTTCGCTCGTTCGTGGTTCGTCTTTGTGCAGTCCATCGTCCGCTCGATCCACCAAAAATTTTCATCCACCATGAAAAAAAAACTGCGTACACTTGCAAAACGAGTGTCAAAGCATAATCCAGCTCAGAGAGGCGCACCCACAGAGCACCACCAGCAAGCGCTCCCCGAGACCCTTCACTTCACACTACACTGATTTTTCTGCCCCTTCAACCTCAACATGTCATACTATGATCCGTTCCAGGGCATGCCCCAGCAGTACATGGCACAGCCGTATTACCCCCCGTACTACCAGGGCGAGGACGGGATGGTGATGGAGGGCGAGCGCGGGTACGAGCCGTTTGGGTTTGGCGCGTACGACGGCGACGACGCGGCCGGCAGCGGCGGCAGCGCGGGCAGCGTGGGCGGCGGCGAAACAGCGGGCGCGCACGCGAGCGCCGCCGGCTCCAGCCCCGGCGAACATCCATCCGCACGGCACCACCAGGCAGACCCAGACTACTATGAAGAGTACGGTGCGGGTGCTGTTGGCGATTCTACCGGTGCCAACCCCTCCACCAACCACTCCTACAAGAACGATACCTTTGGTATGCAGCGTGGCCTGGGCATGGCTGGCTTGAGCCAGCAGATGGGAGGTCTCAGTTTGGGCCATCAGATTCCGCATCAAATTTCCCAACATCACCAACTTCCTCACCAACTTCCGCAACATCACCAACTTCCTCAACATCACCAACACCACCAACATCACCACCACCAACACCAACTTCCCCAGCACCACCAAATCCAACAACACCAACACCACCACCAGCCAAAAAACAACGCTGCCCCCTCCCGCACCGTATACCTCGGCAACATTCCCGCTGACATCCAGCCCAACGAGTTGCTAGACTACGTGCGCCTGGGCATCCTCGAGAGCGTCAAGATCCTCCCCGCCAAAAACTGCGCGTTCATCCTGTTCATCGACCACCAGTCCGCGCTCTTGTTCCACTCGGACTGCATCCTCAAGAAGTTGAGCATTAAGGGCCACGACATCCGCATCGGCTGGGGCAAGAACTCGTCCATCTTGCCGGCTGTCATGGAGGCGATCCAGCGTGATGGTGCCACCAGAAACGTCTACTTGGGCAACTTGAACAATCCTGTGAATGGTGAGATTATTACTGAGGATGAGTTGAGGGAGGATTTGTCTTGTTATGGTGTGATTGACTGTATTAAGATCATTCCAGAGAAGGGCATTGCATTCATTCACTTTTTGTCCATCTTGAGTGCAATTCGTTGTGTAGCTAACTTACCCTTGAAAGACAAGTACTTGGACAAAAAGTGTTTTTATGGAAAGGATAGATGTGCGTTCATCACCAAAACCCAGCAGCACAATGCTGCGCAGTACTTGGGGTTGGCGCCGGGCATGGAGCACATTGTGACTGCGGCCGACCGCGAGTTCATCTCGTCGGCGTTGGTGCAGCAGTCGGCCGCGGCCGCACAGATCGCCACGCAGGCCGGTGGTGCAAACAACTTGGGCAACAGAACCGTCTACTTGGGCAACTTGCACCAGGACTCTCTGGTTGAGGAAATCTGCAATGTTGTCAGAGGTGGCCTCTTGCAGAGCATTCGCTTCTTGAAAGAGAGACATGTCTGCTTCATCACCTTCATCGACCCCATTGCCACCGCCCAATTCTTTGCCATGTGCCAGTTGCACGGCTTGACCATCCACAACCGCCGCATCAAGGTGGGCTGGGGCAAGCACTCGGGCCCGTTGCCCAACGCGCTCTCCCTCGCCGTCTCCAACGGCGCCCTGAGAAACATCTACATCGGCAACATTGTCGACTTTGACTACTACAACCCCACCAAGTTGCGCGACGACTTCTCCAAGTTTGGCGACATTGAGCAGATCAACTACCTCGAGGAGAAGAACTGCGCCTTCATCAACTTTGTCAACATCGCCAACGCCATCAAGGCCATCGACGGCATCAAGTCGTTTGGCGACTACAAGGCCTTGAAGATCAACTTTGGCAAGGACCGCTGCGGCAACCTCCCGCGCCAGTTCCAGAACAACAGCCAGAACAACCAGAACAACATTCCGCAGGCCCTCCCGCAGGGGGGCGCCTTGTTGGACTCCCTCTCGGCCCACTCCTTCTCGGACAGCGAGTTCTTGAACGACCACCAGGAAGACTTGGACCACGATGAGGATTAGACTCGAACCAAAAAAATTTGCATCGATTAAAACACTCGGGCTTGATCTCGATGAGTTTATGACTTTTCCATTTCCTTCAATTTGCCTTTTATTTTATTCTCCTGCTTATTATTAGTTTTACCTTTAAGGAACGGTGTACATTTACTTTTGCTTCATGCTAGTTTTATTATATACATTTTATTATAGAGGTGTAGGTTATGGATAGTTTAGATTTAAATGTTTCAATTGGGGTTTGAATTTTAAATTCACTTTGTTTGGTCTCATTTGGAGATGTCTTGACAATATCGTATCAAACTATCATATCAATAAATCTCAATGTATATTAATCAGGACCATAAATTTGGCAGTATCTCAATCAATATCATGTAATGCTGCAATATCTACAGCATATCATATAGTACTGTAATATTTAAACAATGCCATATAATACTGATCTATCAAAAGTGATTTCATATAATGCAACAATATCTAAACCAATATCGTATTAAAACTGCGATATCTTAATCACCATCATATTAATCTGCGATATCTTAATATTTTAGTTTCACTGCAAAATCTTTATCATATAATGCCGCAATATCTTCACCAGTACATCACCATATCTCAATTTCCATTTTATTGGTACAGCTTATCCTCACAAAATGAACATCTGATTGTCAACACTGCGATATCTTTATCATATTACATCAATACTGCAATATCTTAGTCAATTTTAAATCAATACAGCGGTATCATAATCAATATCTTAAATACTGTAATACCTCAAATATCATACCAATATTGCAATATCTAATTCGATATGTCCAAATCTCATTTTCAAGTATATGATGTTCCACTAACCACACACGACTTCAGCCTTATGGTTTATCTCTGCTACTCACAATTTTTTAACCAATGTCACTAAATCTCATTCAATCACAGCATTTTCTCACAAATTGGTATACTTCAGTCAATTTCACCATGACTTTCAATTCCCCTAAATCAGGTAAATATTAACCTATACGATCACCAAGTCTCAATTCCATTAATCAGGACCATTCACAATGCAATGTCTAGTTAATAGCACATCAATAAATCTTATTCATTTCCATCAAGATATCAGGATCTGCAATCTCTTAATTCATATCATAAATCTTATCATTTCCATTAATCAGGGCCATTCTCAACCAATATCACATTGAAATTAAGAAACAATATAACATTGTTTCTAATTTTCCAATAATCAGGACCTTTGACAAACTGAATATTAACCAATTTCATCAATAAAACCACTTTCGATTTACCAGGGCCGTTCATATTACATTTTCTATGTCAATTTCACCATGACTATCAAGTTCCATTAATCAAGCCATTCACATACTGAATATCTTAATCAAATCCAATTTCCATTGTCAAGGCCATTCGCAAACAACAATAAACATCATCACTCCAATTCCCATTACTTGAATACCAAAACACCTCACTCTTTATATTTTAATCACCTTTTACAAACTAGGCAATATCTTAATCAATATCACCATCACCATAAAACCAATAACTAACCCCGCGGTAGCCTTGATCAAAAACATAAACCCAATCTTGTACCCAGTCTTGTTCTCCACATAGTTTGTCAAGTTCTTGTTCAAATTGTTGAACAAATTCGCATTCTTTATCATACTCTCACTCGTCTTCTCCACCGTCTGCGTATCCAGAGCCAAGCTGTTTGCAAACTTGATGCTCGACTCCTTCAACACCTTGGTCATGTCGAGCAACTCCGCCACAATTGTCGTCTGAATCGACTCGTTGTACTCGTTCTGCTTGTGTGCCGTGTCCAACATCTGCGTCAGGGTCCCCCCCGACAAGAGACGCTTGCGCAACGAGTTCAAGTCGGGCTCCTTCTCCTCGAGCGCGATGCTCTCCTCGGCCTCCGGCAGCGGCAGCGCCACCCGCTCGTGTTCCCTCTCAAAGCTCCGGATCAACTGCTCATTCACGTAGAGCTTCTCGTCGATGAGCAGGTTCAACAAGTGGTTGACGGCCTGCGTCTGCTGTGGGTCCTGCTGCTTCAAGAGCACCAACTCGCGCTTGATCTGCTGTAGCTTGTACTGGTTCACGTGTGGCGACACCGTGGGGATGTGGTTTGAGTCGAGCGACACTATGTCTGGGATGTTCATCGACTCCACCTCTCGCTTGTGGTGGAGGAGAATGGCGTGCGCGGGCATGTCTGTGCTGCTGGTAGGGGTGTCTGTTCTCGGTACTGGTGAGTTACGCTCCCTGAAATCTTTGATGTGCTCAAGGGAGTAGTCTTTTATTTGTTCTAGTGTCAATTCCTTGAAGGTTTGTTTGATTTGGTTGATTTTGATTTTCTCAATTGAGATTTTGTTCTTTTTGAGAGAGTTTTTGATCTGGTACATGGTGGGCTGGGGAGCGATTCATTTGGTGATCCTGAGTATTTAACAGTTTTGGAGCAACACATGGTTGCTCCCAGTGAGGTTACGAGTTAGCAATCTTGAGAACGGTTTTGAAATGAGCCTTGAGGATGGAGATGAGATGTTGCTCGGGTTTATGAAAGTTTATTAATGCTGAACTTTTCCTACTCTTTACGACACTGTAATTAGATTTCGTGTCTTTACTACGCTCGCTTTGATACGCGTACACTCTTCAACGCCGTTCCGCACTCTTTTCAACGCAGCATAGTGCTCGTGTTTTAGCAGAGAGATCTTTGCCCCTGCTGTTTTACGGTTAAGAGTCAACAGTGCCGTGCGGATTCTGCCTTTCTGTCTTCTGTAACACTCTGTCTTTGAGTACCCTCATCTGTAATGCAACCTCCAGTTGAAATTGCCACCACAATTGAGCATCTTCCGCACCAAGACCTCAAAGTAACTCCCGTTGTTTTGTAGACCACGATTGAGTAGAAAATTGCACGGTTGCAAATTGAGGAATGCTCAATTGAGAAGTCAATTGAACTCAATTTCCAAGTTCAGCCCACCAACCACACTCTCCACAAAAAACGCCAGGTGTTGTGTTCTCCTACCTCAACCTCCATTCAAAATAATCGCCAATTTACCGTAAACTCAAAGCTAACACTGCATACCTGATTGTGCAATTGCATAATTTGTTGCGGTTTAGTCAAACTTATGAAAGATAAGAAATGGGTACAAACGGTCGTCTTTATAACCCCATGAAACTTCGAGAGGCATTGGGAATTCAAGTGAGTGGGATGCAGTGCCGGTTGTTGGTTTTCTTGGTGATAAAGATTTTTCAGATTTCGTTGTGTCATTACGACGCCAAACGTGCATATTTACCAAGATCGTTCCTAAGGGTACAGAAGTGTTTATGGGCAAGTCTACCATTTTCGAGTGTAGTCTGATTGTCTCTTCGCTGAGTATTTTACTTTTCATTAACTTTAATGTTATTTAGTGTTTATGATTCTATCACTGTTCACATGCAATGTTCATTGGAAAAGTCATTAATCACTGTCACTTTTCATTAATTCTATCACTAGTTTGTCTTTTATTTCTATCACTTAAAATTCATTAATTCTATCGCTAATTCACTCTCATTAACTTTGTCCCTAATTCATTGTCGCTACTATTAATTCTATCTCTATACACCGTTACTATTCACTGCTTTTAATCACTATTTCGTGTCATTATCTACCACACGAATTCACCTCTCTATCCATTGTCATCCCTCTACCATCTCTAATTCACTCACATCACTAACTCAATTTCCCTAGTCTGTCATTTCCGTCGCTAATTCTGTCACTAATCTGCCATCACTAATTCACCGCACAACCACTAGCTCAAAGTCCGTTCACTGTCATCCTACCACTAATTCACAGTCACTACCACTAATTCACAATCACTACCATTAACGTCACTACCACTAACCACCCTCACTACACTAATACCTCAACTCAACACCCCTCTTGTGATTCACTCTACAATTTCATACAATTTCATACCTACATGATGATACTTCCACTCTCTACAGCTCTCAATATGTCAGCCCAACTACTATCAAACAACGACCAACTTTAAACAGTCGTGGTTAGCGAAAAAGGCTCTTCCTCTCTGAGACCACCGCAGACACGCTCATCAACAGCCCCCACCCAGCAGCACGCGCTAGAACAGCGCATGCCCCCGGCAGAGACTCCCTCCGTGCCAGTGCAAGTGACCTCGCTGAAAAAAAAACTTCTTCTCCGCGCTTTTATTTGGCAACAGTCGTGCACGCGCAAAAGAGCTCGCAATCAAAAATAGATAACATAACCCATCACATGACCCGCCTTTGCTGTTGTTGCTGTGGAACTGCTATTTGCGGTGGTTATCGGTCTATTAACGGCAATCAAGTGAACAGGTATGTCAAGTGAACAGGTATGTCAAGTAAACAGGTATGTCAAGTGGCCCAGTCGTGTGGCCCAGCTATCAGTCAAGTCCACCCAAGTCGCGGCAGCGACTTGGTTGCCACTATCTACCTCACCCGTTTCATGAGCAAAAAGAAAAAGGGCCTGCAAGCTTTGTGATGGGTCAGTTTTGTGCACAAGTCAAATTCTAAGGCCTTACCTTATTTGTGTGTGATTAGCTTATTTTCGATAGAGAATATAAATAGCTTGGGTTGTCCTCACACGGGGCATATTTTCGCTACTTTTTACATATTGTCATGAGAGCGGTACACCTTGTGGTGCACCTTGTGGTAACCGTGCTTGGAGTTCGTGGAGACAGCTTCTCACTTCTGGGATGCTATCCGCAGAGTGCGTTGAGCGTGCTGTTATCGGACAACTACTACCTCCAGAGCTCGGGCCACTGTGAGCAGCAGTGTGCTGGGAAGCGGGTTGCGGCGACTTTCAACGGCAAGTTCTGCTACTGTGGGGACCAGGCGCCGGACTCGAGCGATGAAACTGACTCGTCGGATTGCAGTGTCAGTTGTCCCGGTTATCCGTTCGAGACGTGTGGTGGGAGCAGCTACTATCTGGTTTATTTAAACTCAGATGTGCTGGATCTGGGTGTGAGTTCGAGTTCGAGTTCCAGCTCGAGCGCCAGCTCGAGCAGTGTGAGCTCATCAAGTTCGAGTACTTCCAGTACTTCGAGTTCTTCAAGCTCCTCAACATCCTCACTGAGCTCAAAATCCTCCTCAAAATCTTCATCCACATCATCCACATCCTCCTCATCCACATCATCCTCATCATCCTCATCTTCATCCTCATCAGCATCCCTGACAGATTCCAGCTCAGGCCCCCAGGTCACCGTCGTTTCCACCATTCAAGCATCGGGAACCCAATCGGTGATCATCAAGACAATCACACCCAGTGTGTTGCCAACCAGCAGTAGCACCGCGCACAACAGCAGCAACGGCGGCGACCTGAAGTCGCACAGCAAATCGCTACTGCCTGGCGGAATCGCCGGCGCGGTGATTGGGTCGCTCGCTGGCGCGGCCTTGCTCGCGGCACTCATCTTCTTCCTCTGGCGCCGCTACAGACGCGAAGACACAGGCGACTTTGATGATGAGTTCACACTCCTGGGCCCCATCAGCGAGAAACCCGTCGTTGCCGACAACGGCCTGCTGATGGACCCAAACCCGTTCCTCCTCGCAGGCGGCTACAACAACTTCGACACGCACCAGCAGCAGCACCTGACGGGGCTGGAAAACTCGCATAATAGACAGTCGTCGGTGGTGTTGGCCAACGAGCCGCACCTGTACCTGCAGTTGGCGTACGCGTCGCTGTTGGCGCCCACGAGTAATAGCGACCTGAACGGGCATCTGAGACTGACGCTGAACGGGCTTGGGGGGGTCTCGGGCAACGGCCACAGTACGCACAAGCTGTTTTCAGAGAAGGATTTCTACGACATGGGCTTGCCGGTGCCGGAAATGGGCAGGAGAAAGTTGAGTAATGGGCTGTTGCCGGACATGATTGCCAGGCAACCGGGGTCCTTAAAGGTTGTAAATAATTAATGGTTTGGTGATTAGAATAAAATGATTCATGATTAGGGATGTATTGAGATTAATATTTATTGGGAGTTATCTAGAAGTCACAAATATAAGGATTATCGAACTCACAAATTAAATTAGGACTATCGAATTCACATATAAAATTAGGTTATCGAACTCACAAATTAACATTCAATATTCAAGAAGAAGAGAACCCACAATTAACTAGAACATAGTAGACTCACAATTTTCAAGAACTCACAAGAGTAAGTAAATCTACAATTTTCAACAACCCAACTCACAATTTCAAAATCTCATAATCTCAAATTTTCAGAACAATAATCACAATAAACTAAATATCCCATTGAAACAACCTCAACAAAACTTCGCAACCTAAATTTTCTTCACTTGCAGAACAAACTCTAGTCAACTCAGCCCCAGCCACATAACCCATCGAATCTCCCCAGAAAACACATCCACGTATCCTCGCCAGTAATCACAATTATAAGCGTACCCGCAAACTCGGCACTCGTGTTAGGAAACCCTCCTACCCTTTTCGGAAATCGCAATCGACACCTAAAGGGCCAGATTCAAGCCCAAAGCTCATCGATGCCCGCCTGATCCTCAGACACCCCTGGTCGTATCACCCCAGAGATCGGTGCACTTTGCCGAGGGCTCCACTGGAACGCTCGGTCGCCTGTGCAGGTGAAATCAACGTGGAGACACATGTAATTGCACTGAATTTGGTACGCGAACCGCGATCTATCCCTGTCGGGGCGTAGCTATAACTGGCAACAGAATAAACTGAAGATGATCAGTAATGCCGATCAGCTGAGCCTTCACTCCCTACAGAGAATGCTCTAAACGTCGCTTGCTCATAATAGCCTATCCTTTACAAGAATAGCTTATTCCTAAATAGCGTAAGCTTGCACGCCGTTTTAACTTTCGTTTGCGAAACAAAGCTACACGATCGCTCAAGTTTCAGCTGTTTCACATTGTCTGGGCCCTTTAGAATCGTCGGTGACGTATTCAGGAACCGTCGCAAAAGAATACACTGACACAATCGGCGGTAGTTGCGTGTCGAAAAACGTCAAGCGCGCACGTGCACATAGCGCTCGTTAGGGCTCGCGCCTCGACGTTTCCCAAAAGTTCTCCACGTGTACTTTATCCCGTGATCACTCTCTCTTGTCGCACCAGGCAGCGATGAAAAATTTTATTAAAATCGCTTCAGTCTTCTTCTACCACACACTAATAACAATACAACATGTCTGGTTCTGGTGCTTCCGGTAACAAATTCCGTATGTCTTTAGGTTTGCCAGTTGGTGCCGTCATCAACTGTGCGGACAACTCTGGTGCTAGAAACTTGTACATCATGGCCGTCAAGGGCGTCGGTGCTAGATTGAACAGATTGCCAGCTGCCTCTGCTGGTGACATGGTCATGGCCACCGTCAAGAAGGGTAAGCCAGAATTGAGAAAGAAGGTCATGCCTGCCATCGTTATCAGACAATCCAGACCTTGGAGAAGAAAGGACGGTGTCTACTTGTACTTTGAAGACAACGCCGGTGTCATTGTGAACCCTAAGGGTGAAATGAAGGGTTCGGCCATCACTGGCCCAGTTGCCAAGGAGTGTGCCGACTTGTGGCCAAGAATTGCTTCGAACTCTGGTGTTGTTGTTTAAGAGGATATATTAATAAATGTATTGATAATAGCAAGAATAAGCGAGATAGTGAATGAGTGTAGGTGTAGAATGATGATTTGATCTGAATGGGGTTAGTTTGATGGCACGATCAATCAAATATTGAATGAAAGTAGTTTAATGGTACACTTTCTCGTAGAGCTCATCGTAAATTTCGAGAGTACTGATTAGGTAATTTTGTTTTATTGGCTGCAAATAAACTATATGAATTGTTTAGTGTTGTAAGGTGGAAAGACTTAATAGTATTAGTGAACCCTCAGATGTACCAATTTCTTGTTTATTCCTTATAACGGATCTCCTGGCATCATTTTCACCACTCTTGATAATCGCATCGAAAACAGTTAATGTAATACTTGTACTCTGCCTCTATTCACTAAACTACACTTATCAGCACCTATTATCAATTCGCTGTAGTATTTCCAATCCACCTTCTATTTCCTATCCACCATGTATATTCACCACACTACCCTATATACCCCAAGCAAATCCACCATACTATTTCCTACTACTACACCATTCCCTTTCTCCCTACAAATTTCCCCCATTTTCAGTAATATTAGTAGTGACATTAATGACATTTATTCATTCTTACATATGCCAGTGTCAGGAGAGCAATATCACTACTCTAGCGTCAGTGATCTCTTCTGTAATCTCAATCGATAATCTCAGTCGATAATCTCAATCAATAATCTCTCCAATGATTTCAATCAATAATCTCAATCGATAATCTCAATCAATAATCCCAACCAATAATCCTAATCAAGAATACACTCTTATTGCCAGTCTCATCATCTCTTCAGTACCACGAATCTCAATCACTCTCACGAAACATAACTTTTTCACCCCTCACTCACTCAATCATTCTCACTTTTACCAAATAGAACATTAACTTTGAACCAATGCTCTCGATAAGTCGACTAAAAACCATTCCAATTAAACTACCAGAAACTTCATATCTACACCTCAATCCTCATTATGCGCAAAATAATCAAATCTTTTATCCTATATATCCTATGAGTCTGAAATTGATTGCAATTCAAACGGATTCAGATTAGTACAATGTGAGCGAATCAGCAATGAACAATCATAATGTCACTATTTCTTACTGTCAGTGTTCAGATATATAAGTGCATTATCTCAATTTCATTTTTACTTGTTTTGAGAATGAGAAGTGCAATCTCACTCATTAATGATTATTGATCTCTCGCTCATTTACTCACTTCATAACTCACCATCTACTCACTCACTCACTCACTAAATCACTCGCTACGCTCGCTCGCTCGTTCGTTCGTATGCACAACACAGAATCATCAAACCTCAAACCTGAATCTCCCTGTATTCATCCCTATCACTTTTCCCCTCCCTTCTTCTCATCCTCATCCTCCGTATCAATCTCCTGACTTTGCAACGTCAAAACCTCCTCATTATCCTCTCCCCTCGCAGCCGCATCCACCGACGCTTCCGTGTCCAAGTGCAAATCAAGCTCCGACGGCTTCACACTCACCGCCGACGACACATCCGGTAACCCAGTCGGATACGGCAAGTGCTCGCCAAACTGCGAGTGCGCCACCAGCACTGGCACCTGTCCCGGCACTAGCTGCTGCTGATACTGCGGAAAGTAGTTTGCAGTGTTTATGGTGTACGGCAACGGGGACCCTGGCGCCGCGTAATGCTGGGTGTTGTTGGAGGTGGACCTGTGCAACTGCTCCGCAGCTGTCTGAGTCGAGTGTGTGGGCTGGATCGGCGCCTGCTGCGCTGGTGGCTGCGGCAGTGCAGGAAAGTACTGTGGTTGCGGCTGCTGCTGTGGCTGTTGCTGTTGCTGCTGTTGCTGACTCGGCGGCATGCTTGGCGTCAACGTAAAGTACTGCTGTTGGACCGGGTCGTAAAACTGCGGCTGCTGGCTGCCCTGCGGCGGTATATAGTACTGGAAGTTCTGCGGAGTAAGGAACTGGCCACCGTTGGTGGATGGCGTGGCCAACGACCCCGGATTCATGTACTGCAACGATACCTGTCTGTTTGGCTGGAACGACAGCACCTGTACCTGGGGAATATCCTGCTGTAAGTGCTGGTCGTGCTGGTGGAGCGGATTCTCGAACGGATGGTCGTCTTCTGGGTCCTTTTTCGGGGAGTTGACGGGCGTGCGTTTTTCGTCGTCGTGGGTTTCCACTGGGGTGATGATAGTGCCGTCGCTGTTGATCATGTTGGCCAAACGCGGCGACTGGTTGTTTTTCTGCGAGAAGGTCAGCGACAAGCGGTTTGCGTTGATGATGGAGGTGGCCTGCGACAACGGCCTCTGTCTGACGCTTCCCAAGTGGCTGTTGTTTCTTCTGACGGGGGACGAGTTTATGCGCGGCGAGTGGGCGGTGGTGTTGATGGACCGCGACGTGGACGCGATGCTGGAGTGGCGCGAAACGCGCTTGGACGAGTTGGGCGACGTCGCCGCGAGTGCGTTCGAGCTCGATACGATCTCAGGACGATTTTTGTCCAAGTATCTTGCTCTTGCCGATGGTGAACTCATTCCGGTGAGCGTTTTGATGTCGTTGTACCAGTCTATCATGCTTTTGTAGGTGTCTGTGCGGAAGACCCAGTTGTGAGTTCTGTTCATCAATCCGCTTGACAGTTTGGAGGATAGGATGAACTTGTAGACTCCGCCGGCCTTTCCGTCGTCCTTGGAGTGTTCGGTAACTGTGCACGAGTCCAACAGAAGTGACATGGCTGGAGTCTGGTCCTTTTTACGGTCGGCAGTCTTGAACTCGTGCAAGTAGTTGCACGTTAAAACGTACCAGCCCAGTGAGTAGCTCTTAAGGTACTTGGACCTTCTTTCCAAGAAACCTTCACGAACAGCACGGTTGACCGTCGAGCCAAAGTTGGGGATGTTCAAGTCGGCCACTTTCCGCGACGGGAAGGACAAGTCGATGAAACACCCGGACTTGACCAGCGACGTGCTCTGGCTCAACGCCAGCACCGTCACCGACGCAGAAGGAAGGTTTCGCGAAATAAAGGAGTCCCACTCAAAGTTCAGTTCCTTGCTCAAGAACCCGTTGTTGAGGTTGTTCAATAAAAAGTTGGCAAAGGTGGAGTTTTCATTGTCCAACAAGTTTAAAAACAGCGAAAAGTAGTTTTGGATTTCCAAGACAATTATCGACTCCAACTTCGCACCCGAGTTTTGCAAGTTCGCGTACGCTTCATACAAGTAATGCTCCTCGTTCAACTGCCTCTTGAGCTGTCTCTCAAGCCTAATTTTGACCAAGTACGGGTCGTACTTGCCGTGGTCGCTCGAGACCGACGGGTCGTGGTGGTGCGCGGACAGCGCGGACGACGCGCCCTCCAACTTGTTCGAGAAATCGATCGCCTGGTGGTACATGTTCAACAACAGCTTAGTTTCCGCAATCTCCTTACCCAAATTGGTCTTAAAATCGTTCAGCAAGTTCTTGATTTCCTTTATCTTGACGAGCAAGTCCTTGCGCAACTCCTCCAACTTGGGGACGATGATGTTGTTGATTTCCTTGAGCGTTTTCGATGCGTTGGCGACGTTTTGCTGGTGGTACTTTGTGAGGATGTTGGGGATGTCCTGGACGGAGCCGTTGCCGACGGGGAGGAAGAACTTGGCGGCGCTGACCTCGTCCTTCTGGTGGTGGGCGTGGTGGGCGGCTGCCGCGCCCGCCGGCGGCGACGCCGGCGACGTGAGCGACGAGCCCACCGCGTGCTGGAGCCGCATCTGCTGGCGCACAATCTCCTCCTGGACCAGCGCGTACTCCTTGAGGTACGTCACCAAGTCCTTGATCACGGCACGCCATGCCTGGAACCGGTCCGCCATCACCTCCGTCGGATAGTCCGCCAAGCTGTTGAACGTGTACGGTAGCGACACCACTGCCGGGTTGTTGTGGTCGACCATGCTAAAGAGTGTTGCTTGTTTTTTTATTCTGCCTGTTTTTTTCGTTGGAATTGAACTACTGATAAACCTTTGACAGACGACGCAAAATTAGTGTGGAATTACTGAAAACACTGGGACAATGGTTAGCGAGGAATATGAGAGGGAGAGTGTGAACTGTGACGAGTTATTGTTGGGTGAGGTGGGTGTGGTGGTGCTTGTGGTTTTAGATTGTTAGTTCTGTTTAGATGTTGTTAGTATTTGTTAGTATTTGTTCTGTTATGGTAATTGTGGAGCGTGGATGTTTTAGTGGAGCATTTTGGTGCCTGAGATTGTGACGATGAATATAGAGGGTACGACTTTATGATATCTTCATATTTATGATGCTACATCTTTATGTACAACTTTATGATTCTTATGATACATCTTTATGATTCTTTATGATTCTTTATGTTCTTTATGTTACAGTTAGATAACATCTAAATTAATCCAAATGATAAAATGTTAATTACATCATTACACTCAAATTTATTAAGTGAAATTCACATGAATCACTCACTTCTCCTAATAATCTTTCTCATCTGAAGCCTACTATAAGGAACATCAAACTGCTTGCAGTATTTAATAGTTTGTGGATTCTCCCAGTACTGTAAAGGAATCTCACCTTTATTCTGCAAAGTCCCAGGTGCTACTCGCTTAAACAGTGGGTGTATCTTCAAGTCAGTGCGCACAAACTGGGTCACTTGTTCGTCCACCAATTTCCGCAACGATTCCGCAAGCGTAAACCTGGAAGCGTCGTGTAAGATAGCATGCATGTCTAGCACTTTGAACTCGTCCGCGTGGTGAAGTAGATGCAGCTCGACTACGCGGTTGATTACAATGGCGCGCTTGTCGTGGTAGAGGCCGGACACGTTGATGGACGGGTGGCTGGGGTCGGACGCTTCCATCTTGAGGTACTGGAGGTGCTGGCGTTTGGGGAGGCATTTGTCGAGGGCTAGAAAGTGGGTGGAGCAAAATTTGGGTGGTGTATTCTGAGTATTGGACTGATCTGAGTCTGTGATCTGATTGTGCACGTCCACATCTAGTTTTATTTCAACTGTATTTTCCATTTCGTCCATATCTAGTTTTATTTCATCTGTATTGTCCATTTTCAGGTCTTGGTCCATATTCAATTCTATCTCTTCTGTATTCGTATGAATTTCTTCTTTATTAGTATGAATTTCACTCTTCTTCGTATCCACCTCACTTATATCCATATCCAAATCAATCTCTTCTCTGTTTTCGTTATCGTTCTCTATTTTCTTATTCTCTCTAATCTCACTGTCATTCACTGTAACCACAATTTCTGCACTCTTCTCTCCATAATTCACTCCATTCTTATCTGTATTCTTCTCTCCTCGATTCACTCCATTCTCATTTTCTGTCTTCTCTCCTTCATTCATTCCATTCTCATTTTCTGTCTTCTCTCCTTTATTAACTTCATTCTTATCTCTTTTCTTCCCTCCCTCATTAACTCCATTCTTATCTCTTTTCTTCCCTCCCTCATTACTCTCTCCACTTTCATGAACAACATCAGCCTCAAACTTAACATGCAAATGCGATGAAAACCAATACCTAGGCTTCAACCTCCTCAACAACTCCCTGTTCAACGGACTCCCTAACTCCCCCCTCTCAATGTCCTTCTTGAAAAACGGCTTCTTCTTTATCAACCCTCTCACATTCCCATGCTGCTCAACATTCACAGGCCAGTCATGGCTAACCACTACATCTGGCGACTCCAAAAGAAGCATTTTCAAGTAGTTCTTCGGCTTCGTGTGGTATATAGACCGGAGTGTGGACTGGTCATACGGCAATCTTTCGTCTGCAATCGTATTTCTGAGAAACGACTCTCTGTTGTAGATTCCACTCCAGCCACTAAAGTTCACTCCACGGAACCAAACGCTTCCAAACTCTCCGAGATAGTAGATGTTGGGCGCAACCCACCCTCCATACTTGAGCTCCTTGAGGTACGATGACGACTCGTGGTTGCCTCCTATGAATAGAGTTAGCACCGGTGCGGTCTTGGTGCCGCGGTAGTACTCGTGGAAGTCTCCCAATTGGCGGTATTTCGGGGGGACGCTGATAGCTCCATAGTCGCTTTTGTTTCTCAATGCTTGGAAGTCACCGCATATTACGAGCAAGTCGACTTTGTTTAGCTGGGAGTAGATTGAATTGAGTTCTCCATGGCAGCATCCTTGGACTGCTATTTTAATTGTCATTTGATTATTGCAAATTTTTGAAAAGAAGTTGCGAAATATTTAGTTGTATGAGATTAAAATGGATGATAATTTAAAGTTGAAAGAGATGTAAGAGAGGATCGAGTAGAAGGTGTTGAGTTTAGTGAATAAGTCGCGAGCTCACGCTAGAATAATTGTCTGAGTTCTGGTCCAGTCAATTCTCAGTACATTCCTCTTTTTTTTTTTTACCATATTCCTTAACTGACTGAGATAACATGAAGTGTACATTTCACATTGACACATCACTACGTCATTCCTGCCTTCTCATTGAACCTTGACATTATTGACTTTCAAATCACTAAGATAAACAACAAAATACACTCTCACTCGAATAGACCAATCTGAACTACTCCCCACACCCCAAACACCTTGTTTCAATTAGCCTACTGACTAATTTACATTTACAACCACTTCTTTGGTAGAATCTTCTCTTGCAATTTTTAGTTTTGGATGCAAATTTCAAAGTCAGAGCATACAAGAATTCTCAATTCAAATTCACTCTTTAGCACATTCCATTATTCACTCCTAGTCCAGGGCCTCAAGCCCAAATCACTAATCTTAAGCTACCACCCCTGAGATATGCCAATATATTCTTACTAATCCACAATACTCCACACCTAAATCTCGTAATTTACTAATTATCACTAATTCACGTCTTGTTCATTTTCTACAACTACATCATCATTGTTCAACAATGATACACCTCACAATACCACTCGAATCTGTATTTATCTTCTAATACATAGCATACAATTATGTATTTATCTTCTAATACATTGCATACAATTATGCCTTCATCTTCAATTCCACACTTTCTCCTAACCTACATCTCTCATATCTACTCTCATTCTCTACTCTAAAACTTAAAAACATGGTCCTTAGTAAACCCCAACTCAGCAAGAGCCCCAGTAACCTCACCCTGATCAGATGGCGAGATCTTAGGACCGGAAATGGCATTGTACAATGGAGGTGGACCACAGACAAACACCTTGGACTCAAGAGAAGGCTCAGGCAAGTGCTGCTTCAAGACCTCCGCGGTGATGAAACCCTCAACACCGTCCTTCCAGCTCTCTCCAGCCTTGTCAACAAAGTAGTGGATCTCAATCTGGCCGTTGGCCTTCTGCACAATGGAGTCCAACTCCTCCTTGATCAAAATATCTTCTGGGGACTTCGAGCCGTAGAACAACTTCACCTTGGTCTTGTCCTCTGGGTTCTTGTGGATCTCCTGGATCAACTGGTACAATGGCGTGATGCCGGTGCCACCGCCAATCAAGGCAATCGACTTGTACTGGTTTGGCTCCCACTTCCACTTGACCACCGGGCCCTTGAACGACAACGTGTCGTTCACCTTCAATTGACTAATGTGGTTGGACATCTTGCCCCCTGGGTACCTCTTGACGACAAAGTCGACGGTTCCCTTCTGCTCCGGGTCGGAAACCGGGGTGTACGGTCTGATGACGTTGTTGCCCTTTGGAGTCACGTACTTGGTCAACAACAACAGCGCGGTGACCAAGCCAGAAACGTGGTCGTCCAGAGGCAACTGGAATGTGAT
This sequence comes from Kodamaea sagamina, assembly GCA_030556545.1. NCBI lineage: Eukaryota > Fungi > Ascomycota > Pichiomycetes > Serinales > Debaryomycetaceae > Kodamaea > Kodamaea sagamina. The sequence continues at coordinate 576,630 of JAKTUG010000002.1, read as the reverse complement.
GCGTTTGGTGTCGCTGGAGAGGTCCACGGTTTTGGCAACCTTCAAGTCAATCCACTCGTCGCCGCCTCCAAAGGCCTTGGACGTGTCGTTGGAAACGAACCCTCTCGAGAAGTAGTGCGCGGCAATTCCAGCAGAAGTGGCGACTGCGGCAAACGAGAGAAGTGCTCTGCTAGTGGGTGCTCTAGTAATTTGAAACATTGTGAAAAGAATAGATAAACTAACGGAAAATGTGCGCAATCAACTGCCTTTATACTTTTCGGTTGCTGAAAAATTGAGTCCGTTATCGTTGGATTGTGGGGGTAAATAGAGTGGGATGGAAGTGGAAAGTTGGTAAGTTGGGAGGGAGGTAGGCGGCTGGCAAACCTCATCTTGAAGTCGCAACCACGTCAATTGGTCGTAGGATAACCACTCATGTAATTTACTAATACTTCCAGCCACATTTTGCAATCCTGCACACTTTGTAAGATCCCTTCAAGACTATTGGTTGTTGAACTAGGATGGTATTGGACTCTAATAAGCTAGCTAAAGTGTGTCGGACGCTCGTGCAACCGTTGCTGTGGGCACTTCACAAGGGCCAGGCAGGTCGAATTGTGGTTATTGGCGGTTCCGAGGACTACACCGGGGCCCCCTACTTCCTGGCACACCTGGCGCTGCTCGTGGGGGCCGACTTGACCCACGTTGTTTGCGAGCGTCTGGCCGCTGCGGTGATCAAGCTGTACTCGCCGGACTTGATGGTCCACCCGTACTTGTACGACAGCACGTCGATCAAGCAGTTGGGTACGAAAGTCGAGGACTCCCCCAAGGTGTTCGAGCCCAACCAGCAGTTGGACAAGGTTCTCGACGAGCAGGTTTTGCCGCGGATCTCGAGTTTGCTCCAACGGTCGGATGTCGTTGTTGTGGGGCCTGGTTTCGGGAGAGATTTGGTGCTGTTGCGCACGTTGGTGCGTCTTATTGAAGAGATCAAGGTGTTGAACAAGCCGATAATTTTGGACGCAGATGCGTTATATTTGGTGCTGCTCAACCCAGATCTCATTAAGAGCTACAAGAAGGCCGTTATCACGCCTAATGTTGCTGAATTTAAGAGAATTGCGGACGCAATCAAGGTTCCAGTGGACAAAAGCACAATTGGCGATGCGAAAGCGGTGCTGAAGGGGTTGGGCGGCGTGATTGTGGTACGGAAGGGGTTGGCGGACGTGATTACGCGGGGCGGACAGACGTTGGCGGTGTCTGCGCCGCGGTCGCCGAAGCGGGTGGGTGGCCAGGGCGACACGCTCACGGGCGCCATCGCCACGTTGCTCAACTGGTCGTACAACTACGAGAGTGATGAGTGGGCCAAGCAGACGGCCAATTTGGAGCTAGACAAGCAGTTGGTGGCCATTGCTGCGGCCAGTGTGGTGACGAGGTTGGCGGCGAGCAAGGCGTATGATAAGTATGGACGCTCATTGCAGGCTTCGAATGTTCATGAGAAGATACAAGAGCTGTTTGAGAGTTTTTTTGGCCGTGAGAGAAGGGGAGATTCTGGAGATGTTGAGATTGAGGAGGTTGGGGATGATTATGTTATTGATTTGAATCCTTCTAAGATTTAGGATTTGGGAATGGAATGGATATGGTGAGAATATATAGTTTAATAAATGGTTTTTTTGGATGGATATAGTTCAGAATATATAGTTTAATACAGGGTTTTTGGATGGATATAGTTGAGAATATACAGTTTAATATTGAGTTCTTTGGATGGATATAATTGAGAATGTATAGTTAAATAAATGGTATTTTTGGATGGTGATCTCGAATTTGCAGCCAGGGGTCTTAATCGGTATTAGATGAGGCAGTAAACAGGAAGAAGACTTCACTGCAAAGAGTGCAAAAATGGCAGTTCCAAGAATGTAAATTCCATCAACCTTCTTCCTTCATTCCATTTCTTTGTAGTTTTAGACTCTTCATCTGCAAAATTTGCACCCAAAGTTCAATTGACCTAGGAAAGGAACTTTTAATATCATGCTATCAAACTTAAGTTAAAACTTGAAAGAAAGTTAAGCTAAAATGTAAAACCTAACCTCCACAGATTGACAAACGAAGAACACTAGAGCTAGCCAACAGTACTAACATAACAAAACTAACTTCATGAGCGAACTGAAAAACTTACCTGAAAAACTTCCAAAACATTGACTGCAAAAACTAACAAACAATCCTGAAACAATAAACACTGACAGCAAAAACTAACAAAATCCAGAAAACAATCATGACTCCCATCCAACCCCAAACTCCGAAACATACTTCCGTCGCAGACATGTGAAGATCTCCTACCCAACATTCCTAACAGAGCTCAAATCTCGTGTAATATCAAAGTCTAAGTCACGCGCACAGTCACGGTTATTATATGTTCCTCGGTCCCCACAAATTCTCCCATTTCTGGCACCGAAATCAGTAATCAGTTTTTGTATTTCAAATCATTAATCACTTCATATTTATCATGAACGTCGACAGTTGTGGTCCTTCGAACGCATTAAGCAACCTCCTGAAACACACTCAGCGTGATAACTCTCTCCAGAATGAGTTCCGCCAGCAGCCGCAGCAACAGGGTCCCCACGGCTTCAGACAAGGTGGTGTCGTGGATGCGCAGCTCAACAACGAGTTTGCCAGCTTTGGTGGGAGTAACTTTGCTCAGAGTTTCATGAGTGGGAATCCGAGGTTTCAGAATCTGTTGACACAACAGCATCAGCCAAACCCGCTAGCACAGAACCAGTTGACACAACAAAACCAACGAATGGAAATGCAGATGATGCAGGGCTCGGGCCAACAACAATGGGTCCAGGACTTCTCAAACATGTCGCTCCAGGGCAAGTCGGACTGGCACCAGCAGTTTATGCAGCAGAACCAGCCGACACAGATGCGCGAAGCCGCGATGCACCAGTATAGACCACAGGTTCCGTACGGAATGATGCAGCAGCCGTTACAAATGAACCAGATGAGCCAGGTGATGCCTGAACACAAGGAAGCACACAAGCTTGACGAAGAAAGACAGAAATACGAGGACCAGTTTGCACAGATGGAGGAGTACTTGGCGAAGGAGTCGGCAGAAACGCACCAGGAGGCCACCGACAAGGACGAATTTGCGAGGACAGCAGGCAAAGTGAAGGAGTCGCTTCTTGCGTCGCAGTCCGACGACATGGCGGAAAAGCTCCAGAACTCGCTGTTTTTGAAGTTGATGAGTTCGATTTCGAACCGGCAGGTGGAGTTGGAGGGAGACAAGTTGGTGAATGCGCAGTCGGGGCAGGACATACGGGAGGATTTGAAGGAGCATTTGAGTGATCCTTTGCGGGACGTTAAATATGGGGAGCTGAACCCAGATTATCACCGGCCTGTGTTTGACCTGGTTCCGCCGGTGCTTATTAGAGAGAGCGAGAGCCAGCAGATCAGGCTGCACTTGCCGGATCCGTTAGCGCACATTCGAGACGGCGATTTGGGGGAAGTTATAGACCCGTTGATGGCTGCGAAGGTGGTGAGTGGGAACCAGGTGAAGACGGCCGACTGGGTGGGGGATGATGATGATTGGTTGGACATGACGATGGAGAACCCGAATCGTCCGAGGAGGAATAATATAATGAGTGATGCATGGCAGGAGGTTTATGATGATTATAAGAATGATGATGATAGTCATTAGGGATATAGGTTATTCTGAAGATTATAGATGATGATAGCTATTGATTCTGATGTTGTAAGATGGGTAGCAAAAAAGTGAAGGTAAAAGATGAGATTATAGTGAAGATTATAAGATGAGATTGATAGTGACGATTATAAGATGAGATTATAGTGAAGATTATAAGTTGAGATTATAGTGAAGATTATAAGATGATGATAAACCTGGGGATATAAGATGTTTATTGTTACCGCTTCTGAAAAATTTAAGATGAAGATGAATCTGGGGACGAGTTGATTGTTACTGTTTCTGAAGAATATAAGATGAAGATAGTTATTGATTCTGAAGATTGTAAGATGATGTTGGTGTATGGTTCTGAAGAATACAAGAATGATAATAGTTGCTTCTGAAGAATACAAGAATGATGAGAGTTGTTTTTAAAGATTACAAGAATCGTTTCTGAAAAGTACATAATGATGATAGTCTCTTTTCTGAAGATTATTAGGTGACGGCAGTTAATGAATATTCCAAGAATGAGTTTTTCTGAATATGATGAAGATTGTCGTCAGTATGAAGATTATAAGATAATGATTGTGATTGGTTCTAAAGTTTAGAGATTGGTGTTATTTTTGAAAATACAAGAATGTCAGTGGACTTATTTCTGAAGCTAAAAGAATTGTTTCTGAAGATTTGTGATGTAGATATCAGCTACTGAAAATCACTAAGGCAATAACAAAAGAAAGGCATCTTCATTTCAAATGGAAGTTTCCTTTTTCTTACTTTTTGGTACCAGATCCGATCCACAATTGAAATGCCAAGGCAAACACTTTAAAGACAGCTACCACAACAACCTTATCTTTCATTCTGTGGCTGTTTCACAGATACATAGTATGTTGACGTACACCAAAAAGATAGTGCTGACTTATCTAACACTCCAAGCATCTGGCACCTCGTTACATGTGCACCCGTTTACATTTTTGATTCCTCTCATAATTTTAATTCTATACACTACGACAACGCTTTCAAGGCTTCAAATCTCAACGTCCCGTTTACATCTTCGAGCTTCAAATTTCAAGGTTCCATTTACTTCACTTCAGAGCTACAAATTTGAATGTTCACTTCATGCTACAAATTTGAATGTTCACTTCAATGCTACTAATCTCAACGTTCCATGTATTTCTTCACTTCAATGCTACTAATCTCAACGTTCCATGTATTTCTTCACTTCAATGCTACTAACTTCCACTTTCCATCTCATTTCCTTTCCATTTCCTCTTCCCATTATTTCTTCTCAATCATTCTTCTCTCACTCCTTCCTGTTAATTCCTTCTTCTCATCCATTTCTCTCATTATTCCCATTCCATTCCTTCTCCTTCTTTCCATTTCTTTCCATTCCTCCCATTCCATCTCTTCTCATTTATTCCTTCTCATTCATTTCTTCCATTCCATCTCTCTCATTCCATTAATAAGGAGTTCCTAACACCCCACTCACAACCAAACCGGTAATCACACAGCTCATATTCACACAATACCATTCACGTCTGAATCACAAACTCCGTAACCACCACCAATCCCACCTGGAACACCTCATCGCTATACCCCCCGGAACAACCCTGCCTGCCTGCAGTCCCCCCAACGGTTGGCGTCGGAGTTTTTCACCTCAAACAGGAAGGAGGTGTTTAGATGAGCCCACCCATTACATCATAGTGCCGGCACGCAGCAGCACGCTGGAGCGTCCTTGTGCCAGCAGTGATGTAATCGTGGCAAGCTGCCCCCTGCCTGGCGATCCAGATTGTTAGGCCTGGCCGATTTTCTTTTTTCGTCCTAAAGTCCGCAAAAGCGGTTGGGCAAGATGTTGGGTTTTAGTATAAAAAGAGAGGGGATTCCTGTCCAGACCCTTTTCCTGACCACTATTACACCATGACCGCCCCATACAAAATCGAAAAGCCCTTCAAGATCGCCATCATCGGCTCCGGTAACTGGGGCACCGCTGTCGCCAAGTTGGTGGCCGAAAACACGGCAGAGAAGCCCGACATCTTTGAGCGCCAGGTCAACATGTGGGTGTTTGAGGAGGACATTGACGGCAAGAAGTTGACCGAGATCATCAACAGCGAGCACGAGAATGTCAAGTACTTGCCGGACGTGAAGTTGCCCGAAAACTTGGTGGCAAATCCAGACATTGTGTCGACGGTGGAGGGCGCGGACTTGTTGATTTTCAACATCCCGCACCAATTTTTGGGCAGAATTTGCAAGCAGTTGGTGGGCAAGATCAACCCCAAAACGAGAGCGATTTCGTGCTTGAAGGGCTTGGAGGTGACGCCGGACGGGTGCAAGTTGCTCTCGCAGAGCATCACGGACACGTTGGGGATCTACTGTGGGGTGTTGTCGGGCGCCAACATTGCCAACGAGGTGGCCAGGCAGCGCTGGTCAGAAACGTCCATCGCGTACACGATTCCACAGGATTTTGCCGGTGAAGGCAGGGACATTGACGAGTACGTGTTGAAGCAGGCCTTCCACAGACCGTACTTCCATGTGCGGGTGATTGAGGACGTGGTGGGCGCGTCGATGGCGGGCGCGCTCAAGAACGTGGTGGCGATCGCCGCCGGCTTTGTCGAGGGCGCGGGCTGGGGCGACAACGCCAAGGCCGCCATCATGCGCATTGGCTTGAAGGAGATTATCCACTTTTCGCTGTACTGGCAGAAGTTTGGCATCCAGGCGGCGTCCGCGCCGAACCCCACCACCTTCACCGAGGAGTCGGCCGGTGTTGCGGACTTGATCACAACGTGCTCGGGGGGCCGCAACGTCAAGGTGGCCAGGTATATGATTGAGAAGAAGGTGGATGCGTGGGAGGCCGAAAAGACCTTGTTGAATGGCCAGTCGTCCCAGGGTATAATAACTGCCAAGGAGGTGCACGAGTTGTTGGAGAACTTCAACTTGAAGACGGAGTTTCCGTTGTTTGAGGCCACATACCGGGTGGTTTATGAGAATGCCGATGTGAATGAATTGCCATCACTTTTGGAGTAAATATCCAGACTTTGTATATTAGTGTTATAGATAATTATGAGATTTGCAGCCGTGAAATAAGGTTTGGTTATGAGATTTGAGAATCAACTTGCAACTTCTCTTTAATCCATGTAAAAGTTGACTTTATCAATAACCTAGTTGTTTAAACGTTTAGTTATGCGATTGAGACTCAACTTATACGATTTCTCTTCATTCCGTTTAAAAGTTGATTTTATCAATAATCTGTTAATTGATTAAACTTCAGTTTTGAGATTTAAGATTAAAGGTTTCGATGAATAAATACAATCTCCACTTTTCTCGAAAGGCTTACACCTACAGTTATATAAATTTCACCATACTCTAGTATATTGATTAAGCTTTCAGTTATGAGAATGAGGAGGCTACTGTAGAAAAATTTAACTTTCCTCCACTAACTTCTTATTCTTCTTTGTTTTTATGTACTGTACATATGAGTTTTTGCATCCAATGTTGGAGAAACTTAGACAATTCAACTATCTTTAATGAATTAAACAATAAGAAGATTTCGACCATTAGATAAGCAACCCACTCTCCTCGAGAAAGAAACCCCATTTCTTTGAGGAGTGACCAGAACTTGTATATTGGTGATTCATAATGGAGATTCCTATTCTATTGCCAGGTGTTTTAAAACTCATTGTGATATTCATAGTCTATTTTAGTTTCTAGATTAACATAATTGTTATCTTCATAATCTATTGTATAGTCAGTTTGTATCTGAACATTATTGTTATCTTCAATTTCTATTGTATATTAGTTTGTATCTCATCATAATTGTTATCTCCATATTCTATTGTATAGTTAATCTTATCTTAACATAATTGTTGCTTATAAGTCGTCACGCATTTCTTCAGAATAGCCGCATCCTCACCATAACAGTTCTCCTAAACCCCAACCTAACTTCCAATCCATTTAAACTTTAAGGTTGGAAAATTAAAGAGGAGTCTCCAAAAGAACTCTACAAAAACCTCCTCAGATTTTTCCTTGTACATTAGTTTATAATAATTATGAGTTTTTTGCAACCAAATTTTTGTACCAATATGAGTTGAATAAAGAAGATGCTCAACAAGGAGGTCCTAAGTACCACTTATTACAACCTTTCATGCAAACTTCTCCTCAAATTGCTCAATTTGCTTCCTCTTGAGAAGCTGGGGATTTCCTCCATTGATACCAGGCGTATTGATCCCGTTGTACTCATTAGCAGAAACCTGCAACGACTCATCGTTGAAGTTGTCTCCACGGTCTGGACCGGAGTACTGCAGGCCATCCCAGCAGTACTTTGCAAAACACTGCTGGCACTGGTCACTCTGGGCAACTCCCTGTCTTTCCTGCTCCCTTCTGATAACCGCACAGCCAACACACGACTCCCAGTCGTCATCAATGGTGCCGTTCTTCCTGCTGACCACAGCATAACCATTCTGCACCATGCCGGTCTTCTCAGCCTGGCTGTACACGAGCTTGAAAGTCGACGTGTTGCTCCAGTACGTGAACGGTCTGTTGGCCAAGTACACGATGAGCGGCGTTTCTGCCGCCTGCGTCTTGTTGGACACGTACGTCAAGTCCAGCGCACTGCAGCCAAAGAACGCAGGCCTGGAAGTGAAGTTGGAGTTCCGGAACGTGTTGGTGTTGGGGATAGGCGGCATGACGATGCCTTGGCCCTGCGCAGAAAACTGTCTCTGGTACGTGCTGACCATGCTAGTTCCGTCGGGCCACCCGTTGTAGTCGGCAGAGTTGTCGTGGGCAAAGATCACGTCGACATTTCTGTTCTTCTGCAAAAGAGGCTCCAACGGGATGTTCTGCCCGTCAATGCCACCGTCTGCCAAAAACAACTGGCTCTGCGAGCGCACAAAGGTACCAGAACGGCTGTTGTAGAAGGGGTTTGGACCCCAGTCGGCAAGCAAGATGTTCAACGACGAGTAGGGCTGCACAATCAACAGCTGGATCAAGGTCAGGAAGATCTTGGGGAACGACGACAAGTCAAGACCGGCAAACAAAGCAGTGAACAAGGACAGCGACGTGCCCATGATGAAGCCAGCGTTGTCGAAGTTGTTTACGCACGACATTCCCAGCGGCCTGCCTCCGTCAAACTTAGTACCAACGTACTGCAACTTTGCGAACGCAGACAAGGAAGGGTCCCAGGACCCCATTTCGTACGGCGTGAACTCGACGACGGTGGAGTTGAAGTTGATGGAGCCGGTGTTGGGTGCCCTGCTCAAGGCCACGATGATAGGCATGGGCAGGTCAGCGGACGCGAACGGGCTGCCCAGCGCCAACGACGAAAACGACAACCCGGCACCGTCCCCAGGGAACGTTTGGAGGAACTGGTGGCTCAACAATCTGCTCCAGATGTCGGAGATGGTGACGGGGAACCCGGCAAAAAGCTTAGCGTTGACGGCTTCTACAAGACGGGTGTAGAGTAAGGTGTTGCCCAAGAGGTCCAAAAACCCTCCGGGGATCAACATCGACGCTCTGAGGTCCCAGAGAAGGCTGTTTCCAAGAATCTGGTCGATCGACTGGAACTGGTTCATCGCAACGGTACCCAACAACCAGGAACCTCCCGACAATCCAGTGATGTAGGTGGTTGCCTGCAACAAACCCTTCAAACCGGTCTTGGCGCTCGCGACTCTGTTGTCGTACGCAGCCAATTCTCCGGCGCCGACGAGCATGGCACGGTAGCCGCCGCCGCTGAAGGCCAACGCGATGGAAATTGGCTGCGAGGCCCCGTCGACAAACAGCTGCGCGTCGAAGTCGTCGAGGTTCAAGCCCAGCAAGAACAGCACCAACGCCGGCTGTGTCTTCTCGTGGCGCTGCGACAACCAGTCGGTCTCTTCAGGAGCAATTCCGTCCGCTTCCCTCATGAACTGGAAGTTGGACGGACAACCAACATAGTTTGGCGCATACAGCAGTGATTCGAAAAGTGCAGTCACCTGCGCTACAAGAAGCGCAAAGCTAACTAGCCAGTGTAATTCCATACTTTACGGTGCGGATCTACCCAACAGCAAACCTTCGCTTCTTATAGGACCCGCCAAGCAGGGCCGTACGTGTTGTAAAGTTTGGGGGAATAGAAGCATTCTCTCCACAAGGTATTGTTAACAATGGTTAGAGGCAACATAAAATAACGATAAAAATACGAAGTGAGGAACTGCTTCCCCAACGCTTTCAGCTACGCTGTTTATGTTTTGGTTTGTGGCATCGACCTCGCAGGCCTTCACCTCGAACTAACACGACACCAACAATACAGCTTCCATTGATTTGTGTTTCAGAGTCCAATTAAACTTTGTCGTTCCTGGTGTCGTCTCTTTTACGATGTGTTCATGGGCTGCCATTTGCAGCTGTTCCTCAAAACTAGGCGTTGTGGATCCGTTTCTTTTGTTTTTGCAGCTATTGTTCTATTTTTATTCTTTTCTGGGGTTTTTCAGATCGAAATGAGAGGGATTGGCAGTTATGCTGGAGAATGGGAGATGGGTGTTATGGGGTACGGGCGTACATGTGGGCCTAATTGTTGGTGAAAGTGCAGAAGTCACGTTGCGTGTAACGGTTGGACCCTGCAACTGGGAAGCCTGAGCGTATTATCGGCCGGGTCCTCGAGATCTCTGGCGGCGCACTCTGCAGATACTCTTGATTTTGCATCGCAGTTCACATGCCGGTTCATGCATGTTGGATTCTGGAACTTATCCTGACCGTTTCGGCATACGTTCGTACGGTTTGGGCTGTTCTGAGCGAGCCCTGAAACGTGGGCGGTCTTTAGCGCAGTGCTCAAGTGACAGCAATAGCTAAGCGAAGATGAGCGCTTCTTTTTGACGTCTTTTAGCGACGCGGGTGTACGCGGCTACGCCTTTGCAGCAGGTTGAAGGCAACTTAGACTTTGATTATTTGCAAGTTTTTTCCTTCACTATTCCTTGAACTTTGGTTCTATTACTTATTCCTTTAACTTTGGTTTTATTACTTATTCCTTCAACTTTGGTTCTATTACTTGATATTCCTTCCTTTGGTTCTATTACTTGATACTCCTTCCTTTGGTTCTATTACTTCTACTTTGGTTCTATTACTTGATAATCCTCAACTTTGGTTCTATTACATCGCTTCCCACTTGATTCGATTTTTAGAGTCTATTAAACTTTAGTTCTCTCATTATCCTAAACTATTAACTTTGATTAATTTTATTCCAATTGTAATTAAACTGCAACTTTGGATTGAATATGTCTGGAATCGTACAACTAATAAATTACGCTTTAAGTCTCTGCCTAATTGTTTGATTGTAAATTGCACATTACAATGCATCAGAAAAGGAGTTGCTAGTTTATGTGATTACACTTTGGCGACCTGAAAGAAACATTGAAACGGCGTTCCTATTGATTGCAATTCAAGCTACCCCCAGACAGAACCCCAGTGCATTGCTAACCAAGTGTCAATATAACCAAGGCAGCCGCCTGCATGCAAGTCTTGGCTCGCTCGGCGCCGCCCGGACTCGAACCCGTCCCCACCCTCCGCGTAAAAAAGGCGAAGCTTAAAAACAGTCTGGCTTTAACGATGCCTCGATTACAGTCCGCCAGCTCGTCTGCTGGCTCGTCCGGCTCGTACTCTTCGTTGTTGCAGGATAAACTCGACCAGGCCCGTGGTCTCGCTGACAGGTTCTTGTACTGGTACAATGAACAGCCTCTCTGGAAACGGGTCGCTCTCCTGGTGGCCGGCGGTGCTGGTGCGGTAGCTGGCGTGTTGGTGCTCATTTTCCACAAGTATCTCATACATCTTTTGGTGGCGTTGTCGAACGAGTGGCACGACTTGAAGTACGGGCACGTCTTGCTCTTCGTGTTGATATTCACGGTGGGTTTCCCTCCGTTACTCGGGTTCTCGGCCTTGCTGATGTTGGCGGGAATGGTGTACGGGTTCCCCAACGGGTGGTTCCTTTTGGCTGCAGCGTCTGTTTCAGGCTCGTGCTGCCTGTTTATCGTGTTCAGGTACTTGCTCACCAACCAGTCGAAGAGGTTGATAAACTCGAACGAAAGGTTCCGTGCGTTTGCAGAAATCTTGAAGGAACGCGAGAGCTCGCTCATTTTGCTTATTCTCATCAGGTTGTGCCCGCTTCCGTACTCACTTTCCAATGGTGGGCTTGCGCTGATTCCAGAGTTGCCTCTCCGCACTTTTGCCTTGGCGTCCGTGGTCACCTCGCCAAAGTTGATGATACACATTTTTGTGGGTTCCAAGTTGAAGGAGTTGGGCGACGAGCTGAAGTCGAGACTGACCAAGGTTGTGGATGTCATAAGTATCATTTTGACTGGTGCTGCTGCTTTCGTTACTACGTATGTTATCTACGACAGAATGCAGAAGAAGTTGCAAAGCTACCAGCAAAGTCAGCCACATGACGAGAGGACTATCTTTGGTAACTTTGATGATGAGAATGTGGGTGTGCCTTCCACTGAGGTTGAACTAGACTACACTGACTTTGATGCTGATAATTTTATTATTGAGGATGAAGAGCCGCAGCCAAAGGGGAGGGGATATTAGATTCCAAGGATGGTTTTACTATTAAATATTGGTTATAAAGAATCTCTAATTTCGAGTGTTGTTCGTTAATAATTACTACATATCTCAATACTGTAAAGACTTTAGAAAGTTCCAAATCGATTTTATCACCTTGAAATATAAAATGAAGTAATCTTTCTAATTCCGAGTCTTTCAATGAACATCTCAAATCTTAAAGTATATCGATTTGGTTAATTTTCTTATCACCGTGAAACATAATAAGGTATCTTTTTGATTTCGATTCTTGTTCGTCATTATGTGTCTTGTAATATCTTGAGATTATCGATTGATGAACTTTCTCTGTGCACTGTAAATTGAAGTATACCTCATGATTTCGAGTCTTATTCGTTAAACATCTCAAAAATGTAAAATATAGCTTCTCGATTGTTAACTTTCTCATCACCGCAGAGTGTAACTCACTAATAGCTATCTATATTTATTACAATCTAATAATACACATCAATAATACAACCCAACAAAGAAAGTCTTGTTCTTCTCTCTCTATTCAACTCTTGTTCTCTTCTCTATTCAGCAAACAAAAGTCTTGTTCTCCTCTAAAGTCTTGTTTTTCAACAAAGTCTTATTCTCTTCTTTACTCATAAAAGCCTTGTTCCTCTACTCAACAAACAAAAGTCTTGTTCTTCTCTTCTCAATCTTGTCCAGTCCAAGTAATCCACCTCCAACATGCAAAGAGTCGGCACCGCTTATAATATTCAAAGCATCCGACTCACACACAATCACTCCGTTCACCAAGTAGTAGTCTTCCCTAATCAGATTGTTACACTTGAAGCATCTCAAGCACGAAAGATGCCACTTCTGGCCCAACTCGTTCTCGATACACTCGCCCTCGATACCGATCGAGCAGTGCTCACACAAGGTGTTGTTCAACAGATGGTAGTGGTGGTTACAGTATGGACGGTCGTTGTAGGCGTAGCACTGGACCTTTTTGTTGAACTCGATGCCGCAGCCTTCCTGGTGGCACGAGAAACACAGTCTGTGCCACTGGCCGCTCAACTCACCGGTTTTCGAGAAAATGGCCTTCTGCAGGCCGCGTACGTTCGGCAACACTTCGCGCAAGCACGAGCGACACGGTCCTTGCCCCGGTAAGTGCTTATTTTCCATAGTCATGCGCGAGAAGCGGCGCGAAATGCGCTCCGCACTGGTCTCCTGCGGGTACTTTTGGTTGTTGTTGCTTCCGTTCATAGATTGTGAGTTACTTGAATCATCAATCTTGAAGTTGAGGTTGTTCAATTCCTTCTCCACTTGGTGGTTCTTGGGGCTGAGAGGTTTGACAAACTCCTCTGAGTCGGGGCTGGCGCTGCCGTTGTCTGGAAACCTGATGGTTGGACTCAACGGATACTGAGGCGAGAACGACACCGACTTCTTAGAGTCCAGGGGTGTTGTAGAGCGGAGGAATGAATCGCGATCAAATGGATCGTTAATTGGGTATGCTGGAGCACCGAAGGAGGGTGCCGGGAGGTTGTGATGCTGGGGTACATCAACGGTGGAGTCTCTTTGGGTTTGAAAACTTTGTTGGTTTTGATAATCGGGTTGCTCTGGATAATCAGATTGTTGATTGTGATAATCCAATTGATGATTTTCAAAGTTAGGATGCTGGTTTTGGTAGTCAGGTTGACTTTGGTAATCACCTTGCTGGTTTTCATAATGAAAGTCTGTGTGATGGTTGTTTTGGTAGTCATTGTGTTCAGCGGGCTCAAATCCTCTTTGCTGTTCAAACAGATCATTTGGATATTGGTTGCGCTCATTGTATGTATAACTTTGATCGTTAGGGTAGTCTTCGGTAATTTCAGGTTGAGAATAACTGTTCTGAGCATGTTTTTGGGATTTCACGAACTCATTGTGGTCAGGAATTTGTTGGTCTCTCATATGCTCATTCAGTACAGGATACTGGTTCTCAATATGTTGATCATTCTTAACACCAGAATCCACCTCAAAACCACCTTCATGACTTTTCTCAGGCTCGGCAATCTCGGGTATCTCATCAACCTCCGTCACCTGGATCAACGGAACCGTAGGGGTAAATTGGGGAGTTTCAGTTCCAGCATCGTCTATCTTGAAAGTTGGAATCAACGGAGTGACCGGGTTGCTGACAGCTTTCTCTGCGGCATGTAAACTAGCAGTCTCTTCTTCTGGAGAGGTGAAGGACATGGAACCACGCTTCAAACTCTCCAACTGTCTCTCCAACTCTTTCTCCACTTCGTCCTCTTCCTCGTCTTGGTATATAGAGTCTTTCGAGATGATTGAGCTTACCATTGATAACTGACTATGGCGAGCATTTCTAGGCTGATCACTTGTAAGGAATTGCTGATAGTCGGTGGAGAGGTTGTTGTTTTGGGGAATATTTTGCGGTTCATTTTGGTATTGGTCGTTCTGGTACGCATTTTGATCGTTCTGATATACATTTTGATTGTTCTGGTAACCATTTTGATCGTTCTGGTAACCATTTTGATCTTTCAAATAATCATTTTGTTCATTCTGGTAAACATTTTGATGATCATTTTGGAAGTCATTTTTATAACCATTTTGATCCTCATAATTGTCAAGCCCATTATAATTATCTTGGTACCCACCCTCCAACTCATCGTTACCCAAATCCAAACGCAAATTCTTGAAATTCTTAGTCTGGGCAGCTCTTGGCGAAAAATCAAACTCCTCGTGTATCGGTTCCTGCTGCTGTCTAGGGTTCTTTGAGGAGGTGGTCCCGTCGTAGGACAGCGGCGACGTCAACTGGCTGTCGACCTTCTCCAGAATCAGGTTCAGGTGCGACTCGCCCAGGTCGGTCGTCGATCTATTAGAGGTGGACTCGGAGGGAGTCGAGTTGCTGGACTGCGGCGGCGCTGTGACGCCGTGCGTGGCTCTATCATACGGGTTGCTCTTCGTGTCTATAGGCGCGATTTTGTTGTACGGGTTGCGCATCCCATCGTAGCTGCTGGGCTGGTAGTTGTCCCTGTCGTACGGGTTGTTCATGCCGATGGGAGGTTTTCTGCCGTGGCGAGGTTCGGGCTGGTAGCGCTGAGGTGCTGGGGGTTGGTTTTGTTGGTGGGTGGGTTCGAAAGCGAGGTTGGCTGGTTCTTTTGGGGGGGTTGGGTAGTTGTTTTGTGTTGGGTAGGCATCTTGGTAGTTTCTTGATTCGTTTTGTAAACCATTCTGATTTTCATACTCGTTTTGCAAGTTTCGTGTAGTGTTTGGGATGGTTGGGATTTGGATGTTTTGGATGTTTTGGATGTTTTGGATGTTTTGGATGTTTTGGTTGTTTTGGTTGTTTTGGTTGTTTTCACTGTTTTGGTTGCTTTGGTTGCTTTGAAAGTTTTCCATGTTTTCCAAACTTTGACCCTCAAAACGAACACCCTGCTTGATTCCATAATTTGTTTCCAGGTTCTTCCCTCCCTTCCCAAACTCATATCCTTTCCTCTCCAACTGCTCCTCCAGCCTGCTGTGTCTCGAACTCTTACCCCCCTTCTTCTGCATAAGCGTACTCTCCGACCGGTTCTTCTCGTTGAACGTCTTCATCACCGGCAGCGACACCGACAGCGTCTTCCCCCCCGGTCTGCGCAACGGAAACAGCCTGACGGACTTGCTATCCTTGGGCGACTTGATTTCCTCGCTCAAGTTCACGTCGAACCCAGCACGCTCGTACACACCCTTGTAGCGGTGCTCGACCTTGAAGGGCGGAAACGCTCCGTCCTGGATCCGCTGGCCAGGGTCTGAGCGGAAGAACTTAGGGAACGAATGCATCATCCGTGGTGTGCTGGTTTTGCCGTTTTCTGTGCTGGTTTTGCTGGTGGTGTGGGCTCCAGTGGTGTGTGCTGTCTACCTGAAGTGAAAGGAGCGAAAATGAACGAATACTGGCACTCTGGCGATCCAACGGGTTGCGGCTATCGAGTGTGTTGAAACCTTTTGGGAGGAAAAAAATTAATATCCCAGCATGAAATAGTGAAAACATAAACACAAAGACGCTATTTAATGGACACGCCATTGACGGGAAACGAATAGGGAGACGATTGATAGGGAGATTGTTAGATGATTGTGGTGTGTGATGTTTGTGTTGAGTTTGAATGGTTGTATAGTTTGAGGGTAGAGTTGAAAATGGTTTGTTTAGTTGGGTAGAGTAGAGATGAAGAGGATAGGTTGAGGGTACTGGATAGTTAAATATAGTTTACTTAGTAATTTCCATAATAGAAGTAGAACCAGTGAAATTTTAAATTATCGCACAATCATAGGCAAGTGAAGACTAAATAGTAGAGAAAATAAGATGGACGTTGTATCTACGGCGTTGGAGCTAGCGTTTATCAGTGGCGGGCTGTTTGCGGTGTGCTCTGGGGGCACGATGCCGACGTTGGCGCGAAGTATCGAGCGGATGGGGTTGACTGTAGCGGAGGTGGACTTGGCGGAGCAAGCGTTGGGAGAGGTTCCGCGTGTGAACGTGTTGTTGATGCGGGGGGTCCAGCGGCTTGCGAGCGCTGCGCAGAGGGAGGTGTACGAGTGGTTGGACTCCAGGGTGGACGTGCCGCGTGTGTTCACGGTGGTGTTGGTGGTGGAGTTTGGTGCTGGGAGCATATATCTGTATTTGCGGGAGAAGTTTTGGTTTCTGGTGAATTGTGATGGGGATTTTGGGTATTCAGGGGAAGAAAGAGAGGGGGGGGTTAGTGAAGGGTATAAAAAAAGAGGGTTGGGCATTCTAGAAAGAGAACTGGAGAGCCATTTTGAAGATTCAATTGAGTATGAAAAAGACTTGATAGATTATGAAAATGATCAGCCAGATTTTAATCACACAGATATCACAGATTGTAATCACACAGATCACACAGTTTATGAAAAAGATCTCAATGATTATAAGCATGATTACCAATCTAATGACTCTGAAAGTCTAACAGAATATCAAACCCACTTCTCAAACTCTCATCTCCAAAATCAAAGGACCCTCCGCTCCAAAGTGTTTGTCCACCCCGATATCAAAAAGTACATACTCTCATTGATTGTCCAATCACGCAACCACCGCCTAACGCTGCTCGCGCCTAAATCGGCTCGCCTCCCCACGCTCGCGTTCGACTACACGTTGCAATTGGCGGTGGCTTTGGTGGTCTGGAAACTGCGCAGCTTTGTCACACCCGACTTTGTGAAAATGGCGTTCCGCAAGGTCGCGTACTGGTTGATCGACTGGGAGTGCAACCCGTTGTTCGCGGGCGACGACGACACGCTCAAGAGCTTGCAGATCAACATGTTGACGGGCGACTGGTACGGCAGCGAGTACGTGCACGTGAAAGAATACATCCGCGAGTCGCGGGGAGTGCGCGACGACTCCTCGCCGTCGGGATTCTCAAACGTGATTGTGGAGGAGGCCATTGCACAGGTTGTTCCTCCATTGTAGCCATGCCCCTGTCGTCCCTCTCTCTCGACGATTTTACACCATCACCTTGTTCATGCCCCCACACAGTTCCACCAGTTTAAAACCACACCCAGAACTACGAGGGTTGGTCCGCCTTGCTCAACTTTACCAAAATATTCGGAGGCATCACCCAGTCCCTTTATTGTGACGATTGTGAGGAGGCCTTACCCAGTCCCCTATTGTAACCTGCCTGGTGCTGCGTCGCGTTCAGACCCCATAACAATAAAATCGAAACTGCATCTACAAATCGAGTAATCCCCACGCTAAAACCAGGCACTAGCCCAGCCAATGCCAAAAACCACTGCAAATCTCTCGAAACCAAAGCACACTCTTCCGTTCACACGCTCGACTTCCCCAAACAAACGGCATCATCGATCTCTGCTATTGTTGTTCCGTTTTGTACGCCTGCTAGACGAACCTCCGGTGTTTTCTTTGTTTGTGTACTGCACCAAGGAAATCAGCACCTCTGGCGTTTCTCTTGCAGGCGGGCGTCGGTCTGCGGATGATCGAGCTGCCGATGCTGCTTCGGATCAGCAAAGAATAGGGGGGTTGGTGGAACATCGGGTCACCTTGGAATAACTACATCGTTGGACGTGCATAAGCGAGTTTGTGACGCGTGGCGACTACGGTAATTACATGCTGGTTTTGGTGTCTGTGTAAAGATGGTGCTAATTCGCCGGAAATTACATCTGTATTCAGAATAGGCATGTGTTGATTTAATTTGGCTTGGTGTTTTGGGTGGTTTGTTTTGGTTTGGAAGGAGAATCTTTTTTAGGTTGCCACGGCTTGTTTGTTTGGCGATGGTTTTGGCCCCTTTTCGTGGTAGCTGAGGTACCGGCCATTCAAGCACATCACTTCTTAATTGGTGAGTTATGTAATCTTATCTAAATTTTTGAAGAATTGCCGCCAATTTCATAAAATTAAGTAAAATTAAGTGGGAATATGTTGGGTATAGTAAGTAAGTTATGGCAAGTACGCGGGTAATTGCATATATCTGTGTATTGACTAAAGAGCTCCATAACTAAGTCCAACTTGACTCCTTTTATAGGTGAGTTTGACTACTTGTCTAATGAACTTTCACCCGTCATTAAAGCTATCTTCAGCGGCGTTGAGCATATCTTCTGAGCATATCTATATTGTATTACTGACATCGATAAGACAGTTCGGACCGGTAGCTACGGTGAGCTTGCCTGTGCCGTACGGTACCAACAACTTATTAGTCAGTCCGGGGTAACTCCAACCGTGACACTGGAGTTCTTAAGGCTCCCTGTGTCCCAGGACCTAACAGTATACGTGTACGGAGTCAGATATGAGAGTAATTAACAAAAACTGAGGGATCGACTACTGGGTTTTATTGAATCTGTATTTTCTACAAAGTTTGATTCACGAATTTGCAGCCATGTCAATAATCACATTATAAGTGATTGGCTGTCAAATCTCATCATTTGTATAATTGGAAACTAAACAAAATATTAATACATTTATAATCAATACACACTAATAGTATAATCATTTCTACACAACCTACCCCTAAGTCCCTTACCAAAATAATAAAATAAGAACGGAATCACAGCCATGGCTAAAGAAATAAAAGCCAAAAGCCAACTTGCCCACTGCAATCCTAACCTATTATACATCTGCGTAATGAACAACGGAAATGCAGCACCGCCAGAACTTCTCAAGAAAACCTTGGTGGCTAGCGCAGAACTGGCGTGTTTGGCGTAGGTGTCGATGATGTAGTTGTTCAAGGAATAGTAGATGAGAACCATGCCGTACCCAAATGCGATTCCAGAAGAGGCAGGGCCAACCCAGATGATGTGCTTGTAGGAGGTCGCGCCAAGAATGAATAGGGCAATGCAAGGGAAAGGACTTCCAACCATCGCACCGATCAACCTGTCTTCAGGAACAGGTTTTCTTCTCTTGCACAAGGCCATGAACTTTTTCTCTATTATAGGTGTGGTGGTTAATGCGATCAAGGCTCCAATTAGGATAGGAATAAGCATGAGTCCGATCTTGTCGTCCTTGAAGCCATAAAGGTGATTGAAGATGACAGGATAAGCATAAAAGAAGGCATAGAGAAGCGAGTATACCAACGCAACGTATCCACACATCAAATCCAAGACTGGTTCTTCGACGATAAACCTCAAAGGTCTGATCAAACAGTCATTTACCAACTGTCTGAAAGAAAGAGGAGACAACTCTTGCTCAGTCATGATTTTAGGGTTCCCAGATTCACTTCTCATCTTCTTTGCTCTCTTTTTGAGAATCACTGGAGCGTACGTCTCAGGGATAAGTGCGACTATGATCCACATAACACCGGCAAAGGCCATGTTGACCCATACAATCATGTCGAATCTTTTTGCATCCACTGCAATGAAACCAGAGACAACACCGCCAAACACTGGGCCCGAGTATGGGGCGAACGAGAAGAAGGCAATGGCCAATCCACGAGTTTCGTTGTGGATGTCCACGATGCTGGCACCGACATTGGACAATGCGCTAGCTGAGAACACTCCACAGAGGAAACGGCAAATGAGCAAGCAGGCTATATTTGGGGCCAAGGCACACGGGATATTGAAGACTACGTAGAGCCCAAACGAAACAATGTAAATGGGCCTGCGGCCGTACTCCTCAGACAATGGGGCCCAAATGAGCGGCCCCACCGAGAACCCTAGCACCATGAGCGAGACAGAAAGCGTCGACACCTCACTCGAAACATGGAACTTTTCGTTCATCAACGCTACCCCCAGGGCAAGACAGGACGAACCGTACGCGGCACTTATCACGAGAGCTGCAAGCAAGAAGGTGTAGAGCCATTTATAGGCCATGGTCCAGTTGTGAGGGTTTTCTGGATCTCCAACAACGAAAGTAACCAATTCAACTTCAGGGTCCTCCTCCTTCTTAGTCCTGCCCAATGACCGTAACGACTGTACTTTTACCAAACCGGTATTTGTTTCGAGCGCATATTCTTCTGGGAAGATGGGATCCTCAACCGGGACCAAGTGGTTATCAATTTTGTCTTCTGGTTCAGAAGAGAGACCCAAATCTCCTAAAGATTTAACTGTTTCTGTGCGTTGTAACCTTAGCTGTGGTTCTCCAAACTGGCTTGGAACATAAGCTTTCGACTCAGAGTCGGTAGAATTTAATGAGATCGAAGACATTGCTAATGAGAGATGTAAAGAATGGGTAAGCGAGCGTACTTATAGACATCACTGGCATTCGGATGAACTTGAATGGATTTTTTGCAGCCGGATACCCTTTACAGAAGACAATAAAAATTACCTACTGCGGTCTGGGTTTTCTGTACGGGTAGCAAGATTGAAAAGATTGCCGATTAACCTTTCGGAGGTGTAAAGTTCCCTGGAACGGCTTAACCATTGTTGTTTAATGATTTTTCATACTAATCTGCAAGATAGTATGTTCTTTTTATGTAGTACGTCAATGTTGTGAGAATGGTGTTTGTACATTTATTTCACCCTTTACTTACTCAATTTACACTCAGTTTACAATCAGTTTAAACACTTTACACTCACTTCATTCATACCACTTACACTAACAAGTATAATCAACCAATAAACAATACCCGTCCATCCTCCGATTCAGTCCTCCGGATTCTAAGCCAAGTAGCCGAGGAAATGTTCACACCAGGGCTCTGACTATCGCAATTTTAGAGTTAAGATTTCATTGAAAAGCTGGTAGATACAATTTTCCTAGATCACAGTACCAGAATCACTAAATCACCAAATAGTGATATGAAAACTCCCCTCTCACCTCAGCCATGTCTCACAAACTCACAAACACTATCAAACGTCATGCCGATCCTCCCGTTCCAATTGGTTACACTGCCTCCCTACAAATTGAAGACATTAAAACCTGCGAGAAATTGAGAGAAACCAAGCAAAGATTTCTCGAGAAACTCCAGTAAAACATGTAGATACACCCTATCAACTCTAGATCTGTAGCACCCTACAAAACAAACACACGATCCCTCCACACTAGGAGATATCGACCTCTCCAAGAGTAACATGACCAACCTCACGTGCCCCAAAACTTAACAGCGTGGAAATTAATTTACTTTTCGCCCACCAACAAAGCACACTAGAAACAAGTGCTACTCCTCAGCTTATTCACTCCTGTAATCAATCTGTATTATCAGTGAGACCAATATGTCTGACATCCCCATTGACTTTACTGAGTTAACTCAGTTGACGCAGTTGGGCATCCAGCAGAATGCGTTGGACTTCAAATCAACAACGTTGGAGTCCGACAGCTACATCTGTGTCAGAGAACTGGGTGCCGGCGGAAACACCGTTTCGATTGTCAACTTAAAGAACAACAACGAGGTCACGCGCAAGAACATGAGTGCCGACAACGCCATCATGCACCCATCGCAGTTTGTCATCTCATTGCGTGCCAACGGAACGACGTTGCAGATTTTCAACTTGGGCTCCAAGCAGCGCTTGAAGTCGTTCACGATGGACGAGCCGGTGGTGTTCTGGAAGTGGCTCGACGACAAGCACTTGGGTTTGATCACCGGCACCGGGATCTACTACTGGAACGTCTTTGACGGCACCAACAACGGCCCCGTCAAGTTGACCGACAGACACCACACTCTCAACAGCTGCCAGATTATAAATTTCGTGGCCGAGCCGGAATTGAACTGGTTTGCTATCACCGGCATTGCACAGGAGGACGGCCGTATTGCCGGCCACATCCAGTTGTTCCTGAAGGTGCGCTCGGTGTCGCAGGCAATCGAGGGCCATGTCGCCAAGTTCGCCAGCGTCAAGTTGGCCGGTGCGGCGACCCCCACCAAGGTGTTCTGCGTCGGTAACAAGAACGCGCAGGGCCAGGGCCAATTGCACATCATCGAGATTGACCACGTCGACGGCAACCCCCCTTTCCAAAAGAAAACTGTAGACATTTTTTTTCCTCCAGATGCTGCCAACGACTTCCCCATCTCGTTGCAGGCCTCCAACCAGTTTGGTATCGTGTACATCTTGACCAAGTACGGTTTCATCCACTTGTACGACATCGAAACCGGCCTGAACTTGTTTGTCAATAGAATCACTGCCGATCCCGTGTTCACTGCATCGGCGTACAATGACGGCACCGGTATCTTGACTATCAACAAGTCGGGCCAGGTCTTGAGTGTCGAGGTTGCTAAGGACAAGATCATTCCGTATGTCTTGGAGAAGTTGTCCAACATCCCGTTGGCCTTGTCGCTTGCTCTGCGTGGTGGTTTCCCGGGCGCTGAGAACTTGTTCCAGCAGCAGTTCCAGAACTTGTTGAACCAGGGCGACTACGCCAGTGCTGCCAAGGTTGCTGCTCTGTCTGAACAGTTGAGAACCCAGGACACCATCAACAAGTTGAAGAACATCACTCCACAGCCAGGCCAGGTCTCGCCCATCTTGCAGTACTTTTCCACATTGTTGGACAGAGGTACCCTCAACAAGTACGAATCGATCGAGTTGGCCAAGCCAGTCTTGCAGCAAGACAGAAAACCACTCTTCGAAAAGTGGTTGAAGGAAGACAAGTTGACCAGCTCGGAGGAGTTGGGTGACATTGTCAAGACCTACAACGACCCTGCGTTGGCGTTGGCCGTTTACATTAGAGCAAACATCCACATCAAGGTTGTGTCGTGCTTGGCTGAGTTGAACCAGTTGGACAAGATTTTGCCATATTGCCAGAAGGTAGGCTACAACCCGGACTACACCAGTTTGATCCAGAGTTTGGTGAGAATCGACCCAGACGCGGCCAGCAAGTTTGCGATTTCGCTCTTGTCGAGCCCAGACATCTCGCTCAACACCGAGCAGGTTGCTGATTTGTTCTTTTCCCAGAACTACATCCAGGCCGGTACCGCCTTTTTGTTGGATGCGTTGGCAAACGACTCGCCTGCCGAGGGCCACTTGCAGACCAAGGTTTTGGAAATCAACTTGTTGCATGCCCCTCAGGTTGCCGATGCCATCTTGGGCAACAAGATGTTCAGCCACTACGACAAGCCAACCATTGGTAAGTTGTGTGAGAAGAGCGGTTTGGTCCAGAGAGCCTTGGAGCACTACGACGATTTGAAGGACATCAAGAGACTTATTGTACACACCAGAGCGTTGCCAATCGACTGGGTGGTGCTGTACTTTGGTGAACTCAACGTCCAGCAGTCAGTCGCCTGTCTCAAGGAGTTGCTCAGCAACAACATGCAAGAAAACTTGCACATTATTATCCCTGTTGCAACCAAGTACTCCGACTTGATTGGTGCTCAGACCTTGATCAAGCTCTTTGAAGACTACAAGTGCTACGAAGGTTTGTACCACTACTTGTCTTCGATTGTCAACTTGACTCAAGAACCAGATGTCATTTTCAAGTACATCCAGTCTGCTGCCAGATTGAAGCAAACCAGCGAGATCGAGAGAGTTGTCAGACACAACAACGTATACAATGGTGAGAAGGTGAAGAACTTGTTGAAGGAATCCAAATTGGACGACCAGTTGCCTTTGATTATTGTCTGTGACAGATTCAACTTTGTCCACGACTTGATCTTGTACTTGTACAAGAACCAGTACTTCAAGTTCATTGAGGTTTACGTCCAAACCGTCAACCCAACCAACACCCCACAAGTCATTGCAGGTTTGTTAGACGTTGACTGTGACGAGAACATCATCAAGGGCTTGTTGTTGTCTGTTTTGGGCCGTGTTCCTATCAAGGAGTTGGTTGTCGAAGTCGAAAAGAGAAACAGATTGAAGATCTTGTTGCCTTTCTTGGAGAAGACATTGGAAGGTGGCTCGAACGACCAAGAAGTGTACAACACGTTGGCCAAGATCTACATCGACTCCAACAACTCGCCTGAAAAGTTCTTGCAAGAAAACAACAACTACGACACCTTGGCTGTTGGTAAGTACTGTGAGAAGAGAGACCCTTACTTGGCGTACATTGCGTACTCCAAGGGTGGAAACGACGATGAGTTGATCAACATCACCAACGAGAACAAGATGTACAAGTACCAAGCCAGATATTTGTTGAGCAAGTCCGACTTTGACTTGTGGAACAAGGTCTTGGGCGAGGAAAGTGTTCACAGAAGACTGTTGGTTGACCAGGTTATCTCGACCGGTATCCCAGAGTTGAGCGACCCAGAACCAATCTCCATTACCGTCAAGGCGTTCATGGAGAACGACTTGCCTCAAGAGTTGATTGAGTTGTTGGAAAAGATCATTTTGGAACCTTCTCCATTCAACGACAACACTTCGTTGCAGGGTTTGCTTATCTTGACTGCCATCAAGGCCGATCCTTCCAGAGTCAGCCGCTACATTGAGAAGTTGGACAAGTTTGACCCAGAAGAAATTGCTCCATTGTGTATTGAGAACCAGTTATACGAAGAAGCTTTTGAAGTCTACGACAAGTTTGAGTTGAGATCCGAAGCCATGAAGGTTTTGGTCGAGGACATTATGTCGTTAGACAGAGGCGAGCAGTACGCTGAAAAGTACGACACCTCTGAGTTGTGGTACCAGTTGGGTACTGCTCAATTGAACGGTTTGCGTATTCCAGAGGCCATCGACTCGTACGTCAAGTCTAAGAACCCAGAAAACTATGAACAGGTTATTGAAATCTCTGAACGTGCTGGTAAGGAGGAGGAGTTGATTAGCTTCTTGGAGATGGCTCGTGAAACCTTGAGAGAACCTATCATTGATGGTGCTGTTATCAACGCTTACGCATCGTTGGACAGATTGCCAGAAATCGAGAAGTTTGTCGGAGGCTCGAACGTTGCTGACTTGGAAGCGATTGGTGACAAGTTGTTTGAAGCCAAGAACTACAAGGGCGCCAAGATCTTGTACTATAACGTCTCCAAGTACACCAAATTGGCCACTACTTTGGTGTACTTGCACGACTACCAGGGTGCGGTTGACTGTGCCCGTAAGGCGCTGAACATCCAAGTCTGGAAGCAGGTCAACGCTGCCTGTATCGAAAACAAGGAGTTCAGATTGGCTCAAATCTGTGGTTTGAACTTGATTATCGACGCTGAAGAATTGCCAGAATTGGTGCAAACCTACGAAGCCAACGGCTACTTCACCGAGTTGATTGCTTTGTTCGAAAGCGGTTTGGGTTTGGAAAGAGCACACATGGGTATGTTCACGCAGTTGGCGGTTTTGTACGCTAAGTACTCTCCCGAGAAGGTTATGGAGCATTTGAAGTTGTTCTGGTCTAGATTGAACATTCCAAAGGTGTTGGCTGCGTGCGAAGAGGCTCACTTATACCCCGAGTTGATCTTCCTCTACTGCCACTACGAAGAATGGGACAATGCGGCATTAACGATGATCCAAAGATCGGAGGTTGCATTCGACCACTCGTCGTTCAAAGAGATCATTGTCAAGGCACCAAACTTGGAGATCTACTACAAGGCCATCAACTTTTACATTCAAGAAAACCCATCGTTGTTGGTGGACTTGTTGTCTGTGTTGACGCCTAAGCTTGACTTGCCACGCGTGGTGAGAATATTTGTCAAGTCGGACAACTTGCCATTGATCAAGCCATTCTTGATTTCTGTGTTGGACAAGAACAACTCAGTTGTGAACTCTGCGTACCACGACTTGTTGATCGAAGAAGAGGACTACAAGTCGTTGGCGTTGAGCATCGAAAACGAGTCGAACAACAGATTCAACAAGTTGGACTTGGCCGAGAGATTGGAGAACCACGACTTGATCTTCTTCAGACAGATTTCCGCCACCTTGTACACCAAGGAGAAGAAGTTTGTCAAGGCCATTTCGATCTTGAAGAACGACAAGTTGTGGACCGGGTTGATCAAGACTGTTGGTATTTCCAAGTCCACCAAGATTGCACATGAGACGTTGGACTACTTTGTGGAAACAGGCAACCACGAGTGTTTCATTGCTTTGTTGTATACCAGCTATGAGTTCATTGCGTACGACTATGTTGTTGAGTTGGCGTGGTTGCACAACTTGACCAATTTCATCAAGCCATACGAGATCTCGGTGGTGTACGAGAACCAAAAGAAGTTGGACGAGCTCCACAAGGACTTGCTCAAGAGGAAGTCGTCTGAGAATGGAGAGGATGAGAGTGCTGCTGCTGGTGTGCCCTTGATGATTACGAACGGGCCTTTGGGTTACCAACCTACTGGTGCTGGCTTTGGTAATGCTTTTTAAAATGTTTTTATTGTTATGTTAAGATTTATTATTAGAGTGTAGGATTGTAAATGGTGATTTGGGGAGTGATTTTTTTAGTTTAATGATGAAGTCATTAAAGGCTAGTGGCTTTTTTCAAAATTATAGGTAAGAGGTTAGTGATATCTATAGAAAGTCAATTAAGTCTTTAGTTTATTAGTGTATTCTTCAGAATATTCGAAGCCATTAGATTACTAGTGAGATCATTGGATCGCCAGTGAAATTACTATTGAAGTCATTAGAGTTTTAATGAAGTCATTAGATTACTAGTGACACGTTTAGTTTATTGTAAATTCAACTAAAATTGCAGTGGAATCAATTTGCATGAGATTGTGTCAAATATTTTCAGTGATAATTTGATAGATTTTAGTGATTGTCAATCTGAGAATATATAGAGTGATTGTAAATTTAGAAGTTGAATAGTGATAGTCAATTAGAGAATATATCTGGTGATTTTTAATTGGAAAGTAAGAGTTTAAAGTTTGATTTTCAGTATGAGAGTTGAAATGGTTATCTTCAACTTGAAAGATTAAAAGTGAAACTTGGATAGATCACTAGAATGGATTAAAAGTAGTATCTCAAAATAGTGATTATCAGTTGAATTGTTTCAATATATGGATTAATTTCAATTTACTAAAATTAAACAAGTTTTCTCTGAATATCTCTACTTCTCTAAACTCTGTAAAAACATCTTGAAAGCCAGATGTAGATTCTGAAACTTGGTGTTCTTAAGTATATTGACCACCTTTGTCTCATCACTACAACTAACCACCTCCACCTCCTCAAGCAGACACACCAAATCAAACGTAAAATCAGCGAACTGAACCGTAACCCTCTGACACTCCAAATCAGTAACCACCCCCACCACACTCAGATTCGCCCTCAAACCCTCCAACTTGTCCCGCTTGTACTGAACCAACACGAGATGTCGCCTCACCAGACCCACAAACCGCAGCACGTCTGGAAGCACGGCCGCATACTCCTCCACCGGCACATACACCGGGAGCGTGTGCCTCCACACCGCCCACAGGTCCTCGCCCGACTTGCTCTCCACAGCACGGAGGATCACGTAGTGCGGCGCCACAAACTGCCGTCTTCTCTGCGAATAGTTGTCGAAACGGACCCCCATCACCTGCTCGTCGCCCAACGTGTAGCTGTTGATGGGAAACGCAGTGGTGCCCCCAATCCGCAAGATATTCTCGTACAAAATGTTCTCCTTGAGGTCGACCAAGTCTGTCTGACGCACTACTGTGTCTGTCTTGTGGCGTTTCGCCTCCAGTCGGAGCTGGAAGTACAGTGTTATCTGGCCATCAAACGGGTCGTGCACTATCACCAGCGTGGAGTCGCGCACAGGGTCCTCCTTTTCCAAAACCTCCAACTGCTCGACCAACACCTGCTCCTCGGCCTGCAAAGCAACCAACTCAGACTCAAGCCCGGCTATATCCCCTTCAATGTCTGCTATCTCCCTCTGTATCTGGACCTCCATGTTGTTGAAAGGATTACGTCAGCAAAATAAGATACGAATTGAATAGTTGGCATTTACTACCGAAACACTTAAGATAAACAATTATCGTAAATTACTCCTCAGTTCTTGGTTTCAGGGTTTTAAGTTGAGATATCTTTAGGAGGTTGTTTCACCGTGAATAGAAAATAGTACAGTTTCGTTTATTGACGTTCCCTCGAATGTACGTCCTTCCTGTAAAACCCTTCCTGTGAATTCCTTCCTGTAAAATCGCGTCTCGAGAATGCTTTCCCTACTTCAAATTTTGCTGCCAAATTTCGCTCCAATTTTGGCCTCAAAAATTGATCCTAAAAATGTACCTGGATTGACAACAAAAAGTAAGGCTGATCTAAAATTTTCCTTCAACAATGCCAAAGTTTGCCAACTCGTACTGGTCTTCGGACTACAAGAGTGGGATCGAGCAGTTGAACAAGCAGACGACACGGTCGATCCACCAGGTGCACGAATTGCACCTGTTGGTGGTGTCTCACGTCCACTATTGCAACACGAGCAGCGAGTTATTGAACCGGATCTGTGTCGACGCGTACCCTTTCGAGAGCAGTTTCCGCGTGTACAACCCGACGGTCAAGTTGACGTTGGGCGCGTCGTCGAAGAACACGTTGAAGCGCATCAGCGACTCGTTCCGCGCGATCGCCGTGAAAGACGACAGGTCAGACCTAGACAAGTCGGAGGTGCCTGTTTCGGTCGAGCCCGTTTCCGAAACAAACATGACCACCGCGTTCGAGTCGTACATAAGCAGCTTGAACAAGCAGTCGCAGTCAATGGCGGCGTTGGGCATCATTATAGACCGTGAGGTGCTGGAGAAAATCGGCGCCTTCATCAAGACATACGAGCCGCAGTTGCGATCGCTCATGGACGAGCTTGCGCGAATCCACGCCGAGTACCAGGACGGCGTGCGTTTTTTGGAGTCGCTCAAGGTGGACTACGACGAGTTGCTCAACATGAACACGGTGCAGGTGAAGGACAAGGAACTTCCAGAGGTGCCTGCTGTGGAGGAGCGGGAGAGTCCGATAGAATTGGTGCTGCTGAAACCGTTGCCACCGTCACCACCAAGCACACCGTTCGACGAGTTCAACTTCCCCATCTTGGTGGGACCGCTCAAAATATCATGTGGTGAGGAGTTGAGCTCGCTCATGCAAAAGTTGGTGCTGCTGATCAAGATAACAAAGAAAAAGTTACCTATTCCTGGCTACAAGAACGAGGTATTCAGCAGCGACCAGCTTTCAGACTACTTGACCAAGTTCAAGCCGTTCAATTTCAATCCAACTAGGGTCAATGTGGAGAAGTTTGGCCAGTCACTTTTAGACCTAAAGTTCCTTGTTAATCTGAACTTGTTCTCGAGCAACAAGTTCAGGGAAGGCATGTGGTTTGAGTGGTCCGACTTGGCTATATATGTGACGGAATATACCCCCCAGGAAATCCCCAAGTTGTCTGTGTCCTCCACTAGCACAAGTTTGAGTGCGCCCTCCATCGGTGTGACCCCCGCCTTCATGTCTGACTTCAGCTCCAACACCTCCAAAATGTTCAAGTCGGTGAAACTGTCGTTGATGAACAAACCTGACCACTCCTCAAGGTTGACCGAGATCGAACAATTGTACAGCGAAAACTACAGTAACCTCCTCAGTTTGCAAAATCTCCTCAACACAAAGCTCTCCACCCACTCAGAGTACTTGGAGAACTTTGAGCTCGAGAAAATCAACTTGGTTTACGCTCAGTTGGCCAAATTGAGCGAGCTCACCTACAACCAGCACTTGCAGATCACAAACAACTTGCACACCTTCACAACCAACTTTCTCGAGAACATAGACACTTCGAAATCGCGCAAGTGCGACTTTGAGGCTCTCTTGCTGACCTTTGGCACCGGTGTGTTTTCGCCGCCGGTGACTAGCTCCACCTTGCATTCGCAGAACTTGAAAAACCAGTTCAACTTGTTCAAGGATTTCCAGTTGCAGGTCAAGGTTGACGGGGATATGTTGAGTTTGACGTCCACACCCTTGCTTCTCTATAACTTGATCACGCAAAGTGAAAGCTCTACTGCCAAGTGGAGTGCGCCGATTGCGCACCAGGAGTACCACGACGATAAGCAGGCCATTCTTGAAATCATCAACGAATTCGAGCTGTTTGAGATTGCCCAAGAGGCTCAGATACACAGGGAAATCACCCAGAAGGTCACAGATCTTCTCAAAGAGAAGAACGCAACCAACTTTGTCAAGAACTGGCTCCTTGAGATGGCTGACTCGTTGATTCCGTGCATGTTGTACGACTCGATAGTCAGTTTGTACAAACTGACCAACACCGACCCAATGTCTCTTGAAAATGTGACTAGAAGGAATGAGTTGGCGCGCTTGCTTGCGACCGCACCTCGTAGCAACTTATCAACCTTAGTGTTCTTGCTCAACCACATTGCACATGTGTTCGGTTTAGGCGACTTGCAAAAATACGGTGAGTCTGATGAGGTAGGCGAGCTCGAAACCGTCGACGCATCCAAGTTGGACGAGACAGTGAAACTCTTGAACTCGATGGACCAAATCGGCGCCATCCCGTTTGCGCACTACATTCTCCGGCCGTCCATTCTTAAGAACGCCACGGGGTTCAAGCCACCGTTGGACGTGTACCAGCATCTCCTTGCTGACTTGTTGGGCGCCGACGTCAGGAAGAAGCTCTTCAGTAGCTTGATTGTGAACGAGCGCAGCTACAGGGCCAAGAGGGAGAGGGAGGAGGAGAAGTTCAAGCTCCAGATGCAGAAGAAGTCGGACTCACAGACCAGCAACAACCTGCCGCTGCTGCTGTCGGGCGTGGCGTCGCCGGTGCGCAGGCTCAACGGGTCGTCGACGCCGCTGTTGGCGCCGCAGGAGAACTTCACCTTGCGGCCGTTCAGAACAAAGGCGACCCCAAACCCCTCGCCGCTGAACTCTCCCAAGCAGACTCCGCGTAATCTGGTGGATTTCACTAGCGATACCAAGTTGAAGAGGCAAACTTTACCACTTCCACGTGAGCTGTCTGGGAACCGTCCACGAAGTTCGAGTAATTCTTTGTTACCTAGTGGGATTAATGTTGAGTTTGTAGAATAGAAGTATTGGTGACCATTTGAGATCGTAGGTTATGTATTCTCACGTTAAGGTATTATACATTGATGATAGTAATTTTACTTAGTGCTAGTACCAAGATACCTAGGTTGATAAACTAGTACCATCTTCATATTAATAACAAATTGATATTAAAGCGTTGATCTACTGGCACTACAACTGATATTAATACGACGAGGTTACACCAAAATCATATTTATACCAAGTTGTTAATTACATGCTGAAACCAAGTTATTATACTAAAATCATATTTATACCAAATTGTTACGTTCATACCAGTATCAAGTTGTTATACTTTTGACACTAACACCAAATTGTATAGTAACACGAAATGTTAATACCAAATTGTTTGAATACCAAACTGTTGAAGTTGTCACCAAGTTGTATTTAATACTATACGTCATCACCAATTTAATACTATACATTATCACCAAATTGTATTTAATACCATACGTTATCACCAAATTGTATTTAATACTTTACGTTATCACCAATTTAATACTGTTCATTATCACCAAATTGTAATTAATACTATACATTATCACCAAATTATCTCCAATTGTCTATCTATACCCAAATCAAAAGAAGTACGAACTCAAATATTCTCGAAACCTCACCAAAACTATATACAATCAACTCTTCCTCCTAACACCAGAAACCTTCTGCAATCGATTCAACAGCTTCAACGCATACGCAAGCAACACAATAAGCAGAACGGTACTCACAACAACAACCAACTCAAATCCACCCTCAGTCTCCTCTATAAAGTTCTCCAAGTTCATCCCATACAACGCAGCAAAGTACAAGGCAAACCCCATCGAAAGCAAGCCCGTCAGGTACTTGAGCCCCAAAAACATAAGCTCGTTACGGTTGGAATCTAAGATAATGTTGATGATCTCCTCTGTCGTTTTGATCTGCGACTTGAGGTTCTCGACCGTTTGTACAATCTCGTCTAGGGTGATGTAGTACGACTCTAGAATGACCTCGATCTCCGTGTGGTTAGTTCCCTGGCGCGGTAAACCCGACTGGGAATCGCTCAAGTACAACTCGTTCAACTCGTCGTCGTTGTCCAAAATACCGTCCACCAAATCTCGAATCAAGGTCGCTTTTTGGTGGAACTGTGCGATTTTCTTCAGCTGGATGAGCAAGTAGCGCAACCTGAACCTGTCGATCGAGCCCTCAAGACCCTTCAAGATGTTTTGTAGCACTGTAGCATGTACCTCCATCTCGGTGGTGAGGTTGGATATCACGTAAACCAATATTGTCTCCAAGGCCCTGAACTCATACGGCAAGTGCGACTCGTTCTTCAACCGAACAGTCATATCCTTGAGAAATGTAGAATATGTGTGCGATTCATTCAAACGCAGACCATGCGTTGAACTGTGCGAGTTGTCAAACACAACCACGCGGTCGCTCCGGATCAACGCCCGTATGTTCAACAAGTTCAAGAGAATGAAGTTGGAGCGGGTCATTAACGACGGCACAATGTCCACGTTGATGTTGGACGAGCCTAGCAGCGGGCTGTGCTGGTGGCGCGAGATCTTTCTGAAGTCGCGCGGCACTAGGTTGTTCATCCGCATGAAGGCTGACCGCTTGAAGTCCTTGCCGTGGTGGATCATCTGGCCGTGCTCGTCAAAGATCGTGCACCTTATGAACTCGTTTTCGTTGAGTTTGTAGTTCTGCGGCGACGTGCGCGTGTGCATGTTGTGGAAGGAGCTCCGCCAGAAGGCAGCCCCGCCGAACGGCCTGATCTGCCGTAAAATCCTCATTAGCAGCCGTTTGCTTTAAATTTTAAGTTCAGCCCAATGCGGAAATTTGGAACAACAAATGTCTCGAATATACTCAGCAGACGAGTTGGAGGTGTGCGAGGAGGTAGGACGCGGGGGATTCGGCACGGTGTTCCGTGGCATCATACGCGCCACCCAGGTGGAGGTGGCCATCAAGCAAATTGACTTGGAGAACGACCAGGCCGACTTGTTTGAGATCAACAAGGAAATCCAGATAATCCTGGAGTGCCGGTTGCCGCAAATCACCAAGTACATGGGATGTTTCGTCAAGAACTACAAGTTGTGGATCATCATGGAGTTTGTCGACGGCGGGTCGCTTTTCGAGCTTTTGAAGCCTGGCGCGGTCACGGACGAGAGGGTGGTGCTGACCATCGCCAAGCAGATCTTGGTGGCCTTGGAGTACTTGCACAACCAGGGCAAGATCCACCGCGACTTGAAGTCGCAGAACATTCTCTTGAACAAGACGGGCGAGGTCAAGCTCACTGATTTCGGGGTGTCCACGCAGCTTAGTTCGAACTTTTCGCGCAGAAACACTACTGTGGGGACCCCATACTGGATGGCCCCGGAGGTGATTTTGAACAACGACGGTGGGCATTCGTTCAAGGCGGACATATGGTCGTTGGGCTGCTGCACGTACGAGATGTACATGGGAAAACCGCCGTTGCAGACGAATTTTCCGCCGATGAAGGCCCTCCGACAGATCAGCAGGTGCACCAGCGGCGACGACTTCACGAACTTGATCGGGCTAGCGCAGCTTCCTATGCCCGTGCACTTGAAGGACTTCTTGTACAAGTGTTTTGTCATCAACCCGAAGGAAAGGTGGAGTGCGGCCAGGTTGCTCAAGCACAAGTTTATCACCAAGCACGAAAAACCGGCCGCGGAGTCGACCAAGCTCTTGAAGAGGTTGATCACAAAGAAACATTTGTGGGACCAGGAGAACCACGTTTCAAAGCACCACAACTTTTATGTTCCCACGGAACTCGCGCAGAACCAGCAAAAGTGGAGGATTGACGATAGTGAGGAGGAGCAGGGGAGTCCGATAAAGTTTGACATTAGTCTGATTAATTTGGGTGTTGGGAGTTCCGAGAGTGAGAGTATTGTGAGTCATAAGGATAAGGTAGTTGCAAAGAATGGGTCTCCCAAAATTTCGAGTGAAGTGGTTCCAAGAAGTATGAGTAGCGGGAGCCCCAAAAGGTCGCTGCGCGAGTCGTCTACATCACCGTCCGAAGAAACATTGCGCTTCCACAAGGAAACACCGCGACTGCGTGTGCCCAGCGAGCGTGTAGTGAGCCTAAAACAGGACCAGCTCAAAAACACCATCAAGCCCGAGTTCTCGAGAATTCTAAGTAAAATATTCCACAAGCTGGAGACGAGAAACACGCTAACTCCACAGCAGTATGACCAGTTGGTGCTTCTTAACGAGACACTCGTCTCGTTGATGACGTTTGTGGAGGAGGGGGGGACAAACGGGTACAAGAAGATTCTAGTATTTCAGTATCTCAAGTATTTGTTGAAGGAGTTGACCAAGGAGGGGGACGAAACTTCACGGCTGCTACTCCAACGGCAGATTATTCCGTCGAACTTCACCATCCAGCCAGTTTTGCGTGAAAATAGAATAGAGGGGTTCGAGGAGATTGAGAGGAGTTTGTTTGAGTCATGGATAGATAGGATGAAGGCTGAAAGGTAGGTTTATAATATTTGTATAAGATTAGCAAATAAAAGGAAAGTGAGTTAAAGGTTGATTATTCTATAAAGATTTAGAATTATTTATTGATGAGTTTTGATTCTAGGGTCATTAACAAGATTGACTAAAAGCATCAGCATAAATGATTTAGAGCCTTCAACAAGATAGATTAAAATCATTAACATAAAGATTTAGAGCCATTAACTCTGATTTAGATTTAGAACCATCGACATGAATAAATTAGGAACTTTAGAATGAAGAATAAAAATCTCCTAATTTTTCACATTCAGGTAACTTAACTAGAATTACATTAAACAACTCAACCACTTCTATAGAACCAGCCACCATTACTAAAATCAATTACATTATCACGAAGACTTTTTTGCAGTCGCGACATTCAAAAAAAACAGATGGAGTTCCCAGATCTATACAAGCTCAAGTTTAGCATCCCAGGGACAGGACTCACGTCTGCAAAAGTCTCTCCCGACGGAACCTACCTCGCATGTTGCACCTCCAGCGGAATTGTCAATGTCCACCTCACTGCAAACGGCAAACTAATATCAACCCTCAAAGGCCACACTAGAGGTGTCTCCGACATAGACTTCTCACCGGTCAACAGCAACGTGCTCGCATCATGCTCAGACGACTTGACCATTCGTCTCTGGTTCATCGACGAGCAAAAGTGCTTCAAAATACTAAAGAAACACACCTACCACATCACCACTGTGCGATTCACGTCCAAAGGTAATGTGCTTATAAGCGGATCGGCCGACGAAACAATCACTATCTGGGACATAAAACTGGGCAAGACGCTCAAGACATTGGCGGCACACGCCGACCCCATCTCTTCCATCAGCATTTCGAGCGACAACACCATCATCGTGAGTGCCTCGTACGACGGCCTCATGCGACTTTTCGACTTGGAAACGGGCCAGTGCCTCAAAACGTTGACCTTCAACAGTACGAGTCACGGAACCGCCACAGCGTCCACGAATGACGTGCTCAACTTTCCCATATCGAACGTGCAGCTTTCGCCCAACGACAAGTACATCTTGAGCTCGAGCTTGGACGGGTGCATGCGCTTGTGGGACTACATGGACAACCGGATTTTGAAGACGTACACGGGTGTGGATGGCGGGCCGATTAGTGAAAAGTACAACTGCGGTACGCGGTTCGTGACGGCGACGTCGCAGCCCAAGATCGTGGGAGGGACGCAGTCTAGTGGTGTACTTCTCTGGGACGTGCAGTCAAAACAGATTGAGTGGCGGTATCCACGCGACCTGCCGGTGCTTGAAGTGGATACGTTTGATGAGGGGAGGTTAATAGTAGCATGTAGTATGAAGAGTGTTGATGTTTTTGAGTTGAATGAGAGTTATGTGAGGGAGGTTCTGATGTCTAGGTCTGTTTCGCCGTCTCCGTCAATAGAGGGAAGTATAATATAGAGGTATATATTGAGGTTTTGTAGAAAATGAATAGAACTCTGTTATTAAGAGTTGAAATTTTGCAGCCTGTTTGGGTGCAAATTTTTGTACTTTTTCTGTTGATTTACCACTGTTGATTTTACCTGTTGATTTTTAACTATTGATATTTAAACATCGGGGACAGTGGTAAATGGGTAGACAGCTTAACTATCTTCTATTAAACTAAGAGCTAACTAAACATAGGAGAGAACGTAGGAGAGTGTACCTTTTCCTACCCCTATTAGAAGGCCCAGATCCTGTGTCCATGACATGGTGAAGCTTATACTATTATCTAGTTCTTCTTATTTCAGTGTGGTAGTAGTTTATAGCTTATCTTTTATATTAGCTCCTTTATTAGTCGTCGTGTAGTACTGTAGCGTAGCTATGGTGGACTTAAAGGACCACAGTGTCCCTCTTAACAATTAATTGTAGTGTGGCAACCTAGCTAGGGGAGCCACTTTATCTGTAGATCTCAGTACAGAAAGTGTTAACAGAAGGTGACGTAGCTTTCAACTTCAACCAGGGTGTCCAGCCATATAGTCAACTAATTAACCTTGTAACGCGACATTCCAAAAACTGGTATCTTATTAGCACAAATCCACTTAACAGCCTCTAGGGCTAAGTTCGTCATCTCACCGGGTTTGAATTGTATTAGGGGTATAAGTGTAATCAAGTCAACGTTACAGGAACTCAACCAAATATTTGGGTGCAAATTTAATTTTCTCAAGCATATTGAACTTCACAAATTGGGCTATTCAACAGAGCTCTCAAGTCTTCTCTAAAAAGCAGCAGTATCCGTATTATACGTCAACAGATAGAATTGGCACTCTTCGCATCTCAATTCAAAGCTCAAAATCCATTAAAATTGTGATTAGTGCGCTATTCTGCTCACTTTAAAACACAGAACGACAACAAACTTCCAAAACTCGATTGTACTTACTTTCTGCTACGAATCACTATTTATCCATCTACCACTCTACTCACTCTCTATATTCTTACACTCCATTCTCCACTATACTCTTTCTATTCTTACACTGTATTCTTCACTATACACTTTCTATTCTTACTCCTTCTTATATCACTCATCGTACAGAAAGTCGTGCCCCCACCACCATACAGCCCCAAAAATTCAAAAACCCGATAACCAGCTCTCCAACCACACCATGGAATCAAGACACTTATTCAGATTCAACTCGAGTGTTCTCAAGCTCCCCAAGTCCGCGAAGTTGCGGGCATGCGGCGTCTACTTCTCCGGGATCCTCTACGCGGTCGGCTTCTGGTCAATTGTCGACGCTGCAATCTACTCCAAGACCGTCAACGCCCTGTTGGTCCATGTGACGTTCGTCGACTGGATCCCATTCATATGCTCCACGTTGGGGATGTTAATAGTGAACTCCATCGAGAAGCTGAACTTGTTGAACGACAGCAACAACTCGTTTTTGGGCGGTGGCAACGGTGCCGGGTCGCAGACGTGGGCCGCGCGCGTGATCCTCTTCTTTGGGTTCTCCTTGTTGGCAGGAGGGTTGGCCGGCTCCTTCATGGTCTTGATCTTGAAGTTCTTGTTGAAGCACTACACGTTCCCCACCTTGGGCATGGGCATCTCGAACGTGGTGTGCAATGGTTCGATCATGTTGAGTTGTATTGTCTTGTGGTTATCGCAGAATATTGAGGATGAGTATAGTTATAGTTTGGGTATTTAGGCACCAAAAAGATTAAATTGAGTATGTTACGTTATCTGAAGGGATGAGTTTTTGATTGAGTAGTTTGTTGCAAACTTGATTGTTAATTAATGAAAACTTATGGTTCATGAGTATGGTAGATGCTACTTTACTGTAAATGAGCTTGACATTCTGAACTCATTTAAACTATAAGGTAGACATAAAAACTCTCAATGCCTTAGAGTTCACGGCATTAATAAACCAACTGAAAATAAGCCTCATATGATTTTGCAAATTGTCGTTCCACCTCAAAACCTCAGGTGAAAGGCACATTCTTGAATAACAGTCACATCCCAACAACGTTAACTCAGGTACAAAATACTTTTTGCACCCAAAATTTCCAAACGTGGTATTTAATGATAGTTGACTCACATTTTCTTAGTGCCACTTCCACTTCAAGAGCATTGTACCGGTAATTCCAAGTCTCGTGGGCATTTTCCCAGTCAATTCTACGCTTTTACATGCTCACCCCGGTGCCTACATAAATTTCATACTTTATTCATGCTTTACTCATGCTTTAACGTAATTTCCATTCTACATTCGCTGTCCACACGATTTGCATCTATATACCACTCATACTCAGAATTGCGAATTTAAGTAATCGTACTCAGTATTGTGAATGTGAGGATCAGTAATTTAGAATTGCAAATATTATCTCTCATTCTCAAGTATTAGAAATTCATGTACTCATGCTGAAACATTCACAAATTCATATAATCATACTCAAGCTTTGCAATTTTATAATTATAATCAAGCTTCGCAGTCATATAATCAAACTCAAGCTTTGCAATTTTTATAATTACAATCAAGCTTCGCATTCATATAATCATACCGAGCGTCACAATTCAAATAATCATACCAAGAATCACAATTAAAATAATCATACCAAGCATCACAATTCACTTCTCACCAACATTCACAATTCACTAATCACCAAGATTCCAATACCATGCTTCAACATCCCTATCACAGTCCATATCAAGCCCACCAGGCTCCATCGGAGCAACTTCCAGTCCCCTACACCAAAACACATAATAAATTATAAATTGTCAGTAGAAGTAAACTATCCAGCCACAGACCCAAATAAATAAGAGGCATGCCTCAGAACTGAAACCATTTTAAATCAGCGAGTCATCAATTCCGTCTTATAGGGCCCGAGGAGCTCGAACTCGTACTCGCTAAAGTTGAACAAGTTCAATGTGATAGGGCCCTGCAGCTCTCTTGGGAACACCTGGAAGTCTTTTCTCTTCAACTCGTGGAAAAACGGGTGGACCAACACTCTTCTAGGACTTATTCTGTGCTTTGGCTCGTAGACCAAGATCTTCAACAAAAGGTCGATTGCGTCTGGCGGGGAGTTGCTGAATATCTGCTGGAAGCGCTCCTCCTGGGTGCAGCTGAAGAAGGGTGTCAGGAACATGTTGCCCTGGTACTGTGGGTTGTTCTGGAAGAAGAACGTCTTGGAGGGCGGGCCCAACAACTTGGAGATCTCCTTCAACTGCAACTCGGGGCTCTGGCCCTGGAAGATGGGCTTGCCCAAGAACATCTCGGCAATCACGCAGCCCAACCCCCAGATGTCAATCTTGGTCGTGTAGAGCGAGCACCCGATGATCAACTCAGGCGCGCGGTAGTAGCGCGAGCATATGTAGCTCACCGATGCCTGGTTGGGCTCCAACTTCTTGGCGCTGCCAAAGTCGCAGATCTTGAGCGTCACCGTCGCCGGGTCCACGAGGATGTTGGACGGCTTGATGTCTCTATGCGAGATGCCAAACCCGTGCAAGTAGAGCATCGCGCGCGCCAACTGGAACGTGTATGCCTTCATGTGCGGGTACGGAATCGTGTACTTGCTCTGTCTATAATACTTGATCTCGCTCTGCAAGTTCGAAGGGAGGCACTCCATCACCAAGTTCTGGTACACCTTGTGGTCGGCGGGGTTTGTGCTCTGCTTGTCAAAGAAGTAGCGGAGGCTGACGATGTTGGGGTGGTTGACCACGCGCAAGATCTCCAACTCCCTCGATTTGTACTCTGTCTGCGCCGGGAAGCGCTTGATCGCAAACGGGCCGAGCCACTTCTGGGGCAGTATCGGGTCCTCGGGCACGTCCGCGTACTTCAACTGCGCCTCGACAACAGTGCCAAACGCACCCTCGCCAATGCGCTTGTACTCCCGCACAGTCATTCTGCGCGGCAAAGACGTCTGCTGGTTCACTACCTTGTCCAAGGTGTACTCGTTGAGAACGTTATCGTCTGACATTTTTTTCTAAGCTCTCGGAATATCAATTGCAACTGGTCGCCCAATTCTACGGATGCTGCTCTCGTCTGGTTCTCACCCTGCTGTAATCGCGACGGTGACGGTATGGGCACGGGAGGCTGCGTTTGTTTGGGTGGTGTTCAATTTTTTTTGTTCTTGTTTTTCTGTCTGAACTCTGGATTTGGGCCGCACACGAACTGGGCCAAGCCAGGGCAGAAGGAGGAGTCTGGTGAAGGGGTGCCACTATCATGTGTCAGAACAGGCTGGCAGGGGAACGGGACGCGCCACCGCCAGCCGGGAATGGCCACAATGGCAGCCGTCTTTTTTAGAGCGCGGATTTCAGCTCGCAGTTATCCTTTTGTGGACTCGAAAAGGGTCTTGTTATCGCCAATTGGGTGTGCTAACCAAGGCCAAAACTCGCTCGCTGCTGGGTCTGGTCTGAACGCGGGAAGGTTATGCGCTGTGCCCTCTGCTTTTTACGCGTTTATAAGGTTTTTCTTGTTTGTTTCGTGGCTTGCCTCCGCCTGGTATCTTAAACTCTATTAAGTGAATTGTGTTTGTCGCACTTTTTGTTGTTTGCTTGGTCAGCATTGGTCGTTCTCGCGCGATCCGCTCCTGTAAATTTTTCCTTCTTGAACATTTGAGGTTCCATCAGCGAGATGTTGTCTAGAATCAGCAGATTTGGAGTCAATCCATTTAGGGTGAGTGCATCCAGGCTGTTGAGTGGTGCCAGTCCTGCGCTTTTCAGCGCCAGGGTGCCTCTTTTGAACGCGGCTGCCGCCCAGGCCGTCGCCCCGGTCGAGACCTCTGCCACCGCCCCAGTCGAGGCCCCAGTGTCTCCTACAGCCACCTTCGATTCGATCAACAACGAAAGAAACAGGCAGGCCCAGGTCAAATCCAACAGCAAGGAAATCAAGCGCGGAAAGGACCACAGAGTGGTCTACTGGAAGATGTATGCGTCCTTCCCGAGACACAACACCGTTTGCTCGCTCGTGGCCGTGGTGGAGGACCCCAACTTTCTTGAAAACAACAAGCACTTATCACACAACGACCAGGTGTTGTACTACTTGAGGTTGCCACACCATGTCAAGATACACGTCAGTGCGGGTCAATTGGGCTTCAGAAAGTCCCAGAGACAGGACTATGAAGCCGGTTTCCAGGTTTCGAGTAGATTGTTCAAGCTTATTGAAGAGAGAAAGTTGATTGGGGCCAACGACAAAATAGAGCTCATCTTGAAGGACCACGGCAAGGGCAGAGAAGCTTTTTTGAATGCGTTACAGGGTAAGGAAGGAATGCGTATAAGAGAGCATATTCTGAAGGTGTCTGACAACACTACTTTGAAGTTTGGTGGTGTGAGAGCTAAGAAGTTGAGAAGATTGTGAGAGGGATATTCAAGTATCGAGTGTGTGTTGGGGATGCATATTATAGATGAATCGTATTTCATAAAGCATCAGAATAATCATGAGCTAATTGTATATAGTAATATAAGGTCATTAGTATTTTGGTAAAAGGAAGAGATGAAGTGAATGAAAAAACGAACTTTTGACGTGCATAAATGTTGGTGGATTTGTTGATGTGAAGGGTAGGGTTGAATTGTTGATGAGTAAGTGTGGGTGGATCTGTTGAATGAACTCTGGGTAGTTACTTGATATTAGTTGACTCTTAACGTGAATGAAATGGGTGCAAAATGAACACAACTGATTATAGTTCATTCCAAAAGAACAATCCATAGTACCATCAACCAGAGGACTCTCCATACATATATACTCAAAAACAATTTCAAATACCCAACTAAGATTCGTCACTTTGACTTCAATTGATACAGTGTTTGCACCCAATCTACTTAGGGCTCCAGCCCTATAAATACAATTTCCTCACATGCATTTCCCTTTTAGGACTAACTATGCGTAAAATTTTTCATGCCTATACGCACACCTCTTTTCTCTGCGCTGCCTGGAGGACGACAGTGGAAAAATTTGAATTTATAACTTTCAATACTTCGTTTGTTGCATTAATATTAGGTAAAAATGGCTCCAAGTAAGTACGACCCAGTCAAGCGAGAGAGTGATCATGAGGATAGAACGAAAGAATCCGTGAAGACACACGAAGGAACGAACTCTCAAGCACCGTG
The DNA here is from genome assembly GCA_030556545.1 of Kodamaea sagamina. Lineage (NCBI taxonomy): Eukaryota > Fungi > Ascomycota > Pichiomycetes > Serinales > Debaryomycetaceae > Kodamaea > Kodamaea sagamina. Next base: position 534,224 of record JAKTUG010000002.1, on the reverse strand, counting down.
AACACCATGAACGTAATACTAACCCCACAGCTAAAGCTTCATCCGCCAAGAAGGCTGCCTTGAAAGGTACCAACCCAAACAAAGCCGTTAAGGTTAGAACTTCCACCACCTTCAGATTGCCAAAGACTTTGAAGTTGGCTAGAACCCCAAAATACCAAAGAAAGGCTGTCCCACACTACAACAGATTGGACGCTTACAAGATCATCCAGAGCCCAATCGCTTCTGAAACCGCCATGAAGAAGGTTGAGGACGGTAACATTTTGGTTTTCCAAGTTGACTTGAAGGCCAACAAGCACCAAATCAAGGCTGCTGTCAAGGAGTTGTACGAGGTTGACGTTGAGTACGTCAACACCTTGGTTAGACCAAACGGTACCAAGAAGGCTTACATTAGATTGACCGCTGACCACGATGCCTTGGATGTTGCCAACAGAATCGGTTACATCTAATCGTTGTGTATTTTATAATATAAAATAATAGGTTTGGAGTGTGTAGGTTGCGAGGAGTGCCAATAGATGTAGAATACTTGAAGAAAACTTTTTATTCAAATAGGCATTGACAGACGTTTTGAATATACGGCCTGGTTTGGTCTTGAGATGGCTAGGCTGTGAATAATAACTTTTTGCATACTTCTAGTAACTTGACTAAGTAGTCAGCAGTAAATTTATACTTCTACCAACTTAACCAAATTGTGGGTGTCTGCATAGTTCACTCACATATAATCAGTACAAATATCAAGAACTACATATAAATTCCATTTTGACACATAACGATTCTAAAATGGCTGCGAATAACCGGACCTACATCTAAGTCTGAAAGAAAATGTAGACTCAAATGCGTATCAAAAAACCTTATCTCCATACTTCGACTGAACCTATTCAACCACTCCAAATAAACCAACTAAACCAAACTTCTCAATATAATCCCTAAATAAGATTCTTTAACCTCACCTGCGAATACCAATAACAATGTAAAAACCCATTGTTAAACGAAATCACTCTCCTCTGCAATCTGAACTTTTTCATTTGTGGGTTTCTTAGTACATGGTTCAACCTCAGCTCTATTCTCGCCATGTGCTTGAACACCTCTTCGACCTCTTCCAAACCCACAAACTCGCAAATCTCTTGGTCTGTATGAAACTCAACCACCATCATTGAATTTCCGTGCCTGAGCTCAAGCTTGAACTGGCCTACTTTGACTGTTCGTCCATGGGGTTTGATCACTATTTTAGGGTGTGGCAAGAGTCCTGCAACAATTGCGTCTATCTCGTAGATCTTGTTCTTGCGAATTTCCTTGAGAGTTGAGGGGAGTTTGAGGAGAGTGGGAATATGAGTTTTGCTGATCATGTTGTCGTTATGCTCGGGGGATAGCGAATTCTCCAGTCCTGGGTCTTCATCAGAATGGGGTTGTTGAGACTCTGATAACTCTTGGTTCTGATGTGAAACACCTTGAGTTTGAGGAGTCAGATCTGGTATACCTTGAGATTGAGGTAAAACGCTTGATATTCTTTGAGATTGAGGTAAACCAGAGATGTCCTGAGGTTGAGGTAAACCAGAGATGTCCTGAGATTGAGGTAAAACAGAAATGTCCTGAGACTGAGACAACAGACCAGAAGCCTGAGACAAAATCTGCACAGGTTGTGACTCTATCACCTCACCTCCCGAAATCGACTCCAGTGACATTTCAGATAACCTGGGAACTCTCTGCCCACTAGTAATTTCAGTCTCCTTATTTGAGTCCTGGCTACTTGTGATTTCCTGCGATAATTGAACCATCTGTGCACTTGAAACTTCGTCAAACTGGCTTGTTGCGTTCACTTGTGGAATCGATTCACTCAAACTTGAAAGTTCGACGGACTCCAGAATCGGTTCTGCTTCTTGCTTTATTTGGGAATCCAAACCCTCTGGAGTAGGGTTTTCGACAGCCTCTTCCAAGTCGTTACTTTCTTGCAGAGGCAAGAACAACTCATTCTCCTTCCTTTGGGTCGGAGGAAATAGAGGATCCTGGGAGTTTTCGTCTGCAACAGCCCCAAACATTAAGTCCACTCCAGAAGGCCGGCCCTTCTTGGTTTGATGCTGCGTAGAACCAGGAACTAGTGATGCGGGCATCGCCATCTCATCAGCGCTTCTCTTAATATACCTCTCACCCTGCTGTATTCGCGACACAATTCTCGAGTACATCAGAGCAGACGCGTAGGTCTGAAATCGCAGAATTAACGGATTGAAAACCTCTCTGTTGGCCGCTTCTTCCAAGGGACTCAACAGTCGCACCTCTATCTCTCCCCTTTGGTTGTTGTAGACCGATATCAGCACCGAAATCTCAGCAAAAATGCCCTCTCTGTGAATGTCACCATCTTGAAGCTTCTCGCTAGTGAACCTATAATTGCGCGTAAAGCGTGGTTTGATCTTGTTCACCTTTGAACAAAACAGCTTGATTAGCAGCGACTTCCATTCTAGTTTGGTCACTTTCTCAGACGGAATCACGTATCCTGACTCTCCAGTCACGTCTTCACACATATCAAACTCAAAATCGTAGGAATCATGGACACGGGTAAAGTCAGTCACAATCAAGAACCCTTTCTTCTTGTTTTCTAGGTAGATTCCAAGCACATACACGGGAATTGAGAAGTCTAGGGTCGTGGTTGACGAGGCAGCTACGCTCCGCTCCAACTCTTCAAAATTCATCTGGTTGCAAATGAAATAAATTCAGAAAAACTCATTGCAATGAAGAGTAAGTGACAAGATAAAAGTGAAATGGACACACACTAACGACATAGAACTTCCAAAGTTAGGCAAGCGTGGAAACATTCCAAAGCAGAAGGAGGCCCAGGCGGAACCTGCGACCGCTGAGGAATATCTCGAGCAAGGATCAATAGACGAAGAGTCTGGGGATAGATGGCTAGGAGGAGACATGGCTAAAGCTTTGAGGTTCTACCAAAAAGCCTTCTACAACTATTCAAGATCGATTGAGTTGGGTTCGCCGCCGAATTTGGACAGCTATTACAATGCACTGAGATTGTTGCTCTTGGTGTACAATGAATTCATCAATGCGGAAGGTGCTGAGTTGAACGATTTGAAGAATGTGGATGAGGTATTCACCAACGATGAGCATTCCGTGGTGCAGAGCTTGGGCAATATTAGATTGGCGCATGAGCTGGCACTTGCGGTTGCTGAGAAACAGGGTTTGGTGCCCATTGACTTGTTGTACAATGCAGTTGTAGTGTACACTGAGGAGCTTGAGGGGGGAGACTTTTCGCTGGAGTTGGCTGCCAAGGGTGCACAGTTATTGGATCGGTTGTTGGAGCAGCAGGTAATTGAGTTTGACAAGTTGTACGCGGAGTTGCAAGAAATCGACACGAGTAGTGGGGGCGGTGATTTCAGTGGAGGAGCTGGTGACGGCGAAACCAACACCGAAGAGTACACCAGCGAGGAGGTTGTGCAGCCCACAGATATCTTTGAGACTGTTTTGGCTAGTTACAGGCTAGCACAGGCGATTTTGGAGGGTGGGGGCTCTCAAATCTTGGTGGAGTCCATACTTCAAAACTGCGACAAGGTAGCGACGGAGTTCATCAACAGATTCAGCGAGGTTTCAGCTGAAAGGAACGAAATGCTTTCCAAAGTCACTAAAAGGCAAATTGAAGAATTGAGCCTAGCCAAGGCAACCATACAGGCACTTGTTATAAGGGACCCGACAGAGTTAATTAACTTATGGCTGTCGGACCTTCCTAACACGAGTGAGCGGTACTTGTTGGCCGCAAACAGTTTACAAGAGTATGTTGAGCTCAACGAACTCAGTTTGGCGAGGGTGAATGCTTCACCGAGCGAGCTGAAAGAAGTGTACTGGAAGGTTTTGACTGGAATTAACAACAACTTGAAGCAGGCACAGACAATTTTGCTGGCTACACTAGCGGAAGAGCGTAAGAACAAGACAGCGTTGGATTTGGGGACGCTCATAGCACAGCTCAGCGGTGTTTATATTGAACGAGCAGATATAGATATTCAGCGGAGTCAGATTGTTGGACATGAGCAAGCTGAGCAAAATAAGCAGGTTTTAGTGAACAATGCAAAGACCTTGCTTAAGAACGCAATGACGTTGGCAAATAGCAACGGAGGGTTGCGAGAACGGATGGGTGAGAAGTTGGCTAGAGAGAAGAAGAAGGTGGAGGCGGTGGCTAGGATGTGTTTACTTGAGGAGAAGAGTGTTGATGAGTTGGATACTATAATGGGGAGAGAGAGGTGGGTTAATGAGATGGGAGTGCTCAGGGAGTTGGGTATTTACGATAGTTTTATGGGTGGATTAGTATTCAATTAGACAATAAGACATTTAGTTGATTAGAGCGACCTTTGTTGTAGTGGGTGAGCTTCTTTCATTAGCTTTAAGATGACAACATTCTCCATTCTTGTTATCATATCTCATTATCTCTCTCGTTCTAATCATTCACCTTAACCAACAAAGATACCTTTTATGTTAAGTAATCCACTATTATACTCATATATCCAACACCAAACACCCTACTATCTCGTTGGTTGACCCCACTTTTTCACCAAAAGTTTTCCAAACACATCCATAACCTCCCATCTCTCCTCTAACTACACAACTTCGAGTATTTATCTAACCTTTATTATCCTATAAAACCTATTCTCAAGCAAAACTTGAATGCTATACACCGATACATACCTCTAGTAGTACCATTTGAAATTGAATATATATCCCATATCGCCACCTACATCAATGGAATATCAGTGAGATTGTTTCCAAAAAGTGACGCGTCTGCGTAATCCTGTGGTCCGTTCGTACACTTGGTAGCCTCAAAGATCGGGCTCTCAATGTAGTTCAACGAGATCGAGTGACTTCTGCTGTTGTGCACCAAAATCAGTAGCACATTCACCTTCAAGGCGTACATGAGAACTAGTATAATGTTCATCTCGAAATTCGATCTTCTTTTGCTCCAGTTCTCGAAGCTGATTTTCAGCTTTCACTTAACGTCGATGAAGATTACCTTTGGTTAAGAACCACGAGGAAGTGTTTTGCCTTTATACTTTCGCCTCAGTGTGCACGTTCTTTGAAGTGCAGGTTTTGGCAAAAATGATGACAAAAAAAAAGGCGAAAAAAGACCGAGACCTTATTGTATCAGGGATGTTATAAGAAGGAAGAGGGGTCACGAGAAAGTTGAGGGTAAAGTTACGTGGAAGTGTGAACGCGGTAGAAATAGAGAAGATCGTCTAAAACCCGTACTGTGCGGTTGGTGGGATCTTTTAGTGTTTCTAAATTTACAGAAACCTTGACAAGAAAGGGTGGTGACACAAATAGGTTGGGTGCAAAAAGTTTGAAATGGGTAGAGTAGGAGGCGGGGGACTGTGTGTGAGGTTGTTAAATCTGAAGTACTACTGGTTCGTTTTGTCTCAAAGGAGGCTAGATTGAGGTGCTAGGTTTTTAAGATAATACTTAAGGCAATTAAATTGGACGACTGTAAGCTGTTCCAAAATTAGTTCAACGTCTGGCTTTGTGGAGGAGGTCCAAGACAGGGTTGAAGAATCTTAGCTGTGGCTCTTGTTGAGACTTGACAAGTTACTAGTTGAAGGGCGTTTGATTTCAGTTTTGGAGGTATTGGGGGTAAACATTTGGAAAGTAATTGGTGATTATTGTTTCATCTGGAACAGAGAATATAAATGTAGGAAAGTGGTTCTAGTGCAAGGAGAAAAGACAAGGTAAAGGTGATTGTGTTGTGATTGGTACTAGACTAGGTAAAATTTACTGTGTTGTGATTGGAACTAGACTAGGTAAAATTTACTGTGTTGTAATTGGTTATGTATTCAGGTATTCAGAGCATGCGGAATTTACTTTAAGGAATATAATCTTTTGAAAGGACGGTTTTAGAGACAAATTTGACACAGGAAGGCTTTCTTGGATGTTGCGGGAAACCTTTACGTAGTTCAAGGTGAAGATAAAAAGAGAGGTTTATTAGTATTTTTCAAAAGAATTTAGATTACAGGTTTCAGGTTACCTTCTTCTAAGTTTCAAACAGACATTAATCACAAAATTAGTGTTGATGAAGCAACTTTTCAAGTGCTATCTCCGTGTGTGTTAGAATTTAGGTTGTCTCTTGTACATTGTTAAGTTATCAGCATCGGAGAAATGGTACATACCTAATTACTTCATCCTTCCCACTTGAATTTTTATCAGTAAAAGCCCTAAAACTTGGCATATTTGTTAATTACTTTATTCTAAATCACTAAAATATACTGCCTTTGCTAAACGATTCAGCTTACCATGTTTTAATTCATAGTACCTGATTAACAGACGGGAATACTCTTGCTATCTCCAACAGACCCCAGATTGTAAAATCAAGCTAAAATTTAAACTTTTGAGAAATATTAGGACCTCGAAATAAGAAAAGCGAGATGATGAGTGGGACAGTTTCATTGTACCCATACAACCCATTTTTGCTGAAATCGTTCAATTATACTCAAAATGGTTCACCTAATTTGGTTCCCCTCTTCAAAAAATGGCTGCAAAATATAACCAAAGTTTGAGTCACATCAGCAATTCTTGAAAATCCACATTAAATTTCACCAGGTCGAAGGAAATATCAACATTCTTGAAAACCAACAAAATTCTTTATGTCAATCTTTCCTACAAAACTCTAAAATCACAATTTTCATCTCAGCAATATCTATTTACAAGAACCTCTATCCTAATTTATCAACTTGTCAAACGCAGGAATCAAGGACTGCGCCAACGCAAACGAGAAAACTAACTTAGGACCAGTGGTCAACAACTTTGGAGTCAAACCCTTGAAGAAAGCAGAAATACCCTCGTTCTTGGCCATGTTCTTCAAAATGGTGAAACCACCCTCGGGGTTGTCAAAGTTTCTGTTCTGGATTCTGGTCTTAATAACGTCCAACGGAGCACTCACAATCAACGAGGCCGACGCACCGAAGATCGAGGTGACAAAGTTCTGCGTCCATGTGGCGCTGGAGTAGTCGCTCAAGCCGAAAATGTACTCCTTGGCAAACGAGTTACCTCCAAACAAAGCGAACGAACCAGGGGCGTTTCTGGCAGCAGTCCAGCCCCAGCCACGGTACAAGCCAAAACCCTCGTCCTTGATGATTTTCAAGAAACCTCTGCCACGGAACGACTCAGGGTTGGTCTGACGCTTGATCTTCAAGACGTCCAAGGGCAACAACACAACCTCACCGATACCAATGAGCGAACCGGCGGTCGCAGACAACAAGGCCTTGCCGGTTTTCTTGCCGAAAAGACCCTCGTAGGAGTCCCTGAAGTTCTGGGTCAAGAACTCGTTGGCGAACGGCTGGCCACCGTACTTGTAGACTCTCTGCAAGATCTTGTAGACGGCAGCGTAGCCCAAACCGGGGAACAAGGTGAACAAACGCGAGCCCAATGCCTTGGAGGCGTGTTCTCTGAAGATGACAGAGTTCAACTGGCTGGCCAGGGTGATCTTGCCCTGGTTGGACATCAACCTCTTGGAGATGGTGTCGACCGGGTGAAACACTGCAATTTCAAGGATACCAGCAGAGGCAGATCCTAAGACTCTGGCAGTGGCAGATTGCTTCTTATCGGAGGGGAGAGGGGACATTGTGGCTATTGATCTATGGTGTGGTTGAAAATTTTTCGAAGAGTCAGGGCGAACACCGCGGCTAGGAGATAAGATAATTGCACATGATAAAGCGCGTGACTAGTCACGTTCGTTCTCACGCGCCCTCATATCTCTTCAGAACCAACTGCAAACTAATAAAGCAAAACTCATCCAACCCATCAATGTCTGAGGATTCCATCGCCGACGACTACGCACAGAGCTTGAAGGAACTCACGTTCAACTCGCGCCCCATCATCGAGAACCTCACGACGATCGCGCGCGAGAACCCCCTGGCGGCCGACGGAATCATCAACGCCATCTCCAACAGAATCTACAAGTGCATCCCCGAACACAAGCTTTTTGCGCTCTTCTTGTTGGACTCCGTGTGCAAGTACGCCGGAAACTCGTACAACATCCTCGTGGGCGAGGAGATCTACAAGCTCTACCTGCATGTCTTCCAGTACCTGAACGAGCAGAACCGCAAGACCAAGCTCCTCCTGTTGTTTGGAACATGGAAGGTCACGAAAACAAGGGGAACGAACTACCCGTTGTTCCCACAGGAGCAGATCGAGAAGATCGAGCTGTTTCTCCGCAAGGCAGGGTACTTGCAGGCGGAGAGCGATCTCACTAATCAGCTGTTGGTTGAGGAGATCAACAAGTTACTTCCCATGCTCCAGAATAAACTTGCCAATGGAGGCGGCAACTCCAAGGTCCAGGGCCGATTTGACGCGTTGAACGACTTGAAGAAGCTCCTCCTCAGCCAGACCATGCCCGCGAAACAGTTGGAAATGGTCCAGAAACAGTTGGAAAACATAAAGGAAGAGGAGCGCACGGTGATCCCAACACCGGCAACCACTCCTGGACCTGCTCCGGCGACCCTTGCGTCGCCCGTTAAAACCGTTAATAGCAATAGTAGCATGAACAGTACAAACAATAGTGTATTGAACACGCCCCAGCCTTCTCGTTCGGACGGGATCTTCCAGGCCTTGCTCACGAGCGGTTTGGTCGACGTGGAGCAGGCCCCGATTCCGGGGTCTGTGCCCCAGTATACCTTGATATACCCCCTGATCAAGTACGTTCCGCTGAACAGCGCCTTGCCTCTGAACAGCACCTTGCAGGATATTTTGAGCTCCAACAGCACCACCCTGCTCCACAAGCTGGAATTCGAACGCAAAAAGTACGCCGAGTTGGCCACCGTCCAGCAGAAGCTCACCACGCAGCACGACCTCCAGGACTTTATCACGAAGAACAACGACCACACGCAGTTGCGCCTGTTGTTGTATGAAGCAAAACCGTCAAAGTGCTCCATCTGCGGCAAGCGTTTCTCGACCGACTTGATGGACGCAAACCGCAAGCGACTCCACTTGGACTGGCACTTCAGAATCACCAGAAAGTTGGGCAGCGGCGGAAGCGTCCAGCTGAGAAACTGGTACTTGGACGACTACGACTGGGCCAACTTCAAGGACGACGAGTTGCTTGAGTTTGATCTGACGTCGGCGAACGCGAACGCCGAGTTGAACGAGGACGACTTGGTGGGGCCCGCGCTGTACGTGCAGGTGCCTCCCCAGGACACCAACATGAAGAACAAGTGTTTGCTCTGCCGTGAGTGGGTCACGGCCACCTACAATGAGGAGATTGGCGAGTGGTGCTGGTTCAACTGTAAGCTTGCGCCTGGGGAGGAAAACAAGCCAAACAGCCGTAAGATTGTGCATGTTGATTGTAGCAATGATAACAAGAGGAAGAATGATGGAGATTTGAAGACTCGTGTGAAGAGGGAAAAGTTGAATTAAAAGTATAGTAATGAGTTATGACTTGAGTAGTGTAGATTTCATTTGAGTGGTTGTGGTTGAAATTATTTAAGTTGAGTGGTTGTGGTTGAATTTTTCTTAAGTTGAGTATTGGTTGTTAGTTACTTGAGTATTGTTAATAAAAATAAGACTTTCAATTTGTAGGTCCATTGGGCCGATTGTATGTAATTAAGTTAAAATGATTTTATCTTTTCATTGGCATGAATTTGGTGCAAAGTACGTCAATATGTACTTATAACCAGACCATCTAGACCAAAATGCCATTTACAACGAGAACAGTCTGTTGAATTTTGGTATCAAAATTCAAATTCTGATTTTCTTAAACATTCATTGAGAATATTAATTCAGATTGTTTTATTCTCAATAGTACTACATTGTTCTTTCTTCTCATACTCCATTATAATACTTTCTCTCCAATCATACTCTATTATGTTATCTATTCAATAATACTCTATTATGTTATCTCTTCAATAATACCCTATTAAATCTCTCCAATCATACTCTATTAACCATCTCGCACTTTAATAAATATTATCTCTAATCTACATTAATCTTAAATAACGAATATTCTTTTGATTTATACAAGATTATTGACCCAAACACTTCAAAATCTCATCCCAAACCTTAGCAGGCTTCTGAGAAGCGTCAATACCAGACCAGATACCGTTCTTTCTGTAGTAGTCGACAATAGGGAAGGTCTGCTTGTGGTACGTAACCAATCTCTTCTTCAAGGCCTCCTCGTTGTCGTCAGATCTCTGGATCAAAGGCTCGCCAGTGAGATCGTCGGTCATCGCCTTCTTTGGAGGGTTGAACAACTTGTGGTACGATCTACCAGATGCTGGGTGCACCAATCTGCCGGTGATTCTGGCAACAAGCAACTCGTCGTCAATCTTCAACTCGATGGCAGACTGCAATGGGGTCTTGCGCTCGGTCAACATCGAGTCCAACTTCTCGGCCTGTGGAACGGTACGTGGGAACCCGTCCAAGATGAAGCCGTTGGTGCACTCCTTGTTGTTCTCCAACTCGTCCTTGATCATGTTGACCATGATTTCGTCGGAAACCAACGCACCAGCGTCCATGATCTTCTTGGCCTGGACACCCAACGCGGTCTTCGCGGCGACCTGGGCCCTCAACATGTCACCGGTGGCCAAGTGGCACGCACAGTACTTCTCCTTCAAGTTTGGGGCCTGGGTGCCCTTACCCGCGCCCGGTGGACCAATCAACACCATTCTGATGGACTCTGGGACCTGGGGGGCGATGCCAGCCTTGGACTCCAAGTGCTGGATTCTTTCTTGTAACTTGGCAACAGTGGCCTTCAATTCTTCGACGGACATTCTAGGATGGTTGTTTGGAGGTTGGTGATTTTTTTGTTGAATTTTCCAAACCCATAAGCGTTTTTTTTCTCGAGCTCGGTGAAATTTTCATTGGTCGAGAATTTTGGGCTTGAAAATGGCTTGAGGATAGGGAGTTGGGTGTGGGTGGGGTTTGCGTTGAAGGGAGGTGCTGGTGTGTTGCGACTTGAGAGCCTAGGGTTTCACTTAGTGCGTGCAGCCAAGAGAATGCGCTACCAATATGTTTTGTGGGGTGGGCTCAATTTGAGGTGGGTGTTGGAAGATTCTGGTGTAGGTGTTTGTTTTAGCTTGGTTCTTATAGAGTGGTTTCAGCGGGTCTTTTCATTTCAATAGAGGGTATGGAGTTAAGGGTATATATGGTTTAATGGAGACAAGGAAGTTCTGTTTGTAATTCCGAAAAATACTGATTGGTGGGTGATTCTTAACTTTTAAAATTACAGGTACCTATACAATTAGATGTCGTAAAGTAATAAGCTAGACAGTAAAGTGGTATATAAGACGCTTGTAAAGTGACATATATGTATCATATCTGACATTTCGGTGATACTCTAATATTCAACAATTCAATTTCGCAGCCAAATTTTCCAACATTCATCTGAAATTTACAAAAATTTATAATTCCAACATCTCAATGAAGAAAACAAAGAGAAGTAGTTGGTTACTTTCTGGTTAATTCGAGAATTTGCTGCAGGACTATTCATGAACAGGCTATCCCAAGATTAGTTTCCTGTAGCAATCTGAAACTTTTTACTGAATGAGGAAGATGAGTAAGCTATTAATGGCTGCAAAAACGTTATCTCAACGTTCTTAAGCTGATAAGATTTTCTTTGGAATAATTTCAATCGTCAACAGGTAAAAGATTGACCATTAATGGAAAAACTGCACTTATTCATCAACATGTATGATTGTCCATCAACAGATAAACTTATTCAGTAACAAGCACCGAAACCATTAACAGAAAACTTAAAATTATTCAGCAACATGACCATTAGCACATAAACTTATATTCTTCAGCAGGTAGTAAAAAGATTGACCATGAGAAGTAAACTTACCCTTATTCCAAAAAGACTGACCACTAACAACCTTACACTTTTTCTGATAGGTACCAAAAAGATTGACCATTATCAGATTATACACTTATTCCAAAACTACCAAAAATATTGACCTTTACCGGATACCCTTGTGTACCAAAAAAATTGACCGTCAACCGTACACTTATATAGAGGTACCAAAAATCGTAAACCAATTAAAATATTCTCTCTAAAGTATATTATTCTATAAAAGCCTCATGAATATATTAGACTAAGTCTGGAAAGTGTGGATTTCAGGAACATGCTGCACCTTCACCAAAGGTCTATAGATTGGTCTCCACATCTGGGATCTCACCCACTTAAGACACTGGTCAAAGTCTCTGGGAACCTCGACAAACCCACCGTTGGGTCTTTCTTCGCTCTCGACTCTGGCAGTGCCCTCCTTGAGCGACTGCAAGATGACGGCGGTGGCCACCTTGGAAGAGACCTCGTCAATCTCCTCCAAAGGTGGCAACAAACCGTTCTTTGGGTTTTCCATCTTGGGCGACAACGAGGCTAACTGGTCCACCGCAGCAGAAACCATGGTGTCAGAGATGGTGGTGCATCTCGACAAAACCGCACCCAAACCGATACCAGGGAAGGTGAAACAGTTGTTGTTTTCGGAGATGTAGTAGCCGTTGACGGGCTGGAAAGGCGAACCGGTGGCAATGAGCGCATTATCGTCGGTCCACTTCATGATGTCGGCAGGAACAGCCTCGTGCAATCTGGTTGGGTTCGACAACGGGAACACGATGGGCTGCGAGTTATGCTTGTACATCTCCTTGATGATGTCCTCGGTGAAAGCGCCCGGTTGGGTCGAGCAGCCAACCAAGACGGTGGGCTTTACCTTGCGCACGCACTCGAGAAGCGACTTCTTGTTGACGCCCTCCCAGTCGGCGTCCTCGTCGGCGTACACCTGCTGGGCCGCGGTGGTGCCCTCGGACAGGCGCGTGATCAAGCCGTTGCGGTCCATGCAGTGGATCAGCGCGCGCGCCTGCTCAACAGACGCGCCGTGCGACACCATGTGGTTCACAATCTGGTCCGCAATGCCCAACCCGGCGGAGCCTGCGCCGTAGATCAACACCTTGGACTCCAACAACTTTCTGTTCGAGTACCGCAAGGCCGCGGTCATCGACGCCATCACCACAGCTCCAGTTCCCTGGATGTCGTCGTTGAAGGATGGGATCGCTTCTCTGTACTTGTACAACATCTCTCTGCCGGTCGTCACACCAAAGTCTTCGTAGTGCAACACGGCGTTGGGAAACCGCTTCTTGACAGCATTGATGAACTTATCTATAAAGTCCCAGTACTCTTGTCCTCTGACTCTGGGGAACTTGTTGCCCATGTAGAGGTCGTCCTGCTGCAACTTCTCGTTGTTGGTGCCGGTGTCCAACACCACTGGTAAGAAACGGCCCGGGTGGACACCCGCACACAACGTCATGAGACCCAACTTGGCAATGGCAATTCTGACACCACCAACACCCTGGTCACCAATACCCAAAATACCCTCACCGTCAGACACAACAATGTAATCAATGTCTTTATCCTCACCATAGACAGCCAACCTGGCGTCAATGGTGTCTGGTTGCGTGATATCCAAGAAACACCCCTCAGGTTTTCTGAATCTGTGCGAATACAGCGCGATGGCGTCACCTTCAGTAGGAGTATAAATGATAGGTAACATTTCTCTAATGTGACGTCTCACCAACTCATAGTACAACACCTTGTTCTGGATTCTCATGGACGTGCAAAAGTCGTTTTTCGCCAACGGCGTCTTCAAGTAGCAGAACTGCGCGTACGCTCTATCCACCTGTTCGTCCAAGGTGTTGACCTGCGACGGCAACAAGCCGTTCAAGCCAAACGCGTCCCTCTCCTCCAACGTGAAGGCCGAGCCCTTGTTGAAGATGGGCGAGTTGAGCAACGAGAAGCCCTCCAAGTCGCACTCAATCGGACCTTCGATCGAAAGACGGGTGGTTTTGGGCTTCAAGGACGCCAACGCGGCCTTAATACCAACCGGCGTCTTGATGGTGTGCGTGTGCACCGCGCTCTTTTCGCCTGTACCGGCCGCGGAACCGGCGCCCCCGGCCGCCGAGGCAAATCTTCTCTTGAAAAGGGCACTGCTGGTGCTTCTGTTGACGGTTCTCAACATCTTGTTAGATTGCAATGGGTGCACGTTTTAGGGAGAATTTAGCCTTTATATATTCGCTCTCCTCAATCCCACTCCTCTAATTTCTTTTTGAGCCATTTTTGAGAAAAGTTTTTTTTACAGTGGAATGCGAATAAGGTTTGTGTATGAAGAGTACCGGGACCAGCCGTTTGGATTCGTGGAGGATAGTGGGATTAGAGAGTGAATACTAGAGAGTGAACCTCAAGAGTGAACCAAGAGTGAACCAAGAGTGAACCTCAAGAGGCTCACTAAGAAAACCAGCAAATCTCAATAAGAAATCCAACACTGCATTGCCGAATGGTTGCAAAAGGTCGGGGTTCTAGATGAACGCCTTGTGGATTTACCAACAATTGAAGGGAGGGGACAGGTTTTGATATTTGCGCAGTGGGGCAGAAAAGAGCAGAAAAGGAAGGTGGGTGGAAAACGAGATGAGCTAGTTGTGGTACCGCGATACGGTTGCAGGCAGTGTTTTCACTTATCAGTGTTCCGGATTCGTCCTTGTGGGTATTTTTGGTGGATCCAACAAGATTTAGTGTCAACAATTGACGTACACGTGAGGAGCAGTAGGCTGCAAACCGACATTGTCCGTAGAGTTAGCGGCATCTGACGCTCCCCTCTCTCGGAGTTGGTTTTACCCAAGTTTTTCCGAGGGGGGAGTATTATGGGAGGATGATGGAATGGTGGGTGGTGGTGGATAAATGTGGATGGGTAGTGGTGGTTGGATAGTGGTGGATGGATGTAGTGGTTGTGAGATCAGGATTGGTGACTGGGAGACTTGGATGGTGGCGGCTGGGAAATATTTGGATTGGTTCGTCGAATGCGGAGACAGCCTTCAGAAACCAAACTGTTTATTTGTTGTATTGAAAATTTTGAGAAAAGTTTAAGGTTGAAGTTTAGGATTATGTTGATTTTAGGTTGTCAATGAGTTGGTTAAAAGTATTTTTAGAGTTAGAATAGGAGACAACTCTTAGTTAGTGAGTGAAAAATGTATGGTAGTGTTAGAAAATAGACGTACTTTTTGTTTGAGTGTTTGGGTGTTATGAAGTGGTTCGCCTGAGTTGTCTCGTGATGGTAATGAGATGATGTTGGTATGTAAACAAGTCGTCACGAGATTGGTGGGTAGGTTAAGAGTATGATCATTTGATTTCAGTGATTTAGTAAATTTTGATGATTTTGGTAAGGAGAGGGTAGAGAGTGTGGGTGAAGGGTGGTGGTAAGGGTGGTGAGAGCTCGCAGTGATGTTTGGTAGGAGAAGACGTCTTTGGAAGGTGAAGAGGAGGGTTTTGCGGGGCGGAGTAGGTGCGAGCACTGTTAGGAGTGCAAGCGTGAGAGAATGGAGGAGTACTAGCGTGAGAGAATGGAGGAGTATTACTGTGAGAGAAAGTGAAGTGCAAAGGGCGAATTTGGTCGGAGCACTGAATGAATGTGAAGATTCTTGGTTAGTACATAGTGCTGGAGGAGTTGTTAAAAGAATACTTGTGGTTATGACGCGGTAAAAGTTTTGATCTACTTCTCACAAAATGTGATAAAATCGTTAAAAGACTTGACCAGATAAATCCCCATCTTTTATCATTTCCAACACATTGACAGAAATAAAATTGACCTCAATCGTCAAGTTTCCACCAACACTTACTGATTTATCCAACCTTCGCAAGCTCATCTCGTCACAGAGACCTCAAATTCCTGAAAACTTCGAGAACCTGATAGAAACAATCCTTTACAGGTCAAATTTAACACTTCCAATTACCAACTGAACCTTCTATGAACTTCTACGCTCAATGTAGTACCTCAAATCTGATCTCACTCTATTAGAAACTTTACCAATTGACTCATAATTTTGTGGGGTATGCGACAGAAATAAATAGAAGCTTCCATCAGCCGCAGGTGTTTTCAGATCAGGGACACGTATGTCTAAGTCATTTTGTTTGTAGATAACGGTAGAGTCATATCTGACTACTTGCCTGTTTGGTTATATCTGTATTCTCCTCTCATACTATTTTTGTCACTTTAGTTTACTTCAATCGAATTATATAACATTAATGTAATTCAATCACAGCTCTAATAACTTAATCTATATCATCATTCTCTCACGCTCACGTTAACCTCAAATTAACCTCACATCAACTTCACATAAACAAATTAACACTTAAAGTCTCACTTTATATTTACTCTCTTTCATCTTTAAACAATTCAAACTTCTATCATAATCTCAATAAAATCAAACATTCTCATCGAATCCTATGGAACTTTCAACCATATCCCCTTATCAACCTCCCTCAAATACACCTATAAATAGTCCATAATTTACCTCTATGTTCTCCACAAAAGTTTTAATTCAAATGTCCCACCAAGAAGCAATAGACGCAAACACCAAAGTATTCAACAGCTCGTTCGCTCAGGAATACGACCAACGAAGCCAAACCAAAACCCTCTCCTCCTTGTTCGCTCAAACTCTTCTCGAGTACGATGGCAAAGACCTACGAATAGACAACCCAGAGCGATCGCCTCAGCCAGTCGCCAACGGGTTGTTCAGGCCAGGCATGAAGTACCTAGACTTTGCCTGCGGAACCGGCCTCGTGACGCTGAAGATCTACCCGCACTTGCCACCAGGCTCAGAAGTAGTGGGAATTGACATCAGTGCCGGTGTTTTAGAGCTGTTTCGCAGTAAGTTACCCCACACCAATGTCACTACGTACCAGTACGACGTGCTCGACGAAAAAGCCGCGCCTGATTTGGCCAAGTTCGCCGGCTACTTTGACTTGATTACGTGCACCATCTCGTACCACCACTTGCACAACTACCACGATGTCACGAAGAAACTCGCGTCTTTCTTGAAGGACGGAGGCAAGTTGGTGATTCTCGACTTTTACAATGCGGATGTCGAGCGTGCGGCCAGGAGGACGAGTGCTGTGCAGCACATGGGGGGTTTGGCTTTTGATGCTTTGAAGTACTCTCTTGGCGAGTATTCGAGGTTGCAAAATGTTCATGTGTTCTGTCCTATTAAGACCAGTTTGTGGTGTGCTAAGGACTTTTTGCTTAATCATGCGAGCGAGAAGATTGTAGGTAGTCTTGAGAGGGGTGAATTGGAGACTAAGGAGGAGAATGGGTTTTCTGTTTATTTGGCTCCTACTGAGATTGTTATGGCTGTTGGGGAGAGGTGATAGAATATATGGTTAATTGAATTGAATGAATTGGTATTGAAGATTGATATTGAAATTAATATTGAATTAGATGATTGAAATAGAAATTGGAAATTAACATAGAAATCGAAATTAGTATGCGATAATTGGAATTGATATTAGTATAAGATAATTGATATCGATATAGTATGAGATAATTGATATCGATATAGTATGAGATAATTGATATCGATATAGTATGAGATAATTGATATGGGTACTTGATATAGCATGAGATAACCAAAATTAATATAGATATTTGAATGAATTGAATTTCATTTGACATCAAATGAAATCAATATAATTGTAGCATGTTAAAAAAAGACAATTGGGCATTAATAATGCCATTGATATACTGATACCTTCCCATATTGATAAAGAAAGAATATAATTGAAATTACATAATCAGTATCAAAATCAAATCCGCCACTATGAACAGACTCTTTGGAAGCAAGAACACCGCCCCCAAGCCATCGCTAAACGACGCCATCGGGTCCATAGAGACGCGGGTCGGGTCGCTCGACGTCAAGTTGTCGAAAATCAATGCCGAACTCACAACGTACCAGGGCAAAATCAGCAAAATGCGTGATGGCCCAGGCAAGTCGGCCCTCAAGCAGAAGGCACTCAAGTTGTTGAGACAACGCAAGCAAATCGAACAGCAGAAAGACCAGTTGGAAAGCCAGCTGTGGAATATGTCGCAGGCCATGATGACCACCGAAAACATGAAGAACACCATGATCACCGTCGACGTGATGAAGCAGACCAACAAGGAGTTGAAGAGAGCATACGGCAAGATAGATATTGACAAGATTGAGGATTTGCAGGACGAGATGTTGGATCTTATTGACAAGTCGAATGAGTTGCAGGCTGCGTTACTGAGCAACAATGAGGATGATTTAGATATCAGTGAGTCTGAGTTGGATGCCGAGTTGGAGGCCTTGGGAGAGGAAATGGAGTATGAGAGTCAGTTTGGTGAGACGGTTGGTGTTCCTAGTTATTTGGAAGAAACTTCTGAGTTGCCTACGTTTATTGATGAGGAGGTTAAAGAGAAGGAGAAGGTTGCAAACTGATTTAAAATATATTAAATGAATGTTAATTTAATGGTTAATTAATGAGTTTGAGTAGTGAAGTGTGTGTATTGTAGTAGTTTCTCATTCAATCTTATCTAAACGATTTTCTACTTTTAAAACATAAAATTATCACACTCTTATTTACAATCACCTACTTAACCCTCTGAATAGCCATAAAGTAGTCCTATTTACAAGCACCTACTTAACCCTCTGAATAGCCATAAAGTAATTCCCAACAGATGCACTATCAGTAAACTTCCACCCATAAGCAGGTAAATATATACACCCCTTCGAGTCAACCACCTTGAACTCAGTCCCCAGACTTTCAACCCACTCTCTAATCTCCTTCTCGTTGATATACTTACTCAAGGTATGCGTTCCCACAGGAACTATGCGCAACAAATGCTCGCCCATGAAAATAGTGGTGAACCACGAAATGAAGTCTCTATTTATGGTCGATATGAAGATCCACCCACCCAACTCCACGCGTTTCATTGCTTCAGACATCACTTTCGCCGGATAGTTGACGTGCTCGAGCATCTCAAACATGGTCACAATACTGTACTTCTCTTCCGCGTCCAAGTCCTCCAACGCAGTCAACTCGTACAGCAAGTTGGTCAACATCGGGTCCTGGAGCTTGTGAGCCTTGGCGACCTCCAAAACTTCGGGAGACAAGTCGATTCCCTTCACCTTGCTGACAAAAGGCAATCTCAGAACCAGCTCGGCCAAGATTCCACCTCCACAGCCAACATCCAACACTGAGTACTGTGTGCGCTTCAAGATATCATCTCTTCGCTGCTCCTGGTCCTTGATTATGGTCTCTGCAATTGGTTTGGGAAGCAACGTGACATTATACGGAGGCAAATAAACCGCTTCATCTGGTGTGGTTCCCTGGTTCAACATCAAGTTGTTGCGGATGGTTTGGTGGATAAAGTCCATTCTGAGCAAGTTCATTTTATGGAGAATGCGCTGGGAGCCATTGGTGTCCCACCATGTCAGCGCGAGTTCTTTGAAGTGTGCAAGTTCTGAGGACGACGTGGACGTGTTTCGACCCACCACACTGGTGGAAAACAACCGCGAGAATCTTAGCATGTCTCTTAAGTTTCAAGATCTAAAGTTTGATTTTTTTCACTTCGAAATTTAAGTTTAAGCGTTTACAAGTCGAAATGGAAGACTCGCTTGTTGCCACCAGAGCACGTCGTGAGAATGCTGGTTCGCGACTCAAACAGTTAATAGAGCTTGAAGAACAGCTGCAGAGGCAAAATGCGCCTCAGAGAACGTTCATAGGGGAAGGAGACGACGATGAAAACGTGAGGTTGTTGTTTGAGGAGGATGGCGAGGACTTTGAGTTTGTTGACGAGGAGGTTGACAATGAGAATTTGAAGGGAATAGATGAAGAGGAGGATGATGATGATGAGGAAGATGAAGATAATGATAATGATAATGACGAAGAAAATGACGAAGAAGACACACTAAAGAGAAAACGAGTAGAGAACGATGATGATGTGCTTTCTAACTCAGACCTTTCTGAGTCTGATTCAGATGACATGGAGGGAGAGAAGGAGCTCGAGAAGCAGGAGAAGAAGAAACGCAAATCGCGAAGTTCGTTTGTGCCCGCAGTGCTAAAGCCCAGCCAGCCCAAACCAAAAAAACTGAAAGTGGCTGCACTCGTTTCGCTGGACACGTTACTTTTGTCTGATAGACGGTCGTCGTCACGTACTTCTGCGGTTGAGAGCAAGCAGGCGTTGATTGCGAAGTTACAGGTTGATGAGGAGCGTTATAAAGCGTTCAAACCGGTGCAGAGAGTGAAACATGTTGAGCTCACGCAGGCGGAAAAACTCGAGGAGGCGGTGGAAACGGAGAGACTCAACGTTCTTGCGTTGAACGAGTTCCGGCAGCAGGAGATTGTGAAGAAGGAAAGGCAGCGTCAGTTGCTTGCTCTGCGGAGGGCGAAGTTGACAAACGTGGTGCGGTTTACGAGCAGAGTGAGTTTTGTATCGCCCATTGAGGAGATTAGAGATGTGAGGAAGCGAGTTGAGCAGGAGAAGAGCAGAAAGAAGGGGGGACGTAAGAAGAAGAATCCTACTGCTGAGGATTTGGCTCCACGGTTGATCCATTTACCTGGAGACATTGATTTGGATTTGCCAATTATTAAGGAGGATATTGAGAGGGAGAGGATAAAGAGGGAGGAGGGTGTTAGAATTAAGGAGGAAAATGATGGTAAGAGGGAGAAGATTTTGGAAGTGAATGTGAATGGTGAAGAAAATGTCACTGAACCTACAAATGAAAATAATGAAGTGAATAATGAAATATCCAATGAGAGGAAGACCAAAAATGGGTCGATGGATCTGCAACAAATAGAAATTGAATCTCCAGCACCAAAGTCTGACGAAAACTCAAAGATAAAGGTTGAACCATCCAATGAAGTTACACTTCAAGAACAGGTTACCACACCCAACCCTCAAGACGAACAGTCCACTCAACATGAACTCCAAGAACCTAAAACGCCTCAACCAAATAATGAACTAACCAATAATGAACCCCATGAACTAGCAAGTATTCAACCCCTTGAACCAAAAACACCTCTTCCTTATGAACAAACCAAAACCGACACCCCCCAAAATCAAACTACACCCAACCAAACATCCTCGCCCGAAGTCAGTAACTTCCCTCCCCTCAAACTCGATCCAGTCTACGAGTATTTCACCACGGTCTACGACGC
The DNA here is from genome assembly GCA_030556545.1 of Kodamaea sagamina. Taxonomy (NCBI): domain Eukaryota; kingdom Fungi; phylum Ascomycota; class Pichiomycetes; order Serinales; family Debaryomycetaceae; genus Kodamaea; species Kodamaea sagamina. The sequence continues at coordinate 513,262 of JAKTUG010000002.1, read as the reverse complement.
CAACAAAGAGCTCAAGAAGCCATTTGAAGGCCCAAAGCAGAAGGTGGCCCGGAACAATGTGTTTTTGATCGACTTTGACACCGACTTGGACCGGCCGTCGATGCGGAGGTTTGCACTTGGACCGCAGGCCGTTCTAGGCGCAAGCCGCCGGTTCAAGGACCTCAAGCCGTTGATACGCATAGGCAGGAAGGGGTACACAGCGCCCAATGCAAACGCAGAAGCAGAGGTGGACCAGCTCTTTGTTCTGGCTGGCGAGTTGGACGAGGCGCACAAGATGTTTGACGACTTGAAGAGACTCCCACGCTTGGGGACGCAGCAGTTGGAGGACGAGTTCATCGAGGACGATGTGCAGCAGAGTGAGATGCCGATTGTTATCAAGACAGAGGCACCAACGGGTATTTACCTTCTGCACAACAACAACAAGAAAACATGTCTTATTTCTGGAAAGGAAGTGCGTTATTTCGACCCCAGCACCGGTATTCCATACGACAGTGTGGAGACGTTCAAGGTTGTGAAGGATATAGAGCTTGGCACGGTGCCGTGGTTGAGTTTGACTGAGGATATGGATGACTTTGGGCCGGTTGAGTTGTATATAGGGAATAGGAATGGGGTCAGGCATGCCAAGGGAGTTCCAGAGGGGTTTGATTAGTTTTCGTTAATATCGATTGAAAATCAGAGAAGTACAAACTCCAGCTCAACCACATATAAACAGCTAAGTTTTACAACTTGACAACAGATAATTATAATATACTTGATTATTCTTCATTTTTAATGTTTCAGTTTTTGCAGCTAAACTTTTCAGAATTTTCAATTTCATATGAATATTTAAAAGTCCGGATAACACTTGAATACTCAAGAAATTACTTCTATAATCAACACTTCTACAAACAAATCTCTACAAACAAATCTCTGCAATCAAACCTCCACAAACAACTCTACAAAAACCCTACACCAAACCATAAAATCTATTCTCTATACTCACCCCGACGCATGCTGCACATCCTTCTCATGAGCAGCAATCAAATCACCCTGGAACTTCATCAACCTGGCCCTCAAAACCGGCACAAGGTGCTTCTTAACCTCAAACGCATTTGACCCAGAAACCTCAAAAACATACTCATCCTCCTCTTGATCATGGACAAACTCAGGAACGGTGATGGTAACCGTTTTGGCCTCTTCCTCACCCTCCGTCACCGAAGCAGTAAACTGCAACCTCATGTCGTAGATACACAAGCACTTGCCCTTTCTCTGAGTCACGTCGCAGTCCCCTGTGACCGAGTCTATCGACGAAATCACAATCGTGTGCTCGCCAGAGGCGGCGGCCACGTCGATAATGTTCGTTTGCAAGTACTCCTTCGACCACGGCAAGCAGTTTTTGTCGACCCAGTGCCTGCGCTGTTAGTACGCTCCGTGCTACTCCTCCTACCACACTTACCAGTTGTTGGGGTTGTGGACAACCATCGTTGATTTGAATCTTTTGGAATATTCGAGAAAACATATATAAAGGAGTGGTAGCGCACCCAGCCCTGTCAATGATTACATAACAGCGCTGTTTTGAGTCGCGACTCTATTTTTTTTTTTTCGATTTACGAGTGGGTTCACCACGTCATCTTTAAATAAACAAGTTTGGCCGACGCACCAGCATGAGTTCCGAGAAGTACGACCTTGAAAAGGCGCCAGGCTCGTTGTACCACCCCGCCACGGTGCACAGCCGCAAAAAGCTCTTGTTCACGCTCCTCGTGGAGTCGTGCTTCAGCTTGACCATATACTTCAACTACAACACGATCGCGACGTGGTACACACCGCTCTTGGCGCCGTCTTTGTTGGGAATGTCCACAGCTGCACTCGCGCAGTCGATCAACCAGTACTTCAAGCGCAAGTTCTCGATAAACCGCATCTTCAAGTTCATGGTGTGGGGCAGCATCAACGGATGCTTCACGGTGATGTGGTTCGACATGCTTATCAACAAGTTTGAGAACATAGCGTACCGTGTATTGGTGGACCAGTTGGTGGGTGCTCCGCTGTTCCAGTTGGTCTTCAACATCCTCAACTCGATCTGGGACCACGGAGAGCTCAGCTCCAACCTCGTGACCACCTACTTCAACTCCCTCAAATACAGCTATTGTTTTTGGCCATTTTTCCTGATTGGCTCCTTTGTGTTTCTTCCAAAGAACTTGATGTTCCCTGCTAGTTGTTTGGCCAACTTACTATGGAATATCATATTGAGTAAATTGGCTTGATTTATAGACATTAATGCATTTTTAAGAGTCACGTGTAGTGGTTGCAAATCTGGAAAATAGAAGGTTTGAGTTTGTGAAGAACTTAATTTGAGTTTTGGATTTGGATGTTACTGTGATTATTTGATATGTATTGAAGACTTTTAGTGCGACCATCTTGATTTAGTATTTAGTAGCACTTTGAGCGTAACATTTTAGTAGCACCTTTAGCATAGCACCTTTTGCATAATACTTTCATTACACTTAGCTTAGCACTTTTAGCATGTCAGTAGAACTTTTACCAGCACGCTACTTTCAGCACACAACATACCAAAACAGTAATTTGCGAAGCAAATTTGCTTCGCATTACTTCTTGAAAGACTTCAACGGATCCACCTTTTTCAGACCCTTTCTTCTCTTCTTATTCTTATTCTTATTATTATGGAACGGAACAAACCCAATGTCCTTGATATCCTTACGAGCAGTTTCAGGCAACAAATAATCAGGCACACGTTTCAAGTGCAGCTGCAATCTCTTGGGATGCAACTCCTTATCGTGTCTCAAGGTGGCTAAATCCTGCGGGTTCTCCTCAAAATGTCTCTTCAACTTGTTCGAAGTGATCAACTCCATCTTCAACTCCTTGACACGCGCTTCTCTGATTGTGCTTGCTGTCACAGCTCTGAAAGCGTCCTCTGCTCTGTACCTGAACCCCTCCACCTGCTTCATATCAAACTGGTACGCCTTGATCTCAAACCCGTTTCTGGACTGCTGTTTTTCTATGCGGCTCATCACCTTCTCGTCTCTTTTGCACAGTCTCAACACCGCGGTCTTGTGCTTGCCTACCTCCTTCGCTGGAATAACAAACGAGAGCGCCATGCCCGCCTTGCCCATTCTCGCGGTTCTGCCGACTCTGTGCACGTACGCCTTGGAGGACGTGGGGAGATCGAAATTGAGCACACACGCAACATTCTTGAAGTCGGCCCCTCTGGTGACACCGTACTCACTGTCCTTCTTGCTGCTCTTTTTCGTTTTTCCAGCCTCAGCCTTCTCCTCTTCTTCTTCTTCGCCTTCGTCTCTTTCAACCTCAGCCTCGTCTGTCGCAATCAACAAACTGTAGACGTTCTTGTTGAACTCGTCAATAATATGCAATCTCGAGTTTATCGGTAACTCACTATTCAAAATACAACTTTTTATGCCAAACTGCTCCAAAAACAACTTCAATCTGTAGGCCCTGTCAATGTTGTTGACAAACACAATCGATTTTCCCTTAATCAAGTTCAATTTGTAGATGACGTACGCAAGCAAGAACTTGTCAAACTCAGTGGTTTGTGTGTAGTACTGCACCAAGTTGCTGGTATTTATCAACTCGTCGTCGTTCAATTTGAGAGTGGCTGGCTTCGTGCAGAATTTCAGCTTCAACTCGTTCAACTCCTTGCTGATGGTGGCCGACATCAAAAACGTTTGCAAGTTCTTCTTGATAGGCAAGTAGCCCTCCAACTTGCCCAAGTCCTCGGCATACCCGTACGATAATATCAAATCAACCTCGTCTATCACCAAGTTTCTGACGTGACTCAAGTCAACCGTTATTTTAGTTTCCAAGATCTGGATCAACTTCGTGGGAGTGGTCACCAAAATCTCCGGTCTGTTCATCAACAACAGCTTCAACACTGTGTCGTTCATATTCAGCGACAAGTTAACCACCTGGAACTTGTTGTTCATGTACATCAATAACTTTTGCACAAACTCCGTCACCTGCTGTGACAACTCTCTGGTGGGCACCAAAATGATGCTTCTGATTTGTCTGTCCAGATCTCCCGAGCTCAACAAGCTGTGGAGAATCGGTATGGTGTATGCAGCGGTCTTTCCTGACCCTGTCAGTGCCTTGGCGATGATGTCTCTGTGCTCTTCAATGGCCAAGGGCATCACAGACGATTGAATAATAGTGGGCTTCTCAAAACCAATTCTGTCCAACGCCTGGAGCAATCGAGCGTCCAACCCGAACGAGTCCCAGGTCATCTCATCATCTATGTATGCTTCGGCTGCTGTTTCAGTCATTTTGGTGAGATGAGATTAGTTTTTTTTTTGAGTTTAATTTTTGGCTGCTTTTTTCGGGATGAGCTGCAAAATGATTTGGTTGGATTGGTTTTTATTGTCGGTGGAGATGAGTGAGAGAAGGGAGTGATCGGTTTGTATTTAGTGAGTAGAGAGGCTGATTGAAGGGTTTGGGAAGGTGAATTGTCTGTATTTGAAGTAGACGTGTGGTGAGATTTGGGTGGAAATGTTACAGTTCAAATACATAATTGGAGCAAGGGAAAAGATACATGCGAAAACATGCATTGCATATGCTCAGTAAGAAGCTTGGAGTCATTGGAACAGCTCCACAGATCAAATTGTGATGGCCAAAAACTCATGTCTCTTAATCTACTAAAACCTTAAAATGCACAACACGTAAAAGCAAAAATTTTAAAACCCAGTAACTGGGCGTGTGGCGTAGTTGGTAGCGCGTCTCCCTTGCAAGGAGAAGGTCATTGGTTCGATTCCTATCTCGTCCATTATTTTTGCATCCATTTATTTGAGACTAGTAGAAGCCACTAACAAACCTTCTTTCATACTCAATTAGTTTTTCAAGTATGCATGACAGGTATTTGAGCTCTCCATTTTTTCAGACAATTTACACTTGCAGTTTCCTTTTTTTAATAAACCTTACCAAAATATTACAATAACACAAGCAACTAATCGTGTCCCTTATAATTAATCTATGAATGCCCTAATATGCTAATTCCTATCTGTCAAATCCGCTTCAGGATCATATGCTTTAATCTCCAAAGCAGAATCGTTCGGAGAAACTTCCGGTGAGCTTGCCTCTAAATCATTGTGTGCAGCTGCTTGAGGATGTTCTGGTTTCATTGAGTGGTTTTTATTAACAAACGTGCTTGGAGTCGTTGAGGTTGCAGGAGCAAATCGATGACCCACACGCGTATGCACAGATGCACTCGATTGTCTCCTTTGCCTGTTTGGCAGTCCTGTAGGGTAGCTCTCCATATCCTTTACAGACGGCCGCCTTCTAGACACCACCCTCCTGATCTTCTCTCCAATGTACTCTGCACCCGGCACAGCCTCTCCAAACTCATCTTCCTTCTCAGACAAGTTACCAAGCACACCAGAATATGTCGAGTACTGATCGCCGCCAGCCTCCTCTACATTGCCCTTGCCTCCATATGCGATGGAAAGCTCGTGTTTCAGAGGCAAGGCCATGCCGTAGACAGGAAAAACGTTCTTTGGAGACCGCAATGACCTTATGGATCTGCTGGTGGTGAAACGAGATAAACCAGACACAGTCCTCACCAAGTTATTCTGAGGCTCAGTCTTCTCAGAAATGTTGTCGTCACCTGTGCTATCCTCTTCTTCCACCTCCCTGCTCTTTTGCCTGACAACACGCGAGTCCACGTTCAAGTCTGGCTGCTCATCCACAACCTCGTACTTGGGCAAGTGCAACTCTTCCTGGTCCTTTTCAACAGTGTAGAGATGGCAGTACCAGGTAATCACAACTCCGAAAAACGACCCGCCAATGATGTTTCCGATGGCTCCCGGCAAGAAAAGCTTCCATGCTACCGTGGCCACCGAAACCGGCGCATGGTTGATGAGTCCGATGATGATCATGTACATGTCAGCGACAGAGTGCGTGAAGCCCATGGCCACGAAACTGAAAATCGGCAACACCATCATCAAGAACTTGACGTGGAGCGGCTTGCACATAATCTGCAAGTAGATGGCCAACGAGACAAAGAAGTTGCCCGCGACACCCTTGAGCATGGTCTCCACAAAGGTGTAGCTAACCTTGGCCATCAAGATCTCCACTGAGCCGGCTATGTACGCTTCGTCTCGCGTGACTCCCGAGTAGTTGCAAACAATGTAGCAAACAAAGATGTTGCCCACCAAGTTGCACCACCAGCTGACTAACCAGCTGGTTGCCAAGTCTAGAACAGAGACGGCACCACGGCACAATGCTGCACTGAAAAAGAGCACATTTGCGTTGAACAACTCCATTCCGAGAATCGCAACGTAAAACAATCCTATGGGGTAGACAAGACCTTGGAGAAGCCGCACTAGCCCTGGATTCTGCTTGTACAATTCCTGGCTTTCCAGCTGCACCATGACGTGGAGCATTCCGCCGGTGGTGAACAACACTCCACCTATGAACGAGTTGAGAGCAAGCGAGTCCAACCGGAGACGCAGCTTTTTCATGGCCGTGGCCACCACCGCCAACGCTGTTTCGTACGGGGTTAGGTAATCGCTCATACAGGAAGATGACGTTAGAGTTCGTACAATGTCTTCCCCTCAGAAGAAACAAGTACTATGGAGTCTTTTCTTGGCTAGTCACCCTGACTTTTTCGATGGGCTTGTATGTTTAATAGCGCGGACCGGAAAAATTCAGAATAAGAAGGAAGACTCTAAGTCCGAATATGGATCTGATTTGTTTGACGATTGGGGTGGATTTGGAGAATGGGTGGGGTGGGGTGATTGGGAGGTATTTGAGGTTTGGATAGTGTTTGAGGATTGGTTAGTGTTTGAGGATTGTATTGAGTTTGAGGATTGTATTGGGTTTGTTTGTTGGTTAGAATTTGAAGACTGCACTGAGATTGAAGATTGGTCAGTATTTGAAGATTGCATTGAGATTGAAGTTTGGATAGTATTCGCTGATTGCATTGAATTTGAAGTTTGAATGTCGATTTGTGAAATTCCGTCAAAATGTTTATTTAATTGAGGCGAAACAAACTTCAGGTCATGTTGAGGCTGATTCATTTGATGTGTGCTATCCAACCCGGAACGATTGTCTTGATATTTTTCATTAGTTTCTTCATTTGTGATGCTTTCATCGAGTTTCTCATTCTCCCCCGTATTTTCTATCTCTTCTGAAATATCCTCCACCTTCTCCGTTTCATCTTCTTTTGATGAATTCCCAACCCTCTCCATTTCATCCTCCATTGAAACCTCTACATCATTCCCCTCCTTATCCCTACTCGCTCGTGCCCGCTTGACCAACCTCCTATACTCCCGACTGTACACCCTCTTCCACTCTTTCGCCAGAAAATCCTTGTCAGTAATATTCACCACTCTTCTCCCAAACATCCCCACCTGCTTCGGCTTGGTAGACAACTCCCACTGGTTCAACTTTTGTTTGAGCTCAAGCTCACCAACAGGATGATTACTGTCCAAATTCGCATTGTACAACACATAGTAATGGTTGTATCGCAGTTCCAATTGCTGTCGTGTTCCAGTTGTCGACAAACGAACAGCATTTAACTTCTCTTTGATCTTCGGGGTGGTCAAAGACAGAAAGTCGAGTTTGGGTAAGCGTCGACTCAGTGTATTATGCGTGTGCGCCTGGTGGTAGTAGAACTCAGAATGGTTTTCCATAGGGGGAGGCGACGACGACACCGGCGAACTACTGCTCGACTTGCCCGTCTTGAAGAAGGAGGCGATCCCTGCATTCTTCTTCCTTTTCTTGGTTTCCGTGCTGCTCTGCGACGATTTCGTTAAACACTCATCAATGTGCTTGGACTGCAACTTCTGAGCAGTCATCTTCTGAAAACACACAGGACATTCCACTAGGTTCTCGTCTGTCTTTTGCTTTTTTCTTGGCTGTTCATCATCATCAGATACCTCTATAATCTCAGGGCTTTCCTCTTTCTTGTTCTTCTCCTCTGGTTTCTCGCTATTTGCTGCCTCAGGAACCTCCAACCCTTTCAATAACTGAGGTCGTATACTAGCGTAGCACCGCACAATCTCCTCCAACAAAATGTCTCTTCTCAAGTTACTCTCAAACAACTCAGCTTTGCATAGTGGACACTGCTGCTTGACTATAAGTGCTTCTCGTATGCACTGCAGACAGAAGGTGTGATTGCAGCTGGTAATCACAGGAGCTCTGAAGAATTCCTTGCAGATGTAGCACCGTTTGAGGGTGTCCAATTCGCTGAGCTGAGGTAGATTGGTGTGGTTCCAGTCGGATGGATCATTCATCTTTAATCTGTTCTTGATCTGATCGCGTCGCGTTTTTTGTTCTGAAAAAGGAGAGCTGAAATTGAGTATTCTGGATTTCAAGGTACCAAGAGAAAGCGTTCAAGGATAAGTACTATTCAAGTGAATGAGTGACTGCTCTGAGAATAAGCACTGTTCAAGTGAATGAGTGACTACTCAGAGAATAAGCACTGTTAAGTGAAAGAGTAAAACTTTTTGATTTGGGAGAATAATGATATATGAAGAGCTAATCAGAGACGTATAATAATAGTGCAGTGCATTTTGACCTTTTGAGTATGTGGTAATAGCGATTAAACGAACTTGAACTGTCTACCAGATCATCTTAAAAAACCCTAACACTTCAAATCTTGGTGCAGAGCTATACTACTTCTTAGTTCCCAAACATTTTTTTGAAGGGTTCAGTGTATTTTTAGTGGTGGCTGCAAATTGTTACAAATTAGTTGAAATCTTATTATTGTATCAAGCGAACCTAATAACAATAAAACAAGTAACTCAAGTCTACAGCTATTATGATCACTAAACTTATGACAAATTTATAGAACAACCTACTACTCAAAATCGGATATACAATTATATCGTCTCATTATAGAGGTATCAATTATATCATTTCATCATAGAGATATACAATCAAATCACCCCATTATGGAGATATACAATCATATCAATAAAGGTTTAATTTAAACCTCCTACAACATCATCATACTCTACACCAACAAAACAATCACATTCATTAAATCACAACTCATCATGCTCAATAGCAGTTGTGGTGCCCAAAGAAGATGTGACAGTATCAACGATAGTAAGCGTAACCGTCTCATCAATCTCTTGGTCATCCAAAGTTTCTCTCCTGTTTTGCACTTCATTAACTGGTTCTGGTTCAGGAACTGCATCTGTAGAAGATTCCTTTTCAGACACGGTACCAATTACAGGTTCTGGTTCGGCCACTTCTTCCACCTCGGTTGGTGGATGTTCAGCTGCAGGTTCGGCCGATTCATCGTCATTGTAGACAACAGCAGAGGCCTTGGACGCAACAGCATCGAGGATTGCAGATGCAGCTGAGGCTATGTTAGAGGTGACCACCGAGACGACCGATTCGACAGGGGAGTCTTCGGTGGAGGCAGTTTCTGAGTCTGAGGAGACTGCTGTAACTGGAGACTCAATAATCGGGGAGACTGCATCTGGAGACTCAACATCAGGTACCACTAAACCAATAATCGACGAGACAGCTGCTTTCACAGATTCAACATCGGTGGGAATACCTGAGTTGATCGATTCAATGTTTGAGGACACAACTGAGGCAGCAGACTCGACAGCAGAGGAAGCGTCAGAGAGTGGTGAGGCATCTGTGACCGACGAGACAATTGGTGCAGCTTTAGCGGAAGCAGCAGACATAGCCGAGTCGACGTTCGAGGCGACAGAAGAGGTGAAAGAGTCGACGGCAGACGCAACAGATTCTGCGTTGGCGGAAACACCAGCAACAACAGCTTCAGCGTTGACAGAAACAGCTGAAGCTGCTGCCTTCACTCCCAGGGAGGCGGCCGAAAGTGGAGAGGGACCAGCAGCGGCCGAAACAGCAGAAGCTATACCAGCAGAAACCTCAGAAACAACTGAGGTGGCATGGGAGGAAGCAACGGAAACAGGAGAATTCACAACAGACGCAGCAGAGCCCACTACCTCTGACCCATCTGCGACAACCGAGCCCACAATAGAAGAAACTACCGACTTTACTGACTCAATGTCTGTTGGGATGCCAGAAACAGCCGCCTCGACATTTGCTGAAGCAGCGGAAACAATCGATTCGACGTTCGTTGGGATTGCTGTGCCAATGTCTGAGACTACCGAGGCAGCATTTCCGGCAGCATTTACGGCAGCAGCCACGCCCACAGCAGCGCCAGCACCGGCAGCCGCAGCCGCAGCTCCAGCTTTTGCATTCACCACTGACGCTGCGGCTTCAACGTGGACAGAACCAGCAGAGGCAGCAGACTCTGCGTTATCGTAGATCACCGAAGCGGCTGCACCAGCACTGGCAGAAGCACCAGAGACAGCTGTTTCCACTTTAGTGGAAACAGCGGAAGCAGCAGCACCAACTTTGGAAGAGGCAGCAGAAACAACTGCAGCAACATTAACGGTAGCGTCAGATATTATTGAGGATGCTGCTGAGGCTGCCGAACCAGCAGAAACTGCGGATGCTGCAGAAGCAGCGTTTTCAGAAGCAGAAGAAACAGCAGCAGCAACATTTTCAGAGGCAGCTGAAGCAGCAGCAGCAACATTTTCAGAGGCAGCTGAAGCAGCAGCAGCAGCATTTGCAGTGACAGTAGAAACAGCAGCAGCAACATTTTCATTCGCAAACGAAACAGCAGCAGCAGCATTTTCAGAAGCAGCAGAAACAGCAGCAGCAGCCTGTTCGTTCGCAGCAGCAGCCTGCTTATTCGCAAACGACACAGCTGCAGCAACCGGATCAGCCTCAGCAACAGCAGAATATCCCGACTCAACCACAGAAGAAGCAGCAGAATACCCCGACTCAACCACAGATGAGGCAGCAGAAACATGCTTGGACACTGGCACTCCCAGAACAATAGACCCAACACTTTCCGTCACCTCAGACAAGTAGTTTCCCGCGTCGCTCAAGAACGATTCCGCCTTGAAACCAGCCTTGTTCGTGACATCCTCCACCACCTTGGTAACCTGCTTGATATTCACATTATCCTTGAGAGTGGCGGCGAATCCAGATTCTTCTTCCTTGTTAAGCAATCCCTTTGCGTACTCGAAACCTTGGTTGCCATACTCAAGGCCTTTCGCTCCGTATATCTGGGCGTATTCCCAGCCAACCTGGCCGTAAACCATCCCGTAATGCTTACCCATCTGCAAGGCCTGCTCCAACTGGCCGTTTTCGTGCGTCTTTTGCAAGCCCACACCCAAGAGAGCCACCAACACGATCGTGAGCAAGTACAGGAACACGGTGCCGAGGGTGGACTTGGAGTTGCTGAAGTTGGGGGGCAACCGGAACACATGCAAGGTGTTTGCAGCGGAGCCCGTGGCGAGCTTCAAGCCGTTCGGCGAGAACGCCACCGTTGTGATTGCAAACGCGTGCAACTTTTTGTAGCTGGCCAACACTTTGAAGCTGTGCAAGTTGATGATGCTCACAGACAAGTCGTTGCCTGCGACCGCCACGAGGTTTTGGGTGGTGTTGATGTCTATGGCGACGATGTTCTTGAACTTTTTGGAGACTACACCCACCTTGGTGATTTTCTGTGTTGAGAGTGAGTACTGCAAGAGGACTGCCTGGTTGGAGGTGCGCAGCGCAGCAGCAACAACGACGGTGTTAACGTCAACGTAGCGCACTTTCGAGAGCGAGTACTTGCTTAACGCCTTGGAAACTGCTGGCACTTTTTGCGTACTCAGCGTAACTGTTCCTGTAGCCGTGTCGAGAGTCTCAATAGTGGACGCCGTAACAAAACATAAAGTGCTACCATTGTCCGGCGACAAGTGGAAATCTTTGATCTCGCCGTTAATCACAGGCTTGTGCCTCAACTCCAACGATTCAGGCTCGAAAAGGTACAACTTGGAGGGCACCTTCGAGGTCATGAAGCAGCCCAACGAGTTGTCTGCGGCCAAACGCACCAACTTGGGGTAGTACTCGACGTCGTCGCCGTTGATTTCCTCCTCCAACTGCGCCGCGTCCAAGAACCGCAAGTGCTCCTCCTTGTTGAAGACGTACTTTCTCAAGTTGTTATTGATGTTCATTGACTTGATCAACTGCGACGACTGATTGCAGCCCACAAACACCGAGAAGCTGTTGTCGTCCTCGCTTTTGCCCGCGGGAATGCGCGCGGTGTCCAAGCACTGCGGTGAGTCTTCATTGGCAGGCAACGTGATCTCACGGAAGCGCTGCAACCGGCGTTGCGGCTCGCTCACCTTGAACGAACACTTGATCGCCGTGATCTTGTTGGGAATCCCATTGTTTCCTTCGCCGCCACCACCTGCAACGAGCACGGTCTTGTTATTCACAAATTTGGCGCTGAGCACTGGGTACCCGACGTCAATTGTAGCGGATTCTTTAAGAGACATGGTGTTGCTAATTCTTTACGTGTTCTACTTTTGTTGCTTATGTTGCTTATGTCGCGTGTCGTTGGTGTCGTTTTGGTGTCGTTTTTTAGCCAAATTTTCATGGTTTAAGACAAATTTAGTGACCAATTTACGACAAATCTAAGACAAAATTAAGTCAAATTTAAGCTGCATTTGCAACTTTTTTTCTGTTAGTCATGAAGAGCATTCTCTCGATACTGTCGCATGTAGTGCACGGGTACGTGGGCAACAGGGCCACCGTGTTCCCCTTACAGTACGCCGGGTGGGACGTGGACGCCGTCAACACCACCAACTACTCGAACCACCCCGGCTACGGCACTTTTGCGGGCATACCTGCAACGCCAGAGTTGATCAGCAAGATCTTGACCGGGCTCAAGAAGATCCTCGACTTTTCGAGGGACTACGACATGATCTTGACGGGGTACACGCCGAACGAGGCGGTTTTGGCCGAGGTGTACGAGCAGTTGGTGCCGGAGCTCGCCAAGGGCGGCCGGCCGGCCTGGATCGTGGACCCGGTGTTGGGCGACAACGGCCGCTTCTACGTGCTGGAGCTGGTGGTCCCGCAGTACCACCGCTTTCTCGAGAGCGGGTATGTCTCTTTGACGACTCCAAACCAGTTTGAAATGGAGGTTTTCAGCGGCGTGGAGATCAAGGACTGGGACTCTGTGAGAAGGGCCTTCAGCGAGTTCAACAGGAAGTTCAAGGTTGAGAATGTGGTGATTCTGTCGGTTAGTATCGAGGGCAAGATGTACACTGTGGGGCACAGTTGCAGCGAGGACCGGATCTTTGCGATAGAGGTCGAGACGATTCCGTGCTCGTTCAATGGGTGTGGGGACTTGTTTGCGGGGATGCTTGCAAACAGTTTCTTTGAGGCTGGGAGAAAACTCACTGCGAGACTGGTGGCAGAGGTGTTGTACAGGTTACACAAGGTTTTGACGAATTCATATGAGTTGGAGAGGGAGATCAATGCGGACGCGAAGATTGTGAAGAACTTGCGTCTTGTGCTGCTGAGGGAGTATTTATTGGAGAGTGTTCCTGAGGGAATTGAGGTGATTTACAAAGAGAAGTAGAATAGACTATAGATTAGATATGTATATGATAGACTGGTTAGACTTTTAGTATTCAGAAAGATATGTATGGGCAACTGTAGACGTAAATTGGTAATCATTAGACTTTGCTCTAGTATTCGTGATAAATTATCAGTCTTTACATTTGTAATCGTAAACAGGTAACCAATAGACTTTACACTTGTGTCGTAAATTGGAGTCAATGGACTTTGCACTTGTAATCGTAAGCTGTTAAATCTTTAGAGTTTAAACTTGTAAATCGTTGCTAGTAAATTATTAGACTTTACGCTGGTTATCCAATACTTGATTGTGGAGAGAGAGTACTAAAGTCTAAATGTTTGAGATGTGTGAGATACACTTCTAAACTGATAAATTATTATCTTTTAAACTGGTAAGTAGTTAGACTTCACCTGGTAAATAGTTAGACTTCACCTGGTAAATAATTAGACTTTTATGATGCAAGTATTAAACTTTACTGGTAAAACGCTAGTGTTTATACATGTTGTAAGAGGTCACATGGTAAGTTATACAATTCCTAGACTGTAAAAAGTGACTGTTGGTAAGGTGTGCAGTATGAATGACTATATAACATCAGACTTTCACACCTTGAATAATCAGACCATTCACTCTTTTAACTGGCAAAATATGAAATCAATAGACTTTTAAATTGGTAAATTATGTGACTATCTTTTACAATGTAAAATTATTAGACTTTACACTGTATGTAAATGACTATCAAACGATATCAAACAAAGAACTTTTTAAAGGTGAATAGAAATCGTTACGCAATTCCAGGGATCTGTTTGGACACTTTCATCATAATTTCACTCGTTAATATATGTACGGCTGCAAAATCGTGATTCGACTCATACGTGTAAAACAAGCTGTAAAATTAAAGCTGCTTTCTGTTCATTCTTATTTCGGTTTATTGTTTACTTTTTATTGTATACCAACTGAACTTGCTTATCTACGAGTCTCTTTACTGATGACCATACTGTGATCATCCATACAGTATGAACTGCATGTGCGATTTCGTTTCCCAATGGTTATCCTTTTACCCTTGCACTGTCTTCACCTATCCACTCTAACTTGTACACTATAGCCTATCATGTCTGGATCCAATTCACACCTTTAACTACAAACTCAGAATACCCAACCTTCCATTGCTGCAAATTATGGTCAACCCCACAACCAAAAGTTAACATCTTTCACATCTCACTCAAAACTCACTCCAAAATCACTTCACCTTCTACAACCCACTCCAAACTTCAACGTCCACTCAAACCTATTCATCACAACATCCCCAACCCCATAACTAAATTTAGTCACATAGTCTCAGCCTTCCTAAATTCACTGATAGTGGCGAAAAAGAACACCCAATAAAATAGCATACCCTATTACTTTAACCTATTTCAAACTTCGTCCTAGTATAAACTACCGCCAACAAAACATATCACCAACTATAACTCATCACCCAAATCTCAGTACAACTACCATCCAACACCACAATAATCTACTCCATACTATTACATAATCCAAAATGATCATAAATCAATTATCGGATAAGAATATCACTCCCAGCATGGAGAAGATACATCGACGCAACAGACGCCCATGGGTGCTACTACTCGTAGCTACGTTATGCTCCATCTACTATCTTTTTAGGACTAGTGATCAGTCAGTCGAGTTGCCAGTGGAGCTGCCTTTGGAGTCCACTCATGTTATGACTCCCCCACTCTCACTGCTGAAGTTCCAGCTAAAACACATGTTCCACCACGGAACAGGACCAGAAAACTACAAGAAACACAAACGGTTGGACGTGACGGCCGAATGGGTGGCAAAACAACCACATTTGACTCCCGCACATTTGGACAAAAGAGACGAGTACGACCAGGACGACAACCTCGAGAACATATACGCGCAGTTGGACTGGCCACGGGCACACCAGGGCAAGAACCCCTGGGACATCCAGTTACTGGTGCGCACCTCAGGAAGCACGCGCAACGTGGCGCGACTCAAGGAGCGCCACACGAGTGGTTTCATCGAGCTGTACTTGGACTACGCGCGCTCCGTCAAGGGCAAACCACTGATCTTGTCGAAAATCGAGATGGAGTGGGACTTTGACGACATTGTGGTGCCTGACATGAAGGACCGCGACACGTTGGTGTCGCTCGCGACCATCTCGCTGAACGCGTACGTGCGGTACCCGCAGTCGGACAAGGAGCGGCAGGAAAGTGACTGGCGCGACGTGGACGGCGTGGTGCCGGACCAGAGCCACGGCGACGTCGAGTTTGGGTGGGCCGAGTTGGGCTTGCGCGGCCATGTGTTTGTCAGCGAGGACAACCGCACCGTCATCATCGGCATCAAGGGCACCAGCGGCGCGGTGTTGCCCGGCGGAGGCAGCGAGGAAACCGCCCCGCAGGACAAGACCAACGACAACCTCTTGTTCTCGTGCTGCTGCGCACGTGTGGGCTACTTGTGGACCACCGTGTGCGACTGCTACGAGAAGACGTACACCTGCAACCAGGACTGCTTGGAGCGTGAACTCATGCGCAAGGATCGGTACTACCAGGCTGCCCTCGACATTTACCGCAACGTGAGTGCCATCTACGACCCGAAAACGACCAATATCTGGGTGACGGGGCACTCGTTGGGGGGCGCCTTGGCGCTGCTCTTGGGGCGGACTTTTGGGCTCCCTGCGGTCGCGATCGAGGCGCCTGGCGAGATGCTCGCCACCAACAGGTTGCACTTGCCGCAGCCACCGGGCATTCCGCGCTACTTGGAGCACATCTGGCACATTGGCCACACGGCCGACCCGATCTACATGGGTGTGTGCAACGGCGCGCTGCTGTCGTGCAATGTCGCGGGGTACGCGATGGAAACGGCTTGCCACACCGGTTTGCAGTGTGTGTACGATGTGGTTGGAGAGAAGGGCTGGCGCGTCAACTTGTTGAACCACCGCATCCACACCGTCATTGACGATATCATTCTCGTTTATAATGAGACCGCTGAATGCGTGCCGCAGCCACCGTGCAGGGACTGCTTCAACTGGCGCTTCACCAGCCACGACGAGAAGGAGCGGGACGAGCCTTCCATGCCGAACCCATTGAAGAGCAAAAAGCACACCACGGAGAAGACTAGCGTGGAGGCGAGCAAGTCCACAACCACCCACACGCACATCACCAGTAAACCAGCCGTCACGACGACTACAAAGAGCACGAGCACCACCACTAGCGAAGCTACTAGTACCACGACTTCGGTTCCGCAAAAGTGTCTCAAACGGACTTGGTATGGATGGTGTCTGGAGTGGGGGGATGATGATATAGAGGTTTAGAGTACATAATAATTGTATGTTAGTATTAATAGGTGTAGTTGGTATAGTTGTATGTTGGTATTAATAGTTGTGTGGTTGTATAGTTGTGTGGTTGTATAGTTGTAGGTTGGTATTAATAGCTGCATGTTTGGTGTACATGTATGTTGGTATTAATAGTTGTATGTATGCTGGTATTAACATTTGTATGCTTGGTGCCATGATTTGGTGTAGTTTTATCTTTTATATATTGGTATACATGAATGTTAGGTATGCATGTGCGTTTGCTATAATTGTAAGCATGGTGTACTTGTAAGCTTGATATACTTGTAAGCTTGGTATACGTGTAAGCTTGGTTTAAATACTTGCATGGTGGTATTCTAGTTGTCTATAGGTGTTGTGCTATTAACATATACTTAGGTGGTAAATTATTTACCAATGAGAGTGATCAATGGAGAATATGAATCATCACGTTTCACAACCCTCACCTGGTATTTGAAGAAATCTAGAGCAGGAAGAACCCAGGCTGGGCATTGGAATACAACAAACCACAACGTTTTGCGTCTTTAAAAAGCCCAAATAGGAATTTGCAGCCATTAAAAGTTACCACAAGCACCTTACCGAAATATACACGGCGAACAGAAATAACTACTTCGCCCTCAAACTGACTCAGCCATGGATTTTAAGACTAAGGATTCCCCAACTCTTCCTACCCACTGTTGTGTTGATCGGTATTTTAAAGTAACTATTGTAAGTGGATTGAAATTGCAAGATGTCTAGTTATCATAACTTTCAGCAAGTTATAGTTGGACGCTTGTTAACCGTCCAACGTCAACCAAAAGATCATAGGTATCTCATAGTTGCAGCTGAAAAATTCGACTCAAATAAAAACATTTATAGCCCAGCCGAGAACTCAACTATACACCTTGAACAATCGTTTGTTCAAAGCGAACATATTAATGATATTCAATACATCCCAAGTTGTGTATCTTCACAAAACTTCGTTCCTATTGTTTGATTGATGGTTACGTGCAATTTCCACCTTACACACTCTTTCTTGTAAAATTTGAACAGCTCCAAGAATACTTGTGCTTGACTATTTTGAAGTGGTTGCAAAAGAATGGTAATAAAAGACGTTGAATTTGATGTCTAACCACCAAACCTGGAGAGATGATGGGGAAACTATAGCTCTTTAATAACTCTGTTTTGTTATCAATTATAGAAATTGAATGCGCAATCCTGGTTAAGACAGCAGCTCGCTGTTTGTCACTCCTGATGTTTAGTTTACGTATTAAGAGAATAGAACATTCCGATTTGACCATTACTTGAACAAATAAGGATTCTGATCATACTGAAATTTATTAGTGATTAATCCGGCCAGTGTAGAGGCATGGTGATTCAACTTCCCACCAAACTCCACCTCCTAAGATGACGTTTCTTTCCACTCACCACTCACTTCTCATTCATTACTCACCTACCTCACTCTACTCATTCACACTTCCTCTATCTACTCAATCACCCTCCTCCTCTCACCACTCCCCATGAGCTTCCTAAATTTCCGCTGGGATTTTCATCGGCATTTAAATCTCTCTCTTATCGAACCTTCAATTTTGAGTTCCAAAATCCTCGCCTTCACACACCGCACTGACCCACACTCCACGAGCATACTTTGTTAGGCCATGTCGCCAGAATCGTGAAATCAAAACCGACAACTCAAAAACGGTTTGGCTGCGAAATTAAAGCTCTTCAGCGGAGACAACCAAAGCTCTCACCAACGTCCTCCTTATTTCCATTCAGATGGATTCAGTCACGGGTGGACCAATTGAGAAATTCAGGAGGTAGATGGGGTGGGAGCGATGTATGAATGACCTGGCCAAGAGTTCTTAATACCGTTGCAGATCAGAGTGATTTCTAGCTCTAAACTTTACTGTGCTTTACATCTATGAAAACCTAGAGAAGATTGTCAGGAGCACGACTAAGAAAAGTACATCCCAAAGATCCTCAACTTACTAACCAAACAAAAACTCAGAACCTACAAATCTTCTCCGATCTCTGTAGATCTCTTTAAAATTTAAATGTTAAGGTACCACGCAAGGCCTCCACTTCTCAACAGTTTACTACCAAACCTGTCAACACTCTACACCGTGTTCTAATATTCACCAACTCTATACCGTGCTCTAATACTCTTCAACTCTACACCGTGCTCTAATACTCTTCAACTCTACACCGTGCTCTAATACTCTTCAACTCTACACCGTAAGTAGCAACCTTCAGAACTGACAATGACATCTTACAATATAGACCTTGGATGCACCGTGCACTTGACTCACAACACGACCTTCCATGCTTCCAGATGAGATGCACAAACCTACGCTAGGGTACATTTGTTAGTGTACGCTGGTGTGTATTGCCAGGAACGCGCATTCAATCCAAGCACTTCCTCTGGAAGTGCACTCCAACTTCAACACACATTTGCACTCTCATATGGAACTCCTCACCACTTCCACCTCTTCCGTCAGCCGTACTCACAACCAATCGTTGCTCCCACCTTTGTCACATTCTCACTTAGGACTCGCACTTGCCTGTTTAGTCACATATTTTGATTGCTACCATTTTAGGCAGCCAAACACCGCAACAAAACAGACGACAATGTGGGAATGTCGCTGACTTTAGCCACTACGTGCCTCCCTCCAGTCACAGCACAAATGGAAAGTCGAGCACACAGACGACCTGGGACCGCAAAAAAAAAACAAAAAAAACAAACGGGCAATTTCATTTCAGCTGACCACCAAAAAAGGCGGCTTGCTATAAATATAGGCTGAAATTTCTTATATATACAAGCAATTTTTCTCCCTTTCCGAAGCCATTGACGATGAAGTTTGTGCAAGTGACCTTGAATCTTTTCTTCCTTGCCGGGGCGATTGTGCTCCTCCTCTTCCTCATTCTCGCCGGGTCGACCAACTCGTTCCCCTTCAACCGCTTCTACTGGATCCGCGCGGACACGAGCTTCGCCCTGAGCGCACCGGCGGCCGAGTCCGCGTGGACCTTCTGGGGCGTGTGCGAGTACCAGAACTACAGCAACTGCCTCTTGGGCCCCGCGTACCCAATCTCGCCCGCAGACAACTTTGGCAAGCTGAGCGGCATCCCCCTGGACTTTGTCGCCAACAGAGACACATACTACTATTTGAGCAGATTTTCGTTTGCGTTTGCCATCATTGCGCTCTGCTTTGTCGGATTCGCCTTTATCTTGGAGATTATCGGGCTTTTCCACAGTGTTGTCGACAAGATTATAGCATTTTTGGTGTCGATTGCGGCCTTCTTCGCGGCGGGCTTTGCGGCGTTGGAGACGGCCGTGGTGGTGCTCGCGCGCAATGCGTTCCGTGACGCAGGCTTGCTGAACCACATTGGCGTCAAGATGTTGGCCATCTTGTGGGCGCTGTTTGTCGTGATCCTCATTGTCTTTTTCAACAGCGTGTGGGGCGCCATTGCCAGCAACTACAAGACCTACTTGAACGAGGTGAATGGCACGACCCAGCAGAGCGTGCCGGTCGCGAATGACCAGAGCTCGTTCACGAGAAGTGCGCCAGTGGAGCCTAAGGATGATCCTAACGGGGGTGGGATCAGGTTCTTTAAGATTAAGAGAAACCACAAGGTTTCGGATGATGAGAGTGTTTAGTATACCTAATTAAGCCACGAACCATGAGCAAAGCGAACCATGAGCGAAGCGAATGGTGAGTAGTGTAGAATAGCGAGTCATGAGGAAGCGAATGACAGTAATAATTGAGCCTTTTATGAGGAAGAAAATGAAATGTAATAATTCAGCTCATTATGAGGAAGATGAAAGTAACAAATGAGCTTTTATATGGAGATGACTAGTAAAAGA
Organism: Kodamaea sagamina; assembly: GCA_030556545.1. NCBI lineage: Eukaryota > Fungi > Ascomycota > Pichiomycetes > Serinales > Debaryomycetaceae > Kodamaea > Kodamaea sagamina. Next base: position 492,661 of record JAKTUG010000002.1, on the reverse strand, counting down.
TGAGTGCTATAAGGAAAGCTGATGTAGAACTATTCATGATAACTAATAGAGGAACAGCAACGTGACACCAACAATGGATAAAACAATCTTTAGGCTGAGTAAACAGGAGCTACAAGAAAAATGATGATAATAGTTGCCATCTCAATCATCTCCATTGAATAAAGGAAATTTAAAAACAAATGGTTATGATGATATGTCTATACTGTCGGACTAAGAATGACAGCTTTCTCTCTCTCCAGTTCTACTGGCTGCAAATCGACGGTTCGGACTTAAACCGGACATTCTTGCTCATAACACTTGGTTAGATTACCTAACAAATCGCTTAACAGTCCCAATCGCACCATAGTTCAGTAATGGTGTCAGAATCTTCAACGTTTTATTTACTATATACTAAGGGGCAGACTAGATTCGAGTGAGGAAATGCAGACAGGTGGTGGCATTGTGCTGGAGACCTCACAAATCAGCTTAAAAGACGTCGAGTTCCCAATCCGTGGCCCGGGTGATCCGTTTTGTTTGAGAATCTTGTTGTTAGCAAGGTAACGAGAATTGGTGCGAGTAGGGAGTACTTGGGAGCCCGTGAGAGGCTGAGATTTGTTGTGAGGCTGAATACTGGATAGGCTATTAAGTATGGTGGTAGTGTTTGCTGAATTAGTGGTTAGAGTATTGTGTGAAGATGAAATTGTTAGGGTATTAATAGAAGAGGTTGTGTGGAGGCAGAATTAGTGGTTATATGGTAGTATTGAAGATTTAAGGGTTGGTTTTTGTAAGGGCTGAGGTTGAGGTTTCTGGGGTATTCGGGGTAGGTGGTGGAGGTGAAGGTGCACTAGTTTTGGGTTAATGACTTGGGAATTTGAATTTAATTTTGTGAGTTCAGTTGGTGAGTTTGTAGGGGTTGGATTTGTACGAATTGACTGGGTTTGCTTATGGAGAGGTTTGAACTGTGTCGAATTCGATATTCTGGAGACTGTAAGATGCGTTAATCCAACACAACTACCGATTATTATGTGTTCTCAGATAACAATTGGTTGCAAATTACAGAAACCACCGCGTAAATATACGCAGTTTCATCGGTTAATATCGTATCCGTTGAGTTTGGCAGGCACATGATATTTCGTCAAATCTTAAAGCATTCTACCTCGATGTGTTTACACTGCAACAAGGGATGAAAATAGAAGCTAATTAAACACTTTCTTTCTGAGTTTCAGCACCTTGACAACTTGAGAGTTTTTAAGTCATTTTACGTCAATTGTCAATTATGAGGAAGATACTTTCATGGTGGTGCCAGATGAATGGTTAAGTGGAATTTTCCGAATATCAGTAGTTTCATTGTGGAGCATCTGGAGTTTTTGAGACTTCCAAGTTTGGCCATGTTCTTAACTTCTTTTACACTTCACTCGAAATATGAGATTAGATGTTTAGATTCGCTCTTTCTCTCTCATATCGATCAATGGCATTATAGTCTCAAAACCTTTAATTCCACCGAAAATAGAACAATACCTCTATGTGCTAAACTTATTTATATTGATGTTAGCCCTTTGTCACTACAACTGTAGAATAAACTTTATTAGTAATTACTTGACAGAAATCGAAGAAATAACAAAGCTCAGATTAGATTGCATTAGTTGCTTAGTCCCAGAAATGCAGTAGCTATCCAGTTACTCCGTTGATCGCGCCAAAAACTTTTACCACTCCCATTAAAATTCTCATCAATTTAAACTACAGAACTTTGTAACTACACGGAAATACCCTAAAACCTACCAGAATACGCTCACTGGAAATACCCATCTCTAAACTCCAACTTAGACTTTCACACAATCGTTCTATTTTGTTGCATGTATTTGCCATGCCAGATCAAAAAATGTAGGAGGTGTAGAGAATGCCAGGCTGATCGTTCTCCGTTGCCCTGTCATAAAGCTGGACACCATAATCTATGAAGCTCTTCACGTCATAGAAAATCCTATAACCTCTATTAGTTACTCATAATGAAGAATCATTCAATGTTTACGTTAACAAAACCCACAATAGTAACAATAGCAAAATCAGAGAACAATCCAAAACGTGCTTCTAGAAGCGGAAACCATCCCAAGTGGGCTAAGAACAATAGATCATTGTTGGGGTGATAAAGGTTAGCAGAATTAGATCAAGGATAAGAATATTTCAGCCAAGCAAACACGTTTTCTGGATGAAAAGAAGGGAGTAGGGACTGCAAAGGTAAATCGGTCATCAAATACGAAAAGGTAAATTGGGTCTGCTAAATGGGTATGCTACATGGATATGCTGACCAACTCTCCTGCCCAATAGTTAGCCAAGAAACACCAACAAATCCGTAACCACCACCTACCCCATCCTCTAAAGAAACGAGTCCCCACAATCGTTCCATTCCACCCCGAAAGCTAAAATTTCACTATTCTTCCGACAGCCAAGAAACACAGAGCACCTATTCATGTAGTCCGACGATTGTGGGTGTCTCGCAAACTACAAACAATCAGTGTACCCTCTACAAACCCCCAACCAACCACCACTTTCACACTCCAAACCATACTCCAGCCCACCCATCACATGTATTACATCATTAGTCTTTTGTGTCGCGGTGACGAGGTGCGCACGGATTTCACCACTCCCCGGCCACCTTCTCTGCACCGAACACCACGCTCTCGCTTCCACTGGGAGATCTCGCTCGCACTATTCTTCGGTGTTTGTCGCTCCATTCTGCTGCGAGACACCCAGAGGCTTCTTCTTCGCCCACGGAGCTTGCAATTTCCGCCGCGGCCATCCTCAAACTCTAATTGCCCCCATGCTATAGCCCTGCGGAAACAGCTGCGATAAGGCTTTCCTCTCACCCACTAAAAGCGCCCTCCACCCCCCCCTCCCCCCCTATAAAAAGGTCCTGCACTCGGAGCCACAAGTATAAAAAGACAAAAATCCCAAACTTTTTTTGCTGCACTTTCATCAGCGAACGTGCGAAGGAATACCAAGAAAAGCGACAAGATGAGTGCCATCAAGCTCTCGAACGAGAAGCACCACATCCGGAACCTTTTCAAGAAGGAGCTGGACGAGAAGGAGAAGGAAAGTTCGCACCACCACCACGGGTTGTCGCGATTGTTCCACCACGACAAGGACTCGGGGACGGGTTCGCCCAGCGGGGCGCAGAGCTTGTCGCGGCTGCACTCGTTGCTTCTGGTGAAGCGCAACAACCTGGTGCCCACGAAAAAAAAGGAGGAGAAGGAGCCCAAGAAGTTGGGCAAGGCGGAGACGGTCGCGCACTTGCTGCAGCTCAGCACCAAGTCGTCGCACCAGGCACAGGCGCGCTTGCTGCGCCAGCCGCTGGGCGCCGCGCTCTCGCTGGGCCACGGGCTGCTGGCGGGCTTGAGCGGCTTGGGCGGAAGCCCAAGCAGCCCCACCCCAGGCGCAAACGCGCACATTGTCTACAACCCCTACGGCATCAACAAGAATGCGCTGCAGCAGCTCCCGAAAAACACATCCTTCTACCTCTCGGGCGTGAATGACGGCGAGCGCGTGTTGGCAAACCCCGTCGCAGACCCCAACGACCTCCTTCCCGATGAATTGAAGCAGGAGCACGTCAACTTGTTGCAGGATTTCGAGATTGATGTGAGTACGCGCAAATTGGGCGACGGTGGTTCGCTGGATGTGCGCATCATCAACGCAATCAACCATAAGAAGGAGTACTATGCTCTCAAGCGTTTTACACTCCTTTCCAAAGAAACCGACGAAGAGTTTTACAAGCGTGTTATAAAAGAATTTATTATCCTGAAGAGAATATCAGGCCTGAGACATGTTGTCAACACTTTGGCGTTATTGCGCATTCAAAGTCAAACCAATATGAGCAGAGGCTGGGGAATGGTCTTGGAGTACTGTGCGGGCGGTGACTTGTTCAGTGCCATTGTCAAACCAGGTTGGAAACGCACCCTGCTCTTCGAAAAATACTGTATATTCAAGCAAATCTGCTACGGCTTAAAACACTTGCACGACTTGGACATTGTGCACCGTGATCTTAAACCAGAAAACATCTTGATTGACGCCAACGGCGTTGCCAAGCTCTGTGATTTTGGCGTTAGTGACTATGGCCACGTTGAACACGGCAACCTCGAACTGAAAGTCAAACTTTCCACTAGCTACGTTGGCTCCCCACCATACTCTCCCCCAGAAGTGATGATTCTCAGGGACAAATCCCACATTGAAGCCAAAAACTTTGCCTACGACCCATTCAAAATGGACAACTGGGCCTTGGGAATGTTGCTCTTCTGCATAGTTTACTGCGGCGTACCCTTCCAGTCGGCCAACCCCAACGACCAAGGCTTCAGAGACTACAAGTTCAACCACAACCGGTTTGTGGGTGACCACCCCCACTTCAAGCACGCACAGAACGAGCATCCCAAGGGCCCAAGTTCCGAGTTCAAGTGGGGCGCCCAGTTCCTGCTGACTGGTGCGCTGAGAGTCGCGTGGAAGTTGTGCGACCCGTCCGTCAGCTACAGGTACCTGCTCCAGGACGTCTTTGAGGACCCGTGGTTCCAGGGCTTGGAAATGTGCTTGTACGAGCACCCGGATCAGGACGTCAACCCGTTTGTGCTTCCGGGCACTGGCACCAACTTGAACAATGTCGTTGCGCTGTCGGGGACCCTGGTTGCTGGATCTGCGGCTACCAGCAGAAGAGGCACCTTTGTGAAGCTGAACAGCTCGGTGCATTCGCACGACAGGCGTGATGAACCCCCTACTCCAATCAGAAGTATGCTTGACTTGGTGGGGGTTAAAGATGAGACCCCCAAGCCGGAAGAGGAACCTAGGGAAAAGGATAACGCATCCGTCCACTCGGCCTCCTCCCTTTCGTACGACAAGAGGCTTTCCTTTGACGCTGGCGAGGAGATCATTATCAAGCCCAAGACAAACGAAGCACTCCCTGCGCTCTCTGAACACACGCACGAGCTGACGGAGCTGTCACACCTGGAAGAATCACGCGGAATCAGCGACAAGCCCACGTTAGAGCAGCTTCCGGAGAACGCTGTTGCGCACATCACCCCGGCCGGAGATGCTGCTGAGGGTTCTGACGCTACGGCTGACTCTGTGACTGACGCTGCGGCTGATACCCCTGGCGACTCCGAGATTAGCGAGTCCACGCCGGAAAGCGACGTAGAGGGCGGGCCAAAGACCATTCCCGAGCTCAACAGAAGAATACTCAGACTGGCGTCAGACTTGCAGTTGAGTGACGATGGTACGTGCAATTTGGGCTACAAGATTAAGAAGCACCACCATACAGAGATTTCGACCGTTGCGGTCAGTGGAAATGGTAGCAGGAGAAGATAAAAGGACGGTTGTTAGAGTATAGAATTAGAGGAATGTAATGTATTTAGTAGCGAGTGTAAACGTTAATTTTAGTAGTTTTGCCATGCAAAGAGATTATCTAAAAGTAGAACAGATTGACGAGTTGAATCCGAAACAGATATGCAAACATTTTAGTACTGCAAACTTTGGAAAACGCAAGGTTTCCATCCAGATATGCTTGGAGGGAAATTATGAAGTTGTCAGTAATAGATGACGTAAATTACTGAGGTATCTAAACATTCCTTTTCATATTTTGTTGAAAGTATGGTTTTTTATTTCTCTCACATGAAAAGTTTGGATTTAAAATTCCTTCAAAACATGAAAAGTCAGAAATCAACATTCCCTCACAACATGAAAGTCTGATATCAAACAGTATTCCCTCAAAACGTTTTCAACGGTTGGTAATTCCCTCAATTTGAAAGAAGTAACTATAATTCACCTGCGTTCCTAATGACAATTTCCATAGAACGTTTTCAGACGCTCTTCTCGGTAACTTTAATTCTGTCGGCTTGTGGGTATAAGGAAGATTTCCCCTGGACGTGCGGAAACGTGAATGTGAATTCAACACTGAACTGTTTGGCAGTTGGACCTCTTGGTGTTTTAGTGAAAGTAACTATCACCTTTTTCAACAACTCCACCAGAAAACCACCACAGACACATTTTAGGTTAATGTTTCATGTGCTAATCGATTTTAACTATTTTCCAAAGTGAATGTTGCGATTGAATCCAAGATTCAAATCTTGTACTTCGGTTCTGAAACTGAATACTGTAGACATATTATTTCATGCAACATATTGCGTACAAAATTGCAATTTGCAGCCATTTATTGAATTGTCAATTTTTTGGGTGAGAAGGAGTAGAGGATGGTTAACCTCGAGTTGTACGTACAGGATTTACGGTGTTAAATATGTATCTACATTCTTTCAACTTTATCAACTTTTTCATTCCATACTTTATTCCTATTGAACTCTGACTGTCTTCAATAAAATAGTTATCACTTTTCTTCATTAGTATAGTTATCAATAATATTAATATCCACTTGTAACATCAAGTTCATTATTCGTCTCCACTCTACACTACTCACTTAACCATACATTTATACTATACACTCCAGATCACTCTGGTATTGATACATCTCAGGTGTTCCGATATTGATATAATCCTATCAGGGATTCGGTATTGATATGATCCTTCCCCTATTCGATATTTGATATAATCTTATCTGCAATTCGATATTGATATAATCTTATCTGCAATTCGATATTGATATAATCTTATCTGCAGTTCGATATTGAAATAATCCTTCCGCAGTTCGACATTGATATTATCCTCTCAGATTAGATATTGATATAATCTTATCCCTACTCGATATTGATATAATCTTTCAGCTCGATATATCACTCCGGTATCGGATATACAACCTCGCCCTCTCCCCTAACATCAAACTCACTAATCCCAGCAACGCCTCCAAGCTGTACGAACCGGTCGAACATACTCATTCTGCGCGCCTCCGAGGCCTCCACCAACTGCGGCCAGTAGTTGTAATGGTTGTAAATATACGTCAACTCGCCCCCCCAGTTCTCGTGGAGCTGCTCGTGCGGAATGTGGTCCATCGCCCTCAGCCGCGCCATGATCTTCTTGCGAGACACCGGGTCCATGAACGGCTTGATCATGCGGATGAAGGTCCACCCGTACCACGGCACGTTGTTCACGTATATCCTGCCGAGACGCTCGGGGTAGTGGTGCTCGAAGATGTGGAGGAGCCGCCTGGTGAGCCCAAGTGCCTGCAAGAGCTTCTGCGAGTCGATCTGTTTGTCGTGGTACTTGTCGTTGAAGTCGACGAGCAACGTCACGGTCTCCTGGTTCTGGGGTAGGAACTGGAGCACGCTCTCCATGTAGAACACGGCGGCCATGAACTTGTCGCTGGTCAGGGTGCTCAGGTCAAACTTGTTCAAGTTGATGTTGATGCACGGCCGCTGCTCCTCGTCGTAGCCGGAGAAGACGACGTTGCCCAGCTTGAACGGGGTGCGTATTTTCGGAGCGAACGGGTCGAGCGTGGTGAACACCTGGCGTCTCCACGCGATGGTGCTCGAGAGACGTGCGATCGCGGCCCTGGCGCTCCACTTGTTCGCCCTGAGGTACCGCAAAACACACTCGCGCGACAACCAAAACTGCTCCTGCATCGTCAACAGCACCTGGTCGCTCTTGGGCCCCCAGAAGGTGTCCTCGCTGACGGGAATCTCCAAGTCCGGGTTCCTGAAGTAGTGCACCACCTCCACAAAGGCCTGGAACTGCGTCTCAGATAAGTTGGGAGGGGGGTACATGGGTTCCGGGTCCACTGGGTGCTGGAACAAGTACTGCTCGTCGACATTGTCGCAACAATACTCGTCCTTCTCATATATGCTCTCGAAATCCAAACTCAACAATGTTGCCATGGCTAGTGTTTGGTCTACGCGAGAGGTGGCACAAGCCCGAATTATATACAAACGGGAACAATGAAAACGCAGCGAACCAGTCATCCACGTTTTGTTGCTACATGGCACGCGGGTCTATGTTAGAAGTCTAATCAATGCAGCTGGGGCACCTTTTGCTCGTCTCGTCAAGCCGAATTGGTTCAGATCATTTCGCGCAGGGAAACAAAATACCGGCTGAGGCTGGCCGGTGCGCGGAATCAGAAAGGAAGTGCGCACAAGACGGGCGACGCTCCCACAAAGGGAAACGAGGCATGGTGGGACCCAGCCCTAGACGAAAAATAGAAGGTGCTCGGGACACAGTAACGAGAATGCAAGACACAGTAACGAAAACGGCATGGAAAGGGCACCAAAAGGGCACGCAAGGGCACCGACGCAAAGTGCCCCTCTTGGTTCAAGAGAGAATGTTACAAACCATTTACGGTTGTGTCAATTAATTAAGAGTTCTAAGTGGGATAACGAGCGACTAACTGGGATATTAATGATTTTTCTCATCTAGTAAAGGGGTGGACAATAGAATTTAGATTCATCCTGGAATTTAATGTTGAACAACTAATGATATTGATGTTTACCATAATGGTATTTAAATAGCACAATGGTGTATTAATAACACCATGATGGTATTTTAATAACACTATAATGGTATATTAATAACACCATAATGATAATATGTTCACCCTATCATATTTTAGATTTAATGTGAATAGATTAAGGATCTTTAAGTCTCCATTTGATAATATAGGTTAACACTCTGATTAATCTTAACACTCTATTGGATAATAAAGGTTAACTCTCTAGGATAATAAAGGTTAACTTTCTAGGATACTTTAGATCTTAACACTCTATCGGATAATAAAGGTTAACTCTCTAGGATACTTTAGATCTCAACACTCTATTGAATAATAAAAGTTAACTCTCTAGGATAGATTAAGGATCTTTATCTCTCCATTAGATAATAAAAGTTTAGGATACTTTATATCTTATCACTCTATTGGATACCTTAAAGTATCATCAGTCCCCCTCAAATCATACTCAGATAATCCAACCTGCTTGCCAAACTTGGTAAACCTCTGGTAATAATGCTCTCTCTTCGCTTCTGATATCTTCAACATCGCAGGCCAGTACTTACTATGGTCATACTCAAATGCAACATCCCCATTGAAATCAGTGTCCAACTGCTGTTTTGGCACGAAATCCACAAACGGCTGGTCGTACACAATCTTTTCGCGCGTGAGCGGATCGATGAACGGGTGGATCAAGTTCAAGAATGTGCGTCCCAACCACGGAATGTTCACGAGCAACGCACGTCCCAACCGCTCCGGGTAGTGGGTCTGCAAGATATGCAACACCTGCCTGCCGATCCCGATCGGCGGGACCTTCCCTCCCTGCGTCCCCAAGGGCGATGCCTTGAAGTCGATGAGCAACGCGAGCGAGTCCTGCCCCGGAGGCATGTAGTCGATCACCCGCTCCAACATGATCACCAAGTGCTGCACCTGCGTGAGCGACGGCTTCGTGTTCTGCCGGCCCGGCTTCAAGTACAAGCACGGTCTGGCGTCCATGTCGAACCCCAAGATCACCTCCTTGCCGGTTTCGTTTTCGTGTGCGGTGGAGTTGGTCGTAAGTGTGTTCTTGTTTTCCTCAAAGTGCGCGATCCCAAACTCGCGGCGCCAGCTGAGCGTGAGCGTGATCCGGTCTATCGCCTGCTTCACGTCCCATTTGGTCGCACGGAGGTACCGGAGGAAGCACTCGCGTGTCAACCACGACCTTTCGTCGTCCGTTAGCGGCGAATATTTCGAAGTGTCTTTGTTCTTGTGGTTGTCCTCACTCTCTGGGATTTTCAACTCGGCTGCCTGAAAGTGGTGGAGCACGGTAAAGTACTTGTCCGTTTGCTCCTGTGTGATTTCCTTTGCCTCGGGAATCTTGGATTCGGCCGACGGAGCGTCAAATGGCACGTAGACGTGTTCGACGTCCTCCTTGGGCTCTTCTACCACCTTCTTTCTGCTGAACATTTGTAATGGGTAATCTTAATTTTTCCAGCCCAGGATCGTTCTTTAAAAGACGGGGGTCCACTGTGCTTGGATTTGTGTCGGAGAAGTCGGATTAGGAAGCTGGGGGGGTGCCGAGTGTGGTAGTGTGATTTTCAGGTTTCAGAGTTGAAGGGAAACTCGACAAGCGGCAATCTCGTGCCTAAACTTCGGATGTAAATACGTGGTTCTAGCCGATCACGTGGATTTAATGAGCTTGTGTGCAGGTTTGGTATCGTGATGCGCCGCACCTGCATTTTTCTAGAATCGAGCAACAGGAAAATGAAACAAACGAACTTTGGTTTAGGAATGGTTTCTGGTTTAGTATGGGTTGTCAATAGGTTGTCCATTGGCAGTATGATGCTTTTGTTTGGGTTTACGAGTCGTTTCTACTGGCCATTCTCGAGCTATTTGCAGCCTCTCTTTTCCAATTTTTGTGGCTTGCTCATTTGCCCTTGAAATAGAATTTAGAGCCGTTAAAGTATAATCCATGAAGATTATATCTAAACTTTTTAAATTAACTTTACAACCTCGATTTAGCAACCAAGGTCTGAAATTACTGAAGTCTTGGTGTATCCAGATAATTCTCTGACCCCACCGTTCAGTACTTACCCCATCTCTTTATCTTTTTTATAATTGGACTTTACAACTCTATACACGGTGAAATCTTGTAAATGAAGATAAGAAATGAACAATGATATGATAAGGACTCCATGCAAGAACCCAACTCTATGATCATCCAATTCATGCACAAATTGCCCCAAATACTTCATAGTGGCTCCCAAACTTTTTTTGTAGTTTTTCCAGGGTTTGTTGGATCTCCAGCCCCAGCCTAACAGTTTCGGAAAAAAGCCAAAAAATCCATGTCCATAGATAGTCGTACCGTGGATAACACAGCCATTCTGTAAAAACACAGGTTATCACCGCTTATCTGAGTGTTCACGCAATCGTCCATTTCTCATCTGTTATCGCACGACAATTAGCACTGTCTTTACACTTACAAATACTCAACAACCAGAGCGTTCACTTTTCTCATTTTCATCACAAGACACCATTAATAAACGTTATTTTCATCTTTGAGCCTGTCATTCCTTTCATCCTGAATTTTAGCTCTTCTACCTTCTCTTCTCAAAACCCGCTAAACTTTTCACCAAAAGCAAGAATAACCAATGCTCTGCCTCTCATCTCATTAGCATCCCAATTTAGTATGCTTCAGCAACCAGAGAGACAAAACTGCGTAACCTCGTTCCACGGAGTCAGGCATAATAAACATCGCCTACGCAAACACTAGGCTGCAAATCCTTTTGGGAAACTGATTACGAACTTTGTGGGGACTCCAAAAAGGGAAAAAGTGCGCTTGGACAAAGCAATCGGTGCTATATTCAGCCTTATCAACTCTAGGAACACGCAGAAGATAACGAGCACCTGATGCACCAAGGGTTTATGGTGATGAGCTTGGCACTATCGACCTCCAAAATGTCCTCTATCTTCGGCTAAAGTTGGAGTGTCCGAATCAAAAAAACAAAGTGGAGCCAAATTAAGGCGGCCCCACATCACGGACCTGCCAGTAAATTAAGCCTGCGGCCGCGGGACGTAGGTCGGGACTGCTGAAGAAGTATATTGTTCTCATCGTTTTATTCGTCATATATAAGTAGAAAGCAAACCACTTGAATTGAAACAACAGCAAACATGTGGTTTATGAGAAAGGATATGGATTTGAATGTGCCAGGCACATTCCACTTGGTGGACTTGGAGGGCACGATGGACATGCAAAAGGATGAAAACAACGTTGTGTTGCACCCTCAGCCCAGTGCCAACATCAACGACCCGTTGCGATGGTCAAAGCGCAAAAAGTGGAGTCAGTTTGGACTCATGTGGTTTTTTGCGTTTTTGTTGGCCGTGGCTGCAAATTTTTCAGGCCCGATTTGGACTATCTGGACCCATGAATTGAATGTCACCTTCAACCAGTTGAACATCTCCATAGCACTCTTGTTTCTCTTCTTGGGCCTCGGGTGCCTTTTCCTCCAGCCCACTGCTTTGAAGATTGGCCGCCGTGCAATCTACCTCTTTTGCGCGGTCGTGGCCATGGTGGCCTGTGTCATAGGCTCGCAAGCAAAGGGAAAGGGAGATATTTATGCTTCCTTTATTCTCATTGGGTTTGCTGCTGCTCCTGTCGACTCGTTGGTCGAGATTTCCTCGACGGATGTGTTCTTCTTGTCGGATAGGTCGACGGTGTTTTCGCTCTTGATTCTTGCTTTGTACGTTGGGTCCTATGCTGGGTGCATTGCTGCTGGCTACATTGTTGAGACGATGAACTGGAGATGGTGCTTTTACTTCCAGTTGATCTTTTTTGGAATGGTGCTCATTGGCATGTTGTTCCTTTTGGAGGATACAACCTTCAGAAGAGATGAGGATACGATAATCGAAGGTGTAAAAACAAGTGGCGAGAAGAGCCAAAGCAAAGTTGAAGTTCAGGATGCTCTAAGTGCCTCGCTGGTCGAGGCAGAAGCTGCCATCCCACTCAGATCCTACAAACAAAGAATGAAGATTATCCAGACAGAGTACAACGATTTGAGGCCTTGGTTGGTCATTTTCACAAGACCATTGGTCGTTGCGACTTTCCCAGCAGTCATCTGGGGAGGGTTGATCTACGGAGCCCAGATGATGTGGCTTTCCTTGATGGCGAGCACGCAGTCAGAGATTCTCTCAGTGGGGCCCTACAACTTCTCAGCATCTAGCGTGGGCTTGACCAATCTCGCATCCTTGATTGGAAGCATATTCGGAATGTTCTTCGGTGGCAAGCTTGTCGACTGGTTGAATGTCTGGTTGGCCAGGAGAAACGACGGTATTATGGAGCCTGAGTTCAGATTGTACGCCATGATAATTCCTCTTCTCACGAACGCAGGAGGGCTCTTGGCGTATGGATTGGGGCCCGTGACTCACCAGAGTTGGGCCGTCAATGTTGTGTTGGGCCAGGGTCTCCTAGGATTTGCCATGAGTTCTTCGGGGCCAATCTGCCTCAGTTACGCAGTCGACAGTTATGAGAAACTCTCCAGTGAGGCCTTGGTGTTTATTTTGGTGTTGCGTAATTTGATTGGAATGTCCTTTTGTTTCTCGCTTCAGCCTTGGTTGAAGGCTTGTGGGTTGGAGCTTACTACGTGGTTGATGTTTATGATTTCGATCGTAATTAATGGCACTTTTATTGGGATGATCTACTATGGTAAGACGTTCCGTAGAATGACCATGGCCCGGTATGTTAAATATTCCGATCCTAACTATAGTAAGATATTTAAGGGATTGGTGTGAGTTGGATTAATATTGAGAAAGGAATACATTAAATGGTTGGGAGGTTGAAAGCCAGAGGCATGCTAAATCTGAGTTCAATTTTTGGTTGAAATCAGTTAGCTTGTTTTGGAATAATTGCTCTGGGTGGGATTAGTGTATTCTGAAATATAAATATGTTATGATTAGTGTATTCTGAATAATAAACATGTTACGATTAGTGTATTCTGAATAATAAATATATTATGATTAGTGTGTTCGTTAGTAAGTAGGGTAGCATTATACGGATGACCTCCGTGAGACAGGTCCAAGCACTCAAAAAACGAGTAATTGTATGTTATAGAATATTCAACCTAGCAGCCTATCTCCAATACGTTACTTAAAATATAATCTCTCACTTGCCATTATATACCTCTGTACAAATCATGAATGAGAAGATCACCCTACAGTTATTAACTTTTTTTGCACCCATAAATCCATCTTACATAATCCATCCTCATAATTTGCCTCACATCAAGCAAACAACTCCAGAAGTAAACGCCCACCAACCATGAGCGAGTCGTCACGAGTATCCTCACTCGTGCAGCTCGCGACCCAGAAAGTGCTCCAGAACATCCACCTGCTCGGAGACTGCGACTTTGGTGACATGCCGTTCCACCTATTGCACCCTATCCTACATCGCATGAACGCCAAGCAGCTAGCGCAAGCAGAGGAAAATAACTTGAGTATTATGCCTGAGCTGGATTCTCTATGGCGTGAGCTACTCGCAAGAGACTTTGCACTGAGGCCACAGCAACCAGGTCGCTTGCAAACTGGGCAAATGCCTTACAGGACCCTCTACATTAACTATACGAGAGAACGCGAGAGCTTCAGAGAAGACTCTGCGCAGAAGTTGAGGAGAATGAACGAGAAGTTACAGAAGGAGAAACTCGCAAAGAAGATTGTGACTGTTGAAAAGCTACGAGAACCGATTCGAAGGCGAAACGTCAGCAATGGCGGGGGAGGGAGCTACCGCATGTATTCTGCTATCACGGGGAATCCCAACTCTATAATCAACAAGGCGAGAAAGGATTTGCAGAGGAGGCCGCAGATGTTTCCACGCGTGCAAAAGTACGACCCGTATGATGCTTTCAGGAGCACCAGTCTGGATTTGCAGCCAAGGATACAGTCTAGACAGGCAAAACCGATTCGACGGACGCAGTTTAACGTGAGCACTGAGATGAGACCTGTTCCATCGATACGAGATTTGAGAGGGGGTACCAACTCAAATGGAAATATGGACTGTGAGTCGAACAGTACCAATAATTTAAACAACCCAATTATCTTGGATAATCCAAATTCGAATACAAACAATTTAAACAACCCAAACTTGGAAAACTCAAATAATTCGAATATGAATAACTTAAACAACCCAAATTTGGAAAACTCAAATAATTCGAATTTGAACAACTTAAACAACCCAATCTTGCAAACCTCAAATAATCCAACCAATAGTTTAAACAATAAGATTGTTTTGGAAAACTCAAATTCGAACAACGCCAACTCAAATACCACCCCACTATTTATTCGACCCAAGAGAGAACCATCGATATTCCTCACAAACAAACGGAAACCACCGGCTCGGAAACGTCAGGAACCTCCAAGAGCTGAAGCCCCATCTAAAATCAAACGCATCCGGTCATCTGTTTTCAATTAGTGCTTTTCAATTTTACATATTATAGACTTACTTCTCCTTAGAATTCATTAATAAATTCGCTGCTTCTTATTCTACTTTAATAGTATTCCAGATGAAAAATCACTTTACTTATAATAGACATACTCCTCAGTAGAATTCATTAATAAATACGTTACCTTTTATTTTGCTTTAATAGTCTAGATATCTCTCATTCTTTTACGTTATACTTCAACTTTATACATACTCCTCATTAAAATCATTAGTCAATAAATACACTACTTTTTAATCTTCTTCAATAATCTTCCGGATGATGAATCACTCAATCTCTTTTTATAATTTTTGGTCTCCTCAGATGTAATATCGTTATTGATCAAAACATCTCTCTTGTTGTTATCCATCACTATCGCCTGCTTGAAAGACTTCACTCTCAACCTGCCACTTATCAAGACCTTTTCCGGGTTCACAGTCACACAAGCCTTCGAGCGGTGTATGTCGAGCCCCAACGACGTCAAAACCACCAATATGTCGCTCGCGTTTCTGGTCTGCAGCGGGTCCAACGCTCCACTGGACACTACAATACCCTTGGATCGCGACGTGCGGATCAACAGAAGAACATTGTTGATGAAAAACTTCTTGAACATGTTGGCGTTGACTCCAGCCGCAGAAGACGCAAACCCGTTGATCAAGTTGGCGTAGTTTACCTCGAACTTGATCCCTTTGTCAATGGCACTGCCTATCGTTTTATGCTTCAAGAAAAAAGGCAACTTGTTGGTGAAGTTGAAGGAAATCAAGTCGATGTCCAAGTTCGTGATGGACAGCTGCAACACCTTCTCGTTCAACGGCTGCACGGCCAAAATATCAAAGTGCTGCAGCAACTTGGCCATTCCCTGGCACTTGGCCGGGTCTGTCACGGCCATGGTGACCCTGGAAAAGAGCTTCAACCCGGGAAACTTGTCCCCACACAACTCCGCCGTGAGCTGTGCCATGGGTATAGGGTTAATCTGTTCCTTTTGCGAGGGTAGTTTATCCAGTTCTGTGATTTGGAAGTTGAGTGCAATGTACCTGTAGCCTAGATGGTATAAGGTTATGATTATATTTTTGGTGTTGAGCAATTCGTTTGCGGATGGTTTGGATGAGTAGCCTGTTGTAGGCCATGGTACGTTTAAGTCGTACATTGTATTGTAATTGTATGTGGCTTGTTGAACTGGTTGACTTGAGTTATTCTTGGACCTATTCACTTGAAGTTATTATTGGACTTGTTGATTTGCAACTTTAAATGTATATGGAATTAGATTTTAAATCCTATATTATGCTAGAATTTAGGCAAGAATCACTGACTTGACACTTATATTGACATCTATGTCTTCTTTCTGCGTAGATGAGCTCAAGTGATTTCAGTCTTTTTTAATCGGAAAAACTTTACTGTGCAGTATTAGAGAAGACCAGTTCATTTGGATTGCATATTCTCAGGGGAAAACTATACAATTAACTCTTACGCTTGCAGTATACTTTCCCTGTTTACATAATACCATCTCAGCTACTGCAGTCTCTTTACATGAGTAATGAAACTCAACCTTCTTACGGACTAAAACATGTGACCTAAATGATTAGATCCAAGATTCTTCTTTTGGATTCCTTGATCTTCTACTATCAGCACTATAAAGTAACAGTCTTGGACTGGATCCAAATTTGCCACCAACATGTCCAAATTATTCATAGAAAAACCCCAACGCGAAGATATCTTAAACATAGGCAAGCACTGCCATACGTGCAACCAGCTTGACTTCCTCCCTTTCCAATGTGACTTCTGCCACCATACGTTCTGCTCCGACCACAGACAGATCCACCAGTGTGCTGGCGCAAAAGCGGCTGCTGCTGCTGCTGCTTTGGAGCAAAAGCGTCTCAAGAACATCGACACTAGCAAGCTACCCAGCGCAAAGTCGTTGTTCCCAGACAGAGAAAAGGACATGGCCAAAGTGGACGCACTGCTTACACAGCCAAAGCCTACGAACATAATACAGAGTAACCGTAGGGCGATGGACAAGTTGCACAAGTTCCTCAAATTGCATGAGTCGCTGACGTTGGTGAAGCTCTTCAACAAGAGCAAGCCTGCGGCGAAAACGAGCGACCTTTTGCTTCTTAAGAAGACTGCCAAGGGCGATGCCAAGGTACCTGTGGCAGATAGGGTTTATGTGTGGTGCATCCATGTGCATGACGACATCACCAGCACGAAACAGCCTATTTTTGTTTCGCTGAAGTGGGTTGTTGGACGGGCACTTGATTCTATTGCCAATTCGCTTACGATTGTGAATGTGAATAATAGTGTTAAGAATGATGATGAGAGGTTACATTTGTTTGTGAATGGGCAGGAACCAAAGCAGCTTACGAATAGTTCAAAGTGTCTGTCTGAGATGAAGAACAATGAAGTTGTGTATCTTGTGAAGGGTATTTTATAATGGGTTAGAGGAGTTATGTGCATTTTAGATTATGCTATTCATGTTTTTATATGGTTGGAAATTAAGGTACAAATACAGCACTCCCGCACCATTGGGTGTTTCACGGGTGTTTCAATTCGAGTGTAGCACGATTGTTGGGTCTTGGTATCCAAAAAAGTACAATAATGTTAATAACCTTATACAACAGTTCCAAAAAGTATATGTAGCTAAACACAAACTACAACATCATTCATTCACACTCATATAGAAAACAAACAATAACCATAATTCTCAATATTTTATACAATAAAACAACATATTACATCATTTCTCATTTATACTAATATAATGCATCAGGATCATCCATAGAATAATCGATCCAGTTCGCCATACAGTTCTGGTCTTGCAAGTGTCCCCATCTCAGGAACTCGCCAGCCGTACACCCTTCCGTCAAATCCAGCAACGGACAGTTCTGGTAAGGATCGTGAAAGTAGCCAATGTCACGGAACCAGTGCACATCGCCCCTGTCTGCAAACAAGCCCACGCCCACAGAATGCACCGGCGCATCGCCCCAGCGCTCATAGTAGAACTTGCCCGTCGAGTCCAAGTACTTGAACCACTCGCTGTAGGCCTCTCCCCTGTAAAAGTCCATGTCCGCAATCTCAAAGTTGGACCAAAAGTGGCACGTCAGGTACCCACCCGCAATCTTGGCCTTCTCGGGGTTCTGGAGGTTGTCCAAAAGCCACTGGAAGCTGCCGCGCGCGTTGATGTACTTGTAGTTGTCGTCCGTGTTCAAAAAGTTGAGTGTTTCAGGCCACAATGTCTCTATAGTCTTCTCAATGTCGTACAAGTTGACCGTGAATCCGTACGTTTTCTTGCCCGCCTCCATGAATTTGAACACGTCGTACTTCAAGTCCGTGAAGAACTTGACGTCCGGCTCGATGCGCCAGTAGTACTTGTACTTCTGCAACTCCGGCAAGTTGTAGAAGTTTCCCAGGTAGAAGCGGCACATGTTGTGGTACGACAACAACTTGGCATACGCAATGTTGTCGTCAAACATCTTCTGCATGCTTTTCAGCTCCTTCTCTTTGTCTATCCAGCCAGGCTGGTCCCACAACGCCGACGGAATCACCACAAATTCCATAGGCGCACTTGAAAGTTTCCTCATTCTCTCTTTGAAACGCTCAGTAAACGGCTTATCGTTGATAAAAGTGTACGGGTATCTGAACTTGGAGTTGAAGGACTTTTCAAAACTTCTGATTGTCTTGGATATGCCCGCCACTTCTGAGTTACGAACCAACGAGATGATGGTTGCATTCGCGTGTTTGTACGCGGCCATTGCTTCATCACCGTCGGGTGCTGCTACCAAATCCACTCCTTTTGGCTGCAGAATCTTCTTGGACATCACCTCCTTGTACTTTTCGGTGTTCAATTTGACAATCGCGTCCTTGTCTCCAACTTTGTCCTTGGGATTGACAAACTCAATCTGGACGTTGTTTGGCGCTATCGAAATCCCCTGCGCGTCCAAATCAACAGCGCTTTCGGGCTCAGGCACGATCTCTGGGTAGCCCGTGCTCTGCATCATGCCCTGGAAATACGGGTGCTGCGTGATCACTTCTGGAACACGGTTCAAATACACCAACGCTCCGGTGATAAAAAACAAGTTCAACACAATAACAAGCAAGAGAAGTCCCCGCCTGGGTATCCTAAGATACTTGGAAACCATGTTGTGGTTGATTTGATTTGAAGAAAAGTTTAAATTCGAGAAATCGTTGATTTGTCTGCAGGTAACTACTATCATAAAGTGAAAAATCGCCTGTTCGGTTTTGAAGAATTGAGTGAGGATGATAAGACGTGTTCTGGTTCGGTGGTTTGCATCCTCGGGGTTGCGTTGCACCAAGCTCCCGCCCTTTGAGAAAATTGCAGAAAAGTACGACTTTCCCTCGGCCACAGATACGGTAAACAGCATCTACAGCCGTGCCCCCAGCAGCCAGGAGGTGGTGTTGCACGGGCACTTGCACCGCAGACCCAAGGTTATGGCTTCTATGGCATTCGCGGAGTTGCGCGACTCCAACGGCGACCTCATCCAGCTCACTTTGAGCGCAGAAAAGAGCCCGGCCCACCTCCTCGACATCCTAGCTCAGGCCCAAACCGAAAGCTCGCTCGCTGTTTCGGGTTTCGTGCAGCAAAAGCACCAGCGTGAAGACCAGTTGGAAGTGGTGGTCCAAAGCATCCACTTACTCAACAATTCAAACTTGGATGCTGCAAGATTGGACAAGTTAAAGCATAACTCGCCTTCTGAATTGCCTCCTCAGTATAGATATTTGCAGTTGAGGATGAAAAAGTTGCAAGAGAACTTGAAAACGAGAAGCTTGGTGGCAAGGTTAATCAGAAATAAACTTATAGAGGATCATGATTTTACTGAAATGGAGACTCCGCTTCTTTTCAAGTCGACACCTGAAGGAGCCCGTGAGTTTTTGGTTCCTACAAGAAACAGAGACAGGTTTTATGCGTTACCACAGTCTCCCCAGCAGTACAAGCAGATTCTCATGAGTTCTGGCTTCACAAAGTACTTTCAGTTTGCAAAGTGTTTTAGAGATGAGGACTTGAGAAGTGATAGGCAGCCTGAGTTCACGCAGATCGATATGGAGATGTCGTACGTGAATAGTAGCGACCAGGTTGGTGAGGTGGTTGAAGATTTGGTGACTAGTGTTTGGAATTCTTTGAACAAGCCATTGTACTTTGTCAACCAGAATGATCAATTAGAGAAGGTGCCTGAAAAGGGTGCGTTAAAGTTTAACAAGTTAAAGTACGTTGATGCTTTGGCCCATTATGGTATAGACAAACCTGACTTGAGGTCCGGCTTGAAAATGGTCGATATCTCACAACACTTTCAAGCCAAAAACGAAGATTTCAGTGTTGTTGAAGTCTGTGTCTTGAAAAACGCTTTCAACCCTCTGGAGAAGTACAAGTTGCCCAAGATTTTAACAGACGAGAGAAGCTACTCCAAGCGTAAACCATTTGTGTTTAAAATCACCACTCAAGAAGATGTCCAAAACTGGTATAACAAGTTCGTTGAAACAAAGTTCATGCAAAAACTGGCATCCTTCGATCAGAAAGCTCTCGATAATTTGGTACAATTACAACCTGGTGATATTGTTGCTGTTTCCGACAGAGCATCACTTCCTTATGAAAACCCGACCCCACTAGGTAAGTTTAGACAATTGTCTATTGCTGAATACCCAAACAAGTGGAACCGCGAAATGAAAGACGGATCTGAATATGACGCTGGTGAGATCTTTGTTGCTCTGTGGGTGACTGAGTTCCCTCTCTTCAACCCCGTTGAGTTGGAAGGCAAAGAGTACCCTGTTTACGATACTGGCAAATTTGAATCCACCCACCACCCATTCACAATGCCCAACTTGCAAGACTACGAGAAGTTGGAAACCAATCCGTTGAGTGTGAGAGGACAGCACTACGATTTGGTCATCAACGGAAACGAGATCGGTGGTGGCTCCAGGAGAATACACGATCTGGTATTGCAGGAGTACATTTTTGAGCATATTCTACAAATTAACAACTACGAGGCGCTCTTTGGGCACTTGCTCAAGGCTTTGGCGATGGGATGTCCCCCACATGCTGGAATAGCTTTGGGATTCGACAGAATGTGTGCAATTTTGGTTGGTTCTTCCAGTATCAGAGATGTCATAGCCTTTCCTAAGAACCAGTCAGGAATTGATCCGGTGGTAGATTCACCTTCTCTGGTTAACAAATCAACCCTTGAAGAATATCAAATTACTTTAAAGTGAAAAATAGTTAATAGAACTTGTACATATTAAACAGATTATCTGTTCCAAGTTTTTTGTATTGGTTTGAACTCTTTTAAGTTTATATTTACCGTACGCAGATCTGGATGATCACTGCAAACATTAACTGTTTTCACACTAAAATGCATGTTCATCGACGCAAATTTAGTTCTACAGCTACAATATTATGTGAATTCAAGTTGATGAGAATACAAATGAAAATAGAAGTTTATGAATACACAAGTCATGAAATAACATCCTAAGAGAATCTTGAAAATACGTTCTTTTTTATTTGTGAAAATACACTTGTAAACATTCTCAATAACCTAACGTCTACCTCTATGCCTTTTGGTTTCGCGTGAATCCTCTCCCTCAAGTTCACGCTTTTGGGTCTCCTCCTCCCTCTTCTTTTCCTCAGCCAACTGCTCCATTTTCAATTGAATTTTAGTCTTGGGCTTCGATTTAGCTTCTCCTTCTTCAGTTTGTCCTTCAAACTCAACCTCCTGCTGTTTTATAAGTGCCTTCCAGTCAAACTTCTTTCTGATAAATAAGTCCATAGACCAGTTTCTCCAGACTAGTTTTCCGTAGGTCAGCTCTTTCACCTTCGAGGTGTCGTGCACCAACTCCGTCGCTATTTTATCCTTATACTGAGGCAAGTAGATTGTGAAATTCCACAACTTATCCACAATGTGAGATCCATAGGAGTTGCATGCAAATCTAGTTATGTTGTCTTGGAACAAGTTCAAGAAACGTTTTCTAACAATAGCAATTGACTTCTTCTCTGGGTTGCTTACAACCATCGCATGTTCTATAACATGAGAAAACACACCATGGAGGCACATTTGAACGAACCTTTCCTGAGGCAAAGACAAGATATTGAGCCACATGTCAACCACAAACGCATAGTCGTACTCCATCAACTTCTCTAAGAAGAGAGATCTCTTTCTTTCCTCGGCGGTCGGCCAGTCATCTCTCGTGTTACCCAAAGTCGATTTGGACAATTGCAACACATTCTCAATCAAGTCAGTCGAATCGTCGTAGTTGATGAACTTCAACTTAAACACCTGCTCGTACTGGAATTTCGGGTCAAACTTGGCAAAAAACTGTTTGACTATCTGGTCCTTTTGGTAGTTGAATCTGGCTTTCGACGCATCAATCAACTTGTTGCACAAGTCGATGTTTTCATTGGTTTCGATATTAACCAACAGCGAAAGCTCTGGGATAATCTCATCCATAATATGCTCAGAATCCACGGGTTTCAACTTGGGGAGAAGCGCTTGGATGATATAGACCCCAGTAGTGGACCTTCTGACCAACTTCAAGATTCTGTGTTTAATGTACAAGTTGTACAATCTCTCGATGTACCTTGGTCTGACACCGTCGTTCTTGATTACAGCCTCAAAAAAGTGCGATCCGACTGGGTCGGCCAACAAGTAGTCAACAAATGCTTCCTCCTTGGTATCGGCCGGCGCATCCTGCTTCATGAAAATAAGGTGCCAGATGGCTCTTTCCTTGTCCACTATACCTTCAATCTGAAGAAGCAATTGGATCACAGGAGAAGCAACCTTGTCGATGGCAAATGCTCTCATTTTGTCCACGTCTGTGTATTTCAGCGTGTGATAGCAAATGTCCTTCAACTCTTTTTTGAAGCTGGGAGGAACCTGGAACGACTTGTTAAAATCGTCATTATCCTTGATTTCAATCATCTTTCTTGCAATTTTGGACTTCTTGGATCTCAAAATAGAGTTGCTCACAGTGGTCAGAGGTAAGTCTTTACCACTGACTATAAGAATGATCAATCTGAGTACGTGAGAGGAATATTGATGGTTGATCATAGATTTGATGTGTGGTTTATACTCTTCAAGCATTTTTATGAAAAGTGCCTCCATAGGAACATTGTTAACCTCCTCATCTTCCTCTTCTTCTTCTTCATCTTCTTCATATTCGTCATGTTCTCCCTTCAATTCTTTCTCGATCAATGAAGCCGAACGCACGAGCAAGGTTTCCAAAACGTGTGATGCATACTTGTGGTGCGCCAACAGTACCCAGTGGCCTGAAAACGTTATAAATAACCTCTTTAACTGTTTATCACTGGCAAACAACACAAGTCTCTCCATTAACTTTGAGCAGATCTGGTTGGTCACCAACTTCAACTCCTTTCCCTTTGCTTCTTCCAAGACCGATCTGATGAATCCTTCCCTTTCCTCTGCGCTGTCGAAAGCGTTGATGTTCAAGGTTTTCTCAGCTTGTTTGAAGTAGTCCAACTCGGAGTTGTCAACCAAACCAAAGAAGGGTGTTTTGACGTCTGGGTTTTCGGTTTGGGACTCGTTTTCGGGGTTTCCCTCTTGATCGATAGGTTGAGCATTGTTATCGATGTAGAATCCGGAGTCTTCCTTCTTCTTTTCGGCTCTTCTGCCTCTGACTTTCTTTTCGCCCATTGCTATTCTTTAGCTCATCTCGATTTTTGAAAATTTAGGTTGAAATTTCCGTTTTGGGATTTGCATCCATGAGTGAGTTTGAGGGTAGCATTATGAAATGAGTGGGAATGTTGGTACTGAAATTACGTTTATTGCTAATATCAGGGATGAGGGAATCCCTTCGTAACAGCAGAATTTTAACGAATTATTCCAGCCTAGAGGCTTCTCCTTGCTCAGGCAGGATACAAAATCTCAAAGTGCTCGGAAGTATCCATTCTTCAAGAAGAAAGACTCTAAGAAATGTGTGTACCCCAGCGTGAGAGTGGGCCCTTCAATTCAGCATTACAGTTGTGGAGCTCACTTAATGCCAGTGACACTTCAGAATGCAATGAAGATAAAACTGATCGCAGCCAATATACTCAAGTACAGCATTAGTCTGAAAGATTTACTGCGCTCAAGAGAAAAAGTATGTTGCAAGTATCCCCTGGACGAAAAGATCCTTCACTCATGTAAAATGTTTACAATATTTCTGTAAACCAAATGAAAATTTGCAACCATTTTTTATATGTGGACTTTTACACCAGCACTTAAACATAAATAACTCATAATAGCTCAAATTACTATTTCTACAACATGAAGAACCAAAAAAGGTTCTGAGACACCAGCCTAACTAAAAAAAATAAACACGACCTCGGTGAGGATCGAACTCACGATCTCAAGATTAACAGTCTTACGCCTTAACCAGCTTGGCCACGAAGTCTACTTGCTTTTTGAGACTTGAGGTATTTAGGACTAATGTTCATAGAAGATTCAAGTTTTGAAAATTCAGCTGGTGCCATACACCCTTCAATCAAAAACCCAATACTACTAAGTCTATACCTTTGTGATTAGTTGATAGATTTGTATTGAATGAATTTTTTTGAATTTTTCCATTCTTGGTCCTCCAAAAGGTTCTCCTCTGGCTAGACAAATATTGACTGCCTATCATCGAGTTGGCACTCTCCAGGAACAGTTCCTGAACGTCTCCTTCAGATGTTTCCGGGACTTTACTCTCAATTTCACATCTACCTTCCTCACACTGCGATAATTCTTCTACGTCAAATGCACTTGGAACCAATATAGATTAATCTAAAACGTAAACTAAACTGAGAAACTAAGCAAACAATTGGGAAGCAAACTTCTCGTTGTATCTCAAACCTTGGACTGGGTTGGAGTTGACAATAGCCTCGATGTCGTCCAAGTCCTTGTCAGACAACTTGACGAGGTGACCAACGTTCAGGGCAACTCTTTCCTTGGTGGAACCAGATGGAATTGGGAGGATGTTTGGAATGTTCTTGATGCCCTTGTATTCAGCCTTGTTGGCGATGGTGTGGATCCAGGACAAGGACAAAGCTTCCAAGGAAACCTTCTTCTCTTCGTGTGCGTACTTGTACAACTTCTTGACCAACTCGATGTTGTGGGCGTAGTTCTCCTTGGAGAACTTGCCGAAGTTGAGTCTGATGTCACCCTCAGGGATGTCGTCTCTCCAGGTGTCGGCGTGCTCAGCAGTGTAGTCGGTCAAGTAACCACGGCACAATGGGGAGTATGCAACAATTGGGACACCGTGCTTGGCAGCTTCAGCCAAACAGCCGTTGGTCAAGATGTCTTGACACATGATGGAGAACTCCAATTCGACGCAGGAGATTGGGGTGACAGCACAGGCCTTGGCGATGGTGGTTGGACCGACCTCGGAGATGGAGATACCGTCGATTTCACCGGCCTTGACGTGCTCAGCAAAGTAGGAGATGGTGTTCTCGTATGGGGTGTTTGGGTCAACACGCGACAACTGGAGGATGATCTTGGGTCTGGTTGGGCTTGGTGGGAAGAAGCCGTTGACGGTGTCAACAAACTGCTTCATTCTCTCCTTGGAGCCATCTGGCTGGAACTGAGCGTTGTAACCACCCTTGATCGAGATGACCAACTCCTTGTTGAGCTCGGGTGGGTTCTGGTCAAGGAAAGCCTTGATGTACTTCAAGTTGATGAAGTTTGGACCGTAGAATTCACCACCGTTCAAGAACTTGGTGCTGAAAGATGGGTTGGTGGTGATGAACTTCATGGCCTCGATACCTTGTTCAATGGTCTTTGGCTTTGGGGTCCAGGTCAACGACATGGTACCGTAACCGAAGTTGTCTTTAAGTGGAACAGCTGGCATTTTGTAGGTTGAGTATTTTCTGTAGATTTGGGAGATTTGGCGAATTGTGGAAATCTTGGTTTTTTCAGCTCTACTCCTCGGAAACCTGTACTTTATATACCTGGTTGCTCGAAATGTTGGCTGCAAAAAACGTTTCCGAGAATGGTTCCACAATACCTAATTTGTACAGGCTGATTACAAACGGATCAAAACTGCAGGAGTGAAATGTTGTCGGCCGTAGCTCGGTCAAAATTCAGAGAGTTTGTGGACCGCTTTCGAGCCTCATTTTGCCTCCGCAGTTCCAAAGTAGATGTTGTGTGTAGGAAATAGGGTCGATCGGGTGACGTAAATTTCAAGTTAACGTTTAGAATCGAAAACCCTCGTTTTCTTCGGACTTTCTGCTGATTTGGAGTTTGAGTAGGGTGGTCTAGACGTTGTTCGTGGACGTCTTTACAAAACGGCTATGTTGGACGTGTTCCGATTGGCGAGAATCATCACGGCCACTGCGGAAGATTGGAATGTTCTGGGACAATATAAGTTATGAATTGAGGTCGGTTTAAGCTATGGATTGAGAATGTGTATAGAGATCGGGATAAGCAAGGAATTCTGATTAGAGATTGAAATATGAGAGTTTGGGATAGATGGTAGAGACTATGATTTGATTGGTGTAGAGAGAATAGACTTGTTTCTTCGATGATTTGGCGCAGCGAAGAAAAACAGTAGAAGCTCTGATTTGAGTTCGGTTAACAAAGTATTGTGCTCTGACGTACTATACATTCAACAGTATTACTTTGATTTGAACAACATATTTTCCAATATAAGCTTTGATTTGACAGCATATTGATATATGCACTGATTGAGAATTAACTGGCACAAGCATTCACTTTCACCTAATCTACTATAAGGGTGTTTTCCTTATTAATGGAGAGTGATGGTTTATGAATCTACAACGTTTCTTATCTCCAACATTCGCGAAACTTTCCAGCTCCATACACACCTATATGGTAAAAACAAAAATCCATAATTTTCCCCACTTTACATTTTTTGCGCCCAAAATTTATTATCCCTAAGTCTGGAAAGTATGAATTGCAGAAACATGCTCAACCTTCACTAATGGCCTATAAACTGGACTCCACATCTGCGACTTAACCCACTTAAGACACAAGTCAAAATCACTAGGAACTGTGACATGACCTCCGTCTGGTTTCTGCTCACTTTCAACTCTAGCAGTTCCTTCCTTGAGCGACTGCAAAACCACGGCAGTGGCAACCTTGGCACTCACCTCGTGTATTTCCTCCAAGTCTGGTAGCAATCCGTTCTTGGGGCTCTCCATCTTGGGTGACAACGCAGCCAACTGGTCAACTGCCGCAGATATCATAGTGTCGGTTATAATGCTGCATCTTGACAAAACAGCTCCCAACCCAATGCCTGGGAAGGTGAAGCAATTGTTGTTTTCGGCAATAGCATAGCCGTCAACAGGCTCGAACGGAGAACCCGTGGCTATAAGTGCATTATTGTCTGTCCATTTCATGAGATCAGAGGGAACGGCTTCATGCAATCTAGTAGGGTTTGACAATGGGAAAATGATGGGCTGAGGGTTGTGCTTGTACATTTCTTTGACAATCTCTTCCGTAAAGGAGCCTGGTTGAGTTGAACAGCCAACAAGAACCGTAGGGTGGATTTTGCGCACGCACTCGAGAAGCGACTTTTTGTCAATACCTTCCCAGTCGGCATCGTTATCGGCATACACCTGCTGGGCCGCACTGCTTCCTTCTGTGGTCTTGGTAATCAAACCAAAACGGTCCACACAGTGTATTCTGGAGCGTGCTTGCTCGACAGTTGCACCGTGTGAAACCATGTGGTTCACAATCTGGTCAGCGATTCCCAAACCTGCAGATCCAGCACCGTAGATCAAAATCTCGGCCTCCAACAACTCTCGGTGGGTGTATTTCAATCCGGCGGTGATCGAGGCCATCACTACAGCACCAGTTCCCTGGATATCGTCGTTGAAGGACGGAAGTGTTTCTCTATACTTGAACAACAATTCCCTGCCAGAAGTGACACCAAAGTCCTCATAATGTAAAACTGCGTTTGGGAACCTTTTCGTCACGGCTTTGATAAACTTGTCTAAAAAGTCCCAGTATTCCTTCCCCCTGACCCTGGGGAACTTGTTGCCCATGTACAAACTATCATTGAGCAAGGTCTGGTTGTTAGTTCCGGTGTCCAACCCAATTGGCAAAACACGGCCGGGGTGGATACCCGCACATAAAGTCATAAGTCCCAACTTCGCAATGGCAATTCTAACACCACCGACACCCTGGTCTCCAATCCCCAAAATACCCTCTCCGTCAGTCACAACGATATAGTCAATGTCCTTGTCCTCACCGAAAGCAGCCAATCTCTCGTCAATGGTGTCTGGTTGGGTGATGTCCAAAAAACACCCTTCGGGCTTTCTAAATCTCTCCGAGTACAGAGAAATAGCATCTCCTTCGGTGGGAGTGTAAATGATTGGCAACATTTCCCGGATATGGCGGCTGATCAACGCGTAGCATAGCACTTTGTTCTGGGTTCTCAAAGAAGTGCAAAAGTCGTTTCTTGCTAACGGCGTCCGCAAGTACTTAAATTGAGTGTAAGCTCTTTCCACTTGCTCGTCCAAGGTGTTAACTTGGGATGGCAACAACCCAGTTAAGTGAAATGCTGCTTTTTCTTCTTCGGTGAAGGCTGATCCCTTGTTGAAGATGGGCGAGTTGAGTAAATTGAAGCCTAGTAAGTCACACTCAATTGGGCCTTCGATGGAAAGACGAGAGCTCTTTGGTTTGTGCGATTCTATTGCGGAATGGTTGCCAATTGGGGTTTTGATGGTGCGAACCTTATCGTTCCTTTTGATGGAAACACCATGAGGAGTTCTGTGATCTGTCATTTTGATTTGGGTACCTGAGACCAATTGACAATTTGGAGCCTTTATATACTTGTTCGGTTTCTTTTGGGAAACTTCGTCGTGATCTAAGTGTCTATCTTTAATTGTTTACATCAATCACCAGTAACAACGTCACATAACTGCCCATGCAGAAGGCGTCAAAGTGAACACAATATCTTTAATTGTAAACGTGCTTTGAACTCGTGGAAGATAAGGGTGCAGTTAAGTTTGACCGGCTGTGGTACAGTCAACAGTAATTCTTATCTGTTGATGAGGAGCATCTGATGATGTCGTTCCGAATTCTTCCATCTCTGGTGGCTTAGTGTCAGTTATGAAAAAGTTGAATGTTTAGGAACATGATTTACATGTTCCAAACTCCATGTGAGAGAAACTTTTGACGTTATCAATGCGTAAACAGTAGCTGTGGAACAACCGGGTAAGTTTGAGTTTTTAAAAATTGAAAAAGTATTGTTGACTACCGCTATTGTTGCATATTGTTGTTTCTGCTTGTGAATTGATATCCTTTCTTATGGAATGAGTGATGGGTGAGCTGAAACCACGGTGAAATGAATTAAATGAATTTGTTTTTTGGGTGCAAAATTTGATTTGCACCCAAACAATGGCTAAAACTGAAGTGAAAAGACATCAATTGATAAGGAATTGGAGACATAAGGTCGAAACTCTAGACAAAATCTTATGGATTAAGATGCTATTCAAAGGTAGAAGATGTTTAACAGTACCTAAATATAACTAAAACTACTTCATTTTTGATAGTATTTTGTCAGATTGGCTTTTAATTCACAGATAATTGATAAATTATTCAAAAATCAGAAGATAACGTTTCACGGAACAAGATAAACAGTGACGAACGGAAGGTGCTATTTCTTAAACTCTTGTAATTCCCGTCCATCCCGCAAAAGTCGACATTTGAATTCACTTGATAGCGAATATAATTCACGCACCATTAAAATCCAATTTGAAAGTTGACACGTATAAGCTTCGTTCCTCATGGCCCAATGGTCAAGGCGTCTGGCTACGATTAGTAACCACTTCTGGAACCAGAAGATTCCAGGTTCGAGTCCTGGTGGGGAAGCTTCCTTTTTGGACCCATGATCTCATGGGGTAGCCTTAATTTAGCAGCAGAAGCACAACCGAATAGTAATTCACCTACGAGTTGCTTGGAAGTTGTTCTTTACTTGAGTATCATATAGATTACTAAACTTAAATTCCTAAATCTCACTTGCTCTGACGATTCATGAATAAAAGGAAATCGAAAACTTGTTAACAACATGACTGAATCACCTTTCAAGCACCCATTCTGGAATGCCTTCGAAGAGTACGGCCCTTCTATGAAATGCAAGGACGAATGGGATGATATTGAGATTTCTCACGCAATTCGCAGCAAGCCAGATTGGCGCACCAAGTACAAGAATTCAGAGATTGTAGACGCGTGGAAAAAGGAGATTCGTGACGAGTTCATTGTCAAAACCAGGCACATTGACCAAGTCATTGACTACGCGTTTGCAGAATTGGAATGGTACGACAAGACTGAAAATGAATTTGCCTTGGTTGTTGGCCTTCACGAACTGATAGTATACACAGACAAGTTGAAAGACAACCAAGAGCTCAAGCAAAAGTTGCAAGAGGGTTCGATCGAGTTGCACAACTCGTTCACAACTCCAGACTACCATCCAGGCACTGAGGAGACGGTAGTTGACTTGGTGCACCCTTCTTTGTACCCATTACAGTATGGCAAGACTGTCGCTACCAAGGGCCTGGAAGCCTTTACTGTTCAGTACTTTGACGGGGTAGTTACCAAACCTAGTGTCGAGAAATGGGGGATCTCGGAACAGTTCCAGTGGCTTCCTAGCTTGCTCAAGTTGATGGACGGAAAGTTCCACTTTGTGTCCTACATTAACAATCTCGATCCGCATAGGTTTCGTGAGTTGTATGAGACTATTGAACAAGTACTTGAATTTGTTGTGCCCAACTTGAACTATGTGTTGTCTAGGTATGCACTGAGTGAGTATATACGTGTGCTTATTCCAGACTTTGAGGGCATTTACAAAGAAGGGTTTTCGGAAGCACTTGAAGCGTTGGATAATGTAACTCCATATGAATTGGACGAGTGGGAAGCGGATATACTTAAATTGAGAAAAGCAAATCTCAGAGACTTCCCACCTAAATATTCAACTGGACCTCCAAACGACCACCCAATTAACCTCAAAGAAGACTTTAGCGAACTCAAGGTGATTGTCAAAATGGCCACCATTGAATTGACACCTGAGAAATCCGAGTACAAGGGTGCTTCGTGGCAGCTAGAAGGGACCATAAATGAGGATATTATTGCAACTGTGTTGTACTACTATGACGACTTCAACATCACTAACTCGAAGATTGAATTCAGAGCAGTTTTTCAAGAACCGAAATATGATCAAGGTGACGCATACGTGTGCAAATTAGTTTATGGGTTGAAGAACAACAAGGACCCATTGGCTAGAAGTTTGGGTTCTGTTGAGCAGGTTGAGGATAGAATTGTGATTTTCCCCAATTTCTACCAGAACCGTGTAGACCCATTTGAGTTGAAAGACAAAACTAAGCATGGGCACCGCAAAATATTGTGCTTGTACTTAGTAGACCCGTACAACAAGATGGTGCGTACAACCGAACTGGTTCCACCGCAGCAAAGAGAATGGTGGGTCAATGAGGTGGTAAACCAAATTATCCCTGACGCAAGTTTGAGAGAAAAGATTCAGTCCTTGGAGAAACCTTTTGACTTGGACCATGCCAAGGTTGTTCGTGAGAAGTTAATGGAGGAGAGAATTAAGTTGAAGGAGGATCAAGCTGAAGATGAGTTGGGTAATTATGATCGGACGTTTAATTTTTGGGATAATTAATTCTCTTGAACCTAGAGTTCATGTTCTCAAATGTTATTCATACAAATGTTACATTTCCAACAATATATTTTCATTTGAATATTAAATTCCATCATAACTCAAACTATACATATATTTTCATATCAATTACTTCATATGTCTCCAATGAGATTACATCTTCAACCAGTGTTGCTTGATCAGAAAAACCTCATATCATTGATTTACACAACCACCAAATCAAGCTACAGAACCAAGAACTTGATCAGAAAAAACCTCATATCGTTGATTCACACAACCACCAAATCAAGCTACAGAACCAAGAACTTGATCAGAAAAAACCTCATATCGTTGATTCACACAACCACCAAATCAAGCTACAGAACCAAGAACTTGATCAGAAAAAACCTCATATCGTTGATTCACACAACCACCAAATCAAGCTACAGAACCAAGAACTTGATCAGAAAAAACCTCATATCGTTGATTCACACAACCACCAAATCAAGCTACAGAACCAAGAACTTGATCAGAAAAAACCTCATATCGTTGATTCACACAACCACCAAATCAAGCTACAGAACCAAGAACTCGATCAGCTTGTGCAAACTCAACAATTGGAGAAGCTCCATTCAACTGGTCCAAATATTTTCCCCTTCTCAAAGGATCAATTTTAATCATAGTATGCAAAAGTGCCTTGATTTCCTCGTTCAAAAGATCTCCATCTGTCTCTCTAGCTAGCAAACTCCTGATTAAAATGATTATCTTGAGGCACCAAGTGTTGTCCAAGTGGTCAACATGGTCATCTTTTTCCAACTCATTTAATTCTTCTACGAGCTTGAGTTGACTCTCCAAAAGAGCAACATACTCCCCAGATTGCTTCAAGTCAGTCGTGAACAACGGATCGGTCAACAACCAAGTCAAATACAGCCACACCGAAGTATCGTCAGCATCCATGTACATCCCCGTCTTCACCAAGTCCAACTCGTGCGTTAAGATATCGTTGGGTGTCCTGAAAATAGCGTACACCTTAGGCTCATACTTCTCAGGTTCACTTAACTCCTTATAATAGTTGTATAATTTAGGAATAAGTTTGCTTCTGTTGTGCCAGGCCGAAAAGTTGGAGATATTATTGTTAATTTTAGATGTGGTGTAATTGAACTCGTCAATTTGGATCTTCAACAACAACATGACCTCCTTATCTCTCAGACTACCCTTCAACTTGCGAACCTCCTGATCCTCGATTTGTTCCACGACAAACCTCCTGTACTGCCACCCATGGAAATTCCTGCTGTCTAACTCCAACAACTTGGAGATAGTCTTGAACTCAAAACCCCAGTCCACCTTATCCAAAGCCATCAACTCAAACAAACAGCATCTACGGTGTGTCCATATCCAGTAACATTTAGGGTACCGTTTCAATAACAGCATGACAAAACCCAAATCGCCATTCAAAAGCTCCAAGTACCTTTCAGTAGTCACCAGGCCTGATTTGTACAACTGGGACATGATATCTCTGCGAAAGTTCCACACGGTGTAGAATTCCGGGTTCAAATTGAGCAATTCGCCGGTTAGCGTCAAAGACTCCATGCTGTACGTTTCATTGTCGCGATACTCAAAGAATAGTCTGTTTAGTTCCTTGTAGTGTTCTGTCTTTGATTTGTCCTTTTCGAGCTTGACCCTTTTTGCTTCCTCAGTTAAGGTTATTCTTTTGACGCCGTGTAACTAGATTGTTAGCTTAGTTTGGAGATACATTGGGACTGCTTACCATTTGGTGTTAATAAATATTTAATGATCCCAAATTAATCTCAAAAATCTAAAATTCAAGAATAACCAAATGAACAAATTGGCATTAAAAGGCTCAAGTAAGGTGGTGACAGATTACTTTGAGTTTGCCATACACAACATTCTCTTCCAGAGGGGAATATATCCTCCTGAAGATTTCCAGACAGTTCGCAAATACGATCTACCACTATTGGTTAACGTGGACGAAGAGGTGAAGGACTACATAGCCAAGATCATCACACAGTTGAAAAAATGGGTTTACGGTAAGAGAATCGTCAAGATGGTGCTTGTTATAATATCAAAGAGCAATTTCGAGCCTGTTGAACGGTGGGAATTCGACATTAGCATATTGGACGATTCAACTGCAAAGGAACCTTCAGAATCCAAACCTAGAGAAGAAACTCAACGGGAAATCAAAACCATTATAAGGCAGATAACGTCCCTGGTGTCATATCTCCCTGTTTTGAAGGAAGACGACTACACTTTCAACATCTTGGTGTACACAGACCCCAATCACAGCTCTCAGAACATCCCCATTGAGTGGTGTGACAGCGAAGACAGGAATCTCACAGGAGACGCGGTCGAAAAAGTCAAGTTTACATCCTTCAGCACAAACATTCATCAAATTGGCACATACGTCAGCTATAAAATAGAAGAATAGAAAGTCTACTTCAACTCCTTCTCGAATCTGGCTCTTTTGTTTGCCATCATGAAGCGCGCAGACCCCTTTGAAGGAACAGAGTAGTCCCAGATCTGAAAGTATTCGTCGGACTCAAGGATGTGTTTTCTGCCAGCAATCGCCTCGTTGGCCTTGCGCAAGTCGTTGAAGTCCGACTTCAAGTCCATGAATTTGAATATCTGTTCCTTGCCAGTTCTCGAGTCAACCAACGGCACATGTTCTTTGAGTGTCGACACATTGAACTGGTGGATGTAGTAGTCAAGAATATACAAGATAGACTCGTTAACGAGCAGCTCCTTGCATCTGAAGTCCCTGTAGCACTCTATGGATTCGAGTAGCGACCCCAGCTCGATCTCCTCGTCGCTGTCTGTACTGTGCTGGAGCGTGATCTCCAACGGCTTCAAGTTGAGCGACACTATCAAAATCGCCAACGCAATACAATGTGGAGGAATCATCAAAATCAATGGGGTGCTCATCATATCGTACGCAATCAACCAACTACTGAACGTCAACTTGTAATTCAACCTCCACTTTCTAGCAAATTGTGACACCAAGTTGTCCAACGACGGCAACCCAAGCAACGACCCGTTCAAAAAGTCGAACTTGATCACCTGGAGTAACCTGAACTCCAAGTTTAGTATGCATTTTCTTTGTGTGTCGACAAAAGGCTCACCCTGGCTGTTGACCCTGTTCTCGTTGATTTCCCGCACTCTGTTAGCAACTATTTGCATGTCTCTAAGCTTTTTGATGCAGTCCTCGTCTTTGGAAGCTAGTAGTATACAGGCGAGAGCAACAAGAAAGGGGTCCTTGTCACTGACTTCGTCTCCTTTATCTTCGTCGTACTCGAACTTGTTGAAAAGGAAGTATCGCTGGTAAAAGTTCATTGATGTGTTTAGGACCCGGATGGGGAATTTCATAGCCTTGACTATCTGGAACAAGTACTGTGAAACGCTGGACTTTATGCGGACAAACCTGACTTTGTCGTGCTCCTCTATGGTTTTGGAGTGAAGGAATGATATTTCACTTTGGGTGAAGAATGGTCGTGACACTTGCACGACTGAGGGGAGTATGGGAGCATCCTTTGGGACTGGAGTTGAGCGTGGAGTTGAGTTTGCAGATTGGTCTGGGTCGGGTCTTGCTGACGAGAGCGAGATGCCGTTGGATTCAGACATGATTATATGATTTTAGTGTGAAGAGGTTTTTTCATTTGATATGGGCGTGGTCATGTGATTTGAGTGAGCACTTGAGAAGAAGAGAGAGGAAGGAACAGGGTTATGAAGTTGATGAAGAGAGAGGAAGGAACAGGGTTATGAAGTTGATGAAGAGAGAGGAAGGAACAGGGTTATGAAGTTGATGAAGAGAGAGGAAGGAACAGGGTTATGAAGTTGATGAAGAGAGAGGAAGGAACAGGGTTATGAAGTTGATGAAGAGAGAGGAAGGAACAGGGTTATGAAGTTGATGAAGAGAGAGGAAGGAACAGGGTTATGAAGTTGATGAAGAGAGAGGAAGGAACAGGGTTATGAAGTTGATGAAGGTGAGGTGGGTGTTTTTGGAGGTATTTTCATAGGGTTTATATACATTTACCTTATTACAACTATTTCTTGTACTGACACTTGTTTACTGTGTGTCAAGATGCAGTTGTAATTGAACTGACACTGAATTTTAAAAAGCGTCATAATAGGTTTTCACCTGTGAAGATGAAACTTTTGAAACCCTTTGATTTCACTGATTCAGTTTCACTGAAACGACAAAGCTTCCAGGATAGATAAAGTAGTGCTCTTCAACCTGAAAATTTACTCTTTCTTGAAAAGACCTGCATGGATTTTGGGTGCAAAAAGTTTTGAAGACCCAGCATAAACATACATTGTCCACTGTGGCCTTCAATTGTATAACTATCTTCTCAAAGGTGGTCAGAAAATCCTGTGAATATTCCATTTTAAAAGTTGATGAACATGTTTAAGTTGTCCACCATTTTAACACCTTACTCACTGTTAATCTTAATGATAATGTAGTGCCATTATGTAGTTTATTCAATTTCTGATAAACTGATTATTTAAAATTGTCCTATCAGTCTTTACCATTAACCCATTGTAAGTAGATCGCCGGGTTTTGGAAAATATCTGTGCTGATTGATGCCTGGAGATAAGAACGCACTCAAGAAAGGATGACAGAGAGTATTGTCCACTTACGTCTCTCCCACTTTAATATTACCACCCCAGTGCTTTAACCAAACCATTTGTGTGCCTAGTTTCTAGTTCTTGGTCAATCAAAAAGTCAGTAGAAAATCAATATTATACCTTTTATATTTAGTCACTCTAAGACATTTCCTCCCAAGATTTCATAACAGCGGATAAAGTCAAACAATACGCCTTCTGGGAGAACCTACACTGAAATGACCGAAAGATCTTTCTCATACAAGCACCCAAATTGTTTTCATTCACTGTATAAACCGAAATTTCTTTTGCGCCATACAAAATCATACTACAAACATAAACAACAACCTTTGGTGTTTACAATCATTCCCTAATAACCTACACGATATAACAAGATTCTGAATGACTACAGACGCGAACTTGCGCGATATCAACACATTGCGTGACTACAGAACCGTCACATCTTGTCAGAACGTTTTCCCCACAACTCGCAGTTAGGCTACCGATTTGATGATCGTCTCCACATTTCGGAATCGTGATTTGTTTAGGTACAATTGAACTGTCAAGGAAATAGCATTCTATAATCTGTCAAAGGAAATACCACTCTTTAGGAACCTGATCTTTTCTACTCTCACCCACTGTTATCTAATCACTTCTACCCACCCTAATCTACATCAATCAATCGTAACACTTTGTATTGCAAAGTAAATAATCGTTATACATCAATATACAAGCCTAAGCAGTAAAAGACAAGGAGAAACCCAACTTGTGCACAGGCTCGGCCAACTTCAAGGCGTCGAACGAAGCACCCAAGCCGAATCTAACACCTGGTCTCAACTCCTGGGAGTAGGCCAAGGCGGTCAAGCCGGAGTCGGCAATCTTGGCCTTGACGAACGCGGTCTTGTCCAAGGCGTACTTGGTGGCAAACTCGACGTTGACGTTGGAGTTCTTGACAGAGTCCCAGGTGGTCTTGGCACCGACCTCGACCAAAGGCGAGACCTTGTGGAAGTAGGCGGCGGAGAAGACGGACAAGTTGGAGGTGGCGGTGGCAGCCAAGGCGTAGTTGAAGTTGGTGTAGCCCAAGCCAACCGAGTACTTGTTGACCTTGGCCAGGGCAATGTCGTAGCCCAACTCGGCACCGGCGGTGAAGCCGTCCTGGGCGACAGTGAGGTCGGCGGTGGCCAATGGGCCCTTCAACAAGTCGAAGAACAATCTGGCGTTGACGGCCGACTGCGAGTAGAAGAAGTTCAACTTGGCGGCTCTGGTGCCGTTTGGAACGACGCTGGTGTCCAACTCACCCTTGAGGCCTGGGGTCAACAACTCAGACAACTCAAACTTGGTGTTCAAGGCATTGGCGTTGTTCCAGCCCTGGGTCAAGGTCAAGCCGGTGGACTTGTCGGCGTACTTGGCGTCGACGGAAGCGGCAATTGACTGGTCCTTGGTGGTCTTACCCTTGACGGTGAAGGTGACGCCGTTTGGCGCGACAGACTTCACGTCGACAGACGCAGTAGCCAAGTGGAAGAAGTCCTTGTTGAGCAAGTCGCTGGTTTGCTTTTGGATGTCAGAGTATGCTGGTGGGGCCATTGTAGTAGTAGTTTAGTGTGGATTCACTTTCGAAAAAAAGCTGGCATTGCAGCAGGATTTATAGGAAAAACAAAGAATGGCGTCGAAACGTTTTGATTTGTTGGGCCTCGTGGTCGTGTTACACCAAAATTGCGGGTGGCGTCACAAACGTATGGTAGCTGGAGTCAGAAATTAGCAGCAATGGTCAGCAAGGTCCAGTTTGTCATAGGTGGAATCACCACGTACGTGTACAATTCCGAGGTGTTGCCCGCCTACGTCCGCGCCCCACAGCAGGACGAAATCCCCGTCAACGTTCTCTACTACTTGCACGGGCGCGGAGGGTCCTACGAATCTGTCGAGAAATCGGCCATCAGAACCATTGAGAAGTTGTACGCTGAAGGTGCGCCCTCTGCTCCGTACATTGCCGTGGCGTATGACTTGAGGAACCACGGGGAGCGCTTGGTCTCGGAGGTGATCAACCAGGGCTGGGGCAACGGAAATGACAACCACGCGGTTGATATGGCTGCCGTCATTGACGGGATTATTGGCGACTTGAAACTGACAATTGACTCGTTGCCAATGTACCTCAAGTTGAAACAATACTTGCCCAAGGCCCCTAGGGGCCATGAGTACTCCATCAGATACCGCAACATCTTGTGTGGCAAGTCGTTGGGTGCACATGCCCTGTACCGTTTTGCGATCCAGTACCCGGAGTTGGTGTACATTCTCAACCCGACGGTCGGGTGCGTGGATTTGTCGACGCTTATGATCAACAGGTTGAAGAAGACCAGGGACTACGACAGGAGGTTGTTCTACTATGGGTACGACGACTTGGAATTGACCCCGGAGCAAGCTGAAAAGTACCCCAGAGAGTTGCACGAAAAGTGGGCTGCGGAGGATTTGGCTATTTTCGAGCAGTTTCCGAGCAAGAAGTTGTTTGCATCGTTTGGTGCGATTGATACTTTGGTGCCTCCTGTCATCTCGAAGCTTTGGATTGATTTGTACAAGAGTTCTAACTCTGGAAGTGATTTTTTTGTGCAAGAAAATGTGGGGCATGCTGATACTGAAGAGATGGAGGATGAGTTTGTTAAGTGGTTGCAGAGAACTAGTTAGGATTAGTGAGTTTGTTAAAATCTTTAAGTAGAGTGAATGAAAAATGTGATTGGATCAGAGGTAGAATATAATAATGTGGAGGCACCCAATTGGACTGTTGAATCGTCATATCGACAAAAGTTCAGTCAATTGGGGTACAAAAGTGTTTAGGTGCCACAGCTTGTGCCATTCCCCTATCTAGTGTGCACTAAGTTCTGGGCATGTTGAAGTGTACATGTTAAGAGTCGACGATTTGTCATTGCATCTTTTCTAGACCATCCACAATTCACAGTGACGAACAAGACTGTTCTCTTTTTGTTGGATTCTGTAATAAACGTTTGGGTCAAAGTGTTGAAACCCAGCTATAAAACTCTCCATTTACTTCGGATTTTACAAACTTTAAATAAGGATGCACCTTTTTGTTTGGAATTAAGTGAGTTCAAGTATTCAACAGTTTTAAACGAGTGAGGCCATGAACTTCATTAAGCCACGAACTTGTTGACCATCTATCACCAAAATGATACTTCTTACCAAAAATTCTCATTAAGAAGATCCTAGACGAGCAAGGAATTTGCAATTATCTTTCATTTTCACTCCGAGAATTCCTATACGTTACTTCTGGGATACTGACTTGATTCAATCGCTCAACCAATAAACAAGGTCAATTGATTAACAATTCATATCGAATCACCAGAATTTACAGTCCCAAATTTCAACACCCCATACAAAAACCATCGTACATCAACCAAATACCAGCGACCCCCAGACAACCTCAAAGTACTCATTGGACAATCTCGAACACAACCAAATACAACTCATAATGCAATCGCAAATTACAACCTCAATTACAATCTCAAACTATAACCATCCAATCACCATCCTACATCTACACTTTCCAAATACCACAACTAATACACTAAACTATCCACCAAAGCTAAAACAGTCTCACTTATTCAACGATCTCCGGTTTGATTGACAGTAAGTTTTGTACAGGAATACGTGGGGTACAAAGATTTCATGAGTTTGTTAGACTTCAAAGTATCCCCGATAGTCCCAGCATTGAACCACCCATTGAACTTTTCTCGTCAAATCAGCCATACAACCGTTAAACATCAAACAATTGCGTATGTGCCACGCATACTAAAGGCCCTAACATTTCTCCCATCTACACAAACCACGTCCAATCAGCTTCTCCTACCCAATCACCTCCTCCTACCTTACTCCACCTCTCAAGCCCTCCCCACCTCCCCCTCCTGGAGAAATTCCTCCGGAGTTCACGATGATCTTGGGGCCATGTGTATTTTTCGCCGTTTGTTCCTCTACCATCAAATTCGCACCTCCCACAAATTCATATCATTAAAGTCATCCTCCGCAAACCAAACATGCTAAAGACACAGGCCTCCGCCGCGCTACACGCAAACTTGGCCCAGCAGCTAAATAAAACACTCAGCAACGACCACCCCAAGCACGAGGACCACTCGGACTCAATCAACTACATCACGTTCAACCAGGACTCGTCATGCATTGCGCTCGCGTTAAGCAACGGGTTCAAGATCTTCAACTGCCAGCCACACTTTGGCAAGTGTTTCCAGTTTAAGAAGAACGAGAGCATTGGCATCATCGAGATGTTGTACAGCACGTCCTTGTTAGCGATAGTCAGCTTGGGCGACGAGGCTGGAAGCAGCCCCAAGAAGTTGAAGATACTCAACATAAAAAGACAGTCCACCATCTGCGACTTGATCTTCCCGTCGACCATCTTGAGCGTGAAGTTGACCAAGCTACACTTGGTGGTGTTGCTCGAGGACCAAATATACATATACGACATTGGGAACATGAGACTATTGCACACCATCGAGACCAGCGTCAACCCCAATGGGATCTGCACGGTTTCGTTGGAGCCCGACACCAACGGCGACTACTTCATGGCGTACCCGTCGTCCCCCAAGACCATAGCTCACGATTCGCTATTGATCAACGGCATCAATACGAACGGAGGCGTGAACCTGATCCAAAACAACATCCAGTCGGTGAGCAACTCGCCCAACAGAGGCATATCCGACGTGATCATCTTCAACTTGACCAAGTTGCAGCCCACCTCGGTCATTGAGGCACACAAGTCGACGTTGGCGGCGATCAAGTTATCCAACAACGGCAAACTTTTGGCCACTGCATCCGACAAGGGCACCATTGTGCGCGTGTTTCTGGTGGAAACAGGTGTGAAGTTGTACCAGTTCAGAAGAGGGACATACCCCACGCATATATTCTCCCTTGCCTTCAGTTCCGACGACCGGTACGTCATCGCCACGTCCTCTAGCGAAACAGTGCATATATTCAGGTTGGGACTGGAGGAGGCCTTGGTCAACAAACACAAGTTAAAAAAGACGCAGAAGTTGTTGGTCAACAAGAGGAAACCAAGAATGAACCCCACTACTATTGCTGAGGAGGAGAGTGGCAATGACGAGGACGAGGACGACACCAGCAGCAAGAAGACCAGCGACGAATTCGACGACATCCGTGACGACGGCGACGACAGCGATGCTGATATCG
Source organism: Kodamaea sagamina (assembly GCA_030556545.1). Taxonomy (NCBI): domain Eukaryota; kingdom Fungi; phylum Ascomycota; class Pichiomycetes; order Serinales; family Debaryomycetaceae; genus Kodamaea; species Kodamaea sagamina. The sequence goes on along the minus strand of JAKTUG010000002.1, from coordinate 451,435 downwards.
AGGAAGACGAGGACGTGGAGGACGAAGAGGAGGGCACAGAAAACGAGGATATCGAAGACAACGATATCGTCAAGCAGAGAAAGTTGTCGCAGGAGCTGACAAACTCGTTTTCGAGCATCAACTCGGGGTTTTCGATAGAGGAGATATCGTATGCACACGCAGCCAAGGCTCCTGCCGTCAACGAAATCACAGCCACGTCTGCAACCACGCCGTCCATCAAGTCTGAGCCGGTGGTAGACCAAAACCGACTCTCGGTTGCGAGGTTGATCAGAAGGTCGTCGCAGACTTTGGGACGAAAGGCTGCGCAGAAAATGGGCGAGTTCTTGCCGTCGCGCTTCTCCTCCATACTAGAACCAACAAGACATTTCGCCTCTCTCAAGATAAATACCTTGGGCAAGGACGTCAAGTCGATTGCGGTGATGAACTGTGAGTTAACACAAGACTTTGTTCCTCAGTCGTATATCAAGGACAATAATGGTACTGCAAACAACTCTACAAGCAATATCGAGGCTCTCAATGATAAGTTGTTGACTTTGAATTTACTCCACATCAACGTGGTGACCTCTGAGGGCTTCTTTTACACGTATGGGTTGGATCCAGACAGAGGAGGAGATTGTATTTTGTTGAACCAGTATTCTTTATTAGATGGGAGTACCTGATTGATAAGTGTATAGTTATGATTCAAGTGTGAAACACTAATTAGTGAGTAGTGATTTTTGAACTTTCACTGCTTTGGTATAAACTTTAGAACAATTTAAATTTTGTAATGTTAGAGCTGTCCTTTTATGGCTTGTAAGTCGTTATGTGGAAGATCGGTGGTACATTGTTCAAATAGGTGAGGAGTTTGTCTCTTGGCTGCAAAAAACTGGCTGCAAAATTCCAATCTGTTGCAACTTTCCAAATTTTGGTTCATGAATTTGAATTATAATCAAAAATAATGAATGAATAAGTTCAAATTTAATCATGTTTACTCTGCAATGGTAATTACAGGCAGAATTTAGAGTTACTATAATTCTAGGCAGAAACTAGAAATATGATCAAAATGCCGTCAACTATTTCTGCCGCATAACATCAACGCAACTGCAATCTGAGAATCGCCAGACGATAAGTAAGTTGAGACTCAATTACGGTGAGCCCTGGTATTTATCCCTGGACAACCAAGGCCAAGTATTAAAGGAACCCAGTCAGAAGGTAATTTTTGAAGTGTGTACTTGACGATAAAATTAAGCGAAGATTTAAAAATTCAACAAATAACTCTTGGTGGCCAAGCTGGCTAAGGCGCGAGACTGTAATGATAACCTCAAAGTAATCTTGAGATCGGGTGTTCGACTCACCCCCAGGAGATTTTTTTGGATTTTAAAATTACCTTCATAAGCTAAAATCCCAATGATTAAATGAAAGAACTGAAGGTTGAACACTTTTATGGTCCATTTATTTCATTTACTCCCTTTTAATGTCACATTACCCTTAAATGAGATCTACGTTTCCTTTTAATATTCACTTGTTAAGGTTTCAGTATATCTTCCATTATGCAGAAAAAAGTTGCGAAATTCTTAAAAAATCTGCGTACCATCAAAATTCTAAACCGATTCATTCTGTTTATATACCCATCCTGACCGTCAGTTTTCAATCCAGCATTCCACATTCCATGGCAATCACATTAGCCCCTCCTTTCTCCAAATCAGTAACGTAAACATATTAACTGACCAACTATTTGCCCACACACGACCACCAGGTTTATAAACGTTCTTTTCAATCATTTGCCACTTTACTAAACTAAAGTCTAAAACATGGCAGGTTTGAAAAGTAAGTATTCACTCTACCTTCGACTTGAATGGTACTAACCAGAGTAGTATCTATTAAAAACGCCGGCAAGGTCTATGACATCGAACTTGAGGAGAACGAAACTGGATTGGCATTGAAGCAAAAGATCCAGGATCTTACTCAAGTCCCTATCGCAAGACAGAAAATCTTGATTAAGGGTGGTAAGATCAACGACAATGATATAGTTTCGCAGTTGAAATTGAACCTTTCGCAGCCAATTATGGTATTAGGCACCACAGACAAGAACTTGCCATCTAAGCCAGTCGAGAAGACCATATTCTTGGAGGATTTGAATTCGAACCAATTGGTCAAGGCAGCCAATGACCCATCTGGATTTGTCAACATTGGTAACACATGCTATTTCAACTCTGCATTGCAGACATTGTACAGTATCAAGGACATTGGGAAGAAATTGACTGAGTTTACGCCGGAATCTAGCTCTGGCAGCGATGTTTCCAAAAAGTTCACTTCATCATTGAAGGGCGTTTTCGCACAAATGGACAAGAAGCAGGCAAATATCAAGCCTATAGTGCCGTTGGCCATTTTGAAACAGGTGAACCCAGAATTTTCGGGCACGGACGAAAACGGGTACCCAATGCAGCAGGATGCCGAAGAAGCGTACAGTGAGATGGTCAGAATGCTTGGAGACTCCTTGAAGATTGATGACTATTTCAGGTTGAGTTTCAGATTGAAGACCAAGTGTTTGGCACTCCCTGAAGAAGGAGAAGTTGAAAGCTTTGAAGATTCACTCAAGTTGAGCTGCCACATTGACGCAAAGACGAACTTCTTGAGAGACGGTCTCATAGCCGGATTGAAGCTGACATTAGAAAAGCACAACCAGACTTTGGGAGCTGACACAGTTTACGAGATCAACAAGACAATATCAAGATTACCAAAGTACTTGACTGTGCATTTTATGAGATTCTACTGGAAGACCGACATTCGCAAGAAGTCCAAGATTTTAAGAAAAGTGCAATTTCCTTTCGAGTTAGACTTGTCAGAGATGTTGGATGACTCGATCAAGGCCGACAAGGTTGAAATCAGAGACAAAATCAGAAAGATAGAGAAGGAGAATTTGGAGTTGATCCGCGACTTCAAGAAGCAAAAGACTGCCAAGGACAGTTCAAGCACTTTGACTCCCTTAGAGCAGCAAGAAGAAGAGGAGTTGAAGATCACCTCTATCAAGTCCAAGTACCAGGACGAGTTGGTTAAGGTATTACCCTCGTCATTTAATGCTGAGGCTTCCACCGAAAACCCATCGTCTGTGTACGAATTGCAAGCTGTTATCACCCACAAAGGTGCTTCTTCGGAGTCGGGACATTACCAGGCATACGTTAAAGATAACAGTGATTTGGATGGAGATAGATGGTACAAGTTTAACGATGACAAGGTTTCGGTGGTGTCAAGAGAAAAGGTTGAGGCTTTGTCTGGAGGCGGTGAGAGTGATGGTGCATTGATTTTGCTTTACAGGGGAATTGGCTTGGAGTAAGCAAATATCTAGTGAATTCGTTAGTGAGCTAGTCCAGAAAGGTATCAGCTGAGTCAACCAAGTGAAGAGATAAAAAATGCAAGGTGGGACCTTTGCAACATAAATAAATGTTCAACTCGAGTTGAGTTCCTAGTCTTTAAGAAATGTAATTTGTACTAAAACTACAACTTTTCAATTCTCTCCTTGTTATCTACAAAAGTGATACTACTAAAGTGAGTATTCTTAAGTTCCTAGTCTTTAAGAAATCTAATTTGTACTAAAACTACAACTTTTCAAACATTTTCTCCTTGCTAACTACAAAAATGATATTACTAAAGTGACTTTTCTTAACGCATGAACTCATAGTTGACCCTTCATGGAGCTCGATCGCTCCCCCATAGGAGTTTGAGTTTAATAAATAACGAAATAAACTATGCTACAACTGCTTAACCAACTTTCTAAACAGCTCAACCTCATCCCAACAGTTCAAGGTTTTACCCTTGTTTTCCCTCAAACAGCTAATGACCGACTGTCTAGCATTTTGGATATCCTCGCTGACTTCAACCTTGCTCAAGTTGATGTTTTCCTTGAGAAGGGCAGTCAACTTTGAAATCTTCTCGTTGGTTTCTGGAACAGACAAGGTCGACTTGGAGTTGTCTGTCCATGTGGCGTTATCAGTTGTTTGCTGGAATTTGGAAATTGTTTCGTTTTCTAACTTGGCCAATTCGGCTGCCACTCTCTCTTGGATGTATTTTTCAGTGTACTGGGCACGAGAGTAGTCGGACTAGAATGTTAGTAATGTTTGGTAAATGTGACGATTAATGTTTGAAATTGACAGTTATTTCCCACTAATCTTGCACTCAATTCACGAATTCAAAACCAATGGTCCCAAAGCAATCACTATTCACAAGGCAACACTCTTGAATACCGAAACTACTCACCTCTGGAGAGTTCTCCAACTGCGACAAAAAGGACGCACTAAAGTCAACGGGCGTGGCAGGTGTGAACACCTTCGTTTCTGGCTTCGATGCAGCAGATCCCATACTCAACAACAATTGACAATTTTAATTTGGTCGTGCAAATTTCCACCAAAACTATTGGCTCGAAAATTTTCTGGAGAGGTTCAATACAGAGCAACTACACACACAATGCCTCCAGTTCAGCAGTATCTGTACGCGCAGCACCAGCCATCCAACTTTGACAAGTTCAAGATGGGATTGATGATGGGCTCCACGGTCGGAGTCTGTGTTGGTGTTCTTTTCGGGGGGTTCTCCATCTTGCAGAACGGCGCTGGACCCAACGGCGTCATGAGAACGTTGGGCCAGTATATCATGGGTTCTGTGGGGACCTTTGGGTTGTTTATGTCTATTGGGTCTGTGATCAGGTCGGATCCTGGATACCAGGCGTACCAGAGGGCTATGATGGACTCACAGAGAACTACTTTGAGGGCTATTTACAGAGGAGAGAAGTGATGAAGATCTTTGGAATTCTGGAGACAAAAATATAATGAGCATGGTTTGCTAAGGCTAAGAATGAGATGTAAATAGAACTAGTTCGGATGTAAATTAACAGTTAATAGTTATTAGGTGTAGTATTTGCAATTAAATGATTTTGGGAACGTGTTGGAAACAAGCACGTTTAGGAATGAAAAGCTCAAACAAGTTTTGCTGAGTGTACGAAAATAAGGAACTTTATGAGGGAAACTTTCATCAGTGCAGAATAATGGAGAAGTTTGTTTAGGTTACCTACTAGAGTGCAATTTGGTTCTTCGTATATGGGTCATTTTTCAACCGCACATTCTAAATTTATAGTGCTAACTTTCATTTGATTTCTCAGTTATTGTACTCATCATATACCCTTGCTGTCAGTTTAACCCATCAGCAAATAAATTCACCCTAATCTCTTATTGTACTTTGATTTTTGGGTGCAAATTTGCAACCAAAAACTAACAACCTACAAAAGCTAACAATCTCTAGAATTAAAGTCTACACATACATCTCACTCTCAACCCCCCCATCCAAATCATATAAATAAGTCAACCCAAACTCAGGCACCTTGTAATCCTGTGCCCTCCCCATCACCGCCGCCAACCTCTCAAGCGTAAACTTGGGCTCCAAGATTGGCTCGCTGCTCAACTTGAACGTCCCCCAATGCACTCCCTTCATGAACCTCACCAGTAAGTCACTGCACACCTGAAGTGCCTCCTCCGGAGAAATGTGCCTCGGCTTCTGGTGCCAGCTGGGGCAGTACTGGCCTATGGGCAACAAACCAAGGAGGACCGGCCCGTACTTGGCGCCAATCACACGGAACAAGTCCCGCGAGTAGCCCGTGTCGCCTGCGTGGTACACCAACGAGTCGCCGTTGCGCCGGATGATGTACGAGCACCACAAGGACTTGTTGGAGTCGAGCACGAACCGGCCGGACCAGTGCATGGCCGGCACACACACAATCTCGTACACGTCCGGGAGTTCTGCGGCGCCGCCCCTTATGTGCCCGTTGAGACTGACGGAGTCCCACCAGTCCATCTCAATCACCTTGAACACGCCTTTCCTGGCCAACTTCTTCTTGAGCCCCAACGGCACGATCCACGTCGCGTGGTTCCCGATCTGTTTCACCACGTCCATCTCCAAGTGGTCCGGGTGGTCGTGCGACACAAGCACAAAGTCGATCGCGTCGTTGGTCGCGTACTTTATGTCGTCTAGCGTCATCGGCGACAGGATCAAGCGTTTCGGGCCGACCGTCTGATGTATCAAGTGGTCGCTCAAAACGGGGTCGGTCAAAAAGTTGATCCCCGAGACCTGCACCAACGAGCACAGCTGCCCCAACCACGTGAAAAGGAGCTGTTTCTGGAGCGACGGCAACGGGTCCTTGAACCAGCCCTTGGTGGTCAACTTCTTGAAGTCCTTCAAGTTGACGCAGTCCAGCAAGATTTTGGAGTTGAGGCGCAACTGCTCCAAGTCCGGCTGGTGCAGCTTGAGTACGTCTTCAACGTCCTTGGGTGTGCTTGTGCCGTCGCCGGGCACCTTGTTGTGGATCTCAAAGTGGTTGGCGTACAAGCTCTCGAAGAACTCGATGAGGCGCACCAACACAAACTCGAACGCGGTCTGCGGCCGGTACTCCTCGAACGGGTTGACGAACATCCCGGCCACGGTCGCGGACTTGAACTTGGTGATGTCGATGTCCCTGGCGCCGCCTGTCTCCGCGGGCTTGAGCTTGCGCATCTCGCGCTTCCGCTGCTTGATCACGTACTTGGTCTGGAATTGCATCAACACCTCGAAGGAGGTGTACAGGACGAGAATCCCCAACCCAAGCTTCAGCTTGAAGGATAAAGGCAGCATGGTTTTTGTTTGCTGTTACGCAGCAAAATTCGCAAACGAAGTGACTGAAATGTCTTTGATTTGGCATGCGAATTTGGGTGCGGAAACAACCGGGGTACTTCTGTTATTGTTGAAACTAAGCCGAAGTTTAGTGGTGATTCTGATCTACACGTGGATTTGGGTTGTTTTAATGATTTTGAATCATCTTATGTTCTGATTTTGAATCATTGTGTTCTTTATTTTGAATCATCCTGATGTTCTTTATTTTGAAGCATATGGAAGTAGAAAGCATTTGAATCAAGATGATGTTCTAACATTTAGAATAGTTGATGTTCTGCATTGAACAACCACTTAATGTCTTGCGATTAGAATCATGGGTTAATGTTCTAGCATTTAAAATCCTTAATGTTGTAGTATTTAGAATGCTTATTGCAAGCACTTCAAATCATTAATAGTGTTCTACCATCTCGAATCATTTAATGTTCTAACTTTTTGAATTACCTAATGTTCTAACTTTTTGAATTATCACTTAATTTTCTAGCGTTTTGAATACTTAAACTTCTAAAATTTTGAATTCTTAGTGAACCAGTATCTAGGATTCTAGCATTTTGAATCATCTAATTTTCTGACCTTTTGAATACTTAATGTTCTAGCATTCAAAATCATCACTTCTCAAAATATTCTTGACTATTGGACCACTTAGTCCCAAAACATTCTAACTATTGATTCTTTACTTCTCAAACATTCTTACTACCTCTCAAATATTCTTAATATTGAGTCTTAACTCAAATATTCTCACAATTGGGGTCTTCACTTCTCAATATTCTTACTATTGAATCATCACTTCTCCATATTCTTACTATTGAGTACTTACTTCTAACATTCTCACTATCGAATCTCTACTTCTCTAATATTCTTACTATTGAATCTTTACTTCTCAATATTCCTACTCTAGAGTCTTTCAAATACTCTCAATATTGAATATTCACATTCTAATGCCTCTTAACAACACCAGTAACATCAGCAGATGCCAATATATGCTTCTTATAAGCATGGATATCACCAGGAAACCTCTTCACAGTATTGTCCTCACTCACCCAGATCTCATTGCAAACCCTATCTATTATCGACACATCGTGCGAAACCATCAACACGCCACCCGTAAAGTTGTTCAAAGCTTCCGCCAACGCATCCAAACCCTGCGTATCCAAGTGGTTGGATGGCTCGTCCAAAATTAAAATGTGCGGCTGCGCCAAACACAAGGCAGCAAACGCGACTCTCGACTTCTGACCTCCGGAGAGCAACTCCATCTTCTGCAACCCAAGCGTGCCTGTGATTCCAAACGACCCCAAGTGACGTCTGTACTCCTCGTCAGACTTGCCAGGGAATGTCTGCGACATCCACGACACTGCAGACAAGTTCAAGTCCATCGCGTCAACGTGGTGCTGCGCAAAGTACCCGATTCTCAATCTTCCATTCCTGCTCACCATTCCCTCCAACGGGGTCAACAGCTCCATCAACAACTTCAACAAGGTGGTTTTACCGGTACCGTTACCACCACAGAAGGCGATTCTCGAGTCCATCTGCACGTCCAAGTCGACATTCTTCATCAATATGTTGGCGGGATCGTACCCAAACGTGACGTTCAGCATTTGCAAGATGGGCGGCGACAACTTCTCGGCATCTGGAAACTTAAAAGTGACCACCTTGTCGTCCTCAGGTGGCTCGATGTGCGGCAACTTCTCCAACTTCTTGATACGAGACTGCGCTTCCGACGATTTGGCAGCGTTGTATCTGAACTTGTCGATAAACTCCTGCAAGTGCTTTCTGTACGCCATCTGGTTTTCGTACTCACGGCGCTGGTTCTTGATTCTCTCCTCACGCGTCGCGTAGAAACTGTCAAAGTTGGAGCCCCTGTAGTAGTCCAATCTCTCCGAGTGCTGATGGATGATGTCCGTGGCGACGTCGTTCAAGAACGCTCTGTCGTGCGACACCACCAACACAGTCGCAGGATACGTTTGCAAGTACTTGGCCAAGTACGTGATGGACGGAACATCCAACATATTCGACGGTTCATCCAAAAGTAACAAGTCCGGCGAGCAGAACAATGCTCTTGCCAACGACAATCTCATTCTCCAACCACCAGAAAACTGTTTCGTGGGGTAGTGCTGTGATTCTTTCGTGAAACCCAAGCCGTACAATATTCCAGCAGCTCTACTTTCTGCCTTGTCTGATTCCATTTCATACAACTTCTCGTTAACCTCAAGCAAATGCGACTCCAAGTCTTCTCTCTCCAAGTCCAACTTCTTGACCTCGTTTGACTCCTCGTCAAACTCCAGACGCAACTGCTCGACCTCCTTGACACGCTCATTGAGCTTTTGTTCCTCCTGCAACAAAGTCTTTCTCCACACATCTGCGTCCAAAACACTCTGAATCGCAGTGGTGTCGTCACCTCTGATTTCCTGCTCAACATGCAAAATCGTAATGTGCTTGGGCACATTCAACTCTCTCTTGGCCAAGGCCCTCAAAAGCGTCGATTTACCGATACCGTTCTGGCCCACCAAACCGTATCTTCTGCCGTGCGCCAACGTCAACGATGCCTCGCTCAATATTCTCTTGCCGTCGCCCACGTAAAGGTCAAACGTGTCGAGCTTGATGTCCTTGGACTTGCCTGCGCCCGATCCAAAGTCCAACGGGTTGATCTCGAGGAAGAAAGAATCGTAGTCGTCGTCCTTCTTTTCGTTCAACAACTTGGAGGCCTCGTACTTGACAAATTTGTTGTTTCTCTTTGCAACCTTCTTGGCGATCTTTCTCTCCTGCTTCTCCAACTTCTTCTTGTCCACTCTGCTTTCCATCTTTCTGCCCGTGTGTTCGATGTCGTGACTGGCTGATAAAAGTGCCAACGACGAGTTGATGTCTCTCTTGGAGTTGTTCTGCTTCAACACATTGATGTCCAACAACCTCTTGGAGGTGTCCCCGGTCAATTCCAACTTGGCCATGTTCTCACGCAACTTGTCCTCCAACGTTTTGACCAAGTTGTCCGTCAACTTGGCTATCTTCTCTTTGTTTCCGCCGGCGCTCAACAAGACTTCCTTTACAAAGTCCATTTCGCTGGGGATGTTCACCTGTTGTGCGGACACGCTATCTTCGGTAGCATTCGACACATGCTGGATGTACCCGATAGCGTATTCGGACACGACAGAGTCGATTGAGGGCACCGCTTGGCGCACTTGTAATCCTATATTTGACATGGTTGATGATTTGCCTTTGAAATTTTTTCTTATTGATGTTGTGCAGGAGTAGTGATTTGTTTAGAGGTGGAGGATGATTTGAGTTTGGGGTTAGTTTGGGTTAGTGGAGTGGAGTTTGGAGTGGATTGGAGTTTGGAGTGGATTGGAGTTTGGAGTGGATTGAGGAGGACGTAAATGTTGTTGAATACGCTATTGCTATTTACCATAATATTGGTGGAGACAATTCTTGATAATGGCTGCGAAAAGTAATGATAATTGTAGACTTAGGAGAGCCTGGATATGATTTGTTGTATAATGTTGTTATATTTACGAGTTGAAGTATATTTAATAAGTGTCTTGAAGTGAGGGTGTATGTCAATGTGTCTGCATGGATTAGCTAGTGTGTAAAGTTTTTGTATCTTCATATCAAAACTCTGAAGCACTGAAGACTCCTTCAAACATTAAAGAAAGCTTGACGTTCGCGAAAGTGGCCCTAAAATTATGCCTGCAACCTTCGATTTATTCAATTTGATTCACTTGCTTTCACTATTTCAAATCCAGAAAAGTAACTTACCCGTTAACAAACTCCAATTTTTCTTGGGAGCAGCAACAATGGTCTTCGAGATTTGACACATTTTGAAGTTCGACAGCTCTATAATTCCCCTCATCTCCACTGCTTCCATTATATCATTGCAATTCAACTTATATTCTATTCACCTATACATTCACACAATACAGACTTCACGAAATCAGTTTGAGTATCACCACCCACCTATAACCTTCACCAACTCATATGAATCTCACCCAATATTACCTACTCTTACGTCAAACCTTCAATAAATAGGATTTACAAAACAGCCTTAATCTTACTCTCCAACTTATCCTGAGAACTTAAAGCCTGAACATCAGAGTTACCTCCAATGTGCTCTCCCCCAATGAAAACATTAGGAACGGTTCTTTGTCCGGTGATCTCCAACAAAGCCTCCTGGATCTCAGCACCATCCTCAATCTCGTCCAATTCCAAGATGTATGCCTCCTTGGTAAGACCGTTGATGGTGTTCTTGGTCTTGGTACAGTATGGGCAGTAGCTCTGTTCATGTTAGTAATCATCCTGAAGCCGTCAACACTCAACATACCTTAGAAGCAATAAAGATTGGCTTCGTCTTGATCAATTCTTGAACTTTCTGGGTAGTTTGTTGCGAGACCATTTTCGATGTTGAGAGCAATCTTCTAAAGATCATTAACTAATTGCTGCGTCGGGGATGGTTTATATACATTTTTATGTGGCTGAGAAAAGAATATTGGAGAACAATGCTGCCGGATTTAGGGGAATTACAGAATATTTGTCATCGGTGGAATGAATGTGATAAGTTTTTGCTACTGCATGCCATAATGCGCACTAAATGAGGAGCCTGCCCTGAGACTGGACACCTGGCAGGGGCCCGCGATACGAGGTTATGTGAACTCGTGGATCTGCATTCTAGAACACCGGCTCCACAAAAGATGTAACGTTACGCCTGGCCACAAAACACGACACTGGGCATCAGCGCGTTATTTACGACATTTGTCGAAAATCAACTACACAACCTGTTCTCTCCACGATGGCTAACAAGAGACAACTCCGTTTGTTGGGGATCACTGTGTTCAGTGTTTTCCTCTTGGTTTTGTTCTACCACAGCAAGAGCACGTACGACAACTTGACTGTGGAGAGCGTGGACGCCAGCTTGAAGAGTGGGAAGGAGTCCAGCCGCAAAATCGACAGCTTGATCAACACGCAGAACGACGACAAGTTGGACGACGCCATCAACAACGAGATCCTGAAGTTGAACAAGCAGGAGGCCAAGGACGACCACGACCTCAAGGACTCGCTCACCAACTTGGCGGACAAGGATAATGACGATGCGTTCGACGTGGTGAAGGAGTTGATGCAGATCAGAAGCATGACGCCGATCACCATCTTCTCCAAGACGTACTGCCCGTACTCGAAGAAGTTGAAGAAGTTGTTGACGGACAACTACCAGATCACGCCCGAGCCCACGATTGTCGAGTTGGACAAGCACCTGCACGGGGCCGCGTTGCAGGAGTACATTGGCGAGTTGACGGGGAGAAAGACGGTTCCCAATGTGATTATAGGGACGTCCAATGAGAGCAAGGGTGGTGCCGACGACTTTGTCAAGTTGCACAATGATGGTGAGTTGTTGGGCATGTTGACCAAGTGGGGGGAGAAGTTGTATGTTGTGAAGAAGATTAATGCGCCTTCTAATATGTGAGGTGGTGGTGATATAGTGGTGATATAGTGGTGATAGTGGTCATATAGTGGTGATTGAGTGGTGATAGTGGTGATATAGTGTTGATTGAGTGTTGATTGAGTGGTGATATGAGAGCTGAGTTACTGATATGTGCTGATATACTGCTATGTGAGCTACTGATATCTAAGATACCGATATTTAAGATACTGATAAGATGTGACTGACTGCTAAACATCGATATTAAACCTGAGAATTGTTGCCTCAACTCAAGATCGACTGAACACCACAGAATCTTGGAATGTTAAACAGAATGCAGACCATAAAATAGAGATCCAAAAACAAAACAGAATCCACTCAAACCATTCACAAATCCAACACTCGTTAAAGTACTACCAAAACTGTCCACACCAGAGACATCAACTTTTTATATATGAGAGATTACGTTATTAAAATGAAAATTGTAATGTTTTAGTAGGTCAAAGTTTTCAGTTAAATTGTCTATTTTTCATTTTTCACAATCAAAGATCAGTCTCAAGTATACTGCAAAATATTTACACCGCAAGTTCAGCCTAATCACACAATCTTTATATCATTTTTCACTATCAAGATGAGTCTCAAGTCATCATAAACATTTACACCCCAATAATACAATCTTTATTTCATTTTTGTATTAACAAAACTATAATTAAAACTTAGAGAATTGCTTGGCCTTGGAAGTGGCACCGGAAACCTTCAAGACGTTGAATCTGACAGTCTTGGACAAAGGTCTACATTGACCAACAGTGACAACGTCACCGTCCTGGACACGGAAAGCTGGGGAGACGTGGGCAGCAACGTTCTTGTGTCTCTTCTCAAATCTGTTGTATTTTGGAACGTAGTGCAAGTAGTCTCTTCTGATGATGATGGTTCTGTGCATCTTGGTGGAGACAACAGTACCGGTCAAGATCTTACCTCTGATCGAGATCTCACCGACAAATGGGCACTTCTTGTCAATGTAGGTACCTTCGATGGCGGCCTTTGGGGTCTTGAATCCCAAACCAACATCCTTATACCATCTCTTGGTCTTTCTGTTGGCCTTAGCCTTTGGGTTGCTAAAGATGTGTGGTTGCTACAGATGTTAGTATTATGTTTTGGTATGGGTAATACAGGTGAGGATGGATCTCAGTGATGCTTTTCAGTGATGTTTTCAGTGAGGTTTTCAGTGAGGTCGTTAACTCCAGGTTATGGTTCTCACTTGGATTGTCCTCTCGGTTTCCATCACTCTTCCTCCGCATTTCAGTACGAACCTTTTGGAAAGCTCTTTCAGATTGAACGGTTAATTCAGTAGCCATCTTGTCTTGTCACTTCTTTGTTAAAAGACTGGAAAGTTATTTATTGAAAAAGTTTTTCTGCCTGGGAGCTGGAACAGCGAGAGCGTTTTTGTGCGAGCTTAGTCCTTTGGTTTGTATGCACTACATATAGGGGAAAAGCCCTAGGACCAGAGAACACACGTGATGACTTATTTGTGATCACTATGGTTTACAAACTGGTCTAAACAAAAGGCTGTAGCACCACATGAGCACAAACAACCTAAATGTGCCCAAGTACCGGCACGTATCTGGGAGTGTGAGCGTGCTGGGGGCCGTGGACCCGAGTCCCAGCTACGTGGACACGACAGTGGGGTACAACAACACGACGCGCACGCTCAGCTCGTCGTCCACGTCCATGATCAGCACTCCGAGCAACCGCAGAATGCAGAAAAACACCGCCAGCACAGCACAGGGGGCACAGGCACAGAAGGGCGGATACCCGAAGAAGAAGGCGATCAGCACCAAGTCACTGAAGAACGGCCGCTTGATCAAAAGCAAGTTGCTCAACTTGCAGCACCTGCTGCGGCGGTTCTTGCTGCTGGACAGCGGAACAAAGTCGCACTTTAACGACAACGAGGTAGATACGAGCCACCCGAACAAGAATGTGCCGGGTTTCATCATCCACAAGCCGATAAATATGAATGCTTACGACTATGGGCCTTTCACCAACTATCCCAGTGGGATCGATTTGCAGCACGGCGACCATCTTCCGCCTGCTATAAAGGAATCGCAGATAAAGGCGTGGGAGTCTGCCGAGAAAATCAGCAAGAATGTTATATTTGGTGATGACGACGATGAGGATGATGAAGAGGAGGACGACGACGAGTCGAAACCCATCATACAAAGCATCCCTGGGTTCACCAAGTCGGAGCTAGGAATCGTCACCAAGATGTTTGACGAGTTGAAGCAGCGCAGCGGACCCGTGAACAACGCACTCATAGCCTCATGGGACAACGAGGAAAACAAGGCGTTGTACGAGTTGAAGAAGAAGAACCTGGTGCAGAGCGAGCGCATGTTCCAGAAGTCGAGTTCGTTTGTGCAGCGGAGACAGATCCAGATCAACCAGAAGAAGGAGTTGCTCAACAGGATATTTGGGTACCAGAACAACTTGAACCAGGAGTACATCACCAACAACTCGTCGTACTCGACGTTGGACAACTCTTCCAACATACAAAAGACGTTCCACGAGGACAAGGAGGAGATCACCAGTCTAATGGAAGAAGACCTGTCTTTCAATCTTCTGTTGGAGGAGACCAGGGAGCGGCTCAGAGATGAAGCGCACGAGCATGCGCGGACCGACGACATGGACTTGGACGCGAAGAAGAAGCGGAAAGACGTGAACACGCTGGTGACCAAGAACTTTGACTATGGCCGGTTCCAGACTCTAGTTTCGCGGAAGTTGGACAAGTTGTATGAGGAGCGGGTTAGAACTGAGGGGGAATATGAGTATGACACGGATAATGATGAGGAAGAGGAGTTTGATGAGGAGTTGGAGAATGAGTTGCAAGTTTTTTCGTTGGGGTATTTGAGGAGGTGTATTAAGGAGTAATTAATGATAATGATAATAAATAGAGGAATAGAAAAGGAGATGAAATCTCTTGGATTTGTTTTTGATATTAGTTGTACTCGACTGAGACATGCACTAAACTTTCAAAAGTGCATTCGTTGATATGAGTTGAATGAAACATTTCAGTTGAACTACAATGGTACTTTCGTTGATAAGAGTGGTACTCGAATGAGACATCCAACTAAACTCTAAAAAGATAAGAGTTTCACTCGAATGAGACATTCAACTAAACTCTAAGAAGATAAGAGTTTCACTCGAATGAGACATTCAACTAAACTCTAAGAAGATAAGAGTTTCACTCGAATGAAGAGCTTTCAACTATACATTTAAATGTACATCGTCGATAAGAGTTGTACTCGAATGAAGACATTACAATCCGTCTTTGAAATCAGTACTATCGAATGGCTCACACAAGTCATTTCAACTTCAAAATGTATTTTCGCTATTGGTGAATTAATCTCGTAAGTTCACAAAAGTTGATTCAACTTTTCTTCTAAATTTGCATTCTTTTGAAATTAAGTGTTCAATTGTATCAAAATTGCATACTTTTTTTGCACCCAGAAATTAAGGTGATAGTTTCTTCTAGGTTCAAATGACGTAGGCTTATGATAAGCATAGAAAGCACTTAGATTGTAATAAGAAACCAATTGTGAATAGTTAATACTCTTCACTGTCCTAAACGAGTACAGTCAAGTGCATTCACTCTATTCTTTACTTCACCTTGAAATGAGGATATGTCCTTATGGTCTCTGAAATCAAGATATGTCCTTATGGACTAAAAACTACTCTAACATGAATCCAGAAAGTCTCAGCATATCCATCGCACGGCTGAGGATCCCCTTTTAAATCACTTTTTCTTACGTTATCCACTCCACAGTCCTGACCCTCTTGCTATTCATTTTCCATGACATAACTCCTTTCAACAAATTGTCTCTATCACTATCTATCACCTACACCCCACAATTTATCAATCCATCGCATCCCCAAACTTTCCCCAAATTTCCCCCCAGTTTCTCAATCCACCTTTCCACCAAAACCACACATCAAACAACAATTCCCTACCCTACTATCAAATTCCAGATAATCATGTACAACAACACCCAATCAACATGGAATCCTCGGATCCAGTCTCAAAACCTAATCCCTGCCTTCCAAATCAAGAAAACTCAAGTAGCATTAGTAATTCCCCGTTATAAATATCGGTAAATATTTCGTCGATCCACAACCATGTTCAAAAAACATTTACTCTCCAGTAGTGTATCCCGTTTAAGTTCAATTCATAGACATCTTTCGACCAACATGGCACCCACGGCACTCCAAAACTTCGACTACCTCGTTATCGGCGGCGGCTCCGGTGGCGTTGCTTCCGCACGCCGCGCAGCCTCCTACGGCAAGAAGGTGTTGCTCATTGAGGCCAAATACAATAAGATGGGCGGCACGTGTGTCAATGTCGGCTGTGTGCCCAAGAAGATCATGTGGCACGCCGCAGACTTGGCGCACAAGAAGCACCAGCTCAAGTCGTACGGCTTGGCGACCGAAGACGACGAGGTCAAGTACGGCGACTTCCAATGGGGGGCGATCGCAGAGAAGAGAAACGCATACGTGCGCAGATTGAACGGCATCTACGAGAGGAACTTGAACAACGAGGGCGTGAATTGGGTCTACGGTGCGGCGCACTTCATCAACTCCGCTGGTGACGTTGAGGTCACCTTGACCGGGGACCAGAAAATCAGCTTCTTGGGCGACGCCGACAAAACCTACACCAAGGGCGAGAAGTTTGTGTTTTCCGGCGACAAGATCTTGATTGCGACGGGCGGCACTCCGATCGTGCCACCTAGTGTTCCCGGTGCGGAGTTGGGTATCACCAGCAACGGCTTTTTCGAGTTGGAGAAGCAGCCCAAATCGGTCGCCATTGTGGGTGCAGGATACATTGGAGTCGAATTATCTGGGATTTTCAACAGTTTGGGATCTGAAACAAGCTTGGTCATCAGAGGTGACACTGTGTTGAGATCGTTTGACGACTTGATCCAGGATTATGTGACCAACCACTATATCAAGTTGGGCATTGACGTGATCAAGCAATCTGGTGTTGAGAAGGTTGAGAAGACAGAGAACGGACAGAAGAAGGTTTACTTGAAGGGTGGTAAAACGCTTGTTGTTGACGAGTTGGTGTGGACCGTAGGCAGAAAGTCGTTGATTGACATTGGCTTGGACAAGGTCGGGGTCAAGCTCAACGATAAGTTGCAGGTTGTTGTGGACGAGTTTCAGGTGACGAGCAATCCCAAGATTTTTTCGTTAGGGGATGTTGTGGGTAAGGCGGAGTTGACTCCGGTGGCGATTGCGGCGGGACGTCGTTTGTCGAACCGGCTTTTCTCGGCCAAGGCCGAGTTTGCGCACGACAAGTTGGACTACGCCAACATCCCGTCCGTGATTTTCACGCACCCGGAGGCCGGTTCGATCGGCTTGTCCACCAAGGAGGCCCAGGCCAAGTACGGCGCGGACAAGGTCAAGAACTACACCGCGAAATTCAACTCCATGTACTATGCCATGATGGACTCGGACGACTTGAAGGTGCCTACGCACTACAAGATTGTTGTTGCTGGGCCGGAGGAGAGGGTTGTGGGGTTGCACATTGTTGGTGACAGCAGTGCTGAGATCTTGCAGGGTTTTGGAGTAGCCATCAAGATGGGAGCAACGAAGAAGGACTTTGACAATTGTGTTGCTATTCACCCTACTTCTGCGGAGGAATTAGTTACTATGAAGTAGATGTATATCATTCTTATAGAGAGTATGAGTTGTATTAGTTTGTTGAGTATTGTGTTGAGTGTTGAGTATTGTTGAATTGAGAGTATATTAAGAGTTAATTATATTGAGTATTGAGAGTATATTAAGAATTGAGAATATAATGAGAATCGAAGAGTATATTGAGCATTGAGTATTTAGGTGCAAATTGAGTAATAAGTGTTAATTGAGCACATTGAGTATTTTGGGTATATTGAGTATATTTAGTAAATTTAGTATATGTAGTATAATGGGTATTGAGTACTGAGTGCAATATGAGTGTTGAAGAGTAAATGGAGTATTGAGTGTGCATTGAGTGTATTGAGTGCATATTGGGTATATTGAGTGTATATTCAGTATATTGAGTGTATATTGAGTATGCTGAGCATATTGAGCGTATATTGAGTATGATGAGTATACTGAGCATATCGAGTGCAGAGCGAGGTATAATTAGTAAAGTACTAAGTTTATGTACAATGTTGTACTAGATTTATGTAGAGTATTGACGTGTATGGGGTACTGAGTAGTATTTGACATTGTATGTTTATGTTGGGTGTTGGAGGGTGTAGTTTAGTGTATAACGAAGTTTATACACGATATTGAAAAGTTTTACGTAGAGTATTGAGTGGATGAATGTACCAAGATTATGATATTGTGTGTATATGTTGATTATTGGAAGGTATTGATTATTGGAGGGTATTGATTATTGGAGGGTATTGGAATTGAGGATATTGATTATTGGAGGGTATTGGAATTGAGGATATTGATTATTGGAGGCTATTGGAATTGAGGATATTTAGTATTGGGGTATCTTTTAGTGAATAATTACTAAATTGTATACGATAAAGGATATGTTCAGTGGAAGTGTATACTTACGAATAATGTAAGTTTATGTTCAATGTTGTATTGGTTTATGTCGAGCATTGAAGAACATATTTTAGTGAGTAATTACTAAGTAGGATACGAAATTGTATGTTTATGTTGAATATCAAAGTGCATATTTCAGTGATTGTATACGATATTGTACGCTTTGCCATGTATAATAAGCATATATTCAGATCATTCTCATTGTAAGAATTCTTCATCCATGTAAAGTAGTTTAACCAAATACGTACAAACCTTCATTTTTTCGTCAATCTCGAGAATTATGTCATACATTAAATCAGAATTTTACCAGTTCGCTGTTACAGTTCCCTGTTACAGATCCCTGTTACAATGCTACTGATCTCGTTATTTTTTGTACAGATCTCCGGAGGTGGAGATCCACGGTATCCCTGAATTTCCTCAATCGTCGGTTCTCGACCAAAAGATCTTTTGAAATCTCATGTCAAATAATTCTACACCTCTAAACTCTATAATTGTAATGTACATCCTAAAGGGTGGAGAGGAATCACAGGAATTTAAATATTCTGAACTTAAAATTCAGCAAGTCATTTCAAGGTACCTCACTTTTGAGAATTCTCTGATAATCTGGTCACATCGTTCAGACGTCATCTTTTTAGCAATTTCCTTACACCGTGAAGCACCATTCTCTTCGCTCCACCTTAACATTTGAATGAGATAAAGTAATACTTAAAAGCATTTCAATATGTTAAAGTACTCACTTTCATTGAATATGTTAAAGTACTACAACAACTTTTGAACAGAATAAGTAAATTACTCACTTGACATTTGAGCAGGACAAGTAAATTAGGCACTTGACATTTGAATAAGTTGAGGTGGTTAACATTTGAATAAGTTGAGGTGGTTATTCACCCACTCACTTACTCACTCACTCACTCACTCATTCACTCACTTCGTTCGTTCATTCGTTCGTTCATTCGTTCGTCGTTCATTGTCTCACCCTCTTCATCGGTGGCCCCCTCACAGGCGGCTTCGGCTTGTCCCCAGGCTTCATAAAAAACATCGGCGCATGCCTCAACACCTCCGGAACACTCACATACCGTATCATCAGCCCCCTCACAAACACCTGGTTCATATAACTGCTCTCTCCAGTCTTCCCCCTCGTAATCACCACGTCGTACAACGACAAGTTCATGTCGTCCTGGTTCTCCAACAACTTGCCCCGGTACACGTCCCCCGTCACCAACTCGAGCGTGATGACATGTCCTTGGGCCTCGTTTAGTAAGCGCACTGGGATCCCGGCGGACATTTCGATGACTTTTGATTTGCTTTTCCTCGCTTTTTATTAGATTAATAGTACGGGGGAGGCAACGAGTAGAGAGAACTACACACTCTGGAGAGGACAAAGGTAACACACCAATACACACCCACACAACTCGAAACAGCAAAGATTTATGTCGACAAACACCGATAAGTCCAGCAAGCCCCAGCGCCGAAGGGTGCCACTTTCGTGTCTCATTTGTAAGAAACGCAAGGTCAAGTGCGACAAAGAACGCCCAGCGTGCGGAGGATGTGTCAAGAACGGCGCATCCCACTTGTGCGAGTACGTGGAGCCATATTGGCTGGGCCTGGCGAAACGGTCTGTCCCCGAGACAGAAGTGCCCGTCACCCAAACCGAGGAGTACAAGCAGCTCAAGCAGCTCAACGAAAAGGTCATGTCTACGCAGAGAAGAGAGATCGAGGACTTGAAGCGCCAGCTCCTGGTGCTAAAACAACTCCCGCTGAAATTGACGCTGGAGCTTGAGAGTACGCAGTCCATCACCATCTTGAACAAGTTATGCCCACTAAACTTGCAGTCAAAAGATAAGTTGTCGGTGCTGGACGACTACTCGTACACGATGCACCCACACAAACTGAAGCATAAGGCGCTCCACTACATCGACACGTACAACTGGGTCAACTTGATCAAGTTGGACCCCCACCTCACTACCTTATGGTACAAGATTACTAAACTCCAGAACGAGTACCACAAGTTCAAGTTGCGGGAGTTGGTAACCAAACCGGTAAACACCATGGACAAGAATAAGTGTCCCGTGATCGAGTGCGACCTGAGTTTCATGAACGAGGACCAGGGCAAGTCGCCGTCGCCGTTGCCGTCCGCGCCGCTGGCGGCCGAAACCGTTCAGAAACCTCCACCGCGCGAAAATGCAGGCGCGCACTACACAGACATGGAGTTTCGCGCGAAAAACCTCGTCATCAGGCTCCAAAAGTGCTGGGACATGACGTTGCACTGCAACGGCCTGCGCATGGGGTACAAGCAGCTCCTTTTTCTCCTCGAGCATTATTTCGCCCCGGAGAGCAGGTTCGACTCCCGCCGCTTGGTCGACTTCTACAGACCCGAGATCTTCGGGCTCCTCAATGGCAACGACCAGGACGAGGTGTCCCTCAACTTGTTCAGCTCCGGAAGCAGGTTTTCCGAGGAGTTGTGGTTTTTGCGGCTCACGGCGAAAGGAATCTACTTGTTCTTTCTTATTTTGGTGGTCACGGAGACGTTGCTCAGCTTGAGGCAGAGCAACGGCGAAACCAGGGCAAGGTACGAAAAGATGTTTCCGCATGGAAATAAGCCAATTGATTATGAAGATACCCTTCAGTATGTACAGGAGTCGCTCATCAACATTGATACCCAGACCAAAGAGCTTGGATTGCGGAACAATTCCATGGCGTATTTGGCGTGTTGTATTCATCTTCTCAACAACGTTCTTACGTGTATTTGTCAGTCGAGCAATTTGAGGTTGACCTTCACCACCATGTACAGCCATGTCTTGAAGCACTTGCTTAGAAATGATACCACTTTTAATATCTGGCGAAACCCCGAGTTGGTCAATTTGTCAGACGAATCCAAGCCAAAACGAACCAGAGACTTGAGGGTCCACGTCACGTACCTCTGGCACGACCTCATTCGAATCACAAATTTAGCGTCGTTCAACTTGGTCCCCTTGCTCAGCTACTCAGAGAGCTTGGACTCGTTGCTCCGCCTGTTGTACACCAAGATCGAGCTGAGCAGCCAGTCTGCATACCACCTCAAGTACATTTCGAGCATCGGCGTGGAAAAGTACGACGAGATATCGCTTTCGTTGCATATACACTACTTGATTGCGAAGATCTTGGTTGTTTTCCACCATGGAATGTGGAGATATGGCGAGCCCAGGTTGCGCAACTTCATGTTTGACGAGTTGATCTTGCAGTGTTCCACCTGGCTAGTCGATAATGGGCTTAGTGTGCTTTCCTCGATCAAACGATTCGAGACAAAGGCCGTGCTCAGCTATTTAAGGTTATTACAACTCTTTGTCATTTTATTACAAGCCGAGGATTCCAACGACGAGGAACTGATGCTGTTGGTATGCCCCAGCATCTTCATTCGCATCTACGAGTTTGTCACTTTCGTCAAGGAAGAGATCTTGAAGCACCATAAAAAAGAAGACGAAGGGTCTCAGTATGTGTTGCTGGCGATCACAGAACTACTCAACCGGACCATCCAAATCGTGATTGGGCTCCTCATCCGCGCACGCACCTTTTCACTGCCCGCCAACCAGCGCTCCATGCTCGGCGAGGAAATCCACAAGAACAAACCCGCCATCGACTTCAAACTCAAGCAGGAAATCGGCTGCGACATGGAGCAGTACTTGCAGCTGCACTTGATCGACATTGTCGAGGAGTCCGTCAACCTCTTGGTTGCCAGCCTCGTTGAGCACGACAAGTCCGTCAAGCTCAGCAAAATGTGGAAGTTCTACCTCACCTTCATCAGCAACTCCAACAAGTTGGACAGTGTTGACTACGCCAAGATCCACGAGAACGTGTTCAAGCTCAGCGGGCAGAGTGCAAACGGGTGCCCGGTCAAGCACACGGTGACGGCGGAGCTCACCAAGAGCACCGGCTTCAAAAAGTGCCCCATTTCGCACGTCACCAGCCCAATGGTCGAGCTCGAAGGCCCGCCGGTCGCCAGCGACCACATGCTGCCGCAGCCACTCAAAAAGACCGACACCACCAAGAAACGCAAGTGCCCGTTTGACCACGCAGCGTTGAAGAGCCTTCCGCTCGGAAAGGGCATCGAGAGCAACATTCGCGGGGTCAAGCGCACCAAGGGCTCGCCGTTGCAGCAGGAGATGAGCGACTCGGCCGCGCACACCCCTGCGCAGCACGCGCAGACACCCACGCCGATCCAGACGCCTGTTTTCCAGAGCCCGGGCTTGTTTGGCATTCTTGATCTGCAGCCTGGCATTCCGGCCTTGTCCGGTGCTGCTCGCGTGGCTGCGCCCGTGCTTCCTGTTGCGGTGGCCCCGGCGCCGATTCTTTCCTCCATGCCTGGGCCCATCACAGATGAGAAGCTTATGAATGATGAGTTGAATGGATTACTTGAGTTTGATCTTGATTTTTTGAGTAATCTGAATTTGTTTGACCAGATTGGGTTCTCTCTGGATTTTTAGGTATGGTGATTATTTATGTAGTTATTGAGAGAATTGAGATTATTTAGGTTTGTTGTGTAGAGATGATTTTGTTCACTGTGATTTTGTTCACTGTGATTTTGTTCACTGTGATTTTGTTCACTGTGATTTTGTTCACTATGATTTTCTTTTCACTATGATTTTGTTCACTATGATTTTCTGTTCACCATGATTTTTGAAGTATCAATTTACTTTGATTTTAAAGAATCATTCGTATTCAATGGTCTTAATTAAGTATCAATTTGTTTCGATTTTCAGATGAAGAAACATCGGTATTCAATGGTCTTAATTAAGTATCAATTTATTTCGAATTTTAGATCAAAAAAATCTGCTTGCTTTGATGTTTTTAGTGGAGATTCTGTTCACTTTGATCTTTCTACTGTGATCTTTCATGTTGAGAAATATCTTCCTACTTTGAACTTTTAAAGAGGTACAAGTTTACTTTGTTCTTCGAATCAAGAAACATCAGCTTACTTTGCTCTTTTAAGTGGAGATGGCTGTTTTCTCTGATATTTTAGGAATATCTGTTTTCTCTGATCTTTAAGAAATATCTTCTTAGTTTGGTCTTTAAGAAATATCTGCTTGCTCTGATCTTTAAGTACCTGCTTACTTGGTTCTTTAACAAGTATATGCTCACTTCTATCATTTGTAGAAGTATCTGCCTAGTTAGATGTTTTTAATTGAGAAATGTCACTTCATACTCGACCTTTGATTGGAAATAACCATTAAAGTGAAAATCTCATTGAAATAGTTAACTCAGCTCAACTCTACAGGACTGAAGACTGGAATCAGCCTCACTTAAACAGTAATAGTTTAAAATTCAACAGCAAAATCAAATTTATGTCAAAACTAATCTATTCTTCTCACACCATCCTTCACTCAAAATTCATTCAATCCTCACTCACAATCACTAAACCCAAAATCATAGAACCGAAAATGTTCTCTCATGATTTTTACGCTACCAAATTCTTTACAACACTTTTTCACGTGGGGATTTGTCAAACACTACACCATGATAAGAACGATATCTAGGGCACTGTACCCAAAGCTCCATAGCTTGAACAGGATACCCCTCCACCATGGCGTCAGGACCTTCGCCAATATCGCCAAACCAAAAAAAACCGTCTGGTTGCGCTACAGTGTGCGGATCGGTGCTGCTGTTGGATTGAGTGGAGTCGTTCTCTACAACACCAACGACACGTTCAAACACATTGTTTTGACCATGAGCCGCATGGGAAGCGTCTACTACGCCACAGCCAAGTGCTTTATGCTCTACAAAGACGTTCTCGGCAGAAGCTTCGAGTCCGAAGAGCAGCGAACCGCCGAGTTGAACAAGGTGCACAAGCACGCGGCCGACATCACCTACCGAGTGCTAGAAAAGAACGGCGGGATCTACATCAAGTTGGGCCAGCACCTCAGTTCGCTCACGTACTTGCTTCCCAACGAGTGGACCAGCACCATGGTCCCCCTCCAAGACAAGTGCCCCGAGTCGCTGATCGAAGATATCAGCAAGATGTGCCAGAGCGACTTGGGCCAGCTGTTGGACGACATGTTCTCCGCGTTCGACGAGCACCCTGTCGGTGTCGCGTCGTTGGCACAGGTGCACATGGCCACGTTGCGGGCCACGGGCGAAAAGGTCGCGGTCAAGTTCCAGCACCCATCCTTGCAGGAGTTTGTGCCCATCGACATCTACCTCACCAAAACGCTCTTCGAGTTGATGCGCTTGTTCTTTCCCGAGTACCCGTTGACGTGGCTTGGAGATGAGATGCAGAGCTCCATATACGTGGAGTTGGATTTCGTGAACGAGGCCCAGAACGCTGAGCGCACCGCAGAGTACTTTAAAGGCTTGCGCGACCTCACCGCGTTGCGCATCCCCAAAATCGTGTCTGCCAACCGCAGAATATTGGTCATGGAGTACTTGGCCGGGGTCAGGTTGGACAATTTGCAGTACTTGAAGGAGCACAACATAGACGCAGCACAGGTGTCGAGCTGTCTTTCGCACATCTTCAACAACATGATTTTCGTTCCTGGCGTCGGGTTGCACTGCGACCCGCACGGCGGAAACTTGGCTATTCGTGCCATTCCCAAGCAGCTAGGCAGCCACAACTTCGAGATCTTGTTGTACGACCACGGCTTGTACAGGGACATCCCGATCAAGATGAAGCGCGACTACCTGCACTTCTGGCTCGCGCTTTTGGACCACGATGTGGACAAGATGCGCGAGTACCTGCAGAGGTTTGCTGGGATCGAGGGCGAGCAGAAGTTCCGTATTTTCGTGGGTGCCATCACGGGCAGATCGCCGGAGTTGGCTTTGGAGAGCGGCTTGACGCAAACAGTGCGCACCAAGGAGGAAATCAGCAAGATCCAGAAGCAGATTAGCGACTCCAAGGGCATTTTGGAGGACTTGATGGAGATTTTGAGCTCGATGCCGCGCATAGTGTTGTTGCTCTTGAAGACGAACGACTTGACGCGCAACTTGGACGAGCAGTTGGACTATCCGTTGGGGCCGGAGCGCACTTTTTTCATCATGGCGAACTACTGTGCGCGACTGGTGTATGAGGAGAGCAATGAGTTGGTAGCAAGTTTGTATGGGAGGTACTCGGTTACGGGGGCGGTTTTGTTTGTGCGGAACTGGTGGAAGTACCATATGCAGTTGGGCAAGTTATATTTCTATGATTTGTTGTTTACTGTGAGGAATTTTCATTAGGTGTATATAGTTGGAAATAGAATAGATGAGATTTCTTTGTTGTACTTTGTTTATTTATTCATCAGTAATGTCATTATTATTATTACATTTATTCTTTATTAATATGCACTGATTTGCGTTTTTAGTACGTATATGTTCATTCATTCTGAAGCACAGAAATGTGAATCCTGGTATTTTCATTGTGAATCATTGATGTGTGATTACAGATTTTTCACTCATTGTGAATACTTATTTGTTCATTTAGAAAATCACCTTTATATGCTCCTTCATAGTGAATCAGTTTATATGTACTTAACTGTACTCATTATTACCTAAATTGTATCACCCTCAATTCACACTCTCTTCAAATTCACCTTTATAGTCTCCTCATCATCTGGTCGTTTATTCTTATTACTTATACAGATTACCTTGGTAACGATTCCGACTGTTAATTCCCATGCTTAAAAATCATCTTAAAAACTGACATCAGTCTCACATATCCTGCTTGATCTTATCAAGTAAATTATTTATTCTAGGCCCCATGAGTGGCTGGCCAGACTTCGTACGCTGCGAAAGCTTCTCCTTCTTCAATTCCCTCTCCTTTGTCCTGGTTGCTAGCACCTTTTTCTTTCTTTGGATATCTTCCAAACGAGACACACGCTTCTGCTCCTTGCGTTCTTTGACCAACTTGGATCTCTCAGCAAAACTCAACCTCTTTGGTGCATCCTCCTTTTCCTCTGCCACTTCTTCTGGTTTTTCTTCTGACTCTTCATTTAATCCTTCTTTCTTCAAGAGCTTGAAATACGATCTTCTCAAGTTGGATCTGTGTGTAAGGGCTTTCCTGATTTCCCTGGTCTTTGCCTGGCGGTCACCGTAGGACTTCTTATCGAACCCTTTGCCGGCGTATCCTTTATTCTGTTTGCCTTTGTCGTATGCCATTATTCTTGGATATTTGTTCGAGATGAGATTTTATTGGGGAGCAGATTAAGAGTGCACTCAAGAATCAGCTTCTTGTATGATTTTGTTTAGGTGTGGTTGAGTTGGAGCTACAACCATTATTGTTCTGCCGGAGACAACAACTTTAAAAGTTCAATAATGTTTGAGCTACACCACTGAACATTTCAAGTTTTTATTCTTTCGCAAAAAATGATCTCCGAGTGAAGTCGCGGAAACTAACACTCTCATTAAACTCACTAACACCACACTACAACATCTTCATAAAGGTTCCAATCAGCACTAAAGTTAACCAGTTAACTGAGTAAAATCTAAAGTATAATACTCAAAGTAGTTCCCAGTCATTTCCACCTCTTCCCACAGCCTATCTAAAACCCCCACCAAATAACCTACAACCTTAACTAAAGGGTCCATTTTCAACCTTTTTTCAATTATTTGTTCTTTAAATAAAACATGGTGGAATATAAGACAGTGCCGACGAACGAGGCAGACGTCCCCAAAAATAGGGAGTCTCTGGAGAGCAGCGTCTTGGCGTCTGCTGCCGAAGACACTAGCTTCAACAGAGAAGCTCCAGGGTCAATGGAACAGTTCGAGATCGACGAATTCGACTACGAGGCCGAACAACCTTCTGATCCAAACGCGCCAACTGGCAAGTCCAGCATGAAAATGGCGTTTATGAACATGGCCAACTCGATCTTGGGCGCAGGGATCATCGGGCAGCCGTTTGCCTTCAAAAACGCAGGCTTGGTGGGCGGGATCTTGGTCATGATCTTGTTGACCTTCCTCATAGACTGGACTCTCCGCTTGATCGTGGTCAATTCGCACTTGAGCCACACGAGATCGTACCAGGACACTGTTTCACACTGCTTTGGTCCCATAGGGAAGGTCGTGTTGCTCGCAACAATCAGCTCGTTCGCATACGGAGGCTGTATGGCCTTTTGCATTATTATAGGCGACACCATTCCGCACGTTTTGAAAATCTTTATACCGACACTGACCGCAGAGGGTGTTCTCGGGTGGCTTTTCAAGAGAAACACCATCATCGTGATATTCACAACGTGTATCTCGTACCCACTCTCGTTGAACAAGGACATATCGAAGTTGGCCAAGGCACTGGGGTTTGCGTTGGTGGGAATGTTGATCATCGTGGTGCTCACCATTGCAAGAGCACCGTTTATCGACCCGGCACTCAAGTCACAGCTCCCCACCTCGCTGATCCTCTTCAACTACAGGGTGTTTCAGGGCATCTCCATCATCTCGTTTGCGTTGGTGTGCCACCACAACACGCTTTTCATCTTCAACTCGATGAAGGACGCGACGCAGGAGCGATTCAACAGGCTCACGCACATTGCGTGCCTCGTGCTGATGTTGTGCTGTCTTGCCATGGGTATAAACGGTGTGCTCACCTTTGGCGACAAAACAAAGGGCAACATTTTGAACAACTTCAAGAGCGACGACAACTGGATCAATGTGGCCAGATTCTGCTTTGGTCTCAACATGCTCACCACCTTCCCGTTGGAGATTTTTGTTGTTAGGGATGTTATTAAAGAGATTGTGTTTCTGATACAGCAGCCTCTGATGCCACTGCCTGCTCCTGAGTTGACCAGCAAGCAGCACTTTTACATAACGTCGTTGTTGGTGTTCAGCTCGATGGGTGTGTCTTTATTCACGTGTAATTTGGGCCTTGTTTTGGAGCTCATTGGTGCCACTTCGGCCTCGCTCATGGCCTACATTATCCCTCCAATGTGCTACTTGAAGTTATCCTGGGATAACTTCGACTACAAGCTGGCCACCCGAGAAGAAAAGCGGAGGTTCATCATATTCAAAGCATTACCTAGTGTTGCGTGTACATTTTTTGGTGTGTCGGTGATGTTCATCAGTTCTTATATGAGTATCATCAAGGGTGATAGTGATGATGGACATTGTGTTGAGGATTAAAATTATTTAGAGGTTTAATGGGATTGATTTTGGTTGAAAAATGTACTTCCTTTGTATATCTCGTTCGATTCTTTACTTCTTCAATCTCTATTCTCTATTCTAGTTAAATACCCTATTCTTCATCATCACTTATAACCACTCTCTTCTTTCTTATAACAGGAACTTCTTCATCTTCCTCCTCCGGTTTACGTTTGCGCTCTGGGGAAGATTCAATGTCGCTAGTTTCTGAACTGTTCTCTGATTCAGAGAGACTAACGGAATCAGCCACAGACCTTGCAGATTCAAACACTCGGTTTGGAATATCTTCATCCTCGTCTTCATCCACAAACAAACCTGTATCTTCAACTGCTTTTTCGACCACACTCATTTGCGCACCTCGTTTCTGCATATTGGACCATGCCACCTTAAACTCATTCAATTGTTGCGCATTAACTATACCACCCGATTCACTCAACATCTGGCGCAAACGCTCCTCTCTCTCAAAAAATGCTTGGGTTTTCTCGTCATCTGAGTCCTCATCCGAGTCATGGATAAACTCAGCAGACTTGACTGGAGTTTCGTCGTCTGAAACGTTGAATGATTTTGGTGGTGAACGACGTTTGGTGTGGTCTCTCTTCGAGGAAACTTTCTGAGGTCTCTCCTTCCGTTTCGCGTGCTTTTTCCTTGCCTTCCCTCTTTCTCCTCCAAAACTCTCCAAAGACCTTTCAAGCTCCTCCAAACGATCCAACTCATGAACATTCTGTCTTTCACCGTTTTCTTGGCCCTCTGTCACAAAGGCGATCGATTCGTCTTCCACATCAAACCCTTCATCATAGTCCCCATCATAAACTGGCTCTCTGTTTCGCAAGAAGAACGTAGCATCCTTGCCATCTTCAAATGTAACTGGCTGTTGTCCTATCCATTTCTTCACCAAATCCAATATCTCAGAAAGAGTTTCGGTTTTGGCGTTGGTTGGTAGTACAACTCGATCTTCCATTATAAAAGGTAACTCGAATCCTATCATTTGCAAAAGCATCCGAATGTACGGATTATTAATAAGAAGACGTTTGAATTGTGGAAGCGGATTGAGTTGACAAACGGTTTCGTTCTCCAAAGTGCGTTCTTTGAGTATGCGGAACAATTCTTCTTCAAACCACTGTAGTAAGAGCGATTTCTCCTGCGAGTGTAACGCGCTCACCAACACCTTGACTTGCTCGTCCAACAGCATTTCACGAACAAACTCTAGCTCTCTAGCAATCTTGGGCATGTTGGACCGCTTTTCAGGCTTAACATACAACTCACCGGTGCTCAAGTATGTACGAGACTCTGCATCTTCAAAACGTGGGAACAACACTTCTATCGGCAAAGGAAACCTCATCATTGCCAGTTTGAACCTTTTCATGAAGAAGTAGATGAACTCATCAACGTGACTTCTAATACTTGAGGTACGTGGAAGCAGGCCTCTCAACTTGTAAATGGTGTACATGAAATCCATCCTGTAGAGTCCCCCAAAGTCTTTCCTGACGACGAAAACACGGTGGAAGTATGAAAGGCATCTCTTGATCTGTTCATGTGATAAGTCTTCAAATCTGGAAAGGTACTCTATGTGGGTGGTTATAATTGCAGAATGAAAGAAACGAGCTTCCTGTACTCCAAAATCGAACTTGCGTTCCTTCTTAACTTGTTGCAAGCGTTCTTCCATTTCTTCAGCATCTGACGCGTCAATGATATCTCTCAAAGACTCTTCCGTAGACTTGTCCAAATCATTGATTCGTTTCTTGTTCTGTTTGCGCATCCTACGCTTCGTTTGCACATAAAGTTTGATGTCTTCATTGGCAAACGCTTCGAAAGACTTGAGAATTATATGGACCACAGCAACGCACACCTGTAAATAGTCTGGCGAGTGCTTCAGCGCAGATTGTGGGATCTGCACAAGCAAGCTGATGAAGTCAGTGAAGGAAAATAACTTACGCACAATACCTTCTGCGAGTTCTCTGTCAATATCCACCTGGTCCTCTTCCTCCTCTATCGTTCGTTTGTTGAAAAGAGAATATGCAATAAGTAGGAGTTCATTGAAGCAGATTAATGCAGCATGCAATGAGCTCCATTTGCGACCAGCAAAGGACTCACGCAAGTACGAAATGATCAATATGAAGTTGATTTCGCTCAACCCTGCCCCAACTGAACCAAACGTTAAGAAGTCATCGCTTTCATCATTATCAATTACTTGAATTTTGTTTAATCTCTTCTCTCGTTTGTAATTGAAAAACCAAGCTAGCACAAGGAAATACGAGGCCTTCTCATATTCGTCAATCAATTTCAAATCGTCAATGGACGACAAGTGGGAGCTCATACACTCGATTAAGTTGTTGAAGCATCCTCCGCTTAAAAACTGTTCTACAAACTCACGAATGAGCTTGTCGCTTTGAGGAGTCAAGTATGTATTCTGAGCTCTGGTGTACTCATCTGAGTCGTTCTTGAAATGTGTTCTGTCATTCCACTTTTTCAGCTTGTCAAGCTTATCTAATGATGATTCTGTGCTATGCAATGCTTCTTGTCCTGAAGCCACAAAGGATGTTTCTTTATTCTGTCTTATCGAAATGAGGGTACCAAACCTACCATGGCGAGTTTGCTGAGACTTCTGTTGGACATTCTTACGTTGTGTTTCTGTTTTAAGGAGGTCTTTGAGTTGCATACCAGCAGTTGTAGTTATAGGCTGGAGCGGCTTTGAGGCAGAAAGGTCAACTTCCGCCTTTCTTTGAGCTAACAACGACTTTGGCGAGATTTCTCGGGTTAACAAGAAGATGCATTCCAACACTGTCGGTCCAAACATGTCCTTATCCAAGTCTGTCCCCACAGATGCAGAAACTGTTAGCAAAAGCATAAGTGCTTTGTTCTGTTTAAACACTGGGAGAACAGCATTTATCGAAACATCGTCAGCGGAAACATTAGTTGGTAGGTTATCGGAAACAACCACCTGTTTAGATGAAGACTTGGTCAGAATAGACGAAGCTGCAGGTTCGATATACAAAACGTTGCGCAAGAAGAAAAGTCCCAATCTTAAAACAGCGTTATCTCGTGGTTCTCTATCCAATTTGTTTTTTGAGAGCGAGGGAATTACAAGTTTGATAACTGCCTTTATGGTTCGGCCATTGTTGTAAGTCAAAAAGTGCTTTTTATAGGCAACCTGGGTCTTTTTGATCTCGGAATAAAGCAATTTTTGACCGGAAGGCATATCGGGCAGCAATTCTGTTGGCCAGGTGAGCAAAACAAGTAGTTCAAGGCACGAAAGTGCTATTTTCTCCATATAGTTGACGTTTCTCTGTTTATTGGTGGACCATTGGCATAATATAGTGCACAAATCGTTAGTCACCAACCCCGACTCTGAACATGCTAGTGCGACTGCAAAAGTCCCGTTACGTTCATCGACAGCCTTGATCCACTTTTTGATATCCTTCAAGCATGCAAGAGCGTCGTGGCCCAACTTATACGGGGGCGGCACCTGGGTCAGTGTGTGGTCTGGACCTCCGAGGGCACTGACAAGTACCGCGATATGTGCTTTTAGGAGCTTTTGGGTTTGAGTTTCGTTTCGTTTAAGTTGTGTGGTCATTTGGAGAAGCCTGTCAGCCGCTTCTGGTTCGAACGTTTCGGGATCTCTTTCTTCATTATCTGAGATTACTTCGTTAACATCATCTATGATGAAGTCGTCCAATTCTGTGTAGCTCATGATGATCCACGCGTAATTTTTATCAAGTGGATTTTGTTTTTTACGCGTTGATGAAGATTAAGAGGGCAGTATAATGCGTGAAATTTGGAAAATTGGAAAACGTTTGGAAATTAAAGCGTAGAAGAATCTGGACATGCGTTCAATCTACTGTTTAGGATTTTTGTTGTGCGTTGAAACGCTAGCCAAATTAAGATGTCAATTAACTAACTTGCTAACCCTCTCAACAAGCATTTTAAACTTCTCTTCTTTAAGCTGTTTAATAATCATCTGTTTCAATTCAGAGTCACCTAATTGGAGAAGGTTGTCAATTCCATCCACCAAAGGTTGACTCATTGTTGGCTGTAAAAGTTGAAGATCTCCCATTTCAAATGTGCTATCGGGTGTGGCAAGCTGCTTTTGGAAGAAAGCATGGTCGGATATTGGATTTGGGTCAAAGGTGCCAGGATACTGGGGATAACGGGTAGCTTGGGATTTGTGAGTAGTATTTTGTGAAGGTATTGGATAATAAGGTGCTGGATTGTGTTGTGAAGGGTTATAAGGTGGATCAAGTTGTGGAGGATGACAAGGTGCTGGATTGTGTTGAGGATGAAAAGAGGTTGGATTGTGTTGTGAAGGGTGACAGGGTGCTGGATTGTGCTGTGTAGGATAAGGTACTGCATTCTGTGATGGTTGGAAATGTACTGGAATCTGACTCTGGGTGGCCAGTTGACTCTCACCATAATTGAATGGATTTTGTAAGTGGTGTTTACCGGATTGAGATCTAAAGTCGGCATAATCAGGATACTGGCGTAGATTTTGAGTTCTAATTGCCAACCCCAGTTGCGAGTCCGCGCTTTTACCAACCTCATAAATAGAAAATTGTAGCTCTTTCTTCACAAACTCAAAGCAAGACTCATACATGTCAGGAGTTGTGAAGCTCACCTGAAAAGACTTGATGGGCTTCCCAAACGCATCTGTGTGCTTCATTGCAATCGAGGGACACTTGCATTTGAAAGTGGTTACCAAATTGTCGTGTGGATCTAGGGCTATCCTCTCAAGCACTGTGCCATTCCATTTCACAGTTACGATAACCTCACCCTTTCCAGTTTGTTGGAAAAACTGGATGCATAGATTGGATCTCTGAGGGAAGTGGCACCATGCTGAATCTTCCTTCAAGAGCAGAAACTTGCGAATGTCAAACGAGAGGCACTTCATAGTTGGGACTTTTTGCTGCAAAAAGTGAGGATTCACGTGTAAAAATTTCAAAGGTTCAAAAATTTGAGGCACAAGAGTGCAAATACTTGAGAAAGTAAAATGAACGAAATCTCTTGATGGGTTGCACATGTATGAACAATGACAAGTACTTTGTTTTAAAGAATAATTTACAAAAATCACATCAACTCTTTAATTGATACTTCTAGGTGAAGGGTCGCAGTGGGATGGAAAAGCTTAACTTTATTTCTGATTGTTTGGGGAAAGAAGTAAACGCGTTGGTGTAAACGTCTTGTCAAAAATAGACCCACCTATTAGGTATACTTAAGGTCTTCAAGAGGATTGTGTACTTTGATCTGGGAATTTCATTTTAAGCCGAATCCATTCCAAAATTGCTTCCATTCATCTAATTAAACGAAAGTGCAAACTGAGCTTCAGTGAAAGTCTCAGCTGATGCAACCAAACTCTAATCTAGTTAGAATTAATAAAAAGTTAATATAAGCGAACCTCTCATCGTAATGGCCAACCACAACATTGTCTTCATAAAAATAGTCTTCCAAAAAACTTTGTTTCTGTATTGGTCAAAGAATTTACGCAGCACTTTGATTTTGTATCGGTCGAATGTGGAATCTCCTTTCCATGTGTACAAGTGCGTATCCAGCTCGAGTGTCCCTACGTTACCTGATATGAGTACAATCAAAGTGAGAAATTACGCACAAATTGAAATCATGCGCACTTTGGGTGCAAAATTAGATAACGCAGGAACGAAGCGTTAGTTTAGCACGCACTGTTTACAGGTGACTGTGAGTAGCTGTTGTGTTTCTCATTCTGTTTAGCTATTGGGAGTGGAAACAGCGCAAAAGAGTGACTCACTTGGGGAAATGATTTTAAGGAACACCATTACTTCTCTAAGTGGAAAGATTTCGGTTGCAAGATTCAAAAGAATAGTTGATTTGAAAGGTCCAAAGGAATAATGGGCTTGTGGTTATCCGCAATGAAAGTCAAAAAGACATGGTTCCGCTATTTTTAATGGATATCAATTGGGGAGCACGCTGATAATAATTTACTCTTGAGTGCCCGGTGTACCTAACATGAGGAACACTTAAAGTGGTTGTAAATCTGAAGCCAACTTCAGGGGAAAGGTCAGCTTCATATCTTCATTCCATACGGATCTCACCAACCAGTGGACGTCATAAAACTTTGAAAACCCTGCAGTTGAAACAACAGGACAACATCTAGGAGCACCGGTGAAACATGTTTTACGAAAATCAGATACAGTAGTCAACCACTAACCCACCTCCCGCTCAAAGTTTCCTTGAACATCAGACTGATAGCAGGTTTAAGAACCGAAAAATGGATAATTAGTCAATGGGCAGATGAATCGAGTAACAAAACGTGAAATGGATAAGTCAATTGGCAGATTGTTCAGTAACCAAGTCACCGATCTGCTATTAATACATGAAGTTTGTGTTTGACCTCTTGGCAGGGATATTATCATGGGCTGAGCCTTTCCAAAGATCTATTTGGATCTTGACTTTTCACCTTTGAGATCTGTAGTGTATTGGAGTGTAGATTCTATTTCCCTTGACAGTCACATATTCCAGGTGCGATGCCAATATCAATATTAATGTCAATAACCAATTTCAATGTCAATGACTATTTTCAATATCAATGACCAATTTCAATTTCAATACCAATTTATCTAAAACCAATAAATCAACATCAATATCAATATCTACACCAACCCCAACATCACAACCCCTCCACCACCCATCCTTTCCATCGCTTACCTCGCTTACCGTTCGTGTCTCGTCACATATTAACCACCCCACGCACACATAATTTCGCACCCACACGGCATTTGACAGAATTTCCATACGGGGGTACATTCCAGGCCGCCCACGACTTCACGTCGCTCCCATTCACACCGGCCAACATTCCCAACGTCCACCACGCAACGCACTTACGAGTCCAGCCATTTTCACATGCCGATTCGTCACCGTTCGGCCACCGTTTCTTCAGGCACCTGGAATTGTATTCTCTGTGCAAGACAATACTTCTGTGCTACAGAGATAGTTTGATGTACATTCGGTGCGTTGCATTTAGTATTAATTAACGACTTGATGTTTTGCAAGACAATTAGATTGTTAAGCTTTGGTAGCCTAGATCTATGATATAGTGATGAGATACATGCATAGTGTATTGAATTGTTTATTTTCTCTGACCTCCATTTTTCTTCAATTGGTTCCTTCATTTATTCACTTGTTTCGTTTTAGGTAGATTTCACTTGTTGCTTCGTTTTAGGTGGTTTCCACTTGTTGCTTGGTGTCAGGCAGATTCCAGTTGTCGCTTCTTTTTAGGTGATTTCACTCGTGACTCAGTTATTAAGTGGTGCTCTCTCAATCCTCCATTTTAGTGATTACCTCCATTTTTATGCTTTGCACTATTTCCTCCATTTTTGACTTCTCCCATTTCTACACGGTTTCCACCCTTTTAGAAGCATTTCCCAATTCACTCGATCTCATCTTTTATTCTATGGCCTTCCATTTTCCTATACAAGACCATTTTTTATCCAACTTTTACCCAAGTCAATTTTCTATCCAAACCTCATAAACTCACCCAAAAACCATTTTTCACCCAAAACCATTTTGAAAACCTTTTATCCAAAGCCTTTTTTGTCAATCTCCACTCGCGTGCAGACCAAACCCTCCCCATCCACAAAGCACGAATCTCATCGTAACCCTGCCTACATACGTGGCGTCGCCGCCTGAGCAATCAAAACAAACTCACGTCTACCAGCATCACAAGCTTACGAGACACCCCACTAAAACCTAAACAGCAACCTCCCGCACTCGACAAGCAACCCAAAAACACACTCGGCACCAACCTAAAGCTTATTCATACCATTTTCAATCTGCCCCATTTGCCCAACTTAAGAGACCTTGCAGCGCTTTTTAGGTTTTTCGTTTGAACCAATTTTTTGTGTCTATCTTCTTCCAGCTCCTTCTCCCTACCAACAGCCCGTGGGGCACGACTACAGCCGAACTGTTCTAGATGGAGATGGAAGCGCCGTACAAGAAGCGGTACCGTGTGCCTGCCTCGTGCTCCGTGTGCCGCAAGCGCAAGAGCAAGTGCGACAGGGTCCGGCCCGTGTGCGGGTCGTGCAAGAAGAAGTCGATCGCTCACCTCTGCTACTACGAGGACAGTCGCGAGGGCTCTGGGTACATGCACCAGTTGGGCGAGCACATCTTGCCACCGCCCCCGCAGCCACAGCAGTACCAGGGCCACTACATGCCTGCCGCGCCCATGCCCATCCCGTTGCCCGTGCGCGACGAGGCACAGAACGCGATACAGCTACAGCTGAGTCCGCCGGTTCGGCCTCAGAATGTGCAACAGGGTGTTCAGTATCTGTATTCGGTGCTGCTGCATAGTCTGGGTTATCCTAATTATGTGCAACCAGTAAGTCTGCAAGTGCCTGTTCAGCAAAGTCAGCAAAGTCAGCAAGTACCTGGTCAACAAAATCAACAAATACCTGTTCAGCAGAGTCAGCAAATACCTGGAAATCAGCAAAGTCAGCAAATACCTGGAAATCAGCAAAGTCAGCAAATACCTGTTCAGCAGAGTCAACAAATGCCTGGAAATCAACAAAGTCAGCAAATACCTGGAAATCAGCAAAGTCAGCAAAGTCAGCAAATACTTTCAAATCAACAAATACCTTCAAATCAGCAAATACCTGCTAAGCAGCAGAATCAACATAATCCGACTCAAAATCAACCAATACCTCCAAATCAACTCCCTCCAAATCTGCTACCTCCAAATCTGCTACCTCCAAATCTGCTACCTCCAAATCTGCTACCTCCAGGTTTACCTCAAAACCAACCTATACCCCAAAATCAACCAATATCTCAAAACCAACCACCAAATCCACCAATACCTCAAAATCAACCACCTAACCAACCAATACCTCAAAATCATCCAAATCATCAACCTCAGAGTCAACCTAGTCATCCAAATCACCCAAACCACCCAAATCAAACCCTACCCCTCCAAAATCCAAACTACCAAAATGGGAAACTAACCCCCCAATCAAGCTCCCCAACAAGACTACCACCAGTCCAGCAAAAACTCCCCCCTCCCCAACCAGTCGAATACGACACCTACAGAAGAAACCGAAACCTCTCGTCGGAAGAATTCTCAACGCCAATCAACAGATTCACACCGCCTACCGTTGGTTTTCCGCCAGCCCCAACCCTGGTCGCCCTGATACAGCTGACCAGCACACCGCCAACGGTCCCCCATCTTCAACCCTTGCATGCAATCCACTCGTACTCGAGCAGCTCGCTGAGATCGGAGCCCAGACACAGTGTGGGCAGTGTCGACTCCAGAAACCAAGTTCTGATCACCCTTGGACCCAACACCATTCTCCAGTTGAACCCCAACGACTCGATCAACTTGTTCACGAACGCGTCGTTTTCGCTCAGTGTTGAGGGACCCGTGTGGCAGCAACAAGGCACACTTTCGTACGTGGGGTTGACGAAAAGCGACCCGTTCATCAAGGTGCTACGTAATTATGCCATCATGCTCTTCAAGACGGGCGAAATGGGGCTGTACATCCGCAACGAGACGCTCAAGAAACGCACTGTGGCGTCGGCAGGGTCGTCGGTGCTGAGTGTCGACAACGCACCGCCAGCCACGTTCAAGCGGCAGAAGTTCGAGAAGACCATTCTGTCGCCGTCGGTGGACTCGGTGACGTCGGCGAACGAGTCGAAAAAGGACTTGGATGATGAGCCGGGTGACGTCGTCGAAGAAGATGCATTGATTGTAGACAAAATTAAAGTGGTGAGTGGTCAGGATGAAGATGAAGACGACGACGACGAGGATCTGGACAATATAGACCATGAAGACAAATTAACAGCGAAACTGCTGACAACCACAACACCAGCACTGAAAACCGACCCCAAGGTGTCGTCGCCATTGCGAAACCTGATGGATTCTCCAGCACCAACCCTAGCCTTGTCCACCAGCCAGACAGGAACCCAACCCAAACCTAAAAAGAAGTCCATCGACCAGGTGCCCCACTTTATACGCCTAGACCTGAAGAAAAAGAGCAAGGACGCGCACTTGAACGCGATAAAACTGAGCGTGCTCAGGGTGTTGCCCAACAAACTCAACATGTTCATGTTGTTCTGCCGTTTCTTCAAGTATGTGTACCCGTTCATTCCAATTGTCGACGAGAATCTGTTGTTGTTGGACATGAGCCGTTTGTTCACGCAATTCCCTCTGTTTGACCGGGGAAACTACACCGATATTGTTTTGGAGACCGAAACTGACGTCAACAACTTGGGCATTGCACTTTTAGTAATGCGTTTAGGCTACATGAGCTTGCTTCACATCAACGAGGTGTACAACCAGTACAACGACGACGAAAGGAGCATCATCATGGACGTAAAACGGGTCAGTTCTGAAACGTTTGTGAGGATGATCAAGATCTGCATCGACGACCGAGCATTGACCTCAAAACTGACCTTCAAGTTGGTTCAGGTGCTCAGTCTCTACTACTTTTTCAGGCAGTTGGCACCTGATGATCTGCACGGACTAGCTGGAAGTGACGGCCAGATCCTCTTTGGGGTGATTATGACCCACGCGAAGCTGATTGGGTTGAACCGCGACCCCACCTATTACGTCGCACACGAGTCCATCTGCAAACGCGACACCTTGCGGCGCACCTGGCGAAGTCTCTGGTTTTTTCTCACGCAAACCGACGCGGTCCAGCTGATTCTGAACGGAACTCCCCTCAACATGACCACCTTGGACGCTTGCGACGTCCAGTACCCCCAGCGACTCAACGACCTCACCGGCGAGTTCAATTACACCATCCGCATCATGCACGAGATCTGCGAGTCGTACCGCGTAATCTCCAACATCATCAACAATGTGCAAAAAAAACCCAAGGTGGTGGAGATCCTCCGCGAGACCACCAAGTTGGAGAAGTTGTTCAACGACTTCTTCGGCAAGGACTTCTTCAAGGACACCATCTGCAAACCACTGCCGATTCCAGCGGACCCGGCAGGCAACGACGTCCACCTGAAGGAGCACGAGCAGAGCTGCTTGAAGGTTATCAAGTACTGCATGTTCATCAACTTGCGCACCAACCTCAACTGCATGTACTACATGATCGCAATGCACTACGAAAACGAGTACGGCAAGTGCGACAGTGCGTCCATGAACACCGGCATCGAGTTGTTCAAGATCTTCTGCAAGAGCGTGTTCCAGACGGTGTTTGTCATGCTGTACGTGCTCGACAACCTGGTGGAGCTGTTTGGCAAGAACTACGACTTTCTTTTGATGGCGCACAGCGAGCGCACCATGATCAAGGTGCACAGCTTCATTCTGCTGATGTTTGTGCGGTTGTTGCACCACAAGAAGGACGTGACGCTCCGGTGTAAGACGGACGCGAGCTTCAAGGAGCGTCTCGAGGTGGTGGACCAGTTTTTCACCATTGTGCTCGTCGAAGCAGAGTTGTTTGTGGGCAACTTCCGCAAGCTTCTGGCCAGCTACGTCAACCTGTACAAGTTGTATGTGATGACGTACTTTGTGTTGAAGCAGTGCATGGAGAACACGTCGGTGCTCTTTGAGATCGACGACCCGCGCTTTTTCCACGAGGGCACCAACATGTTTGATTTCTTCAGCATCAACGAGTTGCGGTACTTCTGCAAGTTCTGCGAGGAGTTTCGCGAGGCCAAGGAGGAGCAGGTGCGGTTGCGGGAGGCGCGCCTCAACGCGGAGCTGGTGAAGGCGGCCGCGCAGAGCGGTCTTTTGCGCAAGACCTCCGCCATCGTGCCTTTCAACTTGCCGTTCCCAGACTCGTACAGCCAGGCCCAGTTGTACGGCCTTGGCACCGAGAAGTCGCCCTTCAGCAACGACAACACGCCGTTCCTGGACACCCCCAAGTTTGTCAACGGGGTCACGAACGAGTTCAGCGAGCACATGGTGAACCATGCGAGTGCGCGTAGTGCGGCCAGTGGGGCCAGTGATCCGCCGACATCCTTCTCTCCCAACATGAGCGATTTGTTTGAGACGTCAACCGTGGGTAATGAGGATTTGTTGAAGTTGTTCCAGGTGTATGGGGATATGGATTTGTAATATTAGCATGTATTATATGATCGATTATTGTAGATCTGAGTGTATTGGTTTTAATTGGATCTTAATATTTTGGAACTTTAGTATGGTATGTTTTGATATGCTATGTTTGGTCTTTAGTGTGCTATATTTTGTTGCAAGTGGTTATGTTTGAGTTGGTTTTAATTATTTTTGGTTGGATCTAAGTGGTTAAGTTTGAACTGGATCTCAGTAGTTATGTTTGGTTGGTCTTTAGTATGTTTGGTTGATCATAGGTTAAGTTTGGTTAAATCTTAAAAATGTTAAGTTTGATTTAAAGATTGGTTAGACCTTCAGTGTTTTATGTTTGGTTCGTTCATTAATGTTACTTTCGGCGGTCTCAAGAATGTTATGTTTGGTTGGTCTAAAGTAAGTTATTTTGGATCTTTCGTTTGTGCTGTTTGGTTGGTCTTAAGATTGGTTGGATCAGTATGTTGTGTTTGAGTTGGGCATTGAGTATATGATATTGCCTTGAACCTTAAGTATAGGAAGTTTTGTTGCATCCTAAATATTAGAAGTTTTAGCTGCTTTTAAGTATAGGATAACTTAATTTGATCCAGTAGATTATTCTTAGTTGAATCTTTATTGAGTTTAATTGAAGTTTTAGTTGGTTCTGAAAAATGTTTGAATAAGAACTTTGGATGCTTTGTTTGACATTCAGTAAAGATATTTGTGTTGGATCTTAATTATATCCTTCCACCTGATCTCAATTATATTTTGTTTGGTTGATCTTAATTAAATCTTGTTTGGTTGATAGATCTTAATTATATCATGTTTGGCTTAGTTCATCTTAATTATAATGTTTGGCTTAATTATATTGTGTTTGGTTGATCTCAATTATGATGTTTGACTTGGTTATATTGTGTTTGGTTGATCTAATGTTTGACATAATTATATTGTGTTCGCTAGATCTTAACTATATCAAGTTTGAGTCGGTCATAGTTATCTCAGTTTGGATGGAGGATTTTAAGTTGGAACTCAACTATATCTTGTTCGGGTTCGATCGAGCGTAGTAGGATGTTGAGTTGGACCTTAGATTTAGGTGTTGAGTTGGACTTAAGTTTAGTTGTTGAGTTGGATCCGAAGTACAAGATGTTTTAGTTGCATCTCAATTGACTTGGTTCTCAGTTAAATCTGGATCTTGAAGTTTTAGTTGGATCATAAGTGTAGGATGTTTGAGTTGGGTGATTCGAAAGTGCACCTCAAGTAATTCGACTATGAATTCTTAACTAAAAGATAAGTGAATCCTCAATAAGTGAACCCTCAACAAGTGAATTATTAACAAAAAGATAAATGAATCCTCCAGAAGTGAATACTTTACTAAAAGATAAGTGAGTCCTCAATGAGTGAACCCTCAATAAGTATCCTTGATAACTGAATCCTCAATAATTAAAACACTAAGCCAACTCTTAATGTTTGAACAGATAAAGTAACAAAACTTTTTTCCTCAAACCAAATAACAATTCTCCTGTCCTTCTGTACATCCCCCATACTCTCAGTAAACAATTTGTCATCCCAAACAAACATCCCATTATATATACTCACACATGTTACTCAACAAAATTCCACATGCCGTTGAAAAATTCGCAGCCGTAGTCTGGAAGTAGCAAACCCGATGCAGCACGTACAATTCCCCAAACTAAAATCATCTAGGAAACTATTTCCATCTCGTTTTAGCCTAATCCAGCAGCCCCAAACTGAAAACGGCCCAAAAGTTGTTGAGCACTCCGTCTAGCTCGCCCCTCCGCCCGTCCTCGAATCAGGCACAATCTCCCAGCCAAAGTCGGACCAACGTAAAGCCTTGTTAGACACGGCACTGTGCATAAACGAGCCGCCAAAGTGCCGTTTTAAACTGGCGTCGGTTTCACCGATGCTGTAGGAACAATAAGCCTGCAAAATCACAGGCTGACGTGCTGTCAAACACCGTTTTTTTGCATGTACGCCAGGGCCTGAAATTCCTCGGATGCTCCCAGAGCTGCGCGGCCCAGTTCGTCAAGATATTCCCTGCGAAACCACGCGACAATGCCGGGGCTGGTCCCGCAAAGTCGGCTGAAAATGTGTCAAGCGACAAAAGCCGAAGGAGAAACCTTACGTAAGATGTCACTTGCCCAGAGAAAAAAAAAACGAAGCAACTCCGTATATCTCCAAAAAGTGAACAGCGGCGGAGAACCACGAGATGAGCACACAATTTGAGCACGAACTGCTTCACGGGGCCAAGAAGCGCAACAGGCTCTCGTTCAGTTGCAACTACTGCAAAAAGCGGAAGGTCAAGTGCGACCGCGGCCGTCCCTGCTCGCTGTGCGTGAAGTACAACGTCAGCGACCAGTGCGAGTACCCAGACCCTGCGTGGGGGGCCAAGAGTTTGGCCGAGGGTGCGTCCGCCGAGAACGACCAGTCGCAGAGCATGTTTTCGGTGCGCGTGTTGCACGCACCGAAGGAAACCAAGACGGTGCCCGCCAACCCAGTGATGATCTCGCACTCTTTCCAGGTGAATGCGCCGGAAGTTCCAGTGAAAACTTCTCCGTTGGACCAGCGCATAGCGTCTCCAACCAACGGTGCAAACGGTACGCTTGGTCAGCCCGTACGCCCCTTCGAGCAGGCGCAGGCCGGAACCCCGGATGCTAACGGCTACAACACCAAACTAGTCTTGGAACTCGACAGATTGAAGGACAAGATCAAAGAGATCGAGAGTACGATGACGCGACCCGAAAACGGCCTGTTGCAACTGTCTCCATCCTCTTTTCCGCTCCCGAAGATGAACATACCGCCACACAGCGCGCCCATACAGCTCCCACCAATCAGAAATCTACAGGACGAGCAGCAGAAGTTGTACAACATCGCAGAGGCGTTGGACCCACTCGACTTTTCGCAGGCAGAAGTGTCCAACCCAACGCTCATCGGTATCAACCCGCACGCCTCGGAAACGGAGACCATCAACTTCTACGAGGGCTACAACCCCATACACATCAAGGATGTGCTGCGGCGCATGAACTTTGGGCCGTTGTCGTGGCTCTCCATCGTCAAAATGGACCCGGCCCTCAGCACCATGTGGCTGTTCTTTGCGACAAATGAGTTCGCCAACGTCAAGGCGTTGCTACTGCGGGCACCGAAACCAGACTTCCTACTGCTTAAAAAGGACGCAGAGTCGGAAAAGGTGTTCAGGGAGAGGGCCATCATCCTGGACGGCTACAGCGAGATGCGTCCGTACGGCGAAAAGCCCAAATCTGACGGCCTGGAGAGCCTGTTTGTGGGCTCGACGCTGTCTGGCGATCACAGTTCCGCTCGCACCTCTCCGTCTACTCCTGCCACAGAATCGTCCGGACATCAGGATTACGCAGAACGTCGTAGAAGTGAACGAGTAGCAATGAACAAATCCGCAATTTCCCTAGGATTAACAGTCTACGAAGGTGAACTTGACCTGGAACTTCGTCTAGCTGAGAAGATCAAAATGATATTGCCCTCGAAAAGGGTCGTCTGGAGCTTAATCAACAGGTACTTTGGTGTTGTCTACCCGTACGTACCGTTTGTAGACGAAACTGAGTTCAGAAACGAAATGAAACGAATAATTGGTGTTGAGTCGTACGACGACGTCAAAATCAACGAGC
Source organism: Kodamaea sagamina (assembly GCA_030556545.1). Taxonomy (NCBI): domain Eukaryota; kingdom Fungi; phylum Ascomycota; class Pichiomycetes; order Serinales; family Debaryomycetaceae; genus Kodamaea; species Kodamaea sagamina. Next base: position 407,067 of record JAKTUG010000002.1, on the reverse strand, counting down.
TCAGAATAGAAAAGAGGTTGGACTTTGCACATGTGGGCACCTTGTTGGTGATATTGCGTCTCACGTACTTGTCGCTCTTCTCAAACAGAAACGCAGTCAACCAGATGAACTTGCGCACCACCGACCCATCACCGTGGGCTGTGGAACTCAAGTTGTTGCTCTCAAACCCAATCAACTTGGATATCATCGACTTGGCGCAGCTTTGCTTGGACCAGTTTGATCTTTTGCGCAAAACTAACATGACCGTGCTCACCTTTGCGTTTATAACCAGGGTGTACCACATGTTTGCTCCAGAGGATGGAGACGCTGCCGACGGAGGCGATTCGCAGATGTTCAACGGGTTATTAACGCAGATGGCGTACTCGATAGGGTTGAACAGGGAACCGGATTACTTGCCCGGCTTGGAAATCGACGCCAAGACAAACAATCTTGGCCGTAAGATATGGTTCTTCATTATGATTGCCGATACTGCTCAGGGTTACAGGTATGGCAATCCTCTACTGGTTGTCACCAAGTACTACGACACGAAGTTGCCGTACTACAAAAAGGGAAACGAGAATATCGAGGACATCGACAAGGAGCAGCACGTCATCAGCACCTTCTTGTACTTTGAAATGTACTTCAAAAAGATAACCAAGATCTTTGATGTGTACTTGGATGTGAAGACGCACTCCAAGGTTTCGCAGTTGACGTCTGCTGTTTCGGAGTTTGAGGTGTTCTTGAATCATAACTATGGAAATTTGGAAAGCTACTTTATTCCATTCAGAAATGATAACTTCAAGTACTCATTTTTGAAGACAATGAAGTGTAAGAACTACATCAACATGAGGGGACTTTTACTTATCATATTCTACCAGCTCTTCTTGTACTACGAGCGCAAGGGCAAGACAAACTACGCCTACTTTTACTTGAAGAAGGTGTTGGCGCTGGTTTGTCTCGACTTGGTTCCTGGATTCTTCCAACTTGTGTTGAACAACCATGTCAATTTCGGAGAAGGAGCCGACTTGATCTTGAACCCCTACATCCAGTTCTTGATGCACCGTGTCACGCAGGTTCTTTTCCCGATATTCCTCAGAGTGAACTCCACCATTTTCAGAATGAAAATGCACCCCAGGTACCCAGAGATGTTTGAAGCTGATAACGACTTTTCGCGCAGGTTCTTGAAGTACTTGCAGTTCCTGAGACGCTTGGAAAAGGTGATCAAGTTCCTGATTTCCGCGCTCTCGCGTTTATCTCAAAGGTACTACTACGCTTGGAGAGTCACCAAGACGCAGTACTTCATGTTGACGATGCTTATGAAGAAGGGATTCTACGAGTTCTGCAAGGACGACCCCAGAATCCAGTTCTTGGACGTTGATTTAGAAAAGTTGGACGCGTTGAACGGACTTGCGGGCGACTTGATTCACAAGTTTGGCAAGACCAAGATGTTCCACGCAGAGAATGAGCTCTTTGAGGGCATAAAATTGGACTTTGACTGCCCTACCATATCCACGAGCAAGAGACCTGCTCCTGAGGACGTGCCGGTCAACACCATTCTGCTGCACCCGAATGGGCTGTTTGTGAGAGAGCCACCAATCCCGAACATTAGGCTGTTGACCGACCCCATCCCACTCCAGGAAATGGAAGAATTCCAGTTCACGTTCAATTCAGAAATCGACAAATTGTGGTTACAAGTGGAGAACATGAAGAACCCAGAGGAGAACAGTTCGGTGCCGACCTTGTCGGACAATGACATTGAAATGATGTTCCAGGACACGCACCAACCAATGGAGATCAGTGAGCAGTCGGGGGACCTGATGGACAATTTTGAGCAGATTTTCGGTTTCAATGGAGACAGAGAGTGGTTTTGATGTTAGGGATGTTTGTAAATTAGTTAATTGTATTAGGAGAATGTTAATAAAGGAATAATCAAGAGGAATCATATTGTCAACATGGAAGGGATTCTCCAGCATTGTGTTTAAGTTTGTCATGGCAAGCTCGGGTCCAGTTGGAGTTTTAATTTGATGGAAAGAGTGAAGTTCGGTTCGAGTTGGAGTTTTCACTTTTTAGTAGATTGTTTTAAACTCGAGCAATGTTTAGAGTTTGGGATTTTATTTGGGTGTACCTTCTTAAGATTAATTGTGAAACGTATCGTACAGAATAAGGAGTTGATGACTCTTAAGATTAATTGTGAAACGTATCGTAGAGAATAAGGAGTTGATGATTCTTAAGATTATTTGTGAAACATAGAGATTAAGGAGTTAATGATTAATAAGAGAAAATGGATGGCATATGAATTCTGGTCAATTTGGGGTAGAAACCATAAATGTCAAGCAGATGATAAACATCAAAACGGATGAAAACCCCACCAAATGGAATTGCAAACCTGTCAACTCCTCACTAAGACACATGACAATTCCAGAGGAAAGGTCAATTAGACTTTTGCAGCCTTTTCGTAGAAAATGCTCAAAATTCAAAGACTAAGCCAAGAAACCACTATGAACTAATAGAGAATAACACTATACCAATTGGGAACTCCACGCTAACCTAGATCTTCCTAAACTTTTAAGTTTCTATGTCAACCAGAAGGGAGAAGGAGATTTATAGTTTGAGATAAATCGCGAAACACAAAGTTCCAAGGCAGATGAAAAATTCAGTAAACAAAGGGCTGTTCCTTCAGCAATTTGTCCGCAATCGGCCACATTGATCTGCATTACAGAGAACAAAGGATTGTTTGAGGTGTGAACTTTGTCTACAATTGGCTAAATGAATGTCCTTGTTAGTTTGCACTTTCTTTGTTTGTAGATTTGATCTTATGTCATTATGAAGTTTGAAATTGGTAAAAGTTCAAAAGATTTCGCGACACTGAAACTTTGGCAATATTCCACAACTGGGCAACTTGCAACTTGGACTTCACAACAGGGGAGAGCTGGACGCATGCGGATTCGATTGTGGCAGTGCTCAGGAAGCAGCGATTTCAGCTTCCAGGCCAAATGTGCTCGTTCAAGTTCGAACAAGTCAGTGCCCTAACTGAGACCCGCGCTCCGGGTAACCCCCGCCAGAAATTTTCAAAAGTATAAAAGTGTAGGTGCTCCCCAGTAGTTTTTCCAGCAGCACGAGGTCTGGCGACCTCCTTATTTGAATAGATAAAGTGTTGTGCACGATAAGTGATGACAAAACGCTGTGCACCAGTCTGAGTACTCAAACGCATGACAGACCCAGTATACCCAAATTTCTGAATCGTTCACAACACTTTATTTCTTTGGATAAGCGTAGAGAATATGACTGTATTGAGCGGATTGATCGCCCGGGTGATGGGCAGGAGGGAGTCGCGCCTGGAGGCTGACGTGGGCTTCCAACAACAGGCCGGTGAAAAAATGTGAAAAAATGCCTGAAAAGAGTGTGTCTTCTGCTGATCGGGAGATGCGTTTGGTTTTTAGGTTTGTGGAGTACTGTTTGTTGATGAAAAATTCCTAGGAGTGTTCTTTTGTGGATGGTTGCTGCAAATTAATAATGTAATTAGGAGAATTATCCAGTGTACATTATCAGTGCAGTTGATTAATTTCTCCTATTTTGTTTATTGTTGATTAAATTTTTCACTCTACATGAATTATTATGGATTTGAGTTAGTATGATTTTCAATTATATTATTGTACGTGTTTTTGGTATCCATTTGATCTTGATTCTATTCTTATGTTACTTCCGAGTTCAAAGTTGTACAAAGTTGCTCAAAGTTGTTGATCAATGAGTTTCTTCTATCACTTCAAAACTTCTCTCATACAAATATTTCTTGTCAATCCTTCAAAACTTCTCCCCTACAAATATTTCTTGTCAATCCTTCAAAACTTCTCCCCTACAAAAATTGCTTCTCCATTCAGAGTTGCTGCGTACAAAAATCTCTTCTCCATTCAAAGTTGCTGCGTACAAAAATCTCTTCTCAATCCTTCAAAGTTGTGGCTGCGTACAAAAATCTAATCACTTCAAATATGTTGATTCCATGAAAAATCTCTTCTCAATCACCTCAAAGTTGTTGATTCCATAAATTTCTTCTCAATCACTTCAAAGTTGCAGCTAACTAAGCAATTTTCTCCTCAGTCACCTCATTTCCATACAAAATCTCATCTCAATCACCTCAATTCTATACAAAATCTCTTCTCAATCACCTCAAAGTTGTTGATTCCATAAATTTCTTCTCAATCACTTCAAAGTTGCAGCTAACTAAGCAAATTTCTTCTCAGCCACCTCATTTCCATACAAAATCTCATCTCAATCACCTCAATTCAATACAAAATCTCATCTCAATAACCTCAAAATTGTTGATCCATACAAAATTTCTTCACTGTCACCTCAAATCCTCAAAAATTTCTTCATCATCACCTCAAGTCCTCAAAAATTTCTTCCCTACCACCTCAAGTCCCAAAAATTCTTCCATCACTTCTGTCACTTCGAATATCACCAAGAAGTTGCTGTTCCTCTTCTACACTCATCACACTCCCTACCCATTCTCCACTCCTTTCTCCACTCCGTGGTCGCCTGAAAAAACGAGTTTGTGAGTCCTTCTCTGCAGCTAATTTACTTCAATATCTCCATTCGGGCCAATTCCATCCTTTTCCTCTTCTATTCTCCATCCGCATACTATTGTCCCTCGCAATTGTCGCCACCACCTCCAACAATGCCCGCAACAATGCCCACCAACAAAGGTTGCAGCCCCCAGTCCTCGCAACAAAATGCTTTTGCTCCTTTCGTGCCTCTGCCCCTTCCCGGCATGGAAGCGTGTCCGCCGGAGGCTTCACTGCCCTGCACTGCCCACCGCGTCCCTATCCCTTCAGTGCCATTTAGCCTCGACAAAAATATGTCTGCATTGGGAACGCTCCCATTTGCGGCCCTGACTAACCCTGACAATGGACACGCCAGTGTTTTGAAGTTCGCCATGATACGCGGTACCGCCCTGCGACACAGATCCAGCGCTCCCTGTGCCCTTTTTTTTTCTATGCCACCATTCCCTGCCCGGTAACATGGTGCGGGCCCCTCCGCAACTGCTGCCTGTAACACACTGGCCCACGCGAAATTCGCTGCAAAACGCGTCCGATCCCCTTTGATTCCGCACGCTTTGGGAAACTTTTCACACCCAGCACCGTTGATGGGCGAAAAGAAATGCGCGCCAAAAGTCCCCTGCTAAAAGACTCTTTTTTGTATCCCTTGGGTAGATTGTGAAAAATTTGTATATATATATGGGGTTTTTTGCAGTCACTGGCACCAAAAAACCAGACCATCGTTCAGTCACTCTTTTATAACAGCAATGTCCTCTTCGCTCGATGTCAAGGCTTTAAACGTGTTCACCACCACGCCCGTCACCCAGGACATGATCCACAAGATTGTCGTTAGCACCTTGCAGGTGTTGCCGTGCAAGGACTCCAAGAACCAGAAATACGTCACTGTCGACGGCGTCAAGAAAGCGTTGCCCTCGTTGATGACCTTCTTGACCAAGTTGGTGCGCTACACCAACGTCTACACCGGCACCTTGATGGCCACCTTGGTGTACTTGGACAGGTTGAAGCTGAAGTTGCCCAAAAACGCCCAGGGCTTGCCCTGCACAAGACACAGGATTTTGCTCTCGTGCCTCATTTTGAGCTCCAAGTTCCACAACGACTCGCTGCCCAAGAACCACCACTGGGCCAACTACACCGATGGCTTGTTCACCGTCAAGGACGTCAACTTGATGGAGAGGCAGTTGCTCTACTTGCTCAACTGGGACCTCAAGGTGTCCAACGACGAGATGTGCGAGCAGGTGGGCCTGTTCTTGGAGCCCATCAAGTACGACTTGATCAAGTCCGCCAAGATGAGAAAGTTCTTGCAGAAGCAGCGCAGAGAAATGGAGATGTTGCAGCACAGCACGCCGTCCTCCCCGATCTCGAGGTCTCCCACAAGATCGCCCTCAGAGTTGCACTACAGACAGGACTCGCTGCTGTCCATACTGTCCATGTCGCTGAACACGTCCTTGAGGTCGTCATCCTCCTCGTGTTCCTTGACCTCAAACTACACTTATACAAAGACTAGCCACCAAGCTCCTAGAACAGCTGGGACTGTCGATCCTCTTATTGAACTTACCGCGTTGAATGAGGAGAAGGAGTTGCAGAAGCTTTTACAGTCTTTGAATCACTCTATTCTCCGTGCGGACATTTAATCCAGGTTGGATTCGGGTTTCATTTCTTACGTTTTGGGTATTTACGAATGATGATAATTAAGAGTTTTGTAAAAGTAGGAGTAAAAGTTGATGAGGTTGCTTGATAGGAGTTACAAATGAGTTGATTGAAGTTACACACAATTCACTGATTCCCCATGACTTCAGGGGTAGACCCGAGGGAACATTCCGCACAGTCACCCAAAGAGAGAGCACTCTGCACTGTCACCCAAAGAGAGAGAACACTCCGCACAGTCACCCAAAGAGAGAACACTCCGCACAGTCACCCAAACTAGAAAGAACACTCCGCACAGTCACCCAAACTAGAAAGAACACTCCGCACATTCACCCACATTCACCCGAACAATTCCTCTTTGGTCAGGCGATCCCAGAACGCGAACTTTGACATTCCCTATCTATACGCTCGAAGGATTAGATCAGCTCTTCACAATTCCGCACAGAACAGCATGTGACGTCTAAAAGTCACTCCGACGCACTACCACGCCTCAACGAATATGCTCCTGCGCGTCTAACGTATTATGAGGCTGCCATGTCGATAGGGTTCTCGAACGTCCAACTTTTTACGCTTTTTATTGCTTCACGCTCCATACTCTCCACGATCCTGAATGGTACAAAACTTTAAAGAGTGTTAAGGTTTAGACTGGAATCTGGCCAAGGAGTTTAAGTTTGTGGACTTCGCTAGAAGTTATACCGTGCTTGAAGTCCTTTCAAAAGTCTAGGTCTCTGACGTTTTACTTCCAGCATTTGCATTGTCAATTGTGTCAGACATTTAACTAGACAATTATTGTCCAATTTACTGTCTGCTCAGAAACAATCAGAATGCGTATGTAATAGTGCGCCGCCGAATACCACTTCCAATGCGCCTTTTACGTGTTTGGATATTTCCATTCCATATTTGACACTCACTGTTTTTAATTGCACCCAATAGGATTTCTATCGTTCTTAAGGAGGACATTCTGAGCCTCCCACTTCTCTGATGGATCTAAACTCTAAGTCTAGTTCTCGGAAATGCAGGAGGGAGTAGCCGTGTTGGAATTTGGTTTTCAATTACTGGACATAGAGGCGTCAGAACGTTTCCATGCATTCCACTTAACTGATACCTCTTGAGTGTCTTCAAGAAGAAACGGTGACTGAAATTGCAAAACAATTTAAAGGTCTGATTGTGAACGATGTTGCTGATTTATTTGTCTTGTAAAATAGAATGTTCTGAAGATGGTTTTCTTTTGCACTGCTCGCAGGACCTCCGGGAACTCTGTAAAGGAGAGGCTTGGTTGTGGTTAAGAGCTTTCCACTTTGATGGATTTTTTGCCCATCTTTCACTACAAAATTCGTCTTCATACTTGACGAAAACAGCTGGAGAGAATGCTCCTCCGCGTCTTACAGACCAAAAGGAGTAGAAAGCATGGTGTCATGTTTCATATACAAGTGATACTTTGCGTGTCGACTTTTTCCTCATATGAACAATTAATTTAATGCTCTTATTTCGTCTAAACATGAGAATCTACTACTTCCAGCACTACAGCGCAAACTTTAAATCACTTTGAAATCTGGTCCAGCTCAAAATATAACGCTGAAACAAAGGTAATTACAATTTGGTACCCTTTGCAGTAAAGAAAATGGCTGCAAATTCACGTGAATGACACAAAAGCATCTTTCTAGCCCTTTCCAATGTTTCAAGAAAGACGAGTTTAGTGATAGAAAATAGAAACGTCATTCGAGGAGAATATCTGAGTGCATATTGCGTGAAGCGATCTCTTCTCTGCAATACTTTTGGTAAACTGAGATAATTAGTCTGGGAGTGTTACAATTGAGAGTCCCTCAACTAAAAATGCGGAGAAGTAATTAGCAAATTTAAATTTCCTAGCGTAATTTCCTCGGCTGAAGCGGAGTCCTTTCGTCTACGTGGTCGCCACCTTCACCATGTTCCCTTTCTTCAAACTCAATCTCCTGTTGAGGCAATTCATCTTTGTGACTTCTAACGACCAACCCGTTATTTTCCTTGACCCAGAACAAAAACATAAAGTAGACAGTGAGGATACCAGATGCACGATCCAACCAAAATTCGAGTATAATGCGCGAGGTTCCCATTCTTTTTTCTCTTTTTAACGAATTTTCCACCAGTGTGACTACCTGCTGGCTGCTACCACCAAAGTCCACGCCTTCAAAGTGTCCCCATGTCGAATTCTTATACGCCAAAATGGTCAACAGAAGCAGAAACACGATGGTCGGTAGCATGAAAACCACCAATATCGAACGTCTGAAAGCCTCGGCTGTTTTCTTGCTCATTTCAGTACCTTTTTGAATCTTGGGAAACGGAGGGAACTCTTTCAAGAGCTTGGATGTTTGCACACAACTGAAAACCGAGAGTCCAAACCATATGGCGGGGAAGATGTTCATGACCTGATAACTAAAACAATCCAAGACAATGCACTTTGAAGCGAAATGATTCCACCTGCATTTCTGTCCAGCAAGAGCATATTTGAAAGGATGACTGCTGCCATGGTTGTTTCAACTAAATTTGTAACCAACAATACCATTGCACGTCGTTGCAACTTTCTGGGTATGACCATGAAATTGTCCCTGTTTGATCTATGGTAGTACACCACACCGTATCCCATGGAAAACAACAATATGTACAATTTGTAAAGGATTTTGGAAATGTGTTGAGTCCAGATTGCAAACACTAGCTGAAGGATGTGCCTGGTTTCGATCGAGCTGGTACTGTTTGCTATTGAGATACTCAAGATTCCAACGCTTTGTTCAAATACCTGCGGAATCAACACCAAAACAATCAAAGATTTGGTTAAAACTGAAATGGAGCCAAGGTTATCTTGTTTAAATTTTAACGAATTGAACGTTAAGTATCCTAGAAACGAGACAGTTATTAGAAGAAGGTATATTTTCTGTTTGTGGACAACCCAGGAGCTGTAACTTAAGAACCCTGAATAGTTCCGAAATTGAACTGAGATGGTAAAGTCTTCTATTTCTTTGTCCATGGGTGGTGCAATATACACACAATACCAACCGCTAGTTTTTACTGAATATTCCAAATAACCCAATTCATCCTTTTCGTTAACCTTTAAAAAGTGGTTAAAAACCGAACTGTGGTCTGGATATCTATAACTTTTGGCCTTGAGATTGAACTTGGAGTTTTCAAAATCAAGGATTCTGTCATACAATGAACTTTTTGATTTTCCATAATCCTCAGTATAGCTCTCCCAACTATATAAATTTTTATAGTTGAGTATTTCAGTGTAATGGAAAGCTAGAACAGGAATGTTGAAGGCATCATTATATGAAGTTTCGAGGAGTTCAACTTGTAATGATATGAGACCAGGAATTCCTTTTGAAGTAGCAACGTAGTCACATACTGCGCCCTTGTCTTTAAATGTTAGATGGTGGGAAGTGAGAAACTCAAGCTGGATTTCACACACACAGTAATGAATGCAAAGAGCCAAAAAACTGAAGAGGATTCTCATTGACCAAAACTGGCGACAGGTTCATGGCTATTTATGTTTTCGCTCTTCCAATTTGAATTAGGTTTGCTGCTTTCGGGGTATGCGTTCAAATTGTGATCCATATTACACTCTGTCCAACCAACTTTTTGAGAGTCATGCAAATCTACCGTCGAAGGCGGCGCTTCTCCTTTAAAATTCTGAAACCGTCACAGACGTTAAAGTTTTAGAGCCAGAATCTTTTTTCTATTCAAATGGGTCTTTCATTTTGGCAAACTAGTTTTCGCAAATCGTAAAACAGCCAGCATAGTATAGTGGTTAGTACTTAACTTTGTGGCAGTTGAAACCCAGGTTCGATTCCTGGTGCTGGCAATTCTTTTTGCTATCCTTCAACTGAGCAGGTTCTTCCAAGATCAAACAATTGAAACCATCCTTACTCTCATCATACATTTTCTCAAAATCTTTACTCGTATTTCTATTGCGAATTCGGATAATTGAGGAAAAAAATCAAATTAAGTCATAAATCAAAGTTACTCCACACTCCTCACGAAAACCAATACAATGAAGCTACCTTCACTAACCAGAGGATTTGCTAGCAGTAGACGTCTTTTCAAAGACGACAAAAAACAGCAACAGGCACTCAAAAACCTAGGCATGAGCCTCCAAAAGGGAACGCTCAAGAAGAAGAAGGATGAGAAGGATCACGAACAGCAAACCAAAGCGGAAGACGACACCAAAGCGCTGGAATCAGTACCCGACGTGAATAGTCTTTCTGAGGTGAACGAGCGTGTTGCCAGGATGGCGCCGTCGGATTTGATGATCCAGCACAACCTCAACTACAACAGGGGACTCTTCCTGATGGAGCACGGACACTCTCTCGACCGGCGTGCACTTATAAATCTGCTACCAGACGAGATCGACTTGAGAGACCCCGAGCAGATGAAAGAGGTCAACAGGATATATGAGCAGTTGGGCGAGTTGGACAGCGACAGGAATGTGCACCAAAAGTACTACAAGCGGTACTTGCAGCTGGATGACGACATGACCACGTTGAGACAGGACGTGAACAACATCAACGGGAAGTTTAAACTCTTGAGGCGTGGGCAGCAGCAGCTTGATCTCAGTCTAGACGGAATGTACGCCGACCCTTCGCTCAACCAGTTCCACCTACCATACAATGTGATTGGTTACGACTGCTCGTGGTCGGGGTTGCCTTTGTATAAGAAGAAGATGGGAAAGCTGCTCCCACAGGAATTCATAAGCGACTTGCACCCGTTTGAGAATCTGGTTGATTTGCACAAACGGGATGCTGATTTCATTGAAGAGGATTCGGGTGTAGTGAGGGCACACGACTATTTTGCTGAGCACCATCACCAGCTCCAAGACAGCGAATCACACAACAAAGAACATCTCTCTGAAGAAGACTACGGCAGGGATATGTCGTTCAAGGAAAGCAAGATCAGCCCTGCACTAGAAGAATTTGAGAGCCACATCAGAAGAAAAGAGAGAAAAGAAGGGCTACTTTTCGTCGAGAATGTCGACAACTACAGAGTGATATCTCTAGAGCTGCACAAGAACCCGCGCGGGATCATTCCTGAGCTCATCAAGATGGAGATCTTGCTGTTGCAGATGTCTCTCAAGCACGAAATCGAGAGTGTTTTGACACAACCACAGCTGCTTTTGATGCCGAGGAGAGTGAGAGACATGTACTACGGTGGACAGCAGTTCCGTGTGAATGCATTCCGGTTGTGCAACCGAAAACCCGATGTTTCGATGGACGCCGAACTTTCGCCCAACAACGAAACACTCGACTTCAAGTTCGGGTACGTCACCAAGGAGTTCAACATGATACCCAACTACGGACTTATATTGAACAGCGTGGCGCAGTTGAACCGTTTGCGGGGGCACTTGCGCAAACTCTTCATGATCAACGTCAAAGAGCAGGCTGATATTTTGTTCCGCATCAAGTACGAAACGAAACAGAAGCAGGATGATTTTATGAAGCAATTACAAAGTGATATCGAGCAGAAGTTTATTAATGACCGCATTTTGCCAAAGTTCGACTCTTTGGACAGGAAGGAAATATTGGGCAGAGGCAGGAGAGTTCTGAAAGATGGTTATGATGCGTTAGTGTTTTCACCGTATATTGGGGGGTCTGCATTTAAGAGGATTTACTGGTTGAATAACAAGTTCACTAGGGGGAACAGGAAGAAGGCTAGGGGGGATAAGACGCCTATGAGGATTAAGACTGCAAGGTTTGAGGATTTTGTATGGTATTAATATATGATTGCATTTGATGAGGTAGAAGAGAGTAGTAGTTGATGGAAGTGGGGATTAAAGAGTGAGCAAAGAGTAAGCAAAGAGTAAGCGAAGAAAGAGAAAAGTGAAAGAAATTCCAAGAAAGAGCAAAGAGAGAATGAAACTCGAAGGAAAGTCAATAACTTCTTGTAGCTTGATATTCCAAACTAGCCTTCCATGCTAAACTCCCAATGTCTCATTCACACCCTTTCACTCTTAATGAAAATCCTACAAATTCGACGCTACCATTTTAAAAATCAAATGAAAATTTCTTCAATTCACCAACAGAATGGCTTACAAGAAAGTGGGTCCACCACCCAAGAACCTTCCTCCTTTGCCACGTCTTAAGATCAGAAGACCTACCATCGCGAAGCAGACAAACCAGTGTTTTGTTTTGATGTCGTCGTTGCTCAACTGTTGGGCCTCGAACGGTGATGGAAGTGCATTATGTGCTCCTTTTGAGAAAGACTTGAAGGGATGCATAGAGACCAACAAGGTCCAGAAGGAGAAGTGGCTGACCATCAACTACCATGCTGGTCGTTTGTATCCAAAGTTGAGAGGTAGTGTGCATGATTAGATAATGTGAGAGTATAAGATGACTGAGTGTGTAAATATTGGGAATAAAGATATAGCATAATAAATGTAGTTTTACAACTGATTCAGTTGAACTAGAAATTTGAAACCAAGGATTCAAGAATTTCTCTTTGCAGACCGTTTCTCCATCTTCTCCATGTCTGGTCTAGGAAATACCTGAAAATCAGACATTCTGTACGAACACAACTCCTTCTTGGTCACAAGGTTCCACCACCTTAAAGTACTTGGAAACTTAACTTCAAAGTCTTTGCCCATGTAGAACCCATATATCTTGTCAATACAGGCAGCTGCGAAACAATCAGCAAAGGTGAACCTGTCCTCTACCAACCAGTCATGATCCTTTAGTCTTTCCTCAACTATTCCTAGCATGAGGTCCAACTGCTTTGCATTTCTCAAATATTCCTTCTTGTTGAACGGAACCAACCCTAGTTTGAACAAAAGACATGGAAGATACGTAGGAGCCAACTCAGTGTTGAAGAAGTTTGTCCATTTGACTATCAAAGCGTGCTCTGTGGAGTTCTTTCCGAAAAGCTCTTCCTTCTCACCCTCCGGAAGATAACTGGACAAGTAGTCGACAATTGCTAGCACCTCATGAAACTTAACCCCATTGGATAGTACCATTGTGGGAGACTTGCCCAATGGGAACTTTTCCAAGTACTCTGGAGACTTGATGTTTATCTTGCTAGTTTCAAAGTCCAATTTGTAGTATTCTACTAGGTCAATCACCACGTTGTTCCTAGGCGAGTGGACTGAGTCCATACAGTATATGGTTCCGAGGGTCATGTTAAGCCTGGTGGTAGAAGTAAAGAGCGAATGGTGACCTTTTTAACTTAAGATCGTCCTTCAAATTCGGGGCCTCGGTTACCCCACCATAAGTCATCGGTAGGTCGTTTAAAGTAGTGAGAGGGGAGTAAATCTTTAAACTTCAAGAGAATGATCTGGAGCACTTGTCGGTGAGGAAGCTTGTGATTGTGGTGGATTGTACTGTGAGATGTTGTGTTGTGGCAAATGATTGTGTGGAGGGGACCAGTTAGGAGTATCAAAGCAGGATTTTTTGATAGGAGGTTGCTATGCGTTGTGCAGAACGAATTGTTAGTTTGGTTCAGGGTGTGTGAACCGGAGGGCTGAAGAAATTTGCAGCCATGATTGTTTGATGTGAGGTGAAGTATTTTTAATAAGATTGTGGATTGACTTATTGAGGTGCAACCTCGGTTTGGACTGAACACTCCAATTACAACATTAAAGGTACCGTTATGTGATTGGGGTCAAATAACTGGTGTAGAAGGTTACAACTTCAGGCTGTACAGTTTGGATGCAAATAAAGGAAATTTCCTAGAGCACAAAAATGTCTTGAGTTGGAGTTGACGTTAATTGTTTGAAGAAACGGTTTAATATACTGTTAGAAGAAACGGTTAATAAATCGATAGGACGATTCATTGGGAACTGGATTTAGACGATTTCAGTGACAAGGTCAATTTTGATCTTACCCTAGATAGTCTGGCACATCTGGAGATTGTTGATTAGAAGAAACCTTTTAGCTTCGTATTGGACATTTCAAACAACCTGGCACTCACATGCGATATCTTTCAAGTGTTACTCTCTTTGAAGGTGTTAATCTTGTTTATGTCGAGTATAGAAACATATAGTTGGTATAGTGCTCAGTCATAACATAGCGAACTAATCTCAATAGTCAGTTATAATCTAACGTAGCGATATAATGTGGTGAACAGACTTGCACTGGGGTGTCTGCAACGACGGTTGATGAAACTTTTCCCTGTTCGCTTGGCTTAGTACCTCTAAAATGGCAAACTTAAGTTTCTGCTTTCTCCAGGACCTCTTCTTTAGCCTCAGCGTAAACACAATTCTCCGTCTAAAAAACTGAATTCAGTTCAACGTCATCATCGTACAACCCGTTAGGTTGCTCCAATCACCGGTAAATACCGCTCATTACCCTCAGTAGTGAGCAGATATGAGGTTTCTGAATTGCTTCTGGAAAATAAGCAAACTGAACTGTGACGCAGTAGAACCTGCTTTCACAATAATAACAACCTATTAACTTACCTCTGATACGCACCTTCTCACCACTTATCCCTTTCACCAGCCCTCCAAAAGTCTTTTGGGTGCAAAATTTCACCTTGCCAGAATGGCTTATCAATTCCTCCCCCAAACAATTCTCTGAACTTCCAACCCAACAGAAAACGCAGCCACCACACACAACTCCAATTCATCTCCCAAACCATGTTCCCCAGATTTCAAACTAAACGGCAGACGCACAGGCATCACATTGATCCTAAAACAACCGATAAAGCGAATGGGCGCATTTTGCCCGTCGTATCATCCTTATCCTCATTCCTACAACCACACCACTTTTAAACCATTGGCACTTTTAACCAAAACTAACCTACTAACCATTGCCAACCGAAAACTGGATGACAATTAAGGTTAATCGTAATTGCCAGTACGATAAGTTCGAGCAATACACGCTGTAGTTTGGGCTAAAAGACAATTAGATGCGCATTTGAGGTTTCATCGATAAAACGCGATCGCGAATTATTTAGCCACCTAATTATAGCGGAGAGCATTATACGATTTAAGATACAACCACATGCTTCTTGCTGTGGACGGCATTCGCCTCGAGACGCCACGATGAGCAAAAATTGACTTGGGAAGGTTATATAGACGAAAGAAGATTGATTTGTAGAGGTAAACTTGAAAAGGTTAACATTATTGGAGAAGTTTATTCGGATGAGAAAAAAGAGAGACGAGAAGATTTGTACAGAACTTGAGATGAGCAAGCGTATCATTAAGACACAAACAGCTCCTATCTTGACATGTAAACTTGTGTAACATTCTTTAGGGCCCTGAACTTGACACGAATTGCCGGCTGAAACACCGTTTTCTGGTTGAATAGGCAAAGGCAGACGAAGTCGACTGTGCCCCCAACATGGCCGCTGTCTGCACTCTGAAACCTCACTTGCTTGCGAACAGTGTCAAGAGAAGAGAGAAAAGGAACATTCTATTTTCGCTTCCATGCGCCTACTTGATTGAGCAATTACAGTCGTTGCCTCAGAGGCCCGGCGGACGGATGCCTGGCCCAGCACCCTGTGCGCGGGCACAAGATATTGTTCTCCCATGTTGCATTCTGGTTTGGGGGCGGCCGGCCACATAGGGTAGCAAATAGGGGAGGCCACTAGTCACTGGCACTGGAAGTGCTCTCGCACCACCAGACCCACGCCAAACTAAAGACCCCACCCTTATGCCCAAGCGCAGCAAAACACCCCAAAGCGCAGCCCTCACACCAAAACGCAGCTCCAAAAACCAAAAAACCTTTCTCCTTAAGCATTTGTGCCTGTATTTTTTTTCTCACCAACCTTAATTCACTAAAATTCATAAACGCCCTTCTCTTATATCAGACGCACGATCGCCGCTAATTGCTGGCAGTTTGCTCCTACACCATACCCTCGTTATCCAGTCTGTCTCTTCAGTCTGCCGGAACCGTTTTTGATAGTCTGAGCGAGGATAGATTGGCCCCAGCGCCCCCCTGCCAATGCTAGTGCTATATGTCGCCATCTTGTTGCTGGGCGTGGTGCGAGCGGCCTTTATCGAGTCGCAGTCGTGCAACCTCAACAGCCTGTACTTCCGCTTGGAGCACTTTGTCGTGGACGCTGCGTTGGACGAGCACGTCCGCAAGTTGAAGTTCATGATGAACACCAAGGTGGTGGAGACGCCGCGCTACTCGTTCGAGCACGCCTGTTCCAGGGACTCCACGCACAAGAACAGCACGGAGACGTCGCTGCCGATCCCGCCGCTGTCCGGTCTGATCCTCCAGTGGGACCCGTCGCAGCCGATCATCACCGACGTCAACGCGGACACCAACACCTACACCACCTTCCGTGTGGAGATCGAGTTCATGGGCAAGACCTTCATCGAGCAGGACTTGCGTTTCTGCGACTTGGCTGTGGTCAAAAATACCACCGACTTCCAGGACGGGCCGCGTTTCGTGAATCCTGTTACGGGACAGCCAAATCTAAATGAATCTTTGAACAACCTGTCGGTGATACTACCGGGGAGTACGCGACTAGGCAGGCCGGACCTGCAGCAGAAGGAGTCGCTCGCGTTTGGCGTCTTCAAAAAGCGCGACGCTGACGACGTCGTCCCGTCGCTAGCAACCTCAAACTCCCTGATCCAATACATGTACAACAACAAAAATAGGGTGGGCTGCCCCTTGTACGTAAACGACTCGGTCGTGTTATACTACGAGGCAGACATTAGCGACCATTTCCACCGCTTGGGCTCCTACACCGTCAAGTTCTTGGTCATCCTGAACTCGAAACAGGCCCAGATAATCGGCTGCAACAAGTTGTACGTCACTCCGGTCGAGCCGGACGCAGTCTCGCTGACCTTAATCATAGGAATTATCATCTTGTTGGCGCTCACCATATTTATAAACTCCCTAACCATCGTTTACTCGTCCTACCAAGAGTCCTCGAATCCGTTCTTGGTCATGGCCTCGACCATCTGCAACGCAAAGCTACTCAAGCAGTTGGAAACAAACGTGCCGCGCATCATCTTATACCTCCAGTTTGCACTCTTCATCAGCGGCCTCGACTTGGACTACCCCGGATTCTACCAACCACTAACAAGTCAGATCAGGTGGTGTGCGTTTCTTGGCCTAGCAATCATCAAAGACGGCTGGGTGTCTGGAAACTCAAACGTCAGCCTGGACAACGTGTACACCACTTTTAATTCTGGCGGCCTCAAGACCTTGACCATGTTTGCGAGTCAGACCGCCATCTCGCAGGCGTGGCAGAACTTTATCATTTGCTTTTTCATCTGGCTCGGCGCTCAGTTTCTCTTCCACCAGGTCTTCATCTTTATCAAGTTGTTTGCTGACAAGTTGGTTAAGAGATACCGCAACAGAACGCTCCTCAACGACGAGTTCCAGTTCGACTTGCTGAAAAACTTGTGCTTTATAGTCGGGCACGCCTTGAGCTCGTTTCTCGTGTTGTTTGCGTACCCTTTCCTCATCTTGACGCTGTTTGTCTTCTTCACTGCTGGCGACGTCAACGGCAAACACAAGTACGAACCGGACGTATCCACGCTACGCCAGGACGCGTTTAGCATGACCACGCCGTACGACGCCTTTTTCGAGCCCCAGACATACTTCACCCTTCAGAACCCGGCCGACGGCACCCAGAGCACCATCACCTCGAACGAGTTTGCCGGACAAATGCCCGACGGCAACCGTTTTGGAAACTCAACCATCCAAAACGTCTACATGCTGCCGATGAGCAAGATCCCAACAGTAAATATAGCCTTGGGGCTGACGATGTTTGCGTTTTGGATCCTTCTCGCTGGTTTCTTCACCTTCAACTACCTCATCACGTTCCGCGCCTGGAGAATCCGCACAAACCCCAAGTTCCCAAAGTTGTACACTTCCGTGAAGACCCTTTTGTTGTGGTGTTTCTTGTACAACCAGTACAACCCGGACAAGGTGCACTATGTAATCAGCGAGTTTGTCTTCACCTTGGCCAGGTCCCTCATTATAGGCTGCTTACAGACAAACGGTATTGCCCAGGTGATTCTCTTGATTGTGATTGAGTTTACTTCCTTGTCGGTGCTTGTTGCCGTGAGGCCGCACTACATTGGCATCAGCTTGTTTTCGTCCGTGTGGACCTTCCCGTTGGCGAAACTCTTGGTGACGATCTTGTGTGTGGCCTACATCCGCGAGCTAGAGTTGTCTGAGCTGACTCGTACCTACGTGTCGTACATCCAGTTGTGCATCCATGTGATTGTTGCCCTTATTTTCGTGTTCCAGCTACTCTTCAGTTTCGGGAAGACCCTCATCTCGATATTCAGAGAAGTCAGACTGAAGAAGGAACTGAAAAAGGGCGCTGCTTTACAGGAGCACACCGGGGGAAGCACCGACGACCTAATACACAACCAGTTTGAGTACCAGGCCGTGGACCCCACGAGAGACTCGACGTTTTTGCAGCCCCCAAAGAGAGCAAAACGAGCCCCAGTTGCGGAGGAGGAGAGTCTTGCCGACGAAGAGCTTTATTTCAGGACAAAGAGCGCAAGACAGTTGGAAAAAAAGACGCCGGTGCCGGTGCCGGGCACGAAGAAGCACCAGTCGGACCAGGACACAGACTTGTCAAGCACCACCATGCTTGGCGATGAGAGCGATAGCATGTACATGCACGACTACGACGACCGTCACTTCACAAAGCAACAGATGTTTTCCAACAGAAGAAAACAAACTACAGATTATTGTGTGCGTGAGGGCGACTACATCTACAAAAAGTACTTTGACGATGATAGTATTGACCCCGAAGTGAAGGCGTTGTGGGACTCGAGAAAGATGGAAATGTCTGAGCCCCAGAAGGGTGCCAGACTAACCTTTTTGGATAAGTTCAAAAAGAAGGAAGAGGAACCTAGTGGGTTCCAGGTTAGGAGACCAAGGCAGTTGGTCGTACGTAGTATGGAGGCGTTGAAAGAGAAAATGGAGCTTTCGCCGCAGTCGACGCTGAGTTCTGATACACCTCCCACACCACCACCAAAAGACTAAGTTTAATTCTATTTTATTTAATTTTGGGTTCGTTTGAATTTTAATACACAATTGGAGTAATGATAAGGGTAGAAAATTTATGAGAGATGAAATAAGAGAGAAGAATATGAGAGAAGAATATGAGAAGAATATGAGAAGAATATCAGAGAAGAATATCAGAGTGGAATATGACAAAAGAGAATGTATAGTAAGCGAGTTGAGCGTCGAGTACATAAGAGTAGAGCAAATGAAAGGTAAACTTGAAAGTAGAGTTGAGAGCAAATATATAGTGAAGTTATCATTAAAAAGTAGTACAAACAACAAACAACTAATCCAAATTCATTACTATTCATAAATCAAACTATAACCAGAACTAAAGTCTTTACAACCCAAACACAAAAACAGATATAATACACTCTATGATTTTTGCTTTTTCCATGTAGACTCTTCCTCAGAGTTAGATTCGTCATTAAATTTGCGTTTGATAATGTTGCGGATCAACTTTGCGTCGTCAATGAAGACGTAATCCCCCAACTTCTTAAACGTCGCATCGGCATCCGCACAGTTCAACAAAGATTGGTATTCTGACTTGAGCACGACATTCGCCAAGCCTCTTCTAGAATAATCAGCCACCTCCTCGTATGGCTCCGAAGCAACTGAAGGGTACTCCAACAAACGGAGGGCTAAGACCCTCAAGTAATTTTGCTTGAAAACCTCAGTCAACTTCTTCAGCTCAATCAACTGGTAGCACTTTCTAAAGATCCGGTTAACCAACTGAAACTTAGCATTATAGGTCAACGATTCAATCAGGTTTATCTTGTGGATCAGAATGATGATGGTGAGGATTTGGATAATGAAAACCAATTCCATAATCACGTCCTGGGACTTGAAGCAGTCGTACGAGTCCAAGACAATCTCAATGTAATCTCCTTCCTCTTCCTGTTCCGCGAGAACTATCGCGTTCATGATTTTGAAGATCTCGTCAATTTGGGACTCAGGCAAATCTCCTTTCTCCGCGAAGAAGGTCCGAATAATAGACAAGGGCACCTCACCAAAGTCAAACTTAGATCCCTGGGCCTCTACGTACCCGTAGCGTCTTAAAATCTCGCTGTTTGGGTGGTCCAGATAAGTGTTGTACACCTGGTCACCAATCTTGATGGGTTTGATACTGAGCATCACAAGTTGGTTCTCTTTGTATATCAAGTGAGCATTGTGAAGATTTGTATCAGCATTTAAAGTATCTGCCAAAGGAACCATAGATTTGAAGTAGTCTTCGTTATAAATGTTTGTTGGTTCTTTATTTTCATTTTCTTCATCCTCTTCATCCTCTTCGTCATCGTCATCTTCCTCTTCTCCATTGTCTATCTTTTCAACTTTTTCAACATCAAAAGAATAGGACATAATAAGAGTAGCGACCTTATGAAAATCATCAATGGTTGTTTCCTTCAAACTGCCCAATCCCAACTCCTCCAAAATCACACTGGGATACAACTTACTAAACATGGCTTCCGCCAACTCCCTGCCAACTCTCTCAAGAATTAACGAGGGCTTCAAGTATTCCAACTCCTCTTTGGTCCAGAACATAAGCTGGTTGAACTTATAGTTCTCTTCGTCACGGAGTGGCAAAACATTGAAGTAATGAAACCACTTGCTATTCTTTTTCTTCACCTTTAATTCATAGAGAAGTGCAATAATAAGGGACTCCCAATGGTTAAGACGACCCAAAATTTCCCTTGAATTCGGAAAGTCTTCAATTAATGAGCAATTGTTGACATCTAGAACAATCTCTCTGGGAATACTGAAGAGCACCTCATCCTTACTAATGTTCTCAGTCGCAACCACACCACGGCCTTGGTTTTGCGAGCGCAAATCGGCAATTTTAACCTTTGGCAGGATCGTTGAGCCTTCACGAAGCAACCAGCTGGAAAAATCCTCCGTTGCTTTGCTGAAATTAACCATTAGAACAGGGCTGGGTACTTTTGGAGAGTTGAAAATTCAAACAAATTTGCGATAAACCAATGATTTCGCAGAGCACTTTTTTTGAGAGCAAGGGACCTTTGGGCCGGAAAGTTATCGACGTACGTGAGTTGATTAGAGTGTACACAGTGCTGTGTGTGAGGGTGGTTTACTGCAGTGTACTTGTGTTAGCTGTTGGGTAGTTGTAAGTATCAACCTCTAAGGTACAGGGATGTTCATCAGTATGGAATAGTAGTGGAGTTAGGTGAATCCGATGTTGGTGGGCAAAAAGGAGGTTGTTGGTGTACTCATAACCCAGGAGACTGCAATTTCTTTGTAAAATTGACAAATTGAAGCTGACTTCAAATCTTATCTAGTTAACTATAAACTTTCGTGTTTTCTAGTTTCAAACGAAGTTTGATTTCTAGTCAGTTTTCTAAATTCTGAGCTTTTGGTAAATGGTTGCAAATGTGAGGTTTGGAGAAAAACATAGAGATTTGGCAGTAAGAGTTATTTTGGCTAGCAAAATTTATTCATCACCGATTATTGAAGACTAGGATGTTGATGGAAATGCATCTCACTCCTGGATGTTTGCTTGTTTGAGTTTTGAGTGTGAAGAGAGGTCTCCTAATCTCGGAATTCAGTTGTTCGTGGTTGATATTTGTTTGACCAGTTTGCACCAATAACGATAATTACTAAACAATAAGAATCAGAGGTTAGAACAACCAACCGATTGATTCTTAACAGATCGAGTAACCCTGTCGGCCGTTGACCCTAAAATGACAATATTTTCGTGATTTAAGTTTACTGATGACCTACTGTGGAGAAGACTGTTGAAAAATTGATGCAGAGGGGTATTGTAAATTGTGTGTAAGTAGAACAAGAGTGTCAGCCTTCGGAGTTTGTTTCAGGGTCAATCAGAATAATTCCACAACTTTCTGACTTAATGATTTGAATTTGCTTCCAGTTCTTTCTATTCACTTCAATTCTGTTTAATTTATTACAGTTTTCAGTACTCTTTCTTTTCATTCAATTCTTTTCAATTCTGCTTGATTCTCTTTCAATTTTCAATTATCATTCAATTTTCAATTATCATTCAATTTTCAATTCGTTTCATTTACTCTTCACTCCAATTTCATTCTCTTCATTTTCTTTGAATATTCAATTCTCTTCATTTTCTTTCAATATTCAGTCTGTCAATACTCCTCTCTCAATTCTCACAATCCCTAACCTTTCTTCCCCTGACATTCATTCTCCTCCAAAACCTTCACATACACCTTACTCGGAACCTTCCTATTCACATCATCAGATAACCTCCGCACCTTCTTATAATTGTCATCACTCGTGGCTACCGCAATCAACACATCATCCTGGTTTAGACTAACCTTCAATATACTCTCAGGCTGCTTGGGTTCAACTCCTCCCAAAAACTTGGGGTACATTCTAATTCTCTTCCTTTTTTCAAGGTCCCATAAACATAACGCAGCATCCAGTCCTGCGGTGAACAAAGTCTGGTTCTTTTTACTGAACGCCAACAGATTCACAGGGAACACCTGGTCGACGCCAGTGTCCTTGTCCAAGTACCTGTGGCACTTGAAGGTGAACCTTTTCGAGTTTTGCACCTCCAAATCGTAGTATTCCATCAGCACACGGCCATCGATGGTCGAAATAGCAAACCCCTGGCCGTCGGGCGTGCACTTGAGGTCCTTGATCTGCAAATTGAGCCCGAGATCTCGCGTCTCAAACGGCTGGCTGAGGTTGCGGTAGTCGTAAAGCTCGATTATATTGCCCGCAAGCCCAAACGTAAGGTATCTCTCGGAAGCATCCATGTTGAAGATCTTTTTGGTGGTTCTGTTGGTGGTGATCTGGGAGCTTCTCTGGTCAATGAGGCTGAAATGGCCGCTGAAGGAGCTTGAAATCAACATTTGGTTCCACTGGCACAAGTGGTTTATTCCGTGCAAGTGGCCCTCGGAGGTGGCCGAGTCCTTGACCACGTTCTCGTGGCCGGAGAAGTCGATGCGGCGCACGCTCCCGTCCAAGCCGCCGTAAAACGACCCGTCCGCGGTGGAAACTAGGCTTAGTGGCACCGTCGAGGTCAGGGCCTCGTGCACCTGAGTCACTACTCCGTTGACAGGGTCCGCAATGCGGTTGGTGCAGTCGTAGAGTAGCACTCTCGAGTCGAAAGACAGCACGAGCAATTGCTCATGGTTATTCTGGGTGAACAGGAGGCCTGTTATTACGTCGAGTTGCAATGGTGTGGGTAGTTCTACGAACGACATCTTTGGTTTGAATATGAATGATTTTGTTTTTGGTGCGAAATCTGGGGTTTATATATTGTACCATGTGGAGATGGGTACCATGTGTTGAGATGAGTACCATGTGTTTGGATGATTGGAGATAACGTGGAGGAATAAGATATAGTGTGATTTGTGGGAGGGAGTGAATAAATTTTGGAGGTGCTAGTGAAGAAGTTCAACGTAGAGACTCAATGTGCTAAATATTTCAAGAGAATGGTCTTTGAGAGAGTGATTACATTAGCACTTGTGAAGAGGTCGGGGGTTGATTCTTCTGTGTCGTTAGTATACATAACCAGTGAAAATCTTTATTATAACTACAGTTGTTCAAAATTTGCACCCAACAGAAAGTTTATTTGAAATGTCAAAATGTTCTAGAAATAGGAATTCTTATAGAAGGCCACCACGTGTGAATCGTTTTTTGCACCCAATCATGGAAACAATAACAATTGAAGAGATTCATTATGAGCTTCAATTAGAGATAATACGAAAAGTGGTTGTTCAGTCAGAATGGAAGAAAGAGTACACCAAAGTCAAAGACTATGCTATTAAAAATCAGTTTCAAATGATCATGTTCTAAAAATCAACCTCGAAACATTACCTCTTAAAATGAAAAATGAAAAACTCTATAAATTATCCCTCTTCTTATACAACCTCTCCATCTCAGCAGGATCCTGATCAGGCTCAACCCACCTAAACCTCTCATCCCTATCCAACCAATACTCCAAAAAAACCAACTCCTCAGCCAACTCATTTATCACCATTTTCCGTTTTTGCACCTGCTCTCGAATCAACTGCTGCAAATCCGCCAAGTCTTCGTTTTCACCCTGCTCAGGAAGACCTACCGCCGCAGACGTCTCCAATGTCCACTCCGGCAGGGCCATGGTGGTCAAACTGGCATACTCGCGCACGTTTTTGCTGTGGAAGTTCCTCACATTGACCTCGTTGTACTCCTCAAAGTGTAGAATCACCTTGTTCACCAAGAGGAGCTCTTCTCTGTGGGCCCACTTGAACGGCAACGAGAGGTACGGGCGGAAGCGCACGCGGTTGGCCTCGTTCAAGGTGTACACGCGGGCCAACGCACCCACCAAGAGCGCTGCGGCACCGTTCGCGGCCACCCACCACCCCCCCAACGGAAAAAAGAGCTCCTGGAGCACCAGAACAGCGGCCACACCTAACCCGCCAAACAATCCACTCCGCACTAGCCACTGGAGCTGCCGTTTTGCGTGCACAGACCGTTTTCCAACAGCCATTTCGATCAACTTGAAGCTGCCGTGGTAGTCGCGGGCATCGAGCATTTTGGTGAGCAACGAGTGTACATTCTGCAAACTTGGGTCAACGGCCAAGCCGTCGCACACTAGTGGTAGTGTGTGGGTAAAGTTGGAAGGTCGCGGTGGTTCAACCAAGTAGTCGTGCAATACTGTTGGTTCTGCCACTAGCACAGATCTGTACTTGCTTAAAACACGCCAGAGCTGGGCCTCCATCTCGGTGTTGCTGGGTTGGATCTGGATGTCTAGTTGCAATGCTAGTGGGAACGACGAGGGACGCGTGAGTCTATTTCGCTGGAGAGTGCGATTTGCTTTGATGCAGTCACATAGTATGCTAGCGATTGGGGGTTTGGATCGTTTTAGGTGGTTTGGGAGTTGATTTATTCGTTTGGTGTAGTTGTGGAAGGTGAGTGGGGGTTTTGTGAAGTACATGATGTAGATGGCATTAGGGTGGGGTACTTCTTATTTCTTTAGGTTTTGTTGGGATGAATGTTGTGAACCATTCTGGTTCAATTTTCGTACTGAGATTTGAAATATGGAATAAAGAGATGAAGGGATGGATTTAGTGGTGGAATGGAGTGTGACTTGATTTCTGTGACTTTTTGTTGTGAATCATTTGGCTGAAATTTCGTGCCACGACTTGTTTTCTTATCGATATGAATATGAGAGACTAAAAGATGAAAGAATGGTATTTAGTGATGGAATGATTTCTGTGACTTTATGTCATGAATCATTTGGTTTAATTTTCGTACCACTATTTGTTTTCTTACTTCGGTTTGAGTAAGAGAGAATAAAATGATGAAAGAATGGTATTTAGTGGGAGTCTGGAAGTGATACTCAGCTTGAAATCATTCTGATTCAATTTTCGTTCTTGATTTAAATATGAGAGAATAAAAAGATGAAAGAATGGCACTTAGTTTGTAGATCCTATCGGATCAGCACTTGTGTGACCTGACTTCTGCGACTTTTGTAGATTTGGACATACTGAATCATTCTGATTCAGTTTTCGTTCTGCTAAAATATGTTGAACAAAAAGCGTGGAATGGCGTTCTAACGGGCACTTCTGTGACTTGACGTCTGTGTCTTGTAGATTTGTCATAAACCATTCTGATTGCTTTCGTACTGCTTTTCTAAAATTTGAAGTGAATAAGACGAAAGAATGCATTTTGTGGGGTTCCACAGTACTTGTGTGACTGGCTTCTGTGTCTTTGTCAACTATAAGAACCATTCAGCTATTTGAAAGAATAAAGAACGATCCAGTCATAATGCATAGTAATAGTACACTCTCGAGATTCTGAACAGATAAACATCCAAGACAGGGAGTCCCAACGCATATACAGTTTTCTTACAATACGTTCATAGTGAATACGCATTTTTGCACCCATTTCACTATATTTTAGCTAAGGTACAAGAGTCGGTTGAAAAGTGACATTTCTGCTTTGCGAGCGTATATATACGTAGGCAGACGTGTATGTATGCATAGCTTAGTATGCAGAAATACGAATAGTAGATTGTAGACATAAAGCTGCTTTAAATATTCTCTTGGTTACAGAATCATGATTCTGTTCATGGTATTTTAAATGTATTAAGGTGTTGTATGGTATTATGGTGTTTTATGTTGTAAATGGTATGTTGTGGTATGTTTTGGTATACATGGTGTGTTAAGGAGATGGAGTATGGTATGGTTTTATGGTATTCATGGTACATGTTATTCATGGCACATGTTTTACAATGTTCATGGTAAATGTTTTATGATGTTCACGGTAAATGAAATAGGTACTCTCTCACAAACCACGCTAACCTCTCACTCTACATAAACCTCACCAATTCATTCCTCGACATCTCAACCCACCCTTAGACATCCCTGGTTCATCCTCACCCAAACATTAACACAATCAAAACTCTACCAACACCACACATAAAAACAACCAACTAACCTAAATCTAAAGCAACAGTAAACTTGTAACCAGTCCACTCGAAAACCCCCATATTATCAACTAGCTCACAATCTCACAACAATTCCACTCTCCAATCAGTGACCTATTATCTACTCATCACACGCACTTAGTCGCCTCATCCAAAACCACAATCTTCCCATCCAGCAACCAACATGGTCTGACCGACGCTCCAATTACAATTACACGAGAAGCACCGCACGCACGTACATTCCACGCAGCGGGCGCTAGCGAGGATTCCCACCACAAACCGGCGCGCGGGCCCCCAAAGCGGGTTTTTCGCTCTCCCTAAAACTCTAACCCAGCGCAGCTGTCGCTAATTTTGCGGCACGCAGCGAATTTTCGCTCGCTATTTCACGTAATTTAATCTTCCCGAAAAAGCGGTTTTCAAAACAGGCCAAACCATTTGCAAATATAACAAACACCCCCCCCCCCTAGACCCTCCAGCAGCGAGGACAAGACGATGGACCACGATTCAGACGCAGACACCGAGTTCTCGTACACGCCGTCGTTGATGAGCGAGCTGCACGAGGTTTTGCCGTTGCAGGCGCCGCGAGAACGCGCGCCCGGCAAGAAGGCGCCGTCGCCCAAGTTCCCGCCGCCCAACGTCCCGCACTTGTCGCTCCTCGCACCGGCCACCGCCGGCAGCTCGCCAGAGAGCCAGTCGCAGGCCACCCTCAAGGGAAAACCGTCCCGCCAGCCCTCCCACAACAGCCAGTTTACGCATTCTTCGAGGTATCTGTCGGAGCCTAATCAACTGTCAGTGAGGTCGATGACAAGTAGTGAATTCCGTGGATTTCAACATGGTGATTCTTTTGAGAGAAGAGAAAAGGGTGATGGCTCGTCTACTGATAGTCAAGAAAGAAGTGTTAAGCCTTTGAAGATTGAACCTAAGGTTCGAGAATCTCAGATTCCAATTCATTCTCAGATTCATCAGACTGTTCAAGATCCTATTCAGTCACTGATTACTCCATTGGTTCAGAAATCTCAAGTTCTGGCCACTCCATTAGCTCAGAAAACTCAAATTCTGGCCACTCCACTAGTTCAAGAATCCTCTCAGTCACTGGGTAAACAACAATCTATGACTCAAGAAATTCCTTTACTCACTAAAGAAAAATCACAATTTACTCCATTACTTCCCCAATCCCAAGAACACCAACAACTAAGACTGGTGTTGCAAAACATATCACTGCCCCAAAACACGCTCAACAACCCCCGCACAAAGCCAGTCAAAAGAGACCTGTACACGTCGCTGTACCTGGACTACCTGGCACAACTCGATAACGTAGACGATCTTGGAGCCGTTGGAGGAAACGTCAAGTTGGTCAAGGGGAACCGCGACGACGATGCTGCCAGCGAGGTATCTTCAGTGGCTTTTCACAGGCTACCCACCATCGACACCTTGCCATCGAGCAACCGATCCTCGAGAATACCT
Source organism: Kodamaea sagamina (assembly GCA_030556545.1). Classification (NCBI taxonomy): domain Eukaryota; kingdom Fungi; phylum Ascomycota; class Pichiomycetes; order Serinales; family Debaryomycetaceae; genus Kodamaea; species Kodamaea sagamina. The sequence continues at coordinate 379,084 of JAKTUG010000002.1, read as the reverse complement.
CCAGATGCGACGTTCAACACCGACATCGAGGCGGTGGTGCCCCCCAGATCACCGAAAAGACCGCAGCTGACGGTGGGGACGCAGTCGTTAACGTCTCTGGCTGCGAAAAGAATGTCTCTCCAGGAGGACTTGGACCAGTTGATGAACATGTCGCAGAATTTGAAGGAGGAGGACGTGAAACCGGTGGACAATGCTATTTTGAGTCCGATTCCGCAGGGAGTGCACGACGTTCCGCCGTTGACAGTGGGGAGCGAGTTGGGTGACGCGAAGGACGCGACGCCAGAGACAACCGCGCGCTCGGTGCAGCACTCGCGGTCGCTCTCGCACGCGCAGTCGCTCGGCACGCAGGCCTCGAGCCAGCAGACGCCGTTGTTGGCGCGCGTCCCGGCGCCGCAGGCGACGGTCCGCGAGTCCACGTCCGCGCAGCACGCTGCTGCGCTGGAAACCGCACTTCCAACGCAGCGAGATTCACAGGAGGACGAGTTCTACGACATCGGGCCCCCAGAATTGGTGCACCAGCCCGTCAAGAGAAAGTCGACAAAGAGGAAAAAGCAGCGGGGGAAGGATCTCAAGCCGTTTACCTACACTACCTTGATCAATTTGCTCGAGTCGATGAACGGTACCATCATAGGAGAGGAGTTCAACAAGCTTAACTTGCCAATGAAGGAGAAGCAGTTGATTGAGAAGATTGTGGATTCTTTGTCTAGACTTACTCTGGATATGGTTGTTGATGAGAGTAGGTATGAGGTTGGAATTCAGAGGTTAGAGAAGGCTTTGAGGGTTCTTGAGGGTTTTAATTAGTATTCAAGAAGTGACCTGATGGATTTCAGGGTACTAGATGGGCCTGACTTAATTTGACCCGAGGACTCACTAGAGAGAATAACCGAGGACTTTGGTGTTTAATTGGTGGCCGAGGATATGAGGTACTTTAGGGAGTGTGGCTAGGAATTGAGGTACTTGAGAGTGTAAAGATTTGAAGTACTAGGGTGTTAATTAGCGACTTTCGGAGGCTAAATATGTAATTGTCATATAACTATTTATGATTGTAATTTCGTTATTACATTTTCAGTTTGTTAATTCTTATAATTGGAGATAGAATGGTTGAGGTTTGAAAGAAGTTATTCAATCCTATTGAGTATCGTTCGGAATGAATGAGTTACCGGTCGGTATTTGAGGTATCAGGCGAAATGTGTTCTTCAGTTGAATTATTAGGTTGACGTTATTCAGTTGAAATTATTAGGTTGAAGTAAGCGAGTCAAAATGATTGAGTTACTCACTCTAAATGACAAGTTATTCAGTCGAAATAAGATGTAAGGCGAAAAGAGTTATCCAATCGAAATGAGTTTCAGACTTTATGATAACTTTTCCACTCTAAATGAGTTTTCAGTGCAAATATAGTCATCAGCCGAAATAAGTTATAGTCTAAAGAGTTACTCATTCAAATGAAATATCAGTCGTTGATAGTCATGCTAACATTAAACCCCAATGAACCTACTCACTCCTCATCCATCGTTAATTCACTTTGCAACTATTTACAGTCTTATATAATACAATCCCTAATTCTCCTTGAGATACGTTACAAAGCAGTTGGTGATCCGCACCATGGCTTCCTCCACCATCAGCGGCTGCACCAAAAAATCGTAATTCAATTTGACAAGGTTCTTGGTGCTCTGCTCCAACTCGTTGATTTCCTTGAAAATCAACTCAAACAACTTCTTGTACTTGAGGTTCTTGGTGTTGAAGTTGTCCTTGAGCGACACCTTGATCATGTTCTGCGCTGCTCCAATAGCAAACTTGTTCTGTCTGAATGATAAACTCACCAAGATCTTGTCCTTCAAGATTTTCTTCGGGCTCGCAGGCAGAGGGTAACTGATGTGGTAGATGTACTGGAACAAGCACAAGTTGGCCACCTTGGTGTCAAAGTATATTCTTCCAAGCCCGTTGCTGAGTTTTAATGCGTCCTCCAGGCTGGAAAGCGTCTGTTTGATCATGCTGACCGACTTGATGATAGGAGTCACCTCTTTGAGGTAACGCACAATGCCGATGATCGATCTCGGAGAGCTGGCTGCGTCTGTGGTCTCCTCCTCATCCTCGTAGCTTTGCTCGCTCAAGTAGTCGTTCAAGTAGTGGAGCACCAACTTCATCAACCCGTCCTCCAGTTTGTAGGATAACTTGAGAGATTCGTCGGCGCTCTCCGGCAACTCGATCAGAAGCTGCTCCAAGTTATCGTCTATGCGAACCACAATGCCACTGATGGAATTGCTCACCACCTCAATCTTGTTGCGGTTGAGTTGATCCAAGATCTTGATCAACTTGTTCAATTTGTTCAAGTTATTGAATAATTTTGCAAGCAAATGAGTCTTTTTTTGTTTCTGTTGATCTTCTTCTTCATTTATCGAAGTGGATAGGCTGACCACATCGCCAATCTCGAAGGATTCGTTGGTCTGGTCAATCTTCAAGTTGAGCTTCGCAAAGTGCAGCAGCTGGTTCATGGGGAGATTGCGCAATTTGCCAAAGAGACGTAAATTCATGGTGCTTCTGCTTGCGTTGTTGGCCAACTCAACCTGCAAAAAGAGACAGGTGGCCGAGTTCTGCACCGGCAAAAGATGGCTGTTGTACAAGGAGAGGGTCGACTGGTACACCAACGGCCCGTTTGTCGATCCTGCCGTGCCTGTAATGTTCAACTGCTTCAAAACCGCACTCACGTCGGGGATCTTGACGAAACGAACGTGTCTCTGGTCGAGCTCCTCCAAAATCATGTGGTCGATGATCATGTTCAGACACAAGGTCGAAAGCGACAGGAAGAACAGGTATGTGAGCAGCAGCGGTTCCACGCTGGCGACCCCGTCAAACTGCAACTGGTGGATCCACTCGATTTTCCACTCTCCATTGACGCTTTTGATGCGGGCGACCCACCAGTGGGTCTGGGACGAGAAGCCCGTGGCCAAGTGGATCAAAAACCACAGCGAGAGCCAGTTTTTGCGGCGGTAGAAGCGTGTTTTGGTGGGCAAGTGGTGCTTTTTAGCCAACTTGGCCTGCTCGGCGTCGCCCAAGCGGATAATCTCGTTGGAGATCCACTCTGTGGTGACCAAGCGGCTGTGTATTTCTCTATTAAAGGTCTCCAACTGCAACTGGACGAGCAGGTCGACGACGTGGGCGACCATCTCGCGCTCGCTGACGAAGGCCTTGTTGGACGGCGGCGCGTTGATCTTCTTGGTGAGCTGATTCTGTATCGGGGTGGGGTCCACGAAGAAAAAGCTGCCCGTGGCGGAGTTGATCAGGAAGATGGCCAGTTTGTTGGGCAGGAGCTGGAGTAGTAGCTGTGTGGGGCTCAAGATCTGCGAGAGCCCCGACTCCGACACGCTCGCCAACAGGGCGTGCACCTTTTTCACCAACATCTCCGCGTGTCTGTTGGCAATGACGTTCAAGACGAGGTCGACGCCCCAGTCGTGCGGCTCCTCGCCAAACAAGCGGAAGCCAGAGGTGTCCTGGTAGCGCCCGTTCTTGAACCAGCGGAAGTTCAAGTTGTACAGGCGGTCGATGCCGATTTCGATGAAGGACTTCCAGCCGCGCGACAAGTAGTGGTTCAGCCAGTAGTTGATGACGATGACCAGCCGGCCGTTTTTCTGGTAGCTGTATTGTATGCTGTTGCGCCACTTGGTGTTGAGCGAGAGCTCGCGGAGCTGTTTCGCAATGAGGTAGAGCTTGAACAGGATCAGGTACTTGTGGAGCAAGTCGTACAAGCCGTGTAAGCCTTGGGCTAGGAGCACCAGGTTGACGTGTTTTTCCAAGTTTGCGTGAGACAGCAGTGGTAATCTTGCTGTTTTGTCTGGGCTTTTATCACTTATAAGTAGCGTTTCCGGGTTCATGCCAAATAAAAACTTAAAGTCTACAAAGTAGTATGGCGATAGTGGGTACTCGTCCTCAGACTCTATAATCTTCTCATTCGCCACGGTGATGGCCACCTCAAACTCATTCTGTATCAGGAAAACAACTCTTCCGTTCGCAATTTCGTAGCTGTTTATGAATCTTGTGGGGAGATCAGCCAAAGCCATTCTGGCAGTAAGCACCAAGTTCAAGTCGCACAACACCTCCAAGGTCTTCTGCGGCGATATGGGCGGTGCCGCGACAAAGTTGTAGGAAGGGAGCTGCGGACGCCCCTTGAATAGCACCTCCAAGCTGGTGATCAAGTCCGGGTTGGGCAACTTGGCGCCGGTGAAGCCATTGAGCGCGTTCAACTGGAAGCTGAGCTGGTCAAAGTGGAACTCCTGGAGACGCAACCAGTTCAACAAGTCAATGAATCTGCCCACGTCGCGTGCGTTTGCGGCCCACTTGACGAGCGTGTAGACCTTGACAAAGTCCTCGCGGAGCGCGATGATGAGCGCCAAAAAACGGCGCTTGCGCTGGTGGTCGGCCTCGCCGGACACCGCGAGGTTCTCGATGACCGTCACGAGCTGCTTGTACGCCTCCTGCGTGTAGAACCGTAGGATGTTCAGGAGCGGCAAAATGTTGTTGGTGATATGGGGGATGTCGGGCGCCCTGGCCGGCTTGGTGCCGTTGGAGTGGCCGTTCGGCAGCATTTCGACGGGCAGCCTGTGGCAGTAGCGGGGGGTGGGTTATGGAGGGCCGTGTCTGTATGTGCGTGCCTCTGGAGTCCCGTGCTGGGTCGGTTGGGGCTGCTGCGCTGCTTTGGTGGTGGGTTTTTTTTGCTGTTGTTTTGCCTAAATGTCGGTGATGTCGTGAAAAGTTGGAGGTGGAGGATTGTAGGGTTCTTTATGATTGTGGTTATGGGATTCTCCTATGACTATGATTGTATGTTCTGTTAAGATGAATGTACAGGTGTGAGAGAAGATTTTTGGTGAGGTGGATATTAGGAGTGGTTCTTTTTTATTGATTTTTGAGATGGTTGATTATGGTTGATTCTTCGATAATCGAGGTGAATGGTTCAACTTATCAACAAAGGATTGAATGGTGATCTAGGCGTAAAGTGGGGTGTGAGGTATGATGAATGAAAGTGATTTGAGAGGTAGAGGATTTTGGATGGGAGTTGGGAACCATTTATTCTGGGTGGGATCTTTGATTTTCGAGTGAACTTGGTGGTGGTGGTATCAGGAGAATGTTGTTTGGGTGAATTTTCACAGCCTGAAATATCGGTATACTTTGTCCTGCATGGTGGTCAATCATCTCCACGATTCGTTTTAGTTGGTATTCTATGTTTGGAGGATGCATTGTTGGGATGGGTGGTGAGATTGGTGGTAGTTGCTTGGTTTAGTTTTATGACTCTGAAGAGTTAATTATCAGTTTCACTTTCACCCCACATTTGGTGATTTAAGGTGGTTTGGTGAGTTAGTTTGGGGTTTTAGTGAGGAGGGTATGTTGAGTTAGGTTTAAGATGGATTGGTGAGTTTGTTTAAGGTGGAATGGTTTATTGTGGATATGTTTAAATGAGTAATGGGTTGAGATTGTAATGATATGGGAAAAAAGCGGTTGGGTTTATAGGATTATATTGGGATTTTTGGTAAGGTTTATGGGATGGGTTTGTAGTGAGAAACGTTTAAGATGAGTTGGGTTCATTGTGGATTTTAGAATTGAGTTTATTGTGAGGAGTTTAGATGTTTAAGTGAGTTAGGTTAGTTTGGTTTATAGTGAACAATGTTTGGATGATTTGGGTTTCTGGTGAATTGGGTATATGGTGGGTTTACAGTGGAATGGGTTCAAAGTGAGAATTTCTTGAATGAGTTGGGTATTTGGTGATGTTCATAGTGAGATGGTTTAATGGTTAGGAATGTTTTTACTGAGTTGAGTTTAAGGTGAGATTTTAGCGAATTGGTTTAAAATGAATAGGGCTTACTGTGAATCGGTTTTATATGATTTGAGTATACAGTGAGTTGGGTTTATAGTCAGTTGGATTTAAAATGAGTAGGGTTTATTGTGGAGTACAATGAATTAGTTTATAGCGAGTTAGTTTTATGGTGAATGAGTTTATAAGGAATTGGGTAAAGTGAGAAATGTTTAAATGAGTTAGACTTATTGGAGATATGCTTCAATGAGTAAGCTTCTTATGTTACAAGTTCATATTATTCTGAATTTTGCTAGTTAATACAATCGGAAAGAATGAAACTAAATTCCTTCACTAATCCATTCTTGATAGCCTTCTCATAATCTCTGTTTTTATAATTTTTATTTTCACTTATTATTACTATAGTACACTCATTATCATTTTATGCTCATAAATCATCGTACGCATATATCTCGTACGGCATCCACTCCTCCACGGCCTCCTTCATCTCCTCCATCGTCTTGCGTCTATCTTTTCTAACCAAAAGCACGTCAACCATCAGCTTGAGCTCTGCGATGATCTCCTTGACGCCCTCCTCCACCGGCGAGTCGTCGGCCAACATCTCGGTGACGTTGTACCAGTCCCAGTCGATCATGGCGATTCTGTGCGCGGTGTTGTGCTTGGCGCGCTTGCGGCGCATCACCGACGGCGACACGCCCGGCGGCGTGTACGACAGCGGCGGTGGGTCGAACGGGAGGCGGTCCTCCAAGATCGCGTACACGAGCACGCCCACGCTCCATGCGTCCGTGAGGCGCCCGTTGTACTCGAGCCCCATCAACAACTCCGGCGGAATGTAGTCGGTCAGGCCGCACCGCGTCAGGAGAAGCTGGTCGGGCCGCTCCAACTTCTTGGAGATGCCAAAGTCCGTGATGTTGACGAGTGGTAGTGGAGATTTTTCTTCAGCCATCGCCACCAATTGCTCGTACTTTTGCGTGAGTAAGATGTTTTCCAACTTGAGATCGCGGTGGATGATGTTGTGGGTGTGGAGGTATGCCACGGCCACGACAATCTCGCCGATGATGCGTCTGATTGTTTTCCAGTGGGAAAGCAGGTGTTGGGAGGTGTATGCCGAAGCTAGTTGGAAGAGATTACCACCTTGGCAGTAGTTGAGGAAGATTAGTTCACTTGGGTCGTTCGAATCGTTTGTTTCGTTTTGTTTTTGCGATTCTGAAATGGTTGTTTCCGAGTTTGGGGTTGAGAATTGGTCTTTTGGGGCTGGCAGGAAGATTTGGACTGGGTTGTTTGGGTCGTAATTATTTTGTGATTTTGGTAAGGAATTTGAAGATGGTAGGGATTGAGAATGTTGCATTGGCATGGGATTTTTGGGGGTTTCCATAGTCAGAATCATAGAACTGTTTTTTTGGTTTTCCATAGTCAGAATCATAGAACTGTTTTTTTGGTTTTCCATATCCAGAATCATAAAACTGTTTTTTTGGTTTTCCATATCCAGAATCATAGGTCTGTTTTTTTGGTTCTCCAAAAATTGCATAGAATTATTTGCTTGATTTTCCAGATGCACATTTTGTTGGTCCTCCACACCCAGAATCATAGAACTGTTTGTTTGGTCCATACCCACAAACTTCACAGAACTTGATCTATCAATATCCAGTGAAATATTCTTTCCCATAAGATCAATAGGCAGAATCGGCTGCTCATTCTTGAAACTCTCATCCATAAAAAAATCATCCTTCTCTCTCATTCTCTCATTTGTAGTCCCATAATCCAACAACCTAGCAACCAGTGGATGCGTCAACTCACCCAATATATCCACCTCCCGCTTCACATACTCTCCTCCCCCAGGCATGCGTATCACCTTGACCGCAACAAAATCGTCGCCAGCACGCGCCAACGCCACCCTGCTGAAGTTGCCCAGCCCAATCTCCTCCACAAACAAATACTCCTTACCCAACGCAGCCAGATAAAAACTGTCGCCACCACGCTTCTCAGGCTTCTCCTCGCTCATCTCCTCGTCCTCCACCTCCGGGTTCGACACAAACCTCCGTTCTCTCTTCAACAACAGCTTTCTCCTCACCGGTTGGTACTCAGATAAGACCCTGCTGGGTTCATCAAAGTGGTTTCTGAACTTTGCCTCGTCAATTCTTGACTTTGGCTCGTCGTACTGATTTCTTGTCTTCGCCACCTCCAACGGCGCGTGGTTGTAGTTTTGCGGCAAGCTTCCAAAGGAGCCTGTGCCCACGATCGGCGTCGGCAACAGCGTGATTCTGTCGAAAGTCGCACGCGACGGCGATATCGACAGCGAGATCCACGACGACGTGGAGCTCTGCAGCAGCGGCAGCAGCGACATCATGCCAAACGTGTGCTCGCCAAGCAGCCGCAAACTCGCGGAGTCGGACAGGTCCACGGGAACGTGGATGCGGAGCGGCATCTTGTGCTTGTCGGCCTCGTAGTACGGTAACACCAAGGGAGCACTGACTCGAGACTTTTCAGTCATTTCCATTAAATGACCAACTGTGCGGAAAAACAATGGCCTTGCGCGAATTCCGGGGTGGGAGGCCCAGATATATAACGAACTTTTGGGAGACGGCTGCGGTTGCTTTGTGGCCTGGGGACGATGGAATGGCGTTGCAGTTGGTTTTTTGTGGTGGTACGTAGAGTGAGAGTTATATGAGAAGACTCTGACTGCACCGCAAACGCAATAATAGTGCCTTATGGAACGTCCCCCCACGCACCACAGCAACGAAATCTTTTTGTTGGTGGTGCTAGCACTAGGGAACGTGCTGCGAATAAGGTTTTTTGGCGTTTCCTATTTGGGTGCCGGTGAAGGCGGATGGAGTCTGTGTTTTAGGGGTAGCGGTTTAGCGATGAGGGTGCGATTGTTGGTGGGCATACTGGGAATGAAAAATGGGAGTGAGAGGTGTGGGATAGTGAAGATAAAGGGGAATGGGCATGATGGCGATAAGATAGGGAGGTAGGTAATATGTCAAGTGTCAAGAGCCTCTCGTAAAGAAGTCAAAACACGACGCAAAACGATGAGTTAGACGATGAGTTGAGGTTGGACAAAACGAACAAAGCGGTTCCATCTTGGTTTGGGTTTAGGTTTTGCTTGGCAAGAGGATTGGTTAGAGGAAGAGGGCTTAGGGAGTTCTAAAGTTAGGTTGGTTTGGAGCGAGATTTGGCCACGGGGAGAGGGGAGTGAGCTCTGTTGATGGAGTTCTAAAATTGATTGGGTATTCATATGAGTGAAGAGGAACACTCGAAAGAAGTAAAAGTGCAGAGTGAAAGAAGTAAAAGTGTAGAGTGAAAGAAGTAATAAGAATGGAGTGAAAGAAGTAATAAGAATGGAGTGAAAGAAGTAATAAGAACAGATGTGAGGAAGTAACTCGAAGAAGTAATAAATGAGAGTAGAAGTATCAAACTCGTTGGATTAAGTAAATTAACGTTATTGTTGAAGTATCAAAGTATTGTGATGGAATAAAGTCATTGTTGAAGGAAAGAACTCAAAAGAATATACAACTAGCCGAACAGACGTTAACATATTGCTATTTCTGGTCTTATCTAGTAGTTTCATGTTAAGAGCGAGATAAGATAAGATGGATGTCATGATAAGATAAGATGGACTGATGATAAGATGGATGTGCGAGATGGGATATGTGAGGAGGTTCTGGAACGTTAATGGTGATAAGATTGTAGGGAAAGGATGGTTAGTGGTTGGTGCTAAAGATAGATTTTCAAGAGATGGAAAATTGTTAATCGTGAAAAATCTTAGCTTGAATAGTGAGAAATATGATGTTTGTTCTTTCCCAATGCTCTTACAAATGATTCAATTCACTCGTTCTGATGTGGAGGGTTCGACAGATTTCCCTTCCCTGTTAATTGAGCCAAGTATTTGCGGTGAAGAGGTTTTTCACCTTCAAGAGTGAGTCCATTGAATTGATTTTTTGAAGATGGTATACCCCGACCCACAGAGTAAAGTCGTCTTTTGAAGCTGCCTTTAAAGCCCTTTGACGCCACCTTTTAAAGCCTAAGAATTCGCCTTTGAAGTCGACCTCTTTTAACCTTTTGGCGGTTTTCTGTGGGTTGTTTCAAACCAATCAAAGCCTCAGACTTGACTTATTTCCAATTGAAAAGTTTGGAAAACCATTCCATATGAATTTCTCTTAAATTCCTCCAGTGACCTTAGATCTTCCTAGCACACATGTATTCTTTCATCGATCCAAATACCCCTCTGCAAGTCCAATTTTCGGAGGGAACTAGACAATTTCAATGGAGTAGAATCTGACAGAGAAACAGTTGCGTGTTATTTAGGTGGAAATCAAGTCATGGTATCTCCAAGAAAACATCTATCAAGATATTGGTGCTTCTAAACCCTTAATTAAGCACACTGTCCAATCCTTAAATACAAAACGAGACAAAATCTCAACGTAAATGGTCAAAAGGACAATCCACTGATTAAATGGATTGCATAAGGAGTTTTAACGACCCTTCCGAGAGCTCGAAGGTTTAAGCACTAGTGATACAAACCATCTGGTTTCTTCATTTTATTCTAATTAATCTTGGATGTCTATCAATCGCTTGATATTTCAATTTCCTTTGATGATGGTTGTTCTGAATAGGTTTCTCAGGACAAAGTTATCTAAGACGGAAAGGTTGAGGATTGAAGTGAGGATTTAATTGAGATGTCTGAGTTTGATATTCAGTTTTATGAATTTGGAGCAATTTACCATGTTTACACGTTAATGTCAAGTCGGTTTTTATAGTCCTGAAGATAGTATTCTATTCAACTAATCAGACATAGTGGGAGGGAGTCGACGAATTAGCCACGAGGTGTAGAATCTATGTTGGTCTTATAATTGTCGATGAACTAGTTATTATGCTCTATTTTTCTGGGTGCAAATTTGGTTCCAATTGACTGTCGTGCTTGGAGAGTTTTTATGATACTCGTTCAGTGATCATGGGTGTGGTTCCATAATCACTTTTAATTGAGTGTATTTTTCAGCGCTAGTGGGGTATAGCACCCACCTCAATCGTTCAGGTCAAGCATCCCACTTCTCAAACAAATGTTTCCTTCTTAAAGTAAGGGATTCCTAACATGTTGGCATTCTAGTGTTTCCCATTTTATGGACACAATTTTGCATTGATTCTGCTGAAGAGGAATCGAAAATATGGCTCCATGGAATCACTCTGTTGAAAACACTTAACAAATCACTCTGGTGAAAACACTTAACAAATCACTCTGGTGAAAACACTTAACGAATCACTCTGTTGAAAATCTTCATGGAATTAGAAGATTCCGGGAAACTTTAACCCGTCAATCAGAACAGGTTGAAATTCTATCAATAACACCTGAGGCTCAAAGAATAAAATCCTACAGCCACGCAAAACTCTCGCTCAAAATCATACAGTCTCAACCCAACCCACCTACCTAAACAATTCGTTCCCTAATACTCACATTCAAGCAAACCCAAGAACAGTCTCTCCCTCACCTTCCCATGTAAACTCAAAATACGTCAACCTGCATACAACCAAAATTTGCAACCGAGTAAATTTCATCAGAGCCATTCCGCAACCCATACACCCATCAGCTCACACAGCACGCCCATCTTCCAGCAAAAAAGTAGAAATGGTTGCTGGTGCAGAAAGTGGGCTCTCGCCTGCTCAATTCAAGATTATCTCGCTCCTCTTCAGATGTTCTATTTCCATGGGTAACCAAGCTTCCTCCCAGTGCACCCTGTCATTTACACGTCCCCTCCCGTTCGAGTAGCAACATACCTCAACCACGTCCAGGACGAATGGAACCGATATCGCCTCTGGCCAGCTCCGAAAATAACCGTTGAGGGCACGGCATCTGGCACCCCTAATTTCGCCTGGATTGGTTGCGGCTGGGCTACTCCGAGTTCGAGTCCGTCTGAGTCAGACCCGGTGCACACAAAACGCTCGAGCACCGGCAGTCCCCAGGTTTCGCTGTTCCAGGTCTTTTACTGTAACGTGCCTAAAGCTAAAGTATGCTTCAGGTTGTTATTAATGTGACAGCAATTATTGTATACGGCTCCCCAACGCGAGAATATCGTTGCCTGTGGGAATGAGGAGATGAGCAAGATAATGGCCGGGGCACCCCGGCCAATCGGATTTCAATGATCATCGTGAGATCAACTCCGCGACCTTTGTGAAATTGCGGGACAATAAAAGTATTGGGTTGAGATCACCAGACATGTTGGAATGTACTCCGATGTGAGGGGGTGGGGGGAAGAGTAAAAATAGTGTAGGCTAGTGTCTTTAGTGAGTTATTGACTACCAAAGTTTACATTAATGCACAACTTTTTTAACGTACAACTAAAACGTACAACTAAAACGTACAACTTTAGTTGTACGTTAAGTGTAGAAGTGTAGGTTAAGTGTAGAAGTGTAGAAGTGTAGGTTAAGTGTAGAAGTGTAGAAGTGTAGAAGTGTAGGGTAAGTGTAAAGTGTAGAAGTGTACGCTAAATGTTCTCTAATTGTCGCTAAAATTAACAAATTGTCCCAACACAAATTGTCGCTAAAGTTCACAAATTTCACGCAAAAGTACAAATTGTACGCTTAGAACCTAACAAAGATCACCATACTTTACAATTTTAATGAAAACCCTATCTATAATTACTTTGCCCTACCAAATACACACTCGTGCTTCTTCTTATTACAACCCTCGCACTTCTGCAACGCCTCGTTGAACACACACTTTACCTTTCTCTTGCGACAGGACACACACAGCGACTTGCGGCCCAGGTCGGGCCCGTCCGCGTCCCTCGCGTCCGCGAGCGTCCTGGAGATGGCGCTCGTGAGCGCAGCGAGCGGCGTCTTCACCTCCACGGCCACCTCCAGCCGCACAATCTTGCGCACCGCAGCCTTCTTCCACTGCGGCTTCTTCTTGTTGCTGATAATGTCCTCCTTGGTGAAGCCGTTCAGGAAGCAGCAGCTGAGGCGCTTGACGTTGCACGACTTGCAGCTGCCGAAGCGGATGAGTTTGCCGTTGGAAAGCACGTAGAACATGCCGTCTCGGATCGGCACATTCTCGCCGTTTTCGAGTTGGGTCACCTCGCCGGCCAGAAGCGCGTAGGCCCGGGCCATTTCCTCGGGGTCCATATCCTTGGAGAGCACCGTGATCTCGGCGTTGCACTTGACTTTGCGTGCGCGGCACGAGTCGCACGAGGGTCCCAAGCGTTGTCTTCTCTTGGCTGGTTCACCAGCGTGCTCACCAGCGTGCTCATGAGAGTGCTCGCCAGCGAGCTCGCTCTTGCCAAGGTCCGGACTCGAAACTGGAGTGATCAGCGATGCACTCTCGCTGTTTCCACTGTGTTCTGACTGACTCGAGTTCACACTCGAAACACTATTCATCTGAGCAATCACGCTCAAAAGTCCTAAACCATTCAGTTGATTATTCCAGTTGGATAAGTTGTATTCTGTTAATTTTGTTTGATTTTTGTATTCTGTTAATTTTGTTTGACTTTTGTATTCTTGGTTATTAATGGTTGGTATGATTTTATGTTCCTGGTTATTAATGGTTTGGTTTTTATATTCATGGTTAAAAGTTTGGTTGATTTTATATTCTTGATTTTTATTAAAATCACTAGTAGGATTTATCTGATATTCCTTAATAGGTGGTAGCACTATAGGATGCCTCAACTGCTCTATTATCGGAGTGAGTGGCGGGAGCGTCACCAGACTCCTAGCATGCTGCACATTAGGCCTCATAATAGAATACGACAATAAGTCGTTGGATAAAGACATGTTTGGTGGTGGCGAAATACGTGATTTCGGCAGCCTTATATATCGCAAATTTTAGATGCAAATTTTGTATGGCGATTTTTGTATGGCGATTTTTGTATGGCAAAATCATAGGCTGGGGTATTCCAGCCGGGATGTGCAGGAGCCATTCTGGAGGGGCCCCGTTTTGTGCATTTCCAAAGTCCGGCGGTGACTCCGTTGACATATGATTGTTGGTTGGTGAGAGCGCAGCGAGGGGGCGACGGAGCGGGAGAAAAGAGAGATCGCGGTGCAGGGGTGTCGTGGGTTGCCGGCTCGCACTGGCGGCCGCGTAGGTTGGCGAATCCCACCGCTTTTCTGCCCAAAGCCTTCGCCACGGTAGTCATGGACTGCCTCGGAACATCCTTGAGTTTTTTTTCTCGCCGCAGAAACGGGCAATGTCGGGAGCAGCGTGAAAAAAAATTGAGTCAGGTTTGGTGGGCGCGAGAGGCCCGCGAGAGGGCCTCTGGCGAGGGCCTGGCCCAGTGTGCTGCAGCACAGGCACACCATCGGTCGCCGCCAGCGCTCACTCTCCGCACCTCGCTCCCCACCCGGTTTCTTTTTACTCCTCAGGGTATGTTGGACTCGTAGGGCGACGCTTCCTTTGGCCCGCGCGTCCCTCTGACTCGCCCGAATAGGAATCGGCAGGCGTGCCCTAGAGCTAGAACTCCGAACCCAATTACACATGCCTCTGGCTACACGAGCGCGGACAATGGAGCCGTTTCGGCAACGCGCTCGCCTGATGGGGCAGGTGCTTGTGAGTGTTGAGGTGATTTGCTTAGGTGAAGGTGATTTGCTTAGCCGAAGACGAAAAGTCCGATTCGTGGGCGGTAGAGTTCCGGGTTGTAGAGTGGTGTTTCTGGTTTGTGATGCTGGTCTAGTACTGGTGATTGTGTGTGGAGGGTGATTGAAGTACTGGAGAGGAGGCGCGGGAGGCGCTTCCGAAGGTGATGGACGTGCTTTTTATATGCATTAGGTGGTTCTGGTACGTATGGGTGACCTGCTACTGATTAGAGGTGGGTGACTTGCGTGCTTGGTTTCTTCTGCTTTTCTTGTGATCGTGTGGTTGATGTTGTAAAAAGAGAAAAAGGAGCCCGATACGGGGCTCGAACCCGTAACCTTTTGATGTCCTGCATAAGAGTCAAATGCTCTACCGATTGAGCTAACCAGGCATTGGTTGCGATAAAATGTTGGAGTTTGGTCGTCATTTTAGGCAGCGTTTGCTTAGTAGTTGATTATGTAATGTAAATAGTTTGTTTGAGGCTGTAACCTTAATATCTGAATAAACTACATCTAATACACAACAGTAAAAAACCAACACACAACTACGTTAGAAAAAACTAACACACAACCACACGAAAGGGTTGTAAACTAAAACTTTTCACATTTAAGTTTACCGATTCTCGGTTTAGAGTTTAAATCGTGACTACTCAAAACGTTTAAAATTTAACTATATGGTAAAAAAAAGTCAAGGAGTTGTCACACCAGAGCAAATCACCCACGAGAGCACACCATAAACAACCCAATCAAATCCTCCTCTACACCTTATGTTCCTCGGCTAACACCAATGACTCGATGACCGTCGGAGTCCCACCTGCCGAGGTTGACTCGCTGCGGCTGAATCCACCATTCCGAGGCCCCGTTTCAAAGAACGAACCCGCAATATCCCGTACCCAACTGTGGCCACGGAGTCGCTGGTCCGAGGTTGTATGTTCACTAGCGCCTCGCGTCTGTGAAACCGCTCAGGGTTAGTCAACTCTTTCGTGGTCCAATAATAGCCTGCGTTTTTTTGTATTTTCACAGGCTAAAATTCCAGAGTGACTCAAATCTTCAGGGTCTCCCGAGTTGAGGCGGTGACTTTAGTACTCCTTCTCATCCAACATGTGTGAAAAGTGGATTAGGAAGGAGAGTGGAACGGAAAAGCCCTGGTATTGAATGTTGCTCTAGACTACACTCCTTCTGTTTGATGAAAAGAACCCCCTCAAACAACATTGTACGGACTTCAGTACAAAAATTTTTTAACGAAAAATCCGCTCACTCTTGCAAGGCGGAACACTTGAATATACACCGTTGCTAGTTAGCGATTTGGTGACTTTGCGAAATTCGTGAACCTTGAATGGGTTATTTAATACTGCACATAAAATCAAGTGGCTGCAAAAAGAGCGCTACCGATCCAAAAAATAATCGTAATTTGACGTTGATCATCGTATTTATACAACCTACCTATATCCTCCACTTCCAGTAGTCACGTTCTGCCCAATTGGATCCTGAAGTACACTCTTGTACGCAACCTCGAATATCTCGAGCAAGGTGCTGAGCGATCCAGGCGTCAAGAGATTGTTAAACCTCGAGACCCTCTTGCAGCCCTGTACCGGCTTTTCACCGTTAAATAATCCTCGAATCCAGTTCACAGCTCCGGGAACTCCGGATATGTACTCAGTAATGTGGTCGCTGAAGAAATCGGAATTATACTCAAGCGACCCAATCCCCCATTCGCACCAGTTGTTCACAGTTCTGTTTGAGTCATCAAAGGGGACTATCTCGTCATTAACAGAGTGGAAGATGTAGAGAGGAACGGTGGGAATCTCATCTTTTGAGACTCCGAGTGTATTGGCCTCATTGTACTTCTTAATAAGCGGATTTTGAAGAAAGTCCCATCCACTCTTGAAGTACCTGTCATCTCCTGTGAAAAACTGCTGGTCAAAGTACTTGAGACCAGAACCCAACAAACACGAATCTTTAGCCCAGTTGAACTCAGCCGCTTTGGATTTGATGAGTTCTTGGTCAAACAACGGCTGCAAGTCGGGATACCCGTTAAGCAATCCCAACAATGAGTTTGGAGTCAATCCTGCTGCAAAGTGGCCCTCGATAATCACCTGCATGGCTGTGATGTTCGTCACTGGGCCGCCCAATGCTGCCCCGATAATGTTTTTCTCGAGCTCTGGTGCGTACAGAGGCTGCATCACTGCGGCCCATCCGCTCGCCATTCCCCCTCCTGAATACCCAAGCAACGCAAATTGTGCCTCAGAGTCAACTCCAGTCAAGTTGCCTGACGCCAACGTCGCCCTGATAGAATCTAAAACAGAAGGACCTGCAATCCTTCCCACAGAGAATGCTGCGTTTTGGCCTTCGTGGTCGGGTAAAACCAAATAATAGCCGTCGTTAAGTAATACCTGTGCAACAACAGTTTCCCACATGTTGATTAGCGACTCGAAAATCGGTGCTCCCGTCTGGACAGCATAGGATGGTGAGCAGTTGATGGTTGGGGAATCGTCCATCATTTGCAAACTAAGCACTTTTTTGGGGTCTGCATTGTACGGTCTTATGACTGTGGTAACAATAGCCGTTGCATTCCCAAATTGATCTTCGGATCTAACCAACAACTGGACCGCACTCTTGACCGGCATTGGGATGATGAAAGACCTTGCCCTGGCTGGCGTTGGTCTGGACCTTAATATGGTGCCCGGAGTCGCATACTCGAAACCTTTGGGTGGTATGTAGAATGGGTCCTCAGTAGGAGGAAGCAAGTCGGCAAAAGAAAGTTGTACCAACAGAAGAAGTGTAAGAAGTAGATAGTAAGCTTTCATCCTTTTTTTTTGATGCTTCACTTGACTGCTGTACCTCAGTATTTATATTGTAGTGAATGTCCAAGAGACTGCAAATTTCCTTTTTGGGACACATTTCTGGAACCTCTTGAAGTGCTCATATTTCACTGAATGTTTTTGCTAAAGAGCAAATGAGACTTTTATTTTTGAAGTATCATGTCTAGGACCACGTATTATGCCTTCAAAAGTCTCATTAGCTGAGTAGGATGCTTGAGTTGTGGTAGAGAAAATCATAGACTTTCTCGATTCAGGTGGAGGGGACCTTTTTCACCCCATTCACTCATATGTACCATCAAGTGATATTTTTGAGTCCTGAGACAGTGAATTAATGTCGTCTCTGCTCTACTTTCGTGGGTACAAGTTGTGACTAAGATGATGCTAAAACGTATGAGAGTGCCTTAAAACTTGTCCTAGTATACCTAGTTTTCCACAAAGATTGGTGGATCTGGGGTGCCTGGCTAAGGTCTTGTGGGGAAGCGGTAAAGGGAGTGTGATAATTGGTATAATTATATTTGTTGGACCTAATTTCTGCAGTTCTCTAATTTCTTGGATTGTTTGGTGATATTTGGAGATCTAAAAAAACTGGCGTCTTTTCTCGACAACTGTCTGGGGCCGTCCCTCGGCTGACAATAAGTCTTCCCCTCCAGAATGAAGGATCGTGTCGTGTCATATGAATATATCTTATGAGTTTTACGTAAGGCAACCATGGCATTTTGAAGAAAATTATTTGGATTTCAACTCAGACGCTTAGAAGAATTTTCACATTGTTCTGACATATAAGAATGTGACTAGATAACTAATTGTATTCATTGACAGACGCTTGCAGAATGTTCTTTTATTTGAGCAATCATGAGTAGTAGACACGTTAACTAGCCAAAACAGATCAATCCTCACGTGAATGAGTTGTCATATTGTCAAATAATTTCTAATCGTGAAATAGTGGACTGGCTTGATCAAAATTAACTTCAACTCAATAATTTCGTAACTGAATTTTCATCCATTATCAAATAAATAGTGAAATTCTGGACACATTTAACCAAAACTCAGTTTTAGCTCTACTACGACTTGGATGAATTTCCGTGTATTGCCACTGTAATATACTCGATATATTAACAAAGATTGAATCAGCTCATCATGGAATAAAATCCGTCAAGTAACCTTTTTAAACTCCGTTAGTGTGAGTGCGGAAAAGCCCTAAAACTCCGGGACATCTTTGTGCTCCCAATAAACTTAAACACAGCAAACTCATTTGACTAAAACCCTCACCAAACGGAGCTAATATCTTGTTTTCCCGCACGCCCCAACGCTTGGTGTTGTAACTTTTGCAGAGATAGAGCAATCTCCGAATTCATTCTCAGGCACGATTGTGTTTCTAGAGTTCGGTTTTTAGCCATTTCAATTTCCACACCAACACCTTACTAATGGTTTCCTTGCAGTTTTGGCTCGGATATAAAAAGACATTAGGCATTAACAAACTATATAAAGCAAGCGTATGTCCTCTATATTCGCATCAACATCACAACAATGACTGAAACCGTTCCAGATTACTTCAAAGGATTCGCAGTAGACAAGACTGAAAACTGGGCCAACCCAAAGTTGGTTGAGTACAAGAGAAAGGAAATCACGCCCCACGATGTTGTCGTGAAAAACATCGCATGTGGATTGTGTGGGTCAGATTTGCACACCATCAAAGGAAACTGGGGCCCATTGTCGAGAACTGATCAGGTGGTTGGACATGAGATTGTTGGACACGTCATTGCAGTTGGTAGTGCTGTGACCTCAGTCAAAATCGGCCAGAGAGTAGGTATTGGTGCTATTTCTTCAACATGCAGAGAGTGCAAGCGTTGTGCCAATGACAACGAACAGTACTGTCGCAAGGTGGTGAACACCTACGCTTACGTAGATGGCAAGGCAGATGACTACGTGACTCAAGGAGGCTACTCATCGCACTCTATTGCAGATGAGCAGTTTGTCTTCCCCATCCCAGAAGGGTTGGAGACCAACGTAGTTGCCCCCTTGATGTGTGGGGGTTTGACGGTGTTTTCGCCTTTGGTCAGGAACCTCGGGTACGACCTCACGGGCAAGAATGTTGGAGTCATCGGTATTGGAGGTTTGGGTCACATGGCTATTCAGTTTGCTAGTGCACTTGGAGCTAACGTAATTGCATTCCTGCGTTCGTCTTCCAAAAAGGACGAGGCTATCAAGTTGGGCGCCTCCACTTTTGTTGCCACTGGAGAAGACAAGGGTTGGGAGGAAAAGTATGCTGGGGAGTTTGACTTGATCATCAACTGTTCGTCTGGTATTGACACCGACCTCATTCAGTTTTTTCCACTTTTGGATGTTGGAGCCAAGTTCGTTGCGGTTGGAGTGCCAAACACTACAGACCATTTCAGTTTCAGGGCCGTGGGCTTCTTTGGAAACGGTCCTAACTTTGGTTCTTCGCTGGTGGGGTCGAAAGTGGAGGCTATCAAGATGCTTGATATTGCGTTGGAAAAGAATATCAAGCCATGGATTGAAACTATTCAGATTGGTGAGGAAGGATGTCATGAAGCTTTGGTTAGAGTGGACAAGGGCGATATCAGATATAGATTTGTTTTTACTGGCTATGACAAGGTTTTCGACTAGAATTTGCAGCCAAAAAATGTTGCGAAAAGATGAGCTCAATTTTTTGGAAAGCAGATTCAAATATACATATCCAATATTCAAATATATATATCCAATATTCAAATATATATATCCACTATTCTAGTCATTTTTTATTAATACAAGGGGTTTTAGTGGGTATTTCATCGCCCGATGCTGAGACCATACTCAGTCCATAATGGATTTCCTCCTCCTATAACATAAATAACCTATATATATAATACACTACTGTATGGAAAAAAATGCTTTAACATATTGTACCCTATATACCAATTTATACTTAATCATGCTCTTCTCTAATATATATTTACTTTGAAGATGTTTCCTTTTCAGAGTTCTCAGAAACCGTCTCTTCATCTAATGGTAAATCTTCAGCATGGATCCATCTCCTCATTAATGGAACCAATTGCTGAGCTGTGATAACCTGTTCACACTGGTACAATATAAGCGACACCAACATAAGTCCCAACTTTGAACTATGTACACCATATTCTGACGAAATCACAGAAATACCCAAGGCCGTGGTCTTGGCAGGGCATGTCAACATAATCGATATAGTATCTTCCCTGTTGTAGTAGAAGGGTCTTAGGAGCTTATAAGCATTGGTATAAAGCTTCGAGGAGGCTTCAGTAGGCGCCTCATTCAAATACTTTTTAATGAACCAAGGTCTGGCGTATGCAAAGGAAAGAAGAGTGTAGAATAAATAGACACCAATGTTGAAAAATGCAAGAAAAATCACAGATACGTGGGACACCGAGGTGAAGGCGTTCTGTGCAAATGCAGTTGAGAACGACTCGTACAAGATCATAATCAACATGAAAGAGCCGACTTTACTCAAGTGGAGTTTCTCACAGGCCCATTTTGTTTGCTTTGGAAAGGCGTTCTGCACCACCTGCCCCACAAAAACAGGCACAAATAGGGCCAACCCCAACTGCTTGAAGGTCTTCTGGTACAAGGACTGGATCGAGGCATGCACGCCCTGGTTGACCGGATTGCCGAAGCTCCAGGGCCCGCGCAAGTACAACTGTAGCAAGGAGGGAGTCACAAAGGCCCCGAGCAAATTGCCTATGAAGACTTCGCACAAGGTCAAAACATGGTTGCCGTGGGCCTGCCGTGTCATGACCACATTGGAGGCAACGGTGGTGGGACACGAGTGCGTCACTATCAACCCCACGAGCAACCACTCGTCGATCTTGGGGTCGTTCGCCTTTTTTATGCCCGTAACTATACCGTACATCACCAGAGAGGTTACCAAAAAGGACATGGACAAAACGGTGAAGTGCGACCGCCAGTTGGCCGTATTTTTCACCAAGTCCCTGGTGGACATGGATAGCCCGGAAATGAGAAAGATGACTGCAAGCGCACCGTATCCGATGGTGTATTCGGCTCGTATCGTGCCACCTTGTTTAGCAAACGAGGGCCAGAAGTGTGCCAACACTATGAAGATGGCCAAAGTGATGAAAAACCATTGTGTAGCCAAATAGTGAAGAGTTTTCCTAGCGAAGGAATTTAACCTTTCGCTTTTCATTGGTTTTTCTGATTCGTGGAGGAGATGACATATATATTGATGAGGATCGACGGAGCACTTAACGGTCCCGGACTTTTTACGCTGTTTTAGGTGACTAACAGACTTTAGTTGCTTGTGTAACTGAGCTGGAACTAACTGAAAAGTTGTCGGTAGAGAGTTGTGATTAGTATGAGAGGAGGGATTAGTGGATTAACTGGATTATATGAACCTTCTTCCTGTTGCATTTTTTTTTTGGATGTTGGGCTGCAAATTCAAATTTTGACAGATAAAAATGAGATGTGATTACAAATGTTGAATTTCAAGATTGATTCCCGGGGTAATAGAGATCAAAAAGGTGCCAGCACCAGGAATCGAACCTGGGTTTCAACTGCCACAAAGTTAAGTACTAACCACTATACTATGCTGGCATTTCACGGACTTTTTGAAATTTTGAATTTATCTAGTCTGGTAAAATTTTATGAAGAGGAAAATTTCATAGGAGTAGAGATTTGCCAAGGTGCCAGGCTCTTTCCTAACATGTGCCTTTTATCTAAACACAACTTGTGAGAAAGGTTGAGTATTGTTGGGTCTGGGGTTCCATTACCAATACAATAATAAACACCCTATATACTTCCCAAAGGTTAGGACCTACCATAACCACTCCTCCTATTGTAGCCTTCAACTATATGATAAGAAAAAACTGAATACACAACTATAAGGTGAAAAAAAAATTACAACCCATACCTATAATGTATGTTCATAAAAATTCCCCCCACTTTTAACTAATTACAGATCTCGGTAATAACTCTAAAAACTATTCCAATACCATTTCCAAAAAAACTCCACACTTTAAAAAAACCAAATCATGACAGTCCCATTCTCCACACCACAGTCCAAAAAATCGTTGAAAGAAGCATTGGATCCAGTCCTTCTCCAGTCCACCAACCTAAAAGAGGCCCTCGCAGACCTGGCTCCAGGTGTGGTCTATGGAGTCACTAACAAAGTCGAAGCAGTGTACTTGAACCATTCCGGTGTAACCGACATTGAGCTGTTAAAGCCTGTAAACGACGACACTCAATTTGGACTCTACTCAACAACAAAGGCTTTTACCACCACGGCTCTTCTTATCTTGGTTGATCGCGGATTGGTTGATTTGGACGCACCAGTGGTGGAGTACTACCCCGAGTTTAGCAAGATCAAGGTGAAGAAAACGTCGCAAGACGGAGCCACAACGTTTGAAGATCCACAAACTCCAGTCACGTTAAGACACTTGTTGACGCACACCGCAGGATTCGGCTATTCATTTTACTCCGAGGACTACTGGAATGACTTGCAGGAGAGTGGAAAGCACGATGTATTCAACGATTTGGACCAGGCCTTGGAAGACTCGTACTTGATATTTGAGCCTGGAACCGAGTTTATGTATGGAGTGAACATGGATTGGGCCGGGGTGATTTTGGAGCACGTCACGGGCCAGACGTTGGGTGGTTTCATAGAACATGAGATATTTGCACCATTGGGCATTAAGGACACCAGTTTCACGTTGACGCACCCGGAAAACGTCTTGGTTGAGCACCAGAGAACCAAGACGGGCGAATTCGTGATTTCAGACCCAACGGACACCAGAAAGGCCAGAACCGACCCCCAACGCCATGCCGGAGGCCACGGGCTCTACGGTACGGTGGCGGACTACCTCAAGTTCATCCGTCTCTGGTTGAACCACGGCGTAACTGACCTGGGAAAGCGTATTTTGAGTGAAGAGATCTGGACGCAGGCTATTAAGAACAACTTGCCGGAAGGTGTTGAGCTTGTGCACAGGAAGTCGCAGAATCCCGAGCTCAGTGTTGATTTCCACAGCCACCCGACGTTTGGACCCAAGGCCGACTCCTGGTCGTTGGGCTTTGCGAGAACTGAGAGTCCCCATTTTACTGGCAGACCGTTGGAGACGTTGTACTGGTCTGGTGTAGCCAATTTGTTTTTTTGGATAGACTTGGAGGGGGGAATTGGGGGGTACTATGCATCGCAGTTGACACCATGTGGAGATGCCTCGTGTCTCAATGCGTTTAAGTTGGAGGGGGTTGTTTATCTGGAGTTAAAGAGAGGATAAATGATGAGAGATTATATATGGAGTTGAATGAGAGACTGATTGAGATGAGAGATCAATATGCATATGAGTTGAATGATTATACTTTTGAAGTTGATTTATTATTTTGCTTTTGAGTTGATGGAAGGATTCTTGATATGAAGAGATTATTCAATATGGGTTGATGAGAGACGGATATGAGTTTATTATATATGACGATGATTGAGAAATTGATATGAAGAGAATATTGTAAGTATGATTGAATGTAAATGTTAATTGATATGAAGATATATTATATACATGAAGTTGAATGAGGATTTTGATATGAAGTGATTATATATGAAGTTGAATGAGGATTTTGATATGAAGTGATTATATATGAAGTTGAATGAGGATATTGATATAACAAAGATCATATATATGAAGTTGAATGAGGATATTGATATAACAAAGATCATATATATGAAGTTGAATAAGTAATAATTGACACGACCAGATTATATATGAAGTTGAATTAGAAAAAGGGTAATTGATATGACGAGATTATATATGGTGTTGAATTAGAATAGGATAATTGGTATCAAACTGATTATTATTTATGAAGTTGAATGAGAAATTTATATGAAAGTTTTTGTTTTGTAAATGAAGTTAAAGGTTAATTGACGTAGACTATCATCTATATGAAGTTGAATGAAAAGGAAATCGACATGAAGAGTTTATCATACATATGAAGTTGAATGTAAAGGATAATTGACATGAAGACTACCACACATATGAAGTTGAATAAGAAATTGATTTGAAGAGATTATTATATATGAAGTTGAATGAGAAATTGATTTGAAGAGATTATTATATATGAAGTTGAATGAAGATTGATAAGAAGAGATTATATTTATGGCAAAACAAAACTTATAAGATAGCCAAACGAAACCTTGAACACAAGATAAAATTTTGTGAAATCTTAATTCTTCCCTGAAATAGTCGTTGAAACTGTGGGAGGTAGAATCGGTAATCAATAATTTGTGCACCATGAACTGAAGAAAAACAGACCCTTTGTACTTCAAATCATCTTTTAAGTAATCCAGCCATCTGAACTTCTCCATAACATCTATATTAGACTCCAAAAACGGTGAACCTCCACCAACACCAAACTATCATCGTGTCTTTTAAAAAGTTTAAATTTTGCACCCATTTCTCAAACACTCTAATCATCCAATCACATACTCACACTGCACCCTCAACGTCATATTTCTCATATTAACTGCATAGTCCGAAAGACGAGGCAAAAACAAGCCTCAACAAGGTACTAAACCCAATTTTCCCAGCTTTTTCAGTCTTCCAATTCATCCAATAATTTCACAGAAATGCCCGGGATATCAAGAGGTTCAATCGAGGTTACCTTTCATTCTCCCATTCTCCTCCCATCATCCTCCCATCATCCTTCATCCTCCCATCATCCTTCATCCTCCCATCATCCTTCATCCTACTTCAAACCTCCCACTCTTCCCCGAAACTAGAACATCCCTCCCGGTAAAACTTCCCCAGACACAACTATAAAGCTAATTTATAATTAGCCACCCACCCACCAGCTCACCAAGCTCGCTCCAAAAACAACTTCCAGCTAGCAAGGCAAACATTTCCCTCCTAAAACAATCACCTCCATACTTGTCCCCCACCTCACCATCAACCCTGAATCTCGCCCTATCTCATCCATCTCAACCGTCCCTAACTTTTACCGCTCCACAGACGATTTTCTGCTCCCAATTGGGCAAAAACACAGACTGAAACATCCACCCATATAAAAGGCCGGTGCCCAGCAGCGTCCATTCCATCCGCGTCCCGCGAGCCCTCTCCAGCACTTCGCACACCACTCACCAGCACACAGGCCCCGTCGCACCCAAAACGCAACCGCTCCACAAAATCAGTGTATTTTTTTTGAGATCATCATCCGATCCTTTAAACATTTTTCGCAAGCCAAAACAAACACTCGTTTACGCGGTCGTCTAACGAAACCGTTTATGAAATGATGGATCCTGGCGTCTCCGGGACGCTCCTGACGACCAAAGCAGAAAAACCGTGGGAACGCCGAAACGAAAAGCGGTTTACAAACACCAAACTCCAGCGGTTGCACCTGTATCAGAGGAGCCAGACACACAGTACATCCACCACGTCGCTGCCTTCTTTTAACCAGTCGTTCAATTCTTCGTTTGAGCTTAATACCCCTATCAAGCGGATCGAGCACTTGACGTTGAATTCCCCTGCGGACACGAGCATGAACAACTCGATATATCCCAGTTTGGATGATATAGTTGTTGAGAATTCGAATGGTAATTCAACTAGTGAGCGGAATCAGCCAGTGAATGGTATGAGTGATCTGAATCAGTTAGTAACTGGTATGAGTGAGCTGAATCAGTTGCCAAACGGTGTAAATGAACTGTCTCTGATAGTAAACAGTGCAAATGAACTCTCTCAGATGCCTAACGGAACACACCGCTCACCAGATATGAAACAGTTTGATAGCTACGGAGGAAACTCAACACTCGGTAACAACATCCCAACACTTTCCGCGTCAGATATGACCAACTCGATGCTAAACCGCGGGTACTCGCAGAAACTCACCAACAACGTGCTCAGCGAGCTCAATCTGCGCGCGAACGAGATATCCAAGTTGATCAAATCGCCCCCGCCGGCACACGCAGACCCGCCGGAACCACCCCGTCGAAACAAGCGCTACAGCGGCATCCACAGGTCCAAGTTTAACAACATGGAGTCGATTCTCAGTCATTACTCTGTTGATGATAAGCGACCTAATGTGGATTCGTTGCGTAAAAGCTCTGAAAAGACTATGGACAACTTTTCTGATAAGCCATCTATGAACAACCAATTTGACAAACAGTCAGTGAACAACTATTCTGACGTAAACAACCAGCTTTCCAACAAACTGCCATCCAAGTTCAATT
Organism: Kodamaea sagamina; assembly: GCA_030556545.1. Taxonomy (NCBI): domain Eukaryota; kingdom Fungi; phylum Ascomycota; class Pichiomycetes; order Serinales; family Debaryomycetaceae; genus Kodamaea; species Kodamaea sagamina. Next base: position 352,710 of record JAKTUG010000002.1, on the reverse strand, counting down.
CGGATTCAATGCACAACCCTTCACCACAGAGATTAGGTCCCCCACAACCAATCTACTCATCTCTGCCCATCAAAGACGACGAAATGGAAGACTCCGCCTCAAAACGCAACGCGGCGGCAAAACTGAACGAACTGCACAGCAAACGAAGACGTACACTCAACGGGCCCGACGAGATCTTAACCTACCAGAGCTCTTCCAACTCGGCATCCCCCTCTAAGGAAGCAAACGAACCAACGTACACCGTGGGCCACCCGACCGTCCTAGCCACCGTCGAAGGCAGCCCGGTGCGCAAAATCTCGCCCTCCAAAAAGTCCATGAACTTGAACATGTTGATGAAGAGCGACACGGCAGGCCCCTCACGTATTCCTTCGCCACAGAAACCCAAGTTCATCAAGCCGTTTCCGCCCAGCACCAAGGTGCGCATGTCGTCCTTGGAAATGGCCGGCGTCAAGGCTGGCGACTTGCTGAGAAAGTCCCTGAGCACCCTGCTCAACCTCCTGAGGAAGTCCCTGAGCACCCTGCTCCACAAAAAGTCCCTGATTCCGCTGCTCCACAAGAAATCCCACTCAGCTATAACTTACCAGGCCCTGACTCCCTCCATGAGTAGAAAATCCCTGATACCCCTGCTTCACAGAAAGACCCTGAGTCTGCAAGTCAACGGAGCAGTTGCATTTTCTACTCCCAAGAGCCTGAATCCCGCTTCTCCGCCGTCGTATACCTTTCCCACGTCGCTGTCGACCTCGCGGATGGTGACGGTGTCGCCGCACGAAAACAAGGTGCGCATGCACAAGCGCACCTCTACCAGCAGTCGCTCGCTCAGCATGGACAGAGCGGACCGGTCGATGAACAGGCTGATGGACATGCTGATGGACAGGCTGATGGACAGGCTGATGGAAAGGCTGATGGAGAAACCGGGGTATGGCAGTACTGGTACGGCCAAGAAGACTACCACTCCGCAAGCGTTTCTGCTCTATGCGAAGCCTACAATTTCTTCTCTGCAAAAGTCTATGAGCAAGTATAAGAAGTGAGTGTAAAGTATGTATAATAGATAGACTAGGTATAATGTAAGATTGATGATTGTTATTTGTATGTTTAAAGTGGTGTATATAAGGTGTTTGATCATGAGAGTGGTTTATAAGAGAGGAGTATATATGGTGTTTGATCATGAGAGTGGGTTTTATGAGAGGAGTTTAGGAAAATGGTGAGAGTAGAGTTTAGGAGGTTTGGTTTTTTTATGAGAATGGGGTTTTTAAGTTATCAAAGTGGTATTTAATTAGTGCATGAGAGTGGAGTTTCGTTACTATTCTGATAAGTTTGAGGACGGTTTCATAAGAACTCAGTAATAAGGATTATCTGATGGAATTTACGTATTTCTATACTAGCATTTGAAATCCTTTAAAAGTTTTTATGAAGTCTCCTACACTGTTTAGTGATATAAAAGGAGTGGAATGATATTCACTTCAACACAAATAATACTGAATTATGAGTAATAAGATCGATATTTTAGGATTAACAACATTACAAATCGAACACAGTATAACAAATCTTCATCGGATAGCAAATTCCAAATTGAGGCTCACCAATTCATACCCGAAGAATCAGTACACTACAAATGCCATACCCGAATTATTCAACCTCATATGCAATGACGAATTATCTCCAAAATCAGAAGTAGAAGAATTTATTACGTCACAATACTAACTAAGACATATTCTTTATATATCATCTACTCTAGATTGTCCTTCCCCATATATGCCAATCGATTTTTGTGAACTAATTAATGATATCATTTTCTGTGGCTGCAAAAAACGTCCTTCCACACTTTATACTATATAAGGTGGAAGCAATTGAACAACCAAAAATACAGAACAATGTCTATCAAAGTATTAGCTTCTAACAAAAACACAGTCTACGATAAAACAGCAGACGGAGAGGAAATCGATGGTTACCTCTCAGTAGATAAAAAGTACGCTGGTGAAACCAGATACCCAGAGTACTTGCCCGTGTGGAGAAGAGATGAAAAGTATGAACCGCTTGAATTCTTCAAACACGAAGACCCAGCCTTGAAAGCAGACCCTTCGTTCCCAAACTTGTTTCCAGACGGTTCCAGCACCAAGAACATCACACCCAAGTTCGGTACAGATGATGTTCAGTTGAGTTCATTGTCAGAGGAGGGAAAGAACGAGTTGGGGCTTTTTGTTGCGCAGCGCGGTGTTGTTGCCTTCCGTAACCAGGACTTCAACCAGAAGGGCCCTGCCTTTGCTGTTGACTTCGTCAAGCACTTTGGCCCGCTCCACATCCACCCCACGTCCGGCTCTGTCAAGGGCCACCCTGAGTTCCACATTGTGCACCGCAGAGCCAACAGGGACGACATCTACGAGGGCCGCACCAACTTGGTGGGCTTCCACTCGGATGTCTCGTGCGAGTTGCAGCCACCAGGACCCACTTTCTTTTCCGTTCTCGAGTCGCCGGACGCAGGCGGCGACACTCTTTTCGCAGACACTGAGGAAGCCTACAGCAGATTGTCTCCAGCCTTCCAGAAATCGTTGGAGGGTTTGCACGTCTTGCACAGCGGAGTCAACCAGGCCAATTACTCACGTTCGCAGGGTGGTTTTGTCAAGAGACACCCTGTTGAGAACGTCCACCCGTTGGTGAGAACGCACCCGGTGACGGGCAGAAAGTCGCTCTACGTGAACAAGGGCTTTTCGCGCAGAATTGTTGAGTTCAAGGACGAGGAGCTGGAGAGCTTGTTGAACTTTTTGTACGATCACATTGGTAATTCGCATGATTTGCAAGCTCGTGTTGTTTGGAGGCCGGACACTATTGTAGTTTGGGACAACAGGAGAACGTCGCACACTGCGATTTTGGACTGGACCACCCTGGAGAATAGGTTGGCTTGGCGTCTTACTCCACAGGCGGAGAGGCCGGTTGAGGATTTAAAGGATTTGAATAAGTTTGATGAGAATAGGGTTTATAGCGGGTATGATTATAGGTGATTTGCAGCCAAAAAAAAAAAAAAAACTTCATCAAGATGTATCTTGATGAAGTTTAAGAATTAACTTAAAGGTTCAAGATTTTACTTAATTTAAGTTCAAGTTTTATCTTCTTGTGAGTTCAAGAATATCTTGATGAAGTTCAAGATTCAAGTTCATGTAAGTTCAAGATTATCTTGATAAAGATCTAGATTTATCTTCGGTGAGGTCGATTATCTTGATGAGGTACAAGATTATCTTTATGTATTCAAGGTTATCTTCAAGATTATCGTGATGAAAGTTCAAGATTTACTTCTTGTAAGGTTAAGTTTATCTTCATGCAATTCAAGATTATCGTGATGTAAGTTCAAGATTTATCTTCATGTAATTCAAGATTATCGTGATGTAAGTTCAAGATTTGTCTTCATGGAATTCAACCTTCAAGTGGATTCAAATTATCTTCACATTAGTTCAATTTGATTCTTGATGAAGTTCAAGATTGTCCTCATGTAGTTCAAGATTTGTCTTTATGTGTGAAGTATCAAAATTCATCATCTTGTGAGTTCAAGATTACCATCAGGGTATGTTCAAAATTTATCTTGCTGAAAGTTCAGTTCTTTCTTACTTTAATCAAAAATTATCTTGATCATAGCAGATTCATCTTCATGTTAGTTCAAAATCACCTTGTTCAAGAATTTTCTTCAGAAGACATCAAGAGTCATCTTCATGTAAGATCAAGATTTATCTTCATTCACCCAAGATATATCTTTATGTAAGTTCATTTTGAAGAAAGATGTTCTCCAAAATTATCATGTACAAGTACATCTTTTTCATAATCAACTTCATAGATTATCATATAAATTCAAGGCTTACCAAAGTTTTGGTGACTCCATACTCAATTCAACAAATATAAAAACTATATATTAACCTTAAAAGTTTGCATTAACCACAATAAAAGATCAAAAAATGTTAGACTGAACCTTGATTTCTCCCCCCAATGTAACATATTGGGCACCATCCCACTTCTCACCCGGAGCCAACTTAACAAAATCAGAAACATGACCCGGCTCAATGCACAACATCTTCTGGTACCCAGTCTTTGGCTCAAAGTCGCCCATTCCAGCACTCTTCTTCACCCACGGGTTCCAAACAACAGAGTCGGGCAAACCTACCCTGTGGACATTGACCAAAACCTTGCCCAACTCAACAATTTGCAACGTCTTCGAGGTCGGAATGTTCAGGTAGATTCTGTCAAACTCCTCAGTAAAAGACACCATTGGGGCCTTTTCGGTGTACTTTACCTTGAGCAACTGGTCGAGACAGTTCTGGTCCACCAAGTTGGTGACCAACACGTCCGTGATGTCAGGCACACGGAAGTAGGTGTGGAACAACCAGTTGAACTCAAAGGCCTCCTTGCCTGTGTTTTCGACCTCGATCTTGGTGTTGAGTGCGCCTTTCTCCAACGACACCAGCAAGACGAGGGTGAAGTCGTACTTGCCGTTGCCCCACAACTTGAGGGTGTCCGGATCGACCTGTTCTGGGCCCAAGGCGAACTGGACGGTCAACGGCGACGCGGAGGTCTGGCCCAAGAACTCCCAGGGCGAGTTTCTGGCGAACCCGTGCTGTGGCAATGTGTGTGTGGGGTGCGACTCGTCGCTGTTCTTGCCGAAAACAGGAAACACTAGTGGGATGCCTCCTCTGACGGCCTTGGAGCCGTCCAAGACGGCAGCCTCGGAGAGCCAGAGCTTCTCGGCTCCTTTGTCTTTCCAGGAGAGGACGTTGGCGCCGTGCTTGAGGATGGTGACACTGGTGGAGGGATCATTATCGAGAGAAAATGTGACTTTGGTTTCGGTTTCTTCGATCATTTTACTGTTGGTTTGCTGTTTAACGAAATGTTCGGAGGAGATTTTAAAATGTTGATTTGGAAGATTGACGTTTAATTGAATGTGAATGATAGATTGTAATTGTTGTTAGATGATGAGGTATGATGAGAGGAGTTGGAATTGAGTTGAAAGGTTGTCTTTAGTGTATGAGTTATTGGTGTATGAGTTTTTAGGGAACGTTTTTAGAGTATGGAATGGAGAAGATGAAAAATCCGGTAAAGTTTGTGAAATCGTGGGAGTGAAGTCATAGTATATGGTGAGTAATGGGTAGTTTCATATGTAGGGGTATTCTATCTGGTGTATATTCAAAGAAAACTGATAAGGATAAAACTGCAACTTTTATCGTGGAGAAGTTATTTGAATTGAATAAATAAGAGGTAAGTTTATAGCGTTGGTTTGTTATACCACGTTTTGGCGAATGTTACAAATTTGTTATTGTTTTGGAGTTGAGCTTTTCGCAACCTTGTTTTTTTGAAATATTTGGTGAAATTTTGCAAAAGTTTGGGGAGGAAGAGAGTAGGCAGGATGTTAAGAGAGGTTAGATTTTGCGACGTAGTGTTGTTAAAGTACTAGTGAGATAGAGATCAATAAAAGAAACCTGAATAAGAATTCATCACCAATGTTCAAGAGAAAGAGAACTGGAAAGACAATTTTTGGAGTGCTCTTAGGTATATCTCTGGGTGGCACCTAAAGGTAAGTCAAATCACTTGAAAAAGCGAGGTGAATTCACAATGCTACAGTAAACCAACTGAATACCGACTGGACTGTTCCTTTTAATCAGACTTGGCCGAGCGGCTTTCTTGCTGAAGAAATCGAACTGTAAAGTGCAGATTAAGAGTCACCCAATTTGCAGCCAAACCGTTCTTCCCATTTACCACCACAACTCATCTTTTAGAGTCTTTGTTGCTCAAACAGGACACTCACCAAAAAAGTAGTCACCAACGCCAGTCACCACGAATTACGCCCCTGACTAATCCTCTTCATTATCCAAACTAATTGCTAAAACGTCAAAAACACAATATCGCCGTGGGTTTACTTCAACCTTTTTAATTAACACATTTCTAGAGAATCTAGTAGGCATTTTATCACACCACTGAATCCCACATTCCGCGCAAAACGTTCCTCCTCCCATAAAACATAAAGTAAACCTTAATAAACACTCACTAAAACTTCCTCCCTCTAACCACTCTCACGCGAAATCTTTCCCTATACTCCCACGCGAAATCTTTCCCTATACTCCCACGCTAAATCCTCCCCTACTCTCCCACGCTAAATCCTCCCCTAATCTAACTCCCACACTAACCCCTGCTCACTCCCACACTAACCCCCCAACCCCCATCCAATTACAACTGAAAACTATCTCGCTATTATAAGCCCTGAATTTGAATGAAGGTATTTTTTCTGCTGACTCGAAGACCAAGCTCCACCTTCCAACCATGCCATCCTAATCCAACTCCCTGTCAATGCCAACCCTTCTATACACCCACCTTCAACACCATGCCTTAATCTCACCGTACTCTCCACTCCTATCCATCTCTCTCAAAACTCCCAATCCCGTCAAACCCACCCCTACTCGTGACTACAATCAAACTCGAAATATACAATACACAGCACGGCGAGACCACGAACCTGCAAGAAACCTACACGAATTACCAACTAGGAATCCAAAAGAACATACCAGGAATTACTGAAACCAACATCACAACCATCAACAATATGATGAACCTCGCTCCAAACAAAAGCAACCTCCTAATAGTCTTATCGTAAGATTGCTCTTTTATTTTCAAAGAATAGAGATAGATGATGAACAGAGTAGATTTACAGAGCTGGCCTCAATGTAAATACAACTAAACCAATTAAATCGCACTCACAGTCACCACTCTCACCACACTCCAAACTCACAAACTTCATCTAACTTTAAGGCGTGCCCCTTTTCGAATAGGAGGCCGAGCACCCGTTTCTTTTGGCTGACATAAGCAAACAATGGAAACTTCGGATGCTCAGCAGACCGACTTTTACTACTTTAAACCAGCGTCTTCTCGAATTTGAAAGTTCTAACCACAACCGTCACAGCGCCGACCCAGCAAATCATCCCATTTTAAAGTAGTGCAGCTCGCGAAAAACAGAGAGCCCATACCCCCCCCACAACAAACAAACAGAAAAAAAAATTTGCTAGCGCCCAGCTACTCGCCAGATCCCAAGATGATGTCTGCGATTCTAAAAAGCAGGGTTGTGTCGAAGCCGTACCAGCTCTTCCACTTCCACTTCCTCCTGGAGAAGGAGCCGACGTCGACGGTGTCCAACTTGAACTTCAGCACAGACGTGCGCAGCAGCGTTGCGCGCTTCAAAAACCACCGGTGGACGGCGGCCGAGGTGGCGCACTACTCGTTCTTGACCAGCATCATCTTGTTCGTGTACGTGATATTCCCGGCTGCGTGGTTGTCCAAGACGGCCATCTTGGCGGCGTTCGCGCTGTGTTTCTTGGTGCCCTTGACGTCGCAGTTCTTCGTGCATGCCTTGCCCATCTTCACCTGGTTGGCGCTCTACTTTAGTGCGGGAAAGATCCCCGTGCTGTGGAAACCACCCATTCTGGTCAAGATCTTGCCCGCGATGGAGACCATTATGTACGGCGACAACTTGCTGAACGTGTTGGCCACCGTGACCATGCCCGTGTTGGACATTATCGCGTGGATCCCCTACGGAGTGGTGCACTTCAGCGCTCCGTTTGTGGTTGCCGGTCTTGTTTTCCTCTTTGCGCCTCCCACCGCGTTGCGCTCGTTTGGTTTTGCCTTTGGCTACATGAACTTGGTGGGTGTCTTGATCCAGATCTTGTTCCCTGCTGCTCCTCCTTGGTACAAAAACTTGCACGGTTTAGAACCTGCCAACTACCTGATGCTGGGGTCGCCCGGCGGGTTGGGCAGAATCGACCAGTTGTTGGGCATCGACATGTACACCACAGCGTTCTCGAACTCGCCCGTCATTTTCGGCGCCTTCCCGCTGTTGCACCTGGGCTGTGCCGTGATGGACGTCTTGTTCTTGTCGTATGTTTTCCCCAAGTTGCGTGTCGTGTGGTGGGGCTACGCCACCTGGCTCTGGTGGTCCACCATGTACTTGACACACCACTACTTTATAGACCTCATTGGCGGTGCGGTCTTGTCGTTTTTGGTGTTTGAGTACACGAAGTTTACGCACTTACCTGTGGTGGACCCCACCAAGTTTTGCCGGTGGTCGTACACGCAGATTGCGTTGTTTGACGTTGTGCTGCTGGACCCATTACCGAAATATGGAATGGTTCTGCTGCGCACCAACGATTTAGAGTTGGGCAACTTCTTGGCCAACACCGTGGTGGAGTTTGAGATGGACACGATGCGCTCGAGACAGGCGGCGCAGCGTGCGGTGCCCACAACACTGTTGGGCTTGCCGCTGGTCAACTTGGACGACGACTTTGCGAGCGACGCGGTCGACTTGTCCAGCCTCGAGAACAGCGCCACACCGCTGGTGTTTGATGGCGAGCAGGGCGAGAACCAGATCAGCACCACCACCTCGACGGTGTCGCTCGAAGACGCGGCTGACATGTACGACCCCACCGCCTCCTCCGTGGGGAAACCCAAGACGAAAACAAGATAAATTCCCTAGTTTGCATTTGCGCCGATGGCGAAGTGAAGAGTGTGTCTTCCTTTATGCCCGCGCCATAGACTTATAGACGAGTACTCAGGTAGGTGTCGAAGTCTCAGTCATAGCGATACATGGTGTACGTTTAATATTTCTTGTGCATTCCATGTTGTTCTCTAATTAGTTTAATATTTAATTTTCATAAACGATGACGATGAGTATGCCTGGGGGGGTTGTTTGTAGGGGTATCTGTGGAGGTGACTTGTGGGGGTATAATTTATGAGAACTTGCGGAGGTGAAGAATTTATTCGAAGGAGTCAGTAAGACAATCGAGAAATCTAACTGATAATTGGAATAAAATGAATGAGTGAAGAATATGAGGATGAGAGAAGAATAAATGGATGAGAGAATGAGAAGTACTTGAATGACCAGAATAATGAGTGGTGATTTGTATGAAGAATTGGGCATGGATATGAAAATTGGTACGAATAGTTGCGTATTGATTATGGTGCAAACAGTTGGGTATGGAAAAGTAGTTGAAACTGCGAACTAGTGTTAATAATTGGGATGAACAATGGGTGATAATGTTATGAATAGTTGAGTGTTGGTAATGGTGATAACTGGAGTGAATAGTTAAGTATGGATAATGGGTGATATTTGGTATGCACAGTTGAGTTTGGATTATGAGTGATACTTGGTATGTTTAATTGGGTATGCATAGCGAGTGCTAATTGGGTATGCATAGCAAGTGCGAGTTGAGTATGAATAATTCAGTATAGATAAGTATGAATAATTGGGTATGGATAATGAGTGGTATTGAGTGTGGATAATTCAGTATGAGTAAGAAGTAGTAGTTAGTATGAACATCTGGGTATGTGATAATTGGGAATGAAAAGTTGGGTTTTAATAGTGGTGATAACTGAGTATGAATAGTTGGGTTTTAATAGTGGTGATAACTGAGTATGAATAGTTGGGTTTTAATAGTGGTGATAACTGAGTATGAATAGTTGGGTTTTAAAAGTGGTGATAACTGAGTATGAATAGTTGGGTTTTAATAGTGGTGATAACTGAGTATGAATAGTTGGGTTTTAATAGTGGTGATAACTGAGTATGAATAGTTGGGTTTTAATAGTGGTGATAACTGAGTATGAATAGTTGGGTTTTAAAAGTGGTGATAACTGAGTATGAATAGTTGGGTTTTAAAAGTGGTGATAACTGAGTATGGATACTTTAGTTTTAATAATGATAATTGGTATGGATAATGGGTCATTATTGGGCATGGTTAATTAGCGATAATTGAATGTCGTTAAAAAGTGAAAATTGGTATGAATGGTAGAGTATGGGAAATGAGTGGTAAATGGGAATGAATAAATGGTATAGTTGAGTGAGAGGTGTCACTGAGTATGAATAGTTAAGTGTGGTAAATGAGTTTTTATTGAGTACGAAAGGTAAGTATGATAAATGAGTGATAATGAGTGGAATAAAAAATTGGGTGATAGCTGAGTATGGATAATTGGGTTTGGATAATGGTGTTTTTGAGTATGAATAATTGAGTAAGGTGAGTGTGTGGTAATCGATAAGTACAACTGGGTGTGGATAAGTGGTAAATGAATTTGGAATCGAATCGTAATTGAGCATGAATAGTTGAGTGCGGTTTATAAGTGATAATTGAGTATGATAAACGATAATGAGTGATAATTGAGTATGATAAACGATAATGAGTGATAATTAAGTATGTTAAACGATAATGAGCGATAATTGAGTACAAATGGGTATGGATAGATAAGAGATGAGAAATTATTGAGTATGAATTCTTATAAATTATGAGGATGAATTATGAGGATGAATTATGAGGATGAATTATGAGAAGGAATTATGAGGATGAATACCAATAATGTGTATGAAATAGTAAATAATTAAGTGAAAATGAGTGACAATTGAGTTTGAATGGCTGAGTTGAATTAGTGGTAATTCAGTAAATGGTTGAGTACTGTAAATGAATGATAATTTGGTGAGAGTGATTTAATGGTTGGTGCTGGTTATTCATATTCATTGATATGAATAACAAGCATGAGTGGTATTGAGTATAACTATTGAGTATTGAGTATGAACAATTGAGTATTGGGTATGAACAATAGAGTAATTGAGTATACCCAAGTATGATTTAAAAACGGTAAGACAATTATAAATGGGTATGCTAAAAGAGTGGTAACCAGCTTAAATAATCACTTTAGATGATAAGAGTTAGGCCTAACTAGTGAGCAACTCAAGGATAGTAACCAGTGCTGGCTGCTCACGTCAACACATGACGTCAACTCATCAACTTACATTATATTGGCAAGCCATTGAAGAATAAGATTTAATGAGGAACTTGCATTCAAAATCCACTTGAATGCACAAGTACACCTCTAACATTCACTGGACTTAGTGACCTAAAGAACTTTTCAAGTTTCAGTATAAACTCCTCACCTTACTTCCTCTCATGGCCATTGTTCTGTCCACTTGTTAGTTCACTTCCAAGTGTTACATGCTCCAATCACAATATGAAATTACGAGGTCGTAAGTTAAAACGCACCAAAGTTGTTCTTTATGATGCGAAGAACACATTAACTTTTCAATGAACCAATTAAGCTTACATTGCATATGAAAGAATGTTGGAAAGCAAGGATGCTTTCCAGCCATTAAATCTGTTGGCAAATATTCTCTCAACTTTGAAACAGCTCCCAACGTGAACAGTAAATTGCCATATTGAGCCTAAAACGTTAACAAACACCCATATTGAGACCAAAGACGTTAACAAACCCCCATATCGATACCTTAAAGATAAACACCCAGAATAAACAGTCCAGCAGTCCATCTCATCTATTTTGGAAATCACCCCATCCACCAACATTCCAGTCAAGAATCAGACAGTTTTCTGGCCATACACCTCGCAGCCAGAATTTCATGCCAATCTGGGCATCATTCATTGTGTCTCACTTTGCTTTACCGCCTCTAAATAGTTTGTTATCAAAGTTATTCAATGCCTCAAAGATACTTCCGTTCACACTTCCAGACCAAGATTCCATAGTACAAAGTCACTCATGAGATCTCTAATACTTCACCACGAATCTCAAAAATAACTCCATCTGCTAATCCAAAATAGTAGTGTAGTTCCAATTCTAAACCTACAACCAGACTTCCAAACGGCCGACTGAAGGGATGAACAAACCCTTCTAGATGTAAAAGATTTCAAGGTTCCTCCTTGTCGAAAATACTCTAGTAAAACGATTACGTAAGTGTTCCTGACTCCAAAAACGCACATTTCGCACGGCGCTCTCAACCACGTACTCTTTATTCATGTGAGATTCCGTCGAGCGAGCCAAACTAGCTGGGCACCACCTGAAATGTGCTGCAGAGTGCTTGAGAAACTTCCCAATTCTTCTGTTTAGACATGCAGATGCACTCCTGCTCGCCATCAATCTATCCACAAGATTGAGGAGCCCACAAACACCGGGGGGCCACCCCCACCCACCAGGGGAGATATTAATAGAAGAGGAGAGCGAATCCAGGGCACTTAAAAGCAAGTTGCGGGTGCCATGACCCACAGGTCTTTAGCAAATCCCACATGGTTGTATTTGAGCAGCGCGTCACAATTGTGCTGTAGCTGTTTGTTGTGCCAACTGTCTGACGCCTGTCGGTGCCCAACTTCACCACTTGTGAGCCGCTTTGGGACTGGAAAAAACTCTAATTTCGCCCTCACTGAGCACAACCAAATGTGTCTATGACTTTACCCCTTCCGTATACTTTCCAAACCTGCAAAAGAAACCTTTTAACCGTGGGACAATGCGAAGGCGAGGGTAAACACGCCAATATGGAAGCCAGCACTGACACAAAGTCTTTGTCTGGAGAACCCTCTCACAGGGGAACGAGCTGCCCCTTGGGTGGGAGCTGCGGCTGCGGGTGTCCAGACCGCGCAGCTTCCGCCGGTGCCTGGCAAGAACATCGGGGTTTCGCGCCTGTGGGGTGCCGCACGGAAATGTTGTGGTCGAAACCTCACCCTCACATGCGTGGCTTCTCCACATTTGACTACTTCTGATTAGCCGTACCCCAAAAACGCTAGGCGAATTGTTCATCTGTTTTTCTCCTGCGTTATGAATGCAAATATTTTTCAAGAAAATTGTTGCAAAATTACTCAGGGCACCGTTTACGAACATAACGTATTCTTAGTGAAGGACTCCAAAGGTGCCAGGTTGCTAAAGATAAACACGGTGGTTAGAGTTTTAGGCTGACACCCCATGCACACTACTTGTTAGATCTAGGCACCTGTGCAGATTCCCTCATGCAAGGCCTCGTCGTTCACTGTCCCGGCTAGGTCCCATTGTTCATATTTTCCACCGCTGGTGATCAGAATATGGGTATTTATAGGTGAAGGGTTCCCGTGTGTCTAGGATTTGCAACTCAAACACTCGCTAGTATATTTAACTAAAATGTTGTTCAATAGAATTATTTCTGCTGCTATCTGTCTTACGGTAGTGGCTGCTGCTGACATTGAAGCTCCAGCTGCCAGAAGAGACGATGTTGGTACTGGTACTGGAACTGGTACTGGTACTGGTACTGGAACTGGTTCCGGTGACGGTTCTGGTGCTGGTGCTGGTTCTGGAACTGGCACCGGTACTGGTACTGGCACTGGCACTGGCACTGGCACTGGCACTGGCACTGGAACTGGAACTGGAACTGGAACTGGTACTGGAACTGGTTCCGGTGACGGTTCCGGTTCTGGCTCCGGTTCTGGCTCTGGTACTGGTACTGGCACTGGCACTGGCTCTGGCGGTGACTGTACTGGAACTGGCACTGGTTCTGGTGCTGGTGCTGGTGCTGGTTCCGGCGATGGATCTGGGTCTGGTACTGGTACCGGTACCGGTACCGGCACTGGTATCTGTGAAGAGGAACCACCTGCCCCAGAATCGTCTTCTGCCCCACCTACCCCAGAACCAACCACTTCTTCCGAGCCACCAACTTCGTCCTCAGAACCACCAACTTCGTCCTCAGAACCACCAACTTCGTCCTCAGAACCACCTACTTCGTCCTCAGAACCACCTACTACTTCCTCAGAACCACCAACTACTTCCTCAGAACCACCAACCTCCTCTTCTGAGCCTCCAACCACATCCTCAGAGCCACCTTCGTCGGCCCCACCTTCTTCAGCACCACCATCGTCTGAACCACCATCCTCAGCACCACCATCCTCAGCACCACCATCTTCCGCCCCACCATCCTCCGCTCCATCCTCCGAACCACCAACCACCTCCTACACCACCTACACCTCGCACACAACCCTCACCATCACCTCCTGTCCCGCTACAGTCACCAACTGCCCAGCCAGAGAAACAGTGATCCCAGTCACCGTCACCGTGCCATGCTCACCAGAAGCACCAGCTCCTCCAGTCGAAACTTCTTCTGCTCCAGCTCCTCCAGCTCCTGTTGAGACTTCTGTCCCAGCACCTCCAGCTACAACCTACGCTCCGCCAGCACCTTCGGCCCCAGCTCCAGCGCCTTCTGCCCCTGCTCCAGCACCACCAGCCGCTCCAGTGTCTGAGACCCCAGCTGGTCCAGCGCCAACCTTGGTCACTGTCGGCACCGAGGCCCCACCAACCATCGCTGAACAGCAAACCTCCGCCCCAGCTCCTGCTGCTCCACTTGCCACCTTCGAGGGTGCTGCCAACAAGTACGTCCCTAGCTTGGCTACTGGTGTCTTCATGGCCGCGGCTATGTTCTTGATTTAAATATGATTTCATGTCATTTTTCGCTCTTTTCACTTGTGATTTGCAGCCATTGTAATTGTTTTTTTCGGTTCCATCTGGGTATAAACAGTGCTGTTCTTGTAACTAGCACACTGTTTACGTTCACTCCCGTATACCTCAGGGGTTACAGGGCATTCTTATAATATTCGTATATTCCTGAAGAATATATCCGTAAAAGACTTATAAATATAACATTGTTAGAGTGTAGAGGGACGAAGGGCTTACAGATACTTGTCAAGATGACTTGGAATAATGTTAAGAGTAGATTTGAGAGCATTTGGGGGTGTTTGTTGTTAGGAGATAGTGATACTCATGAAAGTGTTAAATACACTTGAAAGAGTTATGATTCAAAAAAAGATGTGGACTATGTTTAAGTTTACTCTTCTGATTCAATCGAGAGACTTCCTAACTAAAAATAGTTGTCAGGACATTCTGGAAGTCTTAATTCTGACTAACCAGTTAACTTTTCATGACTTTCAAGACCGGATGGGTGGGATTAGAACTTTAACTAATACGTTTCTAACCCTTTACTACGGGAAGTCATACACTTTCGGGATTGCGGGTACCTAGTTGCTTTGAAACACCAAAAGGTTTGGGAATAGCAACTGTGGACTCGTTTGTAGGCTTTATACTTCTAAAGTTTAACTGAATTCACAAATTATTTTGATTAAAACGGTCATCCCTTGTACCCCTACGGCTTTGCTCTCTCGTATTTTGGAAACCCAAACTACAAGAAAATGTCTGTAGCAACGAAAATGGGGAAAATGACAATTCTGTTCAGTAGTTAAGCGTGCCAATCCACTCTCTAATCTGTTACAGCTCTGGGTACAAAAGTGAAAACATAGGGCGTGTGCTCCTGAGATCTATGAGATCATTGTTTGATCCGAAGATAACGCAGGCCAATAACTATGCTGCATCACTCACGCCCCAAATTGCGAAGTGGAGAGTGCCTGTAGAATGGAGAGTGCCTGTAGAATGGAGAGTGCCTGTAGAAAGAACTGCGATCTTAGCAACGATAGAGATCCGCCCCAACAATGAAACGAAGAGGGAGGAGTCGGTAAGTTCTGTGAAGGTACGGCCCAGTGAGCGTACAAAGTCTACTACTTCGCAATTGAGTCAACTCCAATAATATCAAAAGGTCTTCAGAAGCCTAAATGTGAACATTATTCACCAAAACCTCATTAACAAACATCATCTTCACCTTAATCTCTGGCAAATGCACCACTGAAAAAGAAAGCTTGTAGTCTCTATCAAGCTATTTTTACACTCAAAGGAAAAGAAAAATACATTCCGATTTTTGTTAGCAAAGTTATGTTCAATGTCGCGGGGTGCTGCAAAAATGTCGCATCAAGGTTGCAAAAATGTCCAGAGTTTGCATTTCCATAGATCTTTTAATCTTCACGAAGATTACCGTTGGAAATTATGCTTGCTTTACATAAACTCGTTGACTATACTTTAAATCTTACTTTGTGACATGGAGGCACTTGTTTTACTTGCCATGAAGATCTAGAGGTCAAATACTTCTGAAAACCTAAAACTTTGGCAAAGCTTAAGACTAACCGGAAAACATTATTGTGTTTGACCAAAGGACTGACTAAACTGAGATCGATAAAACTTCATAAGCCATACCCTGTTTGTACAGCTTTTCTCTGAAACGTCCAGTCTTGCTAGCTTGCTAGCTGGTTTAGCCATGCATACCCAGCTGAGCCAGCAGCCTAAAGTAGTAGTCCCTAGAGATGGCCGTTCCAAAGAAAATTAAGCTAAAGATATCTCCTGAGACGTTACAAGACTCTAATTTTAACTTTAAATAGTAAATGAGTAGATGTTGTACAAATACCACAACAGTAGAATGTATAACAGAGAATAGATTTGTTGTATATCTCATTTATAGCAACTTGTGAGTGTGCCAAGAAAATGAAGGAATACACCACCCGACGTCCCCAGTTTTCACGGCGCAGCTTTTGTGTTCTTAGACTTGAAATTTTTCTGAGACCTCGGTAGTCGTCTGAAGTTAATGAGAGCAATGAAGGACGGTACTTCGCAGTTTTCAATCTTTCACCATTCTCACTAACCCATTATCACGTTCAAATGTACACCGTTGCCCTAGTCAAGTAGGTAATCTGATTGTAAGGCCCCTCGTGAAACCCTCTCATGAGCTGCACACAAAGCCAGCGAAACAACTTCCAGCTGTTGCGGCAGGGACACTTCAATTGATGCTACCTGAAGCAACTTCATGTTCAACGGAACTAGTTAGCAGATGCGCGGGAACCTTCATCTACACTATTGCAAGTCGTTACCAGAGTCAAATGTAGGAAACAGTACTGGAATTCATCCATATGGAAGCATTTGTCAAGAAAACGGACTAGAAACCAAATGTACTAACAAAAGGTGACAACAATGCTTCTCTTGACGAGTCAATAACTAAAAGAAGGTTGCTATTATGACGTACCATGTTACATCAATCACATCACCAAATTCTTCAAACCAAACGATGACCGTTGTGCCTATCAAAACAAATTTTCACATCTAATTTTAGACATCATGATGAGAGGCACCAGCATGATGGAATATGCACATTCACATAAACCTCCTAGTGACAATAGAGATAACTACAACAGAAAATCTAGAAAACTTGAACAGACAATAGGAATGTACAACTGAGAACCAACCCAGCCATCCTCATCACCAGGGGCTTGAACCCCTATGGTACTACATACAAACTCATCAAAAACTCTAAAACTTAAGCCCCACGTACACGAGGTAGACCCTGGCACCACTTTTGACCAACTAATGCCGCACGGTCATTCCATGCATTGATGTCCCACAGTTGCCATTTCATTTTTCGCATCATGTTTTGCGAGAATAGGAAATCGCGCATCCAGTTGACGTATTCTCACATTCCGCTGGCCATTTGAGTTCCAAATTGCATAGCCAATTCCGATATGCAGGAATTCAACCTCACAGTCACGGCCCCAAGTATTGCAGAAGAGTCTTCTTGGAAGTATGACGTCGAGAAAAGCGTTGCACGATATTGCATTTCTTTTGAGTTCCTGTGGGGTGGAGCGTGCTAATGCTTGATACGAAACCAGGGAAGGGTTCCTAGAGGGCGACGGACAGGCCTTCCGTGTGCCTGGGGATCAGCAGGGAGGCTGGCCGCGATGAAATGTGGGCCTGAGATCGGCCCCGAGGCTGGCACAAGACCCTCAGTTTGCTTCTTGTGTGCGCTTGCTGTGGAAAAATAGCACTATTGTGGGACTTTGCAGTTTTTCTTAGCTGTTTCCAGCCCATATTTAGCAGACAATGCTGATTGAATTAAGCTAATGCTAGTTATTAATAGGAAATTTAGCCGTGGTGGAATTCCCCGCGATTGTGCTCGTTAGCATTTTAAGGTTTGACAGTTACAAATTTCTTGAATATATAAAGAGGTAGGTTTCAGCACATTTCTTTCAAGTCCATCATCATCGAGTCTTACATTCGCTATTCCTACTACAATGTTGTTTAAATCTATTGCTTTCGCTGCTATTGCCACTGCTGTTACAGCCGACCAAACCTTCACCTTGACTGCCAAGGGTGGTGACATCAACGGTGCTGTCACCCAGGGTTCTGACGGTTACTTTGTTGTTTCTTCTGGTGGTGCCACCGACTTCCTCTTGCAGGAGCCTTCTGGCTTCTTGTATGTCGGTGACGCTAGAGTCCTTTTGGGTCCAGACGGAATCAAGACCTCCACCACCGACGGTTCCAAGGACTTTGGTATCACTGACGGTACCTTGAGAAACGGTCCTACTGCTCAGGGAACTGACTTTTACGCCTGTGACGAGAACAACTCGGTCAAGTTGGAGACCTTCAACAAGGACAGCACCTGCACCTTGGTTCACTTGTACATTGGCAACGACAACGAGCCAACTGAAACGTCTTCGTCTGTTGCTCCAACCTCGACTGAATCTTCTTCCGAAGCCCCAACCTCTTCCGAAGCTCCAACTTCTTCTGAGGCTCCAACTTCTTCTGTTGAACCATCATCTGGATACACAAACGTTACCTACACCACCTACACCTCGGAGACCACATTCACCATCACCTCGTGTGCTGAGACTGTTACTGACTGTCCAGCCAGAAGTTCTGTTGTTCCAGTCACCATCACCACCCCAATTCCAGTCCCAACTTCTTCCAAGCCAGCCCCTCCAGCCACCTTGACTTCGTTCGAGGGTGTTGGTGCTAAGTACGGTGCCCAGGCCGGTGCTTTGCTCGCTGCTGTTGGTGCTTTCTTGATGTAAGTTTGGGTTTGATTTTCGTATAGTTAATAATTATTTTGGTATCGCATTGTGATATCGAGTATTGAGAATAATGTAGGAAATTGTTCGATTCAGGAGTAGAAGAGTTGCTCAGGAACTTTGCATGATTTTTCATATTTGTGAATTTGACAGACATGATTTTTCTATTTGTGAATTTGGCAGACATGATTTTCCATATTTGTGAATTTAGGTAGCACCAGCATTTTGCTGATCTTGTGCGGAGGGATTGCTGGTTTTCACTTGTAAGTACTTATTGAGCTGGTACTTGTAGGATACATACTGTTTCACTCATTCTTATACGCTACAAACTGTTCTTACCTCATACTTTCACGCTAAATACTGTTTCTCGTGCTTGTACGGTACATTCTGTTTCTTTCTTCCTGATTGTACGGTACATACTGTTTCTTCGTGCTCGTACGCTCGTACGCTACCTACTGGGCTCTAACTTTTTTCTTCCCTTCTCACCTGATACTTTAAAAACGGAAATTTGTACTTCCGTGCGATCTCTAGTGTACGTAATAAAGAGGGAAACAACACACTCGTGCTGGTTCTTTTCTACTTGCTCAAGAATTTCGTAAGTGCTCAACTTACACTGCAGCAACACAACGTGGGTATATTCAATCTGGCTAGATTTCCCTTTCCTTCACTTGCAGCCTACACATCTTCCACTTTGTACCCTGCAAGAGATAACAAAGTTTGTGACAATCTGGTTGAGAATGTTGAAATCTGGGGAATCCATTCCTGGGAATTTTTTGTTTTTCCATCACAAACTTTAAGACAAAATTTTGCACCCAAACTTTATCTAAGATCGATGGGTGGCTTATAAGATATGGAACTTTATGGCGTTCTAGAGCAGTAGTATACAGCAATGGGTGATTGTTCGATAAAAGTGGCTAGTTTGGTAATTCTAGACCATTCAACTTCCGAATTGGGGGTCTCCCTTAACGTATTCACTATTGAAGTGCCCACCACTATTGTTGAAGGTTAAACAAGGGGTGTGAATCTCGGCAGTTCTCAACCGAGTGTGAGTTTGCATTGAATTGTTAAGGCTGTAGAGATTGGGAGTTGGGGGCAGCTGTTTAATCAAAAAATGGTCTTAAAGTGATAGGCAAAACAGGAGAACGCGCATTTTGTACCTAATCTGTAAGCTTTCTGTGCTGGTTACTTTAAAAAACTGAAAACTTCTCGAAGCGGATTTTTGATGGAGTTACGGGAAGTTATTCCAGTTTGTTAATAAAACTTTAATGAACATTCAACTAGCAAGTTTTTTTCAATGGCATCACGTAGTTTCCGGATACGATTCTTTTAAAAGTATTTCCCTGGCTTGTGTCAGTTTCTCTTGTATACACCACTTTTGGTGAATCTCAGGGAAGAGGAACCAGCAATCTCATAAAACACAATACAGGAGTCTCCAGGGAGCTTGAATACCTCACTGGTTCATGTAGAATCCCCAAGGCTAAAGTTATTTAGGGGAGCAGTTCTTGTTTGTCGATTGAATCCCAAATAGGAAACTTTTGAGAGCTTCAATTCCCTTTGAAGAGACCTTTGACTATATTCTAAATGAACATACAGCAGTAGTATAAAGGGTAGCACACACACTCACTGTCAACTTAAATATGATTTTGGAATTTTTTAGAAATTATAGCTCTGCAGCTTTTATTGTCTTAAAGTGAGTGCTGCTCCACGATTGTACAAATGTGATTGTGCATTTTTTTTGGCTGCAAATATCCATACCAATTAGAATTCAACAATCCTTGGTTCGATGGCCTAAAATCCAAGAGAGAAACCACTTGGCGCCCTTTTCTATTTTTTATGAGTTTTACAGTTGAATAACGTCCTTTTTTCAAACTTTATTACCAATTAGAATACCGAAATGACAGACACCAACCAACTGATCCGTACTTTTAAGATCCCAATTACCTTTCTCTCTTCTTTTCACATAGCCACCTTAATTACGTCACACTCAATTAATTCACTTTAATTAAAACCCTCGCAAAAAAAATAAAGAATTGCCACCTGCTTCACATGTCTACCAGACGCCTTCCATCTGATCTCCCAGTGGATGTAGTTCGGCTTATAATCCAGTTCTTACCTGAGGAGACACTTGTGCATCTAATTGACCTGCCTGCAGTCAGCCAGTATGCTTTTGAAAGGTACTACTACAATGTTGAAATTAGTCTGCATCGGTTAGGCAAAATGATCCCACCCGAAGAGTTCTTGCCTCCTACCCCCCAAACGTCTGGCATGAAAGAGAACAAAACAACATCGCTTATTGAAACCGTTAACGGGTCACAATTGCCTTTCACAGCCAACATGCCTACTGTCTATGCATATCTCAAGTTTCTCAAGTATAACAAGTGTCGCTATGTTCCTAAAAAGATTTTCTTTGAACTGTCATCTGATTTAATTACTGTCCACGAGATATCTCCAGAAACTTTGGATAGAGCTCAAGAAATACATGTTTCGAGAATTTACCTTGATTTTCAACAAGATTACATTGCATCCTTGCAAGGTATTTGCAGCTTGCCTTGCAAAATCAAAGGGCTATGGTTACATTTAAGTTATCCCGAGTTGATTGAAAACGTTGTTTTGCCGGAGGGCTTGAAAAGCATCTCAATTAGCTGTTTGATGCGTCCCTTTCGATCAGAGTACCAGAAGGCTCTTCCTGCACTGCTCGAGTCATTATCCATTGAATATCTAGACTCCAATTTTCTTTTGAACCAGAAGTTTGAAAACCTACGCAAGCTAACAATCAACTCAAGCAATGGTGAAACATTAACTGAATTCTCACAAATGCCGAGGTTGACAGAAATTCGGTTGAGGGCATTTTATAACGTGAAGTTTGAAGACATTTCATTTCCACCTAGTCTTAGAATCTTGCGGTTGACTGAATGTTACCAGGGTGGTAATTTAACTCCAGCAAAAGATATTAAGTTAAAAGAATTAGTTTTGATCCGTTGTGACAATGTCCCCAGGCGTGCTCTACCTGAAACCTTAGAAACGTTGAAGATCATTAGTTACTTGGGAGAGCAGCTAGTTTTAGATGAGAGTTTTGAATTGCCTGATAGTTTGACAAAATTTACAGTAGAGGCCAGCTCAAGTATAGACGTGGCAAACATCAAACTCCCACCACGCTTAAAAGCATTAGCATTGGATGACTGCTTGTTTCATGTACCACTTAACAGTCTTGCCTTACCAGAATCATTAAAGGTGATTTCGTTTGCCAGGTCCATACCATCAGTTAAAACCATTGGCAAGGTACGTTGGCCCTCAGGACCGAAGTATTAGACCTTTCAGGAAACAAGTTGTCGAATATAAACAGAAGCAATTTACACACTTTGAGACATTTGCGGCACTTGAACTTGAAGAATTGTGGTCTTGAAGGGCAAACTGAAAAGATGGCTAAAACAAACACTTCTTTTACGTTCCTTTTCTTGTTGGTTTGGTTCTCAGGAATGAGTTTTTTATCCATTTGGTTTCTTGTATTTGGTGTGGCCTTTTTCGGATTGTCTTACTACCTTGGGGTGCCAGGGTTTGCCCTTATTCCCATTAGCGATTTACTTTCCAGAATACTTAAAACGTCAAACCGTGCATTTCCTCCAAGCTTGGAGTACCTTAATTTGAGTGGATCTGGATTGTATGGGTTGGACTGCCCACAACTATTAAAATTAAGGCACCTAGTATTCGAGTCCTCTCAAATTGAACTGCCTAAGCGGTTGGTTTTACCAGCTAATTTGAGCAACTTGGATTTACTGAACACTTCGATAAAAAGCTTCCCTGACACTTACAAGTACCCAATTCTGGTTAGAAAGTTGAAGTTGAGCTGGTTACAAGACAACTTTAAAGAAGTGCTCGAACAGATGACACCACTCTTAGTGGAGAACATTCATTTAGAGTTCACGCAAGAGATCACAGCGTCTTTGGACCTCCAGTTTCCTAACTTAACCGAAATACTGCTTGTTGGGTGTATTAGTCGGTTTGGTAAAATAGAACAGAACTTGAAGTTGTCATTTCGAAGTTGCAGAGTACTTAAGAGGTTGTCCCTTGTTCAAATTACCATCGGAACCCTCAACTGGGACGATTTCCCAGAGTCTGTTGTTTCTTTGAGGGTAGAATGTGCAAATGCTGGCGGATTGAAAGGGGATATTTCCAGGTTGAAGAGATTGCAAGAACTTGGACTTATTCACAACAATCTCGGGGTGTTTTTTGAGCAAGAGAAACTAGTACTCCCAGAATCACTAATTTCACTTCAGCTAAGCTTTAACGAGATGACTAGATTCGAGGGATTGGTATTGGGTGGAGAAACCATTTGTGTGACGTTGGTAGGTAATCTTGCAATGGAGTGGCTGAGTGTTCACAAGCTATGCGAAGCCATTGACCACGGAAGCAGGCCAGGGATAGTCTACTGTGACCCCGACTTTTTTGAGCCAGGGTGGAGAATGGTGAGTTCCAGCGAAGGAAGACAGGTTTTGCAACCATATGTTGACAATGGAGTTCTTGCGGTGGGACACTACGATCCAGCGTACGCTATCAACCCCAGACTATATAGAATCTATGGTTAGACTATGCAGCAATATGTTGATAATGGAGTTGCGGTAGGATACATCCAGCTTACGCTCAACCCCAGATTATATAGGATATTTGGTTAGATTTTTTGTGAAGGCTGCAAAACAAAAAGAAATAACCAAGATATTTAACCAATAAAAGTATGAATTAAACCATCGCACAATACTTTATACTTGAGGAAGTGCTGAGTCCTTAGCACCGAACAGAACGCACCAGAACTTCGGGATTTTTGCATAAGCTGATATTGCAAGGTGTTCCTACTTAAAATGCTGCAAACCAGAGCAGATACGAGGGCAGCAACTTACAGAATGTGCAAATAATCCGACAAAGCTTGATTCGTTAGATTCAAGGATAGCACAGGAACTAACAAGGACTAGCAAAAAACGAGAAAGCCAGAGTGAAAAATGAGTTATGAAGAACAGAGTTCTCCCATTTTCGATTACCTTGATTCCTCGGTACAAGTTTCCCAAAAAAAGGTGCACAACCTACCTCATCAGCATCCACCAATACCTCTCGATCCACTCGTTTTCACAAGCATCTGATTTCCACCCGTTGACGAGGTTATCGTGGTCCGCCTGAAGCAAACGTGCGGTTTCTTAATTTTAGAGGTCTCGCTAAGTAAAAAGCAACCTGTGGAAATAGAAGCTGTTCGAAACACACGACACACCTTATTCACTCCGTGTAATCAAATCTTTATTATGATTGTAGTTATCAGGTTAACGGCTGTCACAAAGCACCACAAGCACCAGTCTTTGGTGAGTATCAATGATCTTTTTATACAGTGACGGTGTTCTTAATCAGCTTCCAAACCATGAAATTTGGATCATAAAAAATTGCAATATTGATTATGAATACCAACAATAAAAGTGGTGATTACCACAACCACTTTTCCAATATAAATTTTCAAAACTCGGACATAAACAGTTCACTATAATCAAAACTACAGACATAACCAAGTTCACTATATTCAACATCACTATAATCACCATCGCTATAATCACCATCATTATAATCACCATCGCTATAATCACCATCACTATATTCAACATCACTATAATCACCATCACTATAATCACCATCGCTATAATCAACATCACTATAAGCACCATCACTATAATAATCACCATTTTCATCATCACTATAATAATCACCATTTTCACTATCCTCAAAACACCACCACCCTACTACAAATAAACAACACCACACACAAATAAACAACCCGATCGTCTTCACGTTCCCTACCTAAAAATCTATTGTACACCTTCTCCCAGTATTGTAACCCCCATCATTGTTCTCTCACAAGGCTAGACGAACGCGCGTTCCGATCTCAGCCTTATCGTGCATTCCGTGCTTGCCAGCGAAATTCGATCACGTACCCACAAAGGCTTAGGCTTAAGTAAGCTAGCCCGCCAGCGCCACGGGCGCGGCAGGCGGGCGTGCTCCGTGCCACCGTCCGGCGCACGCAGCGGCACCAGCACCAGCACTCCACCATTCACCCCCTCCTCCGGGCCTTCAGCCCCTCGGGCAACCCTTTTTTCCACTAATCGTTCGACGCCCATCGAAACTTTAAAAAACGCCCAGCAATAAAAGTCCGCGCGAACAATCTGGCAAACTTTTAAATTTTTACACCATTTCTCTAGAGCCATGAGGACCCGACTGTGGGTGCTATTCGTATTGGTGTGCGCGGCAGCAGCACAGCTACCGGCACAGGTGGATCATAGTGACGTCGAGGTGCTAGTGAAACACAGTGACATCGAGGTGCTAGTGGAACAGGACTCGAGCACAGAAAATACCTATGACATTGCCAGTGGCAGCAATATCGTCGCACCACGCCGGCTCCACCACATCTCACAATCAAAAAACCAGGCAGAAGAGTTCACGCTGCGACAGGTGCTAGTGCAGAGAATCCTCGCGACATCGTCGCTGTGTGCTTCCATCGCACTCTGCCTCTTGGGAATGTACTCCTTCTTGGCAATCGACCCCAGGCGGCTCGTGTTCCGCCACCAGTTGATCTTCTTCTTGCTCTTTTTCGACCTATTGAAGGCGGTGGTGCTCTTGCTATACCCCACGCGCGTGTTGTCGCACTCGCGCGCCTACTTCAACGACAACTTTTGCCAGATTGTCGGCTTTTTCACCGCCACCGCCATCGAGGGCGCAGACATCGCCATCTTGGTGTTTGCGGTGCACACATACCTCCTCATCTTCCTGCCGAGCCTCACCACGCGCGTGCGCAACTCAACCCGCTCGGAGGGCGGCTTGTACAAGTACCGCAACTACGTGTACGGGCTCTCGCTATTTATTCCGCTCATCTTGGCGAGTTTGGCATTCATAAACAAGACTGGATACACCTCACTAGTGTGCTGGTGCTACCTCCCGGAAAGACCCTTGTGGTACCGCTTGGTGTTGAGCTGGGCACCGCGCTGGGGCATCATGGTGTCCATCATTGTAATATACTGCATAATCTACTTTCACGTCATCAAGGAGTTCAAGACGTTGGGCGGTGTTTTCAAGACCATCCACCACCAGAAAACACACGACACGGGCATGTCGCACTCCAAGCCGTCCTTTTTCCTGGCGCTCGCCTTTTTTCTCCGCGACTTGAAGGACAGGCTCATTCCGCAGTGGACGTTGCCGGACCCGGCCTACGACCGCAGGAATTCCAGCGTGACGGTGGCTTCGCCCAGCAAAAGAAAGGAGGACGACGACGAGGAAGAAGAAACGGGCGCAACCTCTGACCTAGAGGAGAACTCCACAACCATACACCCGACCCCATTACACATTGACACCGAAAACATCATCCACGACCCGGAAATTCACCAGGCCAACTTGGACAAATTCCGCAGGCGCCAGAAGATCATCGAGAAGCAGATGAAGAGTATTTTCATTTATCCGTTTGCGTACTGTTTTATTTGGCTCTTCCCGTTGATATTGTACTCGACGCAGATCCACTATGAGGAGGCGCACGGGCCGATTTACTGGATGAACTGTATGGGAGCATTCATGCAGCCGTTTAATGGGTTTGTAGACACGCTCGTGTTCTTCTACCGTGAGCAGCCGTGGACGCACACCATCTGGCGCAACTTCAAGAAGGAGCACTCGCAGAGGTTGGAGAATATGATTGCGTCCGGCGTGGTTGCGCCCAACGGGACCGTGGTTGCGCCTAACGGCACCGCACTCAGCGGGTCCGTGGCCCGCGACAGCGAGTCTGTAGCGACGAGTGCGCGCCACACCAAAAACTCGGTCACCGCGTCCACTGGATTGGTGGACGTGGAAATCCACGCAGAGTGGCGGCAGTGGTTGAGCTTCTTCAAGCTCCCGCTTTTCAAGCTCCCCAACGAGGAGAATGTGGTGCAGTTCCAAAACAAGTACTTTGACCGGCGCACGGCGCTGCGTCCGGCCGCGCCGCCCAAACTTCTGCTCAACCCCACGCCGTCGCAGCCGAAGCCGGCGGTGACGCAACCTCCGCGGAACAGCCATCTCACGCCGGTCCAATCGTCTTTTGGCGCGGGCGCCATAAAGCACGACTTTTCCAACGTGCTCAACGACGACCTGACCAACGACGACTTCAGGTCGAGCTTGGAACGGTTCTCGTTCAAGGAGAAGAGACGCGCGTCGACGGGGCTTGCGAATCTGATTGCGCTGGCGATGACGCCGGTGGGCTCGCAGAGGCGTGGCAGTGTACTCACGCACCAGTCGATTCCTTCGCGGCCGTCTGTCAGCGAGGGGCAGCTGGAGTCTCGCAAGAAGCGATTTTCGACCGTGTCGGTGAGAATGAAGCTGGTGGCGGGAATTACCCCACAGGTGAAGCAACCGGAGGAGGAGGAGCCCGGAGAAATGGATTTTATGGAGTTTTTGCGCAAGGCATAAATACATTATAGAACAATATATTACAATAGTATACAAAATGGGGATATTAGTCTTTTTGACTTTTAGTGAATCGTAGTCTTGATGACTTTTGGATGAATGTGGTGACTTTGAGTTGTGACTTTTGGATGAGTATTGAAGACTTTTGAGTAATCGAATGCCTTTTAAGTAATCGTGGTCAATTGAAATGACTTTTAGGTAATCGTGAGGACTTTCAGGTGAACGGTGAAGACTTTTGAGTAACCATGAGAATTTTTGAATAATCGGCATCATGAGAAATTTGAGCAAAATCATAACTCTTATGTAAATCATGGTATTGAGACATCGTGAAAACTCTTGAGCGAATCTTGAGAAGTTGAGCAAATCATGAAAACACTTGAGAAAATCAAGAAACCTCTTTTGCAATTCATGAAAACGTTTGAAGTGATATCAAAACTCTTTTGAAAATCATGAAAACGTTTGAAATGACACCAAACTCTTATGCAAATTTTGAAAACTCTCGTGCAATCATCAAAAGACTTGAAATTTAAAAACTCTTGAGCAATCATGAAACTATTATGCTAACCTTCAAATCTCTTATGCAAATCATAAACTCTCGAGCAATCCTCTAAAGTCTCGTGTAATCAAAACCTCATTACCCTGAAACTCAAAAAATACCCTTAAATCACTAAACCTTCTTTCCAACCTCCTCCATATACATCTTAAGCTGAACATTCAACCTAGACATCTTAAGCTCAACACTCCTCACATCCTTATTATAATCCAGCTTCAACTTGGATATGCTCCCCTCGATCTCCGCAACAAGCCTCTTTTTCTCATTATACTCCACCTCCTTGACCTTGCGCTCCTCCACGAGCTTCGCATAGTCGCTGCGGAAATTGGCCAACTGCTGCTGCGACTTGGCACTGCGCTCCTCCGCCTGCACCCTGAGCTTCTCTGTCTTCTCCTGGATCGTGGCCACCTGCCGCTGGAGCTGCTTCAACTGCCGCGTGAGGTCCTTCAGCTGCAAGTCAAGCTGCTCAAGTAGCTCTTGTGTTGTGTTGAGTTTCGCAACTGCTTCCTGTTCACGCGCCAAGTCGTTCGACGTCTCTTCGATGATCCGCAAGAGAAACTTGAGGTCGGTTTCTACTGCCTGGATCGATTCTATGGTGGTACCTCTGTGCATTTCGCTAACCACTAGCTTTTCTGTTGACTCACTCAATTCTTCCAACTGCACCTGCAAATCAGCAATAATCTTATTAAGTACCTCCAAGTCTGTCTCAACATACACCTTGTACGTTTCAATCTGTCTGTTCGACTCAAATATGAGGTACTGGATATCGTCCAACTTTTCTATGAGCCTCGCTTTTTCTTCTCTATACTGTGTGTGGTTTAGTATGACGATATCCTGGGAACGCTTCAACTTTTTCAACTCCAGCTCGAGTTTGGCATTGTAGGAGTTGACCTGTTTTAGCGTGGACTTCTTCAGTGAGTCTGTGCCGTCGCCCTCTATTTTCACCTTCAAATCGGTGAGCAGGTCCCGTATTCTCGAGTTTTCGGACTGCACTTTCCGCACTTTTTCGAGCAGCGATTCCGACTCTATCACCAACGCTTCGCACTCAGCAGAATGCTCCTCTCGGAACCGCGCAAAGTTGATCACTGCCGACAAGATGCGTCTGGTTCGAAACGGCTCCGGCCGCATGATGTCCATCAACGTCAAGTCGTATATGCCACAGCCCTGGAAAAACTTGTATGCTGCACGGTGCAATACCACCAAGTTGAGTGCCGACTGCGTGTCGTCCTCCTCGCTGCCATCTTGGTTGTCTTCGGAGCTTTTGCGCACCCGCTTCTGGAGATTCTCGAGCGATAGCCCCATGAACGTGTCCAAAAACTGCCCGAATAGCGCTCGGATGTACTGGCTTGTTGGCCGTGACACCAATTCTTCTGTTGCTATGAAATCGCAGCTCTGCAAGCAGACTGTGATTTCCTTCAGATCAAGCAACGGAAATGCGTCCTGGGTGAGGTGGAGATGCCGCCGATTGCTTGTGCCGTACGAGCCGGATACTCCGTTGCCGTTCATGGCACTGACAGACGATCCAAAACCGCTGCCTATGCTTGTGCCAGCTCTGTGGATAGTGCTGAGTCTTGACATTGGTTAACGAGAGATAAACAAATGTAAAAAAAAACAAAGTATAAGTTCAAGGTCACGTGGAAATAGTTGCAAAATCTGAGAACTGGGGAGGTGAAAGATGGGGAGGACCCTGTTAAGGGTTAAGTGTGGTGGTATTAGGTTTTAATGAGTGAAAGTGGGTTTGAGAGACTGAGGCCGGGTGTATTTTTTTGTGGGATCGGGAGTCAAAAGACTATTATAGGGCTCATGAATGAGGTTTAAGAAACAGACATTCAACAGGTACTCATACGAGGTGTTCAAATGAGATGTTCAAATGAGATGTTCAAATGAGATGTTCAAATGAGATGTTCAAGTGAGAAAATCAAACTAGATATTCTAGTGAGATATTCAAATGAGGTATTCAAGTGAGATATTCAAATGAAATACTCAAGTGAGATATTCAAACAAGATATTCAAGTGAGATATTCAAATGAGGTATTCAAATGAAATACTCAAGTGAGAAAATCAAACAAGAGATTCAAATGAAATACTCAAATGAAATACTCAAGTGAGATATTCAAATGAAATACTAAAGTGAGAAAATCAAATGAAATACTAAAAGAGAAAATCAAATAAAGATTCAAAATAGATCCGAAATGTTTCCAAGAGATATCTAGGACACTTAGAGATATGAAGTGATACTCAAAAGAGATATCTAAGATACTTAAGAGATACCCAAGAGATTTCCTAAATAGATCCAAAAGAGAGTGCCAAGAGATAATGAGAAATACTAAGAGAAATCAAGAGATCCAAAATTGATACGCAATTACCAAACCAAACAACTTACATTCACCATTTCTATACATTAAACCCTCTCAGCAGTCCAAATAGCTCCCCTACATACCAACTTAATAGCCTCAGTCAATATCACATATGGCACAGCCTTCTCAGCATCGTGGTCAATCGCAGTCTGCAAATGCTCCAACTCATCATCTCTGAACTGTGAAATAGTCTCCTTCAACTTGGTCAACTCTGGAGAAGTCTCAAGTTCAAAAGGTACCTGATCTTCCGTAAGCTTCTCACCTGTTTCCTTGTCGTACACAGGAACATCGTACTGGTTCATGAACACACGCAATTGCTGGTTGTAGTGCCCTCCAATCACAGTCTCAACAGCTACGGTGCACGCCATGGCGGCTTCCTTGCTGAGGAGCGCAGTGCCCGCACCGATCGCCACGGCACCCACCTTCCAGAACGGAGTCAAGAGCGAGGGCCTCACCCGTCTCTCCACCTGCAACTTGTTGAACGTGTCGTGGTGGTGCACTTCCTGGTCCCACATGTGCTGCAACACAGGCTTCAAGTGGGGGTACTTGTTGGCCAATACCATGTACTGGCCGCGGTAGATGTAGTTGGCGCCGAGCTCTCCAGCCTGGTCCACGCGAATCACTCGGTCGAGGTACGCAAGCTGAGCTTTCGAGAGTTTTCCGTACTCTACGTTTTCAGCACTGTATTGCTTCACTTCAGGCTTGGACTTGGATTTAGCCGCTTTCTTGCTTGGTTTCGCGGACGCTGCTTGCACTGCACTGCTACTAAGGCACTTCAACTGACCAATACTCTTCGAATTGCCTATCCTTATTACACTTCGTGTTCCCATTAACATGTTGCCTGACATTTTTTCAAACTAAAAATTGTTCAAACTATCTAGATCTAAACGAGCTCATTATTTTCAACATGGACACTCCGGTTTCAAATGGGATCTCCTGAGTATCGCGGGAGTGTGTCACCGCCTTGTTGTTGTTAGCAGGCACCCGCAAGTGCTGGAAGTGCCTGTTGGGCACATCCTTTATAAGTAGCCACTCCACGGGGAACACGCCTTTCCACCGCTGCTGCTCAATCCAGATGTCGCTCGACTTGGTGAAGTCGATGTTCTCTGTCATTTCGGCGACGCCGCAGAACTTGCCGCTGGCGTTGACCAGGAAAAAGAGGAAGATCTTTCCGCCGTCGAGCTCGCTGAAGGACTTGCTCAAGCGTTTGTTTCCCAAGTCTGTGGACGTCCAGATGTTGTGGAGAAAGCTGGCGTTGACGTCCAAGATGCTGTATGATTTGATGATAAAGAAGAGCGACGAAGGTGGAACTGTGAAGGTTGTGTTTTTGTAGGACCTGAACTTAAATTGTGAGTGTAAATCGATTGGTTTGTGGAGGAGTTTGGAGTAGTCGATGTTCATTGTTGGTTGTTTGGAGTAGTTGATGTTCACTGCTGGTTGTTTGGAGTAGTCGATTTGCACTGTTGGTAGTTTGGAGGGAGATGAAGATTTGTGAGGCGGCCAGTTCTCCTTTGCCTGATTTGGATCGTTTTGTTTCTTCCAATCGTTTGATTTCTTTGGTTCATTTGGGTGCAAATTTTGTTGCCAATAGTGTTTGTTTGCTGAAGAGCGATTTTGTTCGTTGGGGCTCAATTCTTGAAGCGGATACTCAAACACTTGAGGAGGCTGCGTGTATCCAGAATACTCGACAGTGGAATTGTTAGAGTACTCGAAACCGCTGGTGGAATTGTTAGAGTATTCGAAACCGCTGGTGGAATTGGCGTAGTACTCGAAACCACTGGCTGAATTGTTGGAGTGCCTGTAATCTGGGTAGCGTTCAAAGTTTTTGCCAGGTTCCTGATATTCCAGAATCAGTCTCATGGGTTCGATCATGGCTGGAGTAGTGGGTGTCAATGGGTAGACGCTCGAGTTTGTGCTTGTTGCGCTAGACGTACGTTGACGGTTGGGGACGTATTCTATTGTTTGACCAATATGGGACGAGAAGTTGTTGATTGAGCTGTTTTCGAAAACAGCGCTGTTTCTAAGATTTCCAATTGCACCATTGGTGTAATTGTTATACCCAGTGTTGATGATAGTACTGTTGCTATTGGAATGATTTAAATCAACAAAGTCGCCATTGATACTGGTGAGGTTATTTCTGAAGGAATCGTGATTACCAATATTGAGACCATCGACACCATTCCCACCATTACCATTCCCACCATTACCATTCCCACCATTACCATTCCCACCATTACCATTCCCACCATTACCATTCCCACCATTACCATTCCCACCATTACCATTCACAACATTACCATTCACACCATTACCATTCACACCATTACCATTCACACCATTTCCACCATTTCCACCAAATCCAATACCACCCAATCCAATTCCAATACCCCCAATTCCAAAACTTAACCCACTCAATCCTCCTTTGGGTTGCCCCCAAATACTCCCCCCAACAGCCAATGGCATACACTCGTCAAACTCACTCCCAACCGACTCCAACGCAGACAAACTTCTCGAAGTGCAGTATTTTGAAACCGCGGTGGAAGGCGCCAAACTGGAAACATCACCGTCAAAGATGATGATTCCGCTCTTGTTGCCGCTCGCGCTGCTACCGTGGCTGTCCAGTCTTTCTGGAAAATCGTACATAGTTAATAAAGAAAAGTCTGGTAAATCAAAAAGACCACTCAAGAATAAACGCTGTATTTATATTGCGACTGATACGAATTTGCAGCATTATTGAAAAATTCCAGAGTGCAAAAAAAGAAGTACAAGATGAAGTATCCAAAGAGTTTTGAGACGAGTGTGGACTCGTCCAAGGTTGCTCTCGGGGTTGTGAAACGGTGGGTTGCTGAAGAGGTCTACGCGCAGCTCCCCGACGACGACATAGTTGTCGACTATGTGTGCGAGTTGTTGGAGGGAGGGGAGGAGAACCGGCCAGACATCAAGGGCATTGAGGAGCAGGTGAGAGATTTTTTAGGGGAGAAGGAGTCGATGAGGTTCTGCAGGCGGTTGTGGGAGATGATGATAAGCGGCCAGGAAGATAAGGACGGGATTCCCAAGGAGTTACTCGAACGGGCCAAGGCCGAGTCCGGAGGAAACCCAAAGGGTGATAAAAGTGATCTCACACAGCATTCTGATACAAGTAACGTACAGCCAGCCAAATCGGGGAAAACCAATTACAACAGAAGCAAGAGCCAGTACAATGCCAGCAAGAGGAACCGAGAGGATTCTGAAACACGAGAAAGACATACACGAAAAGAGACTGGGTATGTGAAGAACAGAAATAGAAGTAGAAGCAGGGATAGGAAATAAAAGGGTTCAATGGGATACAAAGAGATGGTGTGACATTGACGTAGATGTAGACGATGCGATAGGGTAGTTGATTATCTGTGGGAGGAATGGTTGGGAGGATGGGAGTTGAACTGATTAAAGTTGGAGGCTGGGTAGGCTGGGAGGTGAGATTTGGTATGAAGTTCGTTTGTGTATTGTTGGGGAGTGTGGGTGCTAATGGTATTAAAAGTTTAGAATATGATAGAGAAGTGCTGGTAAGAAAACGGTTAGAGGTTTAGAAATCTAAAACATTAAAAAATGAAGTAGGTTCTTGAATATTTCAGCCCAACAAACGCAGCTCATTTCAGTGCCTACCCACATTTCCTATTAGAATGATGGTAATAAAGGGTGACAATTGCGTGATGATAGGTGAAAGGAGGTTAAGCATTTAGATAAATTGTGTCTTCGCTGTGGCCGTGGCCACGGCCGCCCGGCCACATGAAACATTCAAAATCTGACCCTTGACATGAATTGCGAGATGAGTTCTAAACTGAATGAGCATGCAAATGTACACAATATTCAAAAGTAAACTAAAGTTTGCTTGAATGTTGAAATAGTTGAGAGTGGTTTAGAGTGCAACTGATTATTAAGATGGTTGGCTAAGTGGATGAACTGATTTATTCGGGTAACTAATAGACTGAAAAGTTACTTTACACTTCAGATCTAAGGTTTATGTGAATTGAATTAATAAGATGAGACGTTATTTATTTCAAAAGAGAAAGCATGGTACATAATTTTGTTTAGTATAAAAATAGGTATGAATTTAATGAAATTCATCATAGAGTGCCATCTACTTCATAACAGCAAACGGAAGCAAACCGAAACAATCCAAAATAAACCAAAACTAAACTATTAGCTTATTGAGCCCAAGTCTCTATTTAAATTACAGTAGAATAACCTTTATCAAGAGGCTGGATTGCACCTCCTATCACAACAATCCAAAGTGTAATGTTTTATTTGGGTGCAAAACTAAACTAAAATCAGGCAAAACCAAAATTAATGTGCCTAACAAAAACAACAATCGTATTACTTTTCATTCTCCTACTCAGCACTCAAATGCGTACAAATCACTAAACCTTCTTTTGCTCGTTTTTTCGGCCTTGTTGTCTCGATCTTGTATCTCACCCTTGTTCTACACCGAAGAAATAACTGGCCAGACTCAGCACAGTGATAAGTTACACTTTGTACCATCTCTCACGTTCTAGAATACGCAACCCACGTTACGTACCAATAGTTCACAACATACTAACAACACTTCGAACTCCAGTTTGATATTAGTCCAATCCCATCACTACCTTCCCTCACCAAATCCACCTCTAAAGTAACCCCACCCATTTCTCAATTTACATTTTTCGTGCACCACCCAATCGACTCTGGACAACAAATTCAAAACCCGCAACTCCCAATAACCAGTAGAACCATTATCCCTTACCCCATAAACCCGCTTCGAGCCATCACCAGATAGAGAAATAGTATACAATGTCGGACGGTAGCCACCACCACCACCACCATGGACACCACCACAACGCGCCCAGCGCAGGCGCACAGGCGGACGCGGTCCACCCCAACATCGACCCCAACGCCAACCCGGCCAACAGAATAGGAAAGTACCAGATCATCAAGACGTTGGGCGAGGGGTCCTTCGGTAAGGTCAAGTTGGCGCAGCATTTAACGACCGGCCAGAAGGTCGCCCTCAAGATCATCAACCGCAAGACGTTGGCCAAGTCGGACATGCAGGGCCGTATCGAGCGCGAAATCTCGTACTTGAGGCTCTTGAGACACCCGCACATCATCAAGTTGTACGACGTGATCAAGTCCAAGGAAGAAATCATCATGGTGATCGAGTACGCGGGCAAGGAATTGTTTGACTACATTGTGCAGCGCGGAAAGATGAACGAGACGGAGGGCAGGCGCTTTTTCCAGCAAATTATCGCTGCTGTTGAGTACTGCCACAGGCACAAGATTGTGCACCGTGACTTGAAACCAGAAAACTTGTTGTTGGACGACCAGTTGAACGTGAAGATTGCGGACTTTGGGTTGTCCAACATTATGACGGACGGAAACTTTTTGAAGACAAGTTGCGGGTCCCCCAACTATGCTGCACCTGAAGTGATTAGTGGAAAGTTGTATGCGGGACCGGAGGTGGACGTGTGGTCGTCGGGTGTCATCTTGTACGTGATGTTGTGCGGAAGATTGCCCTTTGACGATGAATTTATCCCTGCCTTGTTCAAGAAAATCAGCAATGGTGTCTATACATTGCCCAACTACTTGAGTCCCGGTGCAAAGAACTTGTTAACACGCATGTTGATTGTCAACCCGTTGAACAGAATCACTATACATGAAATCATGGAGGACGAATGGTTCAAGGTGGGCCTTGAAGATTACTTATTGAGACCAGACGTGCTGAAATTGAAGCACAAGCTGTTGGATATCGACGAAGATGTGATTGCGGCCTTGACAATGACGATGGGGTATGATCGTGACGAAATCATCAACGTGATCAATCACGTGAACAAGCGAGACGAGGACGACAAGAGCGGCTTGACGCCGACGCCAGCGTCCACGCTCCACACGAACGAGATCCTCGATGCGTACATGTTGATGAAGGAGAACCACTCGCTTGTGACGGACTTGAAGAAGTCGAAGGCGGCCACGATCGACCTGTTTTTGCTGCTGTCGCCGCCGCCGTCGTCGTCGTTCACGGGCCCCAACACGAGCAGAGGCGGTGGTGGCGCAGGCGGCAACAGCGGCGCACCGGGTGTCCAGCAGTCGCTCACGTACCAGACCTTGGCCACGGTGCCCGACTTGTCGACGTTGCCCAACTCCACCATCGCCATCTTGCCGTCGTCGCTTCCGTCCATACACCGTGCTTTTATGGCTGAGCACACCAACCAGGGTGCTATCAACCCTGTGTCCACCAAGAAACTGAAAACCAGGTGGCATTTCGGCATACGGTCGAGATCGTACCCGTTGGACGTGATGGGCGAGATTTACCGTGCGTTGCAGCTGCTTGGTGCGGAGTGGTCGCGTCCTGTCGAGGAGGAGTTGTGGACCATCAGGGTGAGGTGGAAGTATGATTCGCAACAGCAGGCGGGTGAAAAGAACGTGCCTAACTTGATGAAGATGCAGATTCAGCTTTTTCAGTTGGAGCCAAACAATTATTTGGTTGATTTTAAGTTTGATGGGTGGGAGAAGTTGGGCGAGGATGGAAAGAGTGTGATTGAGGAGGAGGTTAAGCAGGATGTGGATGAGATGAGTAGTTTTCTGGCGTATCCGTTTTTGCATTTGGCGACTAGGTTGATTATGGAGTTGGCTGTTAATAGTCAGAGTGGGTAAACTTACGAGCACTCACGAACAACTTACGAACAACTTACGAACAACTTACGAACGAAGTGAGTGAGTTGTGAGTGAGTCGTGAGTAAGCTTTGAGTTGTGAGTGAGTCGTGAGTAAGCTTTGAGTTGTGAGTGAGTTGTGAATTTTTGGTGTGAATTTTTGAGATTTGAATTATTAGAATTTGAATTATTGTTGTGAGCTATGACTTTGGTTGCAAGCAATTAGTGAAAACTCAATTCAACATTCATTATCAATGTTCGTGAATATTATATCACTCTACCCAAGTCACTTCCTCAGGAAAAACGTTCAGAACAATTTCACCATCCAGAAATTAGAGCATTCCAAAGTGTATAATTAGCTATTTTAACCGGAATTTGAGATCATAAGATCGTTGAGTATTAAGGTGTTTCTCTAGAGCTGTGATAGGAACCTTTTTCTTTCAGTTTGCGTTTGAGCATTTCATTAGAATTCACTTTGATATTCATTCTTCAGTTTGGAGAGTATGAGTAAATTTATTTAGAGGTACTGTTAAAGGAATTCCTATCAGTAGACTGAGAAGCGGACTAGTAGAGAGGATCTCAGTGGATATTGCCTGTAGTGCATCATTTTTAAGAACAGTTTAGTAGAAGAGAACTTAGCGGAGAAGAGTTATAACGGAGAACAGGGACACTGGTGACCCAGTGAACCTCAATTATCATCCAGTGAACCGACCTAACTAAACCTCGAATAAACTATTATACAGCCCTCGTGGCCCTTATCAAATAAGGGACCATTGTCCAGCTTAGGCGTTGGGGCATGTATCCTTACACCGGAGAATCAACCTATCTCTGATAAGAACTGTAGTTGAGGTCTAAATTAGTGGGCACGGGGCAATATGACTGCCGTGGTGGTCCACCAAAGGCCTCGTCTTAGCATTTACCTCATCATTTCTTCTTTAGTTAGGCGAGAGAATGGAACAAAGATGTTTAGTTTAGAGACTTTTAGATGGAACTAGAGAATAGAGGAAACAGTTCTTTACAGAATAGTGGAAACAGTTTAGTAGATGAGTACACTAGTGGAGAAACATTCTCGTTGTAGAAAAACTCTTGTGGATATTACCTGTGGTACATCAATCTTGAGGCTGTAGAGAAGAGAGTAGAAGAGGTTTACTCAGTAAGTGGAAAATAGACGAGATTCTTCTCTTAGCTTGTTTCTCTACTTGGTAGAAGAAATTCTTCTCAAGTGGAGAAACAGCCTAAGAGAAGATAAATATTCTTTTCTGTTGGATATTCAGTCTGAGAAGATAGGCTCATTCTACTCAGTGGAGAATTGCAACTCAAAACTCACCACAAAACCATAAATTTCTACCAACCAAAAACAATTAATAGGAATGTCGCTTGCAACCGCCGTGTCGCACGACATCACTAGCGGAGCGAAAAAAGAAATTTTTGATGTTGCAGCCATCAATCGCGGAACGAAACCACAACAGACTGCCTCGCCAACGTCCAGGGAAATCCCAGCCCCAACTATGCAATTTCCACTCATTACCCACCAATCACAGTCTAACACCTGAAACACCCAAAACTGAAAGCCCCACCTCCCCCTAAAAAAAGACATTTTCGTCGCCCTGCTAACTGTCCCCTTTCAGCTGACCTTCCCGTGCACCAGATCTCGCCATTCTGTCCCAACCCAAGCCATACCCCCGACCGCAAACAACACAGGCATCGCCCAAAATCGCACCCACAAACTGAAATTTCATAAAAAAGCGACGAATTTTACGTTAATTGCAGCCCTAGAGCGATCCCAAAACAGAGCCGATTCTCGCCCAAAAACAGGGCTGTTGCTCACTCAAAGCCAAAACAAGGCCATTTCGCTGGCGGAAATATCGCTAAACACAGAACACCCATAATTGTTTCCAGAGGATTCAGAGCATTGTGCACCCGAAAACTCTCCTGAAAACAAAAGTGCTTGTTGTTTTTTGCCAATTTAGCACTCGTCTTTATTCTTTACTACATTCATTTGTTAAGTGATTACATACTTTAGGTGAATACAACACTGCTACACTTGTATACTGAGCACAGACTTGAATAACACTCATCAGTTCCTTCACTATCACCATCTCAATTTGGCAATACTAAAACACATACAAAAATCAAAGACTAAAAGCAGAAGCAAAACAAGACAGATGATCACCATCGACTTGATGCAACAAGCATCAATGTGTGCACGCGGCAGCAACACACGCAGCAGAAGCAAGAGCAAGAAGCTCCCTGCGGACACGTCCATCCGGTTGAACGAGGTGGTCAAGCACATTGCCAAGTCCAAGCGCGCAACCGTCATCACCGGCGCTGGGATCTCGTGCAACGCCGGGATCCCCGACTTTCGGTCCAGTGATGGTCTCTACAACATGGTCAAGCTGAAGTACCCCAAGAGCGTCGTGCGCGGCCAGGACTTGTTCGACGTGTCGTTGTTCCGCGACGAGGTGTCGTTGGCGATCTTCTGCACCTTCATGGAGGGCTTGTACCAGCTGTCACTCAACGCGTGTGCGACGGAGACGCACCGCTTCATCAAGACGTTGAAGGAGAAGAACAAGTTGTTACGTTGCTACACGCAGAACATCGATGCGCTCGAGGCGTCGGTCAACTTGACCATGGGCGTCAACGTGGAGGACTTTAGTGACGCCCGCAAGTTTGCGCAGAACTGGCGCAAGGTCGACGTGGTGCAGTTGCACGGCAACTTGCACAAGCTTTCGTGCACCATCTGCTTCCACACCGTCGACTGGAGCGAAAAGCACAGGGAGCAG
Organism: Kodamaea sagamina; assembly: GCA_030556545.1. Classification (NCBI taxonomy): domain Eukaryota; kingdom Fungi; phylum Ascomycota; class Pichiomycetes; order Serinales; family Debaryomycetaceae; genus Kodamaea; species Kodamaea sagamina. The sequence goes on along the minus strand of JAKTUG010000002.1, from coordinate 313,388 downwards.
TTGGCCAACGGCCTGAATCCGCAGTGCTCCAAGTGCCACGAGAAGTACGAGGAGCGTTTGTATCTGGGCAAGCGTTTGACAGGCACCATCGGTATCCTCAGACCGGATATTGTCTTGTATGGAGAAAACCACCCGCAGTCGGAGATTTTGACCCAGGGCTTGAATGTCGATATAAGGGCAAAACCTGACTTGCTTATAGTGATGGGGACGTCGTTGAAGGTGGATGGAGTTACCAAGTTGGTGAAATCGTTGAGCAAGAACATAAGAGAGAAGGGAGGGACGGTTATATTTGTCAACAAGACGCCGTTGGCGAAGACGTGGCAACTGTATTTTGACTATGAAGTGTTGAGTGACTGTGACCTGTTTGTCAAGATATTGAAGGGGGAGATTCCTGATTTGTTTTTGACGCAAGAGCAGTTGGATTCGAAGAAGTTGAGGATGAATAGCGAGGAGGTTAAAAGTGAGGAGGATGAAATAAAAAGGGAAGATATAGTAAAGAAGGAACCGAAAATTAAGAAGGAGCCAATTGATAAAGTGCCTGCAAAGAGTGCAGTTAAAAGTGAACCAAAGAGTGAGCTTTTCAAGAAGGTTAAAAATGAACCAAAGAGTGAGCTTTTCAAGAAGGTTAAAAATGAACCAAAGAGTGAGCTTTTCAAGAAGGTTAAAAATGAACTAAAGAGTGAGCTTTTCAAGAAAAATGAACCAAAAAGTGAGCTTTTCAAGAGGGTTAAAAGTGAACCAAAGACTGAACTCTTCAAGAAAAATGAACCAAAAAGTGAACTCTTCAAGAAATCTAAAAGTGAATCCAAGAGTGAACCAAAGAGAACCCAACTCAAAAACCCCAAAAATGAACCCCTCAAAAAAGACCCAATCAAAAACCAATCAAAGAGCGACCCCAAGAAACTACTCAAAAGACAACCACCAAAAATCAGAAAAGAAGTGTTGACGCCGCCCACTACGCCCACCAAAAAACGTAAACCCGCGTTATTACGCCGCTCGGGGTCCACGATACGAGGCACGTCCACCTTTGAGATACCGTCGCCAGTGTCGAGTTTTTCGGAGGAGAACCTGCCGGCCCCGGAAGACGACAGAAACTACACCACCAGAAAAAGAAGGTTTGAGCCTAGAGTGAAGCAGGAGGAGCTTCGTTTCAGTCGTGTTGGAAAGAGTAATGAGCTTCCACAGAGTAAGAAGGTGAGGGTGTAGCTTAATCTGAATTTTAAGGTTTGGGTGGTTAATGTGATGATCGTTTAAGGTTTATTCAAAAATGGTGGCTTGTAAGTTATAGCTCAATAGAGCTGACTTTTAAGTTCGCTAGGCTCAAGAAAGTTGACTTTTTAGTTCAGTAAGTTCAACAAAGCTGACTTTTTAGTTAAGTAAGTTCAACTATGCTGACTTTCAATCTCAATAATGCTGACTTTTATCAGTGTTTAACGTTAAGTTGATATACATGTTTTTTCAAAGGTGCTCAATCAAGTGTCAATAGTGAGAACCAGTTTTAACAAGCTTGAGTTTTAGCAAAATGGAATATGCAAAACAGAAGAGTATGCCATGTTAATACCAATAAAGAGAAAGTTGCAACGATACTACAAAAAGACAGTCAAACAAATGGCACGCCAGCACAAACAAGAGACAATGTCGAGCCCAACTGAGACATACAAACATATCACAATCACCATTCCCACATTTTAAGACAGTAAAATTACCAACCAAACTTGTGACATAACACCTCATCAAAACCAAATAAAACCTACAACATCTCCATAGTTATAGATGAATGACCCTTAATGTATACATATCATATTCAATAACACTTCAATTTTTTCCCTATTCTATTTACAGATAACGTCTCGTTTAGCCGTTTAGTGTCTTTTTTCGTTGCTCTTCATTTGATTGCTAAAGTAAGGATGGACCAAGTCTCATCGTTCTTTGAGAATATCTTGACTGTTGAAGCAGAGAAAGACGGCGCGGAGGCAATTGACGGCCAGCACGACACGGAGCGTGAAAAAACGGGGGAAAAAGAGTGCAGGAGAGGACTGGACGAAGCGCTGGACGGAGATCAGGCATCTCTGAACAGTAAACATAAGCGGAAACTGAGTTCAAACAGACTGCTGGGCACCTATGAGACCTGGATCAACGCGTGGAAGTACTCCAAACCGTCCCCTGAACTCAAAACACCCCAAAACGCGAAGATTGGGGACGCCAAGCTGGCTGGCGACAAGAAGGAGTTTGACATCTACAACTTTTGGAAGAACAGCAAACCCATGGAGACATCACAGAGCTCAGGAAACCCGTTCGCAGACAAGTTGATTGAAAAGATGATACTGATGGTGATTCCGTTAGACGTTCAGGGCGAGCAGTCCAACCGTATTTTGCAGGAAAGGATAGAGATGCAGAAACTGAGGCCTCCATTACTGATGAATATCATGTCAAATAACTCTATTCAGTTGACGCTGAGGCTCTCGTGGCCATTCTACACCATTGACCAGGCATTCCAGTACTTCAACTGGACCAGTCCTTCGTACACCGTGGGGGTTTTGTTGTTGCTTACACATTTAATTCTCAAACCGGTCTTGTTGACGGTGGTTCCGTTCGTGTTCGTGATATTTAGCACGCTACTTCCACACTACTTGTTGCTTTACCCTTCAGACAAGTCGTTGGTGAAAAACGGCACGTTCAAGTCGAACCCCATACCGGCGACAGAGGTGATCCAAAAGGGCCACACTCCAAAACCAGTACCACAGTTCTCGCGCGAGTTTGTTGTGAATTTGACGGATTTACAGAACCAGCAGGTGCTTTACATAGCCTCCTACGACTTTTTTGTCTGGCTCACCAACGACTACCTCTACTTCAAGGACGAAAACATCAGTTCGTTGGTGTTTTTGGGGTTGATAGTGCTTGTTTTCTGGAACTTGTACGTGGCTCCGCCGATTGTTGCGTTTTTGCTTCTGCGCAGCTACTTGTTGAAGCTCGTCGGGCTCGTGGGGGTGTGGGGGTTGACTATCATGTGCTACCCCACCATCAGAGGCAAGTTTTTGGAGTGGGTGTGCTCGGAGGAGACGCGGTTGGAGTTCCAGCAGCTCTCCAACTCGGTGGAACTGACTGTTTTGAAGCATTTACTGACTGAAGTTGATGAGGCAGAGTTTGAAATTGTCGAGATTTATGAGTTGCAGAGGCTTGATAGAAAGGCACGCATTTGGCATCTTGTCGGGTTCACCAACAACTTTTACACGTACAATATTTCCACCAGAAAGTGTAATGATGAAGAGGTTGAAGCTGAGACTGACGAAGACATCCCCAGGAAAATCAAGTTGGTTAAGAAGAAGAAGCTTGAAGAAATACAGCCACCTGCAAACTGGGTATTTTCGGATAAAAAGTGGTCGTTGGATTTGAATGTCAATGAGTGGGTTGAGGAGAACTTGATTACTGATTTGGTTTTGGTTGATGATGAAGAGAAGTGGGTTTACGATTTCCAGGAAGATGACAATGAAAATGAATCCAAGGAAATGTATAGAAGGAGGAGATGGATTAGGAGTTGTCGAAGAGAGACTTTTGAGGATGTCAAAATTTAATGAATAATGATAGATGTTGATTTAGTGTGGAATTTATATGAACGAACGAACGAACGCGCGAAGCGAGTTAGTGAGTGAGTGATGAGTGAGTGATGGGTGAGTGCTGAGTTAGTGAGTGATGAGTGAGTGCTGAGCAAGTGCTGAGTTAGTGAGTGCTGAGTGAGTGCTGAGTTAGTGAATGATGAGTGAGTACTGAGTGAGTGAGTACTGAGTGGGTACTGAGTGAGTAGTGAGTTAGTAAACGGATTGGTTATAAATGTGTTAAATGGGTGGGCTATTTGATTCTTATCTACAGGAGAGTGTAAACTAGTTGATTTAATTTAGTTCCTTTCATTTTATGCTAGTACTAAATGCCTTTTCAAACTCTTAATTGATATTAGTGAATGACATAGTGTTTGAAGGTTGAATTGTGAACCTTGCAAAACTATATTCTAAAGTTAAGGAAACTTTATGTTAATTGATAGCTTAAATTTACAAACTTCATCATGTACATTTCGTGAACTCAAGAGATTTGAACTTCTCTTATTTTCTCTAAAACTTCATTTTAGTTAAGTGCTCTTTCAATGTCTTGGGACTTCCTTGACTTTGAATCCCGTTTTTAGTTCGTTCTTTGAAGCAAGTTCCCGCCACTCTAATTTTGGTGAAGTTGTACCTTCACAAAGGGGAACTATTAGTATTTGAGTTGTTTTAGATTTCAACAACAGTTTCTCCATCGTTTCTCCTTCAGCAAGATCGAAATAAATTGGAGAAACCTATTGGGCAAATAGTTTGGTGAAAAAAATTGGTATAACATATTGAGAACACAGAGATACTCACAATATCTTTACTTCATAAACTCCATAAGATCTAAAGACCCTATACCACTCTTCAAATCCTTAAGCTTACGCTTCTTCTCAAGCATACCAGAAAGCGTCTTTTGCTTCCTCTTCTTAGACTTTTTAGGTTCTCCTTCTATTGGTGTTTCTGCCTGTACTCTTCTCGCATTCACTTGCAACAACAGTTCATCAATTTGTGTGTGTCTGCAAACAAGACACCTGTACTGCAATCTCCTGGCAGCCACCTTGCTCACCTTCTTGGCGCCCTTCTTCTTTTTCGAATACTTTATCCTTATGCTTAGACTTATGCCTGGGATCCATATGGAACTGCAGGAGGGGCAGAACTTGTTTAGTGCTGACTCGGCCTGGTTGATCAGGTTTTCGTACGAGTGTGCGAGGAACTTGTTGTTGTAGAAGGAGTTTAGCGGGTTGAGTAGGAGGGTGTGTGATAGGTTGTATAGGTGTACATTTTCCGATTGGATTGGGTTTAGTTCTGACATTGAATGTTTAATTTGATTTTCTTTGATTTGAGATGGTTTGGTTTTGGAGAGATTGGTTTGATGAGTATGGGAGGAGGTGAATGTGATTGGTTTTGAAAAGAGTACATAATGAGTGGAAAGGATAAATAATGCTAGCTATTCCACTAACTTATGATTGGCGTAAAAGTTTAATGACAAGAGTAGTGAAAAGTGTAGTGAGAAAGCAATGAAAAGAGTAGTGAAAAGAGTAGTGAGAAAGCAATGAAAAGAGTAGTGAAAAGAGTAGTGAAAAGAGTAGTGAAAAGAGTAGTGAAAGAGTAGTGAAAAAGTTGTGAAAAGAGTGGTGAAAGAGTAGTGAGAAGAGTGGTAAAAAGAGTAGCGAAAACGTAGTTAACAGAGTGGTGAAAAGAGTGGTGAAAAGAGTAGTAAAAAGAGTGGCAAGAGTACCACTTCAACAATCCCACTGAACTTACTTTCAAAATCGAGAAACTACCACTGAACTCTCAATACCAGAACATATTAGAAAGATCAACTCCAAATTTATCAACATTTTCAAAACCGAAACGGACTCACCCTGGTGGCTGCAAAAACGCATAACCATCAGGTATTCCGACACTGTAGGATGTTTCTGACAATCTCCACTTTAATCATCTGTTATCTTATCCTGGTAAATACGCATTTTCATTAGCCAGATAAGGCGTGGTGTAAAACAATAAGAGGACACATGAAATTTAAGCAACAGGGCATTGTTGGAATAGAGACAGGGAGGGGAATCAGCATTAAAGGATCAACTGAGTGAGTGCTATGAATTTGGTTCTATTATTGGATTGTACATACATAATTTAACCTTAGCATGGCATAAGAATACACTCTACCGATCCTTTATCCACTCAGAAAAAGATCACATCTACCCGCTCCCAGCGCATAAACACTACATTCCCAACTAACAATGCTAGATAAAGCAGCAATCATCTCCAGCATTCAGCTCTTCAAGTGAAGGACTGCATATACCCCACAGTTTGCAACCTTTAAAATTTCAAATCACAAAAGACTAAACCCAAACAGCACAACTCTTCACTCCGAGACTCCCAAACGGTGAAAATTGTCAAATGAAAGTTTTGCTTTGAGTTGCCTCATTATTCTCAGGATTTCGTTTTAACATCATCCACTTTAAAATCTCATCACAACAGTCTCAACAACTATATGGTAAAAAAAAAACAGTTACTTCACGTAGTCTAGTATCCTCTCATCTACATCTCCCAGTCTTTCTTCACATCTCCATCCAAACACCAAAACTCTACCACCAAAAATCCGCCACACCTACGTTCCTTCCCCACATCAGTTGGAAAAACCGACTTCGCAGATGATTAGGCCCAGCCAATCAAATCATTATCAATTACACTTACGTAAAATTCCAGGACCCATCGCCGATAAGCGGACTACATCCCGGAACCAATACTATGGCATAGATTTGTGCTGACAGCTCGCGTCTGCAAATGCACAATCTGTTTTAAGATCGAGCCCTGAGAATTTTGCAGTTTTTATACTGGAGTATACTTCACTTCTACTTCTTTGGTTCCGCTAGCTACAAAGTAACCAAAAGTACTTCACCAATTTTTCAATCGCTATGATCATGCCATTACTAGATAGATACAAGTTGATAATACCCAGTGACATAACAGGCAAGGGAGCCAGGGTGTTGAAGTCGTGTGTGCGGTGCCGACAGCACAAGACCAAGTGCGACGCGCTTCTCACCAACCCGTTCCCGTGCCTGCAGTGTGCCAAGCGCCAGATGAACTGCACCTTGGGGATCATACTGAAGAACACCAAGACGCCGTTTTCCGTGGACATGGTGGCTCTGCTTTCCGAGGACGTGCAGGACCTCAAGGTGGTGTTGGAGGGCGTGCTCGACCGCAAGGCGAAGATGATCAGGTTGCTCACCGAGCGCAGCAGGAACATCTTGGAGACACACAGGCAGATCACAAGCACGCCGGAGGTGCTGGACATCCAGTCGTGTATCTCGTCTCCTGCAGACGAGGTGTTTGTTCTGGACGGAGTGCTGCCGCCGTCGCTGTTTTCGTCGCCAATCGCCGCCTTTTCCTCCGAAACAACGGCTTACAAAAGCATACGCACACACTTTGCAATCGCCACAAGCAAACTCACGCCAGAATTCTCGATATCCGTGGAGGAGGCGTACGAGTTGTTCACCAACTACGAGGTGCACTTCAACCACTTCTTGCCGATATTCCCAGACGACTTCTTCTCGACCATCGACGTGGCGGACTTCCAGAGGGAAAACGAGTTGTTGTTCTGGTGTATTATTATAACGTCGTTGCTCAGCTATCCTGATGACAATGCATCCAGCAACTACAAGGTGTTGTCCGAGCACATCAAGGCACTTGTGGTGCAAAACTGCTGGTTCAAGACCCCGAGAAACTTGTACATTATTTCTGCGCTTTTAATTCTCACCACATGGACGTTGCCCAACAAGTCCAAAATCGCAGACGACTTGTCGATCAAGTACCTCTCGCTCATGAAGAGCTTGTGCCTCCAGTTTGGGCTCCACAAGTTGGACTTTGTCAACGAGTTCAGCCACAAAACAAAGCTCAACATCACGCTGGAGGTGAACTTGAACAACGTCATCAGGGAGCGCATCTACAAGTTTGTGCACATCAACTCCAACTACTTGATGATTAATTTGGGCTTGTCCAACAACAACAACAACGGCGACGACTACATCTTGAACAAGTCCTCCAATATAGACATTTTCGACATGCTGGTGTCGTTGAACGACCACTACATAAATTCGTTGCTCAAAGTTTCGATGATTCAGCTCAAGTTGAATGAAAATTTCAACGATTTGATCGAGATTAATGATAGAAACGAGTCCATTATGCTTTTGCCGAACCAAATTGAAACCACAAGAGCAATCAACTTGAATATGTACGATATCATATTGAACGATTTGAACAAGATGCTCGAGAAGGAGAATGCCATGGTTAATAACTTGATAAATATTGCGATAGAGCTGTCGAGATTACAACTATACTTGTACTCATTATCACAGCTTTCTTTGAGTTTGAGCGAGTACAAGCAGTTTGTGCAAAAAATCGTCAACTCGTGTTTCCGGTTCTTTGAAGTGTTCCAGCTGCAATTCAGTGAAATTTCAACATTCAACCAGTTGCCCATCCACTTCAAGTTCCCCATTAATTTGGTCGCGTTGATTTTGTTGAGAGTGTACAAGTCTCCATTGTTGAACACAGCGCAAGACTACGAGTTGATCAGAACCAAGTTCAACAGTTTCTACAACAGCATCATCCTCAAAGGGTACAGTGAAGACTGGAAGTTTATGAACTTCAAGTTTTTCAAGATTGTTGAGAAGTTCAACGGATTGAGCAACTTGTTCATCTTAGAGAAATCCAACAACTCACACAAGTTGATTTCCAAGATGGACAACTACTTAGGGTCGAGTTTGAGTTATGAGATGATCTGGTTGATATACAAAGACGAGCATCATGAGGAGGAGGAGGAGGAGGAGGAGGAGGAGGAGGAGGAGGGAGGGGATGATTTTACATGGGAGTCCTTTGGGTTTACGGATTGCGATAGGGATGTTATTGATTACATTGTACTGAGCAATTCAATTTTTATGTAGGGAATAAAGGGATATTACGGTGATTTTTATATTAGGAGTGTCAGTGCAATTCAATAGGGAATAAAGTAAAGTGTGCTACCGAACTGTAATTTATTGGAAACTATTAAAAATGTTTATTTCTTCTCTTTACGGATTCTATCTAAATACTCACTGACGATCAATCCACAGCTCTCTCAACCTCTTATTCTGAACACTGATATTCGTCACAATGTACGCAACAAACAATATAGCAATAGTAATAGACAACTTGGTTCTCGAGAAACTCTCGCTTATAAGGTCAAACGACATTGAAGGTTGTATCACACCACAGTATTGGTTGTACTTGTTGAACACACACACCACCGAAGTCGATTCAAAGTGGGTGTCCTTGATCAAGACCTTGGTTTCATCGTCGGTGAACAACTTGTGCTTGTGGTTGACAATCTGCTTGGCGTCGTTGTGGATGTATGGCTCGTACGGCATCATCTTGAAGTCGTTCTGCATGTCGGCAGGAGTCAAAGCTCTGTCGTCGATTCTTCTGCTGTTCAACACAAACTTGGGCAACTCAACCAACTTTCCGGTGGCAGTCACTAACAAGATCGACTTGGTCGTGATTCCAAATCTGGACTGCGTGGAGCTCAATGAGACAATTCTCTCTGGGTAAATAAAGGACTTTTCGCTGACCGAGTCAATGGTAATGTTACGACCAAACACACTGACAGAATCGTCGCCTCTCGAATTGACTCCCTTTGCTGTGTCAAACAAATCAATAACATTGATACGCTGCTCAAACTTCTCGGTGACAAAGTAGGAGAACACGATCCAGTTGTCGTCCAATATCAAGTGGAAGGAGGCTGGGTCGATAGACTCACCAATCACCTTTTGGATGTGCAACACTGCACCGGTGATTCCGTCCACCAAGTAAAGCTTGTAGGTTGAGTCTTCAACGGTGACAACGGCCAAGGTGTTTCTGTACAAGTACTTGTACAAAATGTCTTTTTCAGCCAATGAAATGGCAATTGAGCTCGATTTGGTATTTGCAGGCTTCAGAATAACCTCGACTATCTTTTCGTTTTTACGTGGACTGAACTTCCAGGTCTTGGTTGCAGTTTCTGCCAACTTGTAACCTTGCACAAACTTGCCGTTGAAATAGTGCATGTAAACGTCCTCCAAAGGATCGTGAATTTGTGGGTGAATGGTCAACCCTTGCTCTGTCTTAAGAACCAACACCTGGGTGTTGTTGCCAGGAACAGCAACAATGTCCAACGTTGGGCTGACTGGGCCTGAGGAAATGAGCTCTCCTTCAATAGTAATAGTGTAGAGGAGCTCGTTGTCAACTAACGCAACAATGTTTCCGTTCAACTGCACCAACTTGTTCAACTTGTCACCGACAAGCTCTTGCTTCCAGGCAACCAGACCGGTTTCTGAGTCCTGGGCGATCAAAGAATTGTGCGCCTTGTCAAAGAAAACCACAAGCTTGCCAAATCCATAGTCGTCATGAACAAGCGAAGCATTGACGTTCTTGTTGACGAAAGAAACAACAAATCTTCCCAATTCCACCAAGTGTCTGTACAATCTCTTTACTATGGCCACCAAAACAGACGAATGGTGTTCGTCCAAGTTTTTGATCTCAAACTGCGACAAGCTAGGTTTGTCAACAATGAGGTACTCTCCGTCCAGGCTGACAAACTGTTCAGTATTGTACTGCTTCTTCAAGGAACCGTCCAGTAAGGTGTATGTGATTCCATGAGAGGCACCGTCAAACGTAGCAAGTAAGTATCCAGTGTCGTCATTTTCAATAAACACCTGTGAGAGAGTTTTTCCAGTGCTTATTTGTTTGATGCTACTAGAGTCATCAAGCTCCAAAAAGTCAGTCAAGTCAAACACATCGTTGGTTCCGGTCGGCTTGGTGACGATAAGAAAATCGCTCAAAGAAATACGCTTCAATTCAGACTTTTGCACCGAGTACTTCAACGTTATACGGTACGAAGATTCAATCTTTTTACCAACAACACGGAAGAATTCAAGGTCCGACAAAATGTAGTTGGAGTTTACGATGGAAAACAGTTTGACCTTTGTTGTGTCGATCTTGGTGAGCTCACCAGACTCCTCTAATTTGTAAAGTTCATTTTTGGTGGTTCTGACAAGCTCGTCTTTAAACTCAGCAAACTCGAATTTCACCGGTGACGACTCAACAATGTTGGCAGTCGAAGGGTCGACCTTGTACAAGTGGCTTGAGGTTAGCACGTAGGCGTATCCGTTAATTTGTTGGACCTCGAATTTGCCCACGCCACTAGCCTCCAACTTGGTGGTTTCAGGTCCGCTGACAAAGTACAAGCTGCCGCTTCTAGTCAGCACCAACGCGCCTCTATTGAACAAATCGGCAACAGCTACGACCGCAGAGTCCAATGAAGCTTGTCCTTGGAAAATACCTCCCTCTGTTTCGTACAAGTGAACCACGTTACTCTTGGTCGAGTAGAGGTAGACCTTGGATTTGTTGCTGGACAACTTGAATTCGTCGAATTGGGTAGGCAATCCTCTCAAGTCGATAGTCCATTGGACACGGGGGTCAGAACTGGTGTCAATGCTCAAGAACTGCTCTGCAGCGGTGTCTTTATCATCAAAACCCACAATTGTATTGGCATTTAAAAGATCAATCTTACCCACGTTACCAAAAAAGTGGGTGACATGTTCTTGGAGGAATGCACTTTCGAGAGACACGGCCGAAGCCAAGCTCAGAATGAAGCAACAAGCCCCTAATACTTGTAAGAATCTCATTCTTGATTCTAATAGTGGAGGAAATTTGATGTCGCGTTGAAAATTGTTGATTGTAAAATGTCGAATGTCGTGATTTGGGTAAAAAGAACGGGTGGAGGAGAAAACTGATGGGATGCTAAAATGTGTAAGGTATGCTAACAAAGGTTAGAATTGTCGATTTGAAAAGCTGTTAAAAGTTACTTTTATTCGAATGAACCATCTATTGAGCTCACTTTCATATATTTAAGAATAATAATTAACACTGAGACTCTCATAACTGAAACCATAAAGTTTAAGAATCCAAATAGAAGGCTCCCGTTAAGACTCCCTTCCTCTTCACTATTTGGTGATCCCCAATGTTCCTCGATTACGACTTAATACTCCTTCTCGCCAATTGCTTACTAGCTAAGTCTACAAATTTGCAACCAAAAACACGTGACCGGTTTACCCGGACAACTTCCCATCATAAAAGATGAAAATTCCCAAACTTCATCTCCACGCACAAACTTAAGTTGGCCGGTACGTTTATACGAATCTTTTGAGATCCATCGGTGAATGTGTCAATGTGCGTAGATGAAATTGTTGTCAGGTACTGATCTATCGAAAACTTTGGGTGATTTGGTGAGTGATTGAGGTGTTTGGACTTCGTTTTGAAGTCTGGTACTGATGTCAATTCCAGCCGTTTTTACGATGCCTTTCAAGCAGTATTTGCTAGTCTGGTTTGGACTCACTATTCCTGTACGGTTCTGATGTTGAAGGTATTTCAATGTAAAATACGGAGAGGTTTTCTTTTACACTAATCCATAACCTGATAATGTACATTCAAACAACTCTTTTGGAAAATACTTATTGAACTACTTTCTGAGAATACGACCAATTCACTTTTATTGTGAAATCAATCTACTTTATGTTTCTAAGTCTATTAAGCCTTTCCTACATCAGAATAAGCCCTAAAATCATTCTACATTTGCTGTACCTGTTTCGTGAAAACATCCTCCTCGCTCTCCTTCTTTGTTCTGCCTCCGCCCGACTTCCAAAGCCATAACGCCTCCAAAGCATAATTTCTCACCAGTAAGTTCCTTGTCTTCGACTCATCCGCAGCCTCTTGGAGAGTCTCTATAATTTGCAACTGTTCAATCAAGTCCCACACCAACGATTCAAAATGGGTGATCATCTGCCTGAGCTCCTCATTAATATGCTCATCTTCTGGGTTGTCAGTGATTGGCAAAATATTGTACTTGTGCAAACCCAACTTGTGCAAGATCCGCCCCAACGTCTGTATACTAATACATCTTTGTCCCGGCAACACCGATCTGGCCAAGTGAGCCAACTCACCCAACGTATATCCCGCCAAGTTGGGGTTTTCTGAGTGGTGGTGCAACCCCATGTACATGGGTATGTTCTGTTCTGTATCCTTTTTGGACTCGCTTTTTAACTCAACCAAGTTTCCCTTGAAGTCGAATCTCATATCTGAAATAGATTCGTAAGTAGTGGGTACTTTACTGGGCAACGGTTCTGTCATCCACGACAATTTTGCTGTTTCCTTGGGCAAGTCTGGGTAGTACTTTTCATGGAGCTTGTCGTAGAAGTCAGGGTCGTTCATATCTAGGTCTTTTTGGGACTTGGGTTTGGTGAAGTGAACTCCCAACTTTTCAACATACTGTTCTTCGTCTGCACCAAATTGGTACCCATCGGGGGCCATTTCGTCGTCGGCAATGTGCATGTTGGGGATCATGTCGTTCAAATCGTCTGTGTCTTCCCACCCATCGTCGTCCAAACCGTCGTCGTCGTCCAAGTCCTCGTATTTGACGGTCGCTACGGTGTCAAAAGTGACAGTTTTCTTCTTTTTTGGCACTTCCTTCTCCAAACTCTCAATGCCTAATGCCTTGTCCACATCAGCTTTGTCCAATTGGGAAAGGTCGCTCAAACCTTCCTTAGTTCTTACAGCACCTATCCATCCATTATACCCCTCTGCATGTACATGGTGGTGGTCATGTGTGTGTTCTTTTTCAGGTACCTTCTCAGTTCTCTTCTCAGTCCTCTTGAGTAAGCTTTTCACAAGGGCTGGGTCCAAACCTGCCAACAACTCCTCTTTTTCTTTTATTATTTCCTGCTCGCTCATCTGGGACATTCTATCGAGGTTTTCTCTGTGTATTTTCTCTGCTTCAGACAAGTTTTCTGGTGTAGGTTGTGATTTAGGTGCCAAAGGCTTTGGAGCTTCTCTCTTATTTGCGTGTTTCCATCGCGATACTTTCTTCAGTTTCAAAGCTGAGGATGAGGGAAAGCCCGTGGGGTCTGGTCCTGAGGGGGCGGTGGGAGCTATGGGTGCATCCACCAGCCTTTCAACGATTTCTCCTATCAAATCCATCTGATCTAAACCTTTTTTTGATTTGCTTTGATATTAGTAAGTTGCGCTACCAGAAATGATTCAACAGATTTTATGAATACTGCAAATTGCGGGTACCTACAAATTGGCTATGCAAGTTAAAGTTTATTTGTTAAAGACAATCTTTGCTTTTGAATTAGTTTTAATTTGCATCCAGTTTTCACACTGGAAATGACATTAGACTTGTGAATATTCATAGGTATTAGCACCAGAGAATGGTTTTTCATTTCTCCTCATTATAACCATTTTCATTATATCTTATAACTCTCCCATTCTTATAATTCTTATAACTATAATATTCTTATGATTCTCATCATTATAATATCCTTATAACTCTCTCATTCGTATAATTCTCATCATACCAAATTTTTTATTGTATCCTCTTATCACAACCCTACTCTTTAATCTCTCTAGTATCAACCATTTAGTTTGAGATCTTAATTCTCTTCAGGTGCTCCCAAAATTCCCAATTTCTATCACATCGACGGTGATCCCTTCTCCAGTGGTCCAGTCTCAGTTTGTGAATCCCTAGGCCTCATATACAGAGCAACATACCCCTCCTTCTTCTCTAACTTCCGTAGTATCAGCCGCTCAAACTCAGTACTCATTTCGCTCCCATAGTACCGAAACTCCTTGAGCTTGTTTGTAGGCCCATCCAAGGTAGGGTCCTGCGCATACGGCCGCCGTCTTCTCAGGAGATAAACAGGAATATCAATGAAAGGAATAAGCACAATCACTATCGACTGCCACAACTTCCCCTTCGTGTACTCAGTCAGCGGAAGTCCATGGTTGCGGTTGCCGTTGAACACAAAGTTGACCCAGTTGCGGAGCATTCCCATGTCAAACGGCTTGTCTTTGATGTCATACTTGATAACCACTCGCACACCTTCACGGTCTAGAACATTGACATACCTCTCGCCTTTTTCCACCCGTGGAATCATGTTCTTCTTCACCTTCTTGCCCTGGTTGTGCGCCTTCCACCTCATGTACTTTTTCCTCTGGTTGAGTGTCAAGTCGTCCAACGTAGTCATGTTGAGTGAAATGTACCGGATATTCACAGCAATAAGCGTTCCAATCATCAAGATCCAGAACCCGCACATTATATACAACACGATGAAGTTGTGGTTGATCTCACCCCTCGACACGTTGGACGCCGTATACCTCAACAAATACACCAACGTCACCACAAAGTACCCGAAAAAGTACACCATGAACTTCATGAAGAACAACTGGTTGTTTTCCCCAACAACAGTCCCTATCCAAATGCAATAATGGTCATATCTGAGGGTGTTATACCCCAAGTCCTTCAGAAAGAAGGACCTGTCGACCTTAATGGACTGCGACTGCGAACAGTAGTAGGGGTATCCATGCTCGTCGCAGAAGAACATGTGGGGGACCCTGGCTAGCTCCTCGTTTTCCACGCCGTACAAGTTGAAGGCAGCGAACTCAGGGGACCTTCCTGGGCCGTGCCAGTGGATGAGAGCCCAGTACGCCAACACCAAGACCTCCAACAGCCCGGCCAACACCCACAACAATATCGCTACGCCGTGCGAGTGGTGCTGCCACACCTCGCTGTACCCGAGCGAGTAGTAGGTAGCAAAGTTGATGTACCCCAAGCCGAATATGACGCCTATGGGCACAAACTTCTTTACCCACTGGACGTGGAACATCCGGGCGTCCATGATCATGCTGAATGAAGAATGTTTTTATTTAGGAAAACTTAAAAGTTACAGTGAACTGTCTCATAAAGTTTTATTTTCATTCAATTATAAAAATGACTAAACAGAAATCAGAAGAATTTAGTTGACAAATCATTATAATACCAAGATAACAAGTGAAAGATTGTGACCAGAGGGATATAAAGGTGGGAATACAAACAAAGAGAGAGGACTGAGACTGATAAGATTTGAATTTTACTTTAGAGTAGGATAATCTGTTGAGAGAAGAATAATTTAGGCGTTTAAAGAAACCTAGAAACTCAAGGAAGAGATTAATAAACAAGGTATCAATACAAGGTATCAAAGAATCTAACACGATGGAACAAACGCTAACGATGGTGGACGATAGGTCAAAGGACATGTGTCCCATCTGTAAAACAGATAGGTACCTTTCGCCAAATATGAAGTTCCTTATAAATCCCGAATGCTACCACAAGATATGTGAATCGTGTGTTGACCGTATCTTCTCGTTGGGTCCGTCGCCGTGCCCGTACCCTGGATGCGGCAAGATCTTGCGTAAGAACAAGTTCAAAGAGCAAGTTTTTGAGGATTTGAACATAGAAAGAGAGGTGGATATAAGAAAAAGAGTAAGCGGGATCCACAACAAAACAGAAGACGATTTCGAAGATTTGAAAGCGTACAATGTGTACTTGGAGGATGTGGAGAACGTGGTTTTCAACTTGGTGAACGGTATCGATTTCGATACAACAGACGCAGACTTGGCCAAGTATGAGCAAGAGCATAAGATGGAGATTTTGGAGAGGAACATGAGGGAGTCGCAGAAAACATCCAACATGCTTCAATACCAAGAATCAATGGAACGGTTGAAGCAGGAGAAGTTGAGAATGCAGAAGCAGATGGAAATTGAAGATGTGGAGTTCCAGAAACAGCAACAGCAGGAGCTTTTGGACAAGTTGTCCAATTCTTCGACTGCGAACTCGGAAGACATCATAAAACATCAGCAGAACCAGATGCTTAAGCGATCCCTGGCCAGAAAGAAGCAGCTCCAGCAGTTGACGTCACAGTTGGACCAGCAATTCAACAAGACCAACCTGGTAAACGGTCCGATAGTAGAAGAACCCGCGGAGATAGAGCCATTCACACCATTCCAGGGTGACCGTGATTTGAATAGTAATTATAAGTTGCTTTCTGTGCCCACGGAGGTTGATGAGTTGTTGGACATTGAAAACCATCTCACCAACAGTTATCACGATCCGTATGTTAACAAGTTGGCGAAGAACAAGGAGTTTTTGGGAGGAGGATGGAGATTGCAGAATGTTTTTGAGCGGGCTTTAGATGAGGCTTTTATAGGTTTGGGATGTTTTATTGAGAAGGAGAAGAGGGAGGTGGATGTTAAGGAGGAGGTGAAAGTGAAGGAAGAGGAGATGGTTGAGGTAGCATAGAAGGGAATGTTTGATTAGAGTATAGGTTGATTAATAAATGCTGTATAGAATAAGAGACATAATGTTTACATTTCAAGTAGAAGGTAGATTTCAATGAAAGGGTTAAATCTTATCAGTATAATGGTTTCTGTACTGAAAGATGATATTTCATTCAGTAGAAGATTGTTATCTTGGAAGAGTAAAAGTCACTTAGTATCCAGTAAAAGGCTGAAATCTACAGGTGGAAGTTGATATCTTATTCAATAAAGTGTTGGTGTCTTACAAGTTAAGTTGGTGATATATACAGTAAAAAGATTTATCTTGTACATGAAAATTAATGAGTTCTTGTACATTAAATGTTGTCATCTTACACAGAAAAAGTTGTCACCTTATAGTAAAAGGTTGAATCGTATACAGTCAAAAGTAGTCATCCATAAAGGCTGTTATCATACCTACTCAAAATCTAAAAATTTAGCCTCAGGATGATAATAAATAGGACAAGACCAATAAGACCTCTTAACATCATCCCAAACACTCTTTTCCTCAGACTCCAACTTTCCAACCTCAATCTCCTCGAAAGTACACTTCAAACCATAGTTACCCAAGTCAATTTCAACCAACTGCTTGTAAACCTCATACACAACCTGCCTGTCAGCACCCAACCCATTGAAGAAGGAAAATACGCCGTGCGGTTTCAACAAACCCACGACGTAGTCAAACAACTCCAACATGTCCAGGTAGTGCTCGGAAAACGTGTCGTAGTAGATTCCGTTGAAAAAGACGTCTCCATCAGACAAGAGCTTGTCCAACTGGTGCTGCCACCTGCCCTCAAGGATGACCACGTTTTTCCTGTCGTACCAGCCGTCGCGGCGTAACTTCGCCAACACGTCGGGGTGTGCCTCGCAAATGTAGTGCTTGGTTGGGTTTTTGCTGTTGATCATGGTGTCGATAATGCCCATTCCAAAGCCGATATTCAAGATGTTGATTTCGGAGTCGGTTTCGCCGTCGTCGATTTCTGCACCTTTGAAGAGTGTGTCACATCCTAGTTGCATGAGGTCTGTTTCCCACAGCATCATGACTCCATCTTTTCTGTCTTTTGTGATTAATGCGTCGTCTCTATATTCTAATTTTGTTTTAAGGTAGGTTTCTTGGTTGTGGGAAGGAGCATCTGGGAGGTCATCCAAGGTATCATCGAAAGGGATTTTTGATTCTTTGGTTTCGTTACTGGTTTTGGATTCGTTTTGGGATTCTTTAGTTTCAATGGTTTCGTTTTTAGTTCCTTCAGTTTCATTAGTTTCGTTTTGGGATTCTTTAGTTTCCTCAACCTGAATTCCAAACTGCTCATGATCAAGCTCATCTGTATCCTCAATCACCTCCATATCAAACTCACTCACTTTTCGTAAAAGTAACTCAGCCCTCACACCAGCACTCACTATTTGCTGGTATATTTGCAAACCCTTCAACCCACGCTTGATCAAGATACATCCTGGGGTATCGTTATTTACGTCAGTCAAACTCCAACCAGCACCGTACTCAAGCAAGATTTCAACCATTTTGTTGACCACCTCGATTTCCTCAGGTGTTGCGTCGGTGGGCACATGAGAACATATCAAGTGCAATGGGGTTGTGGTGGTTGTGGGTTCGTCCTCGATGCCGTTTTCATAGTTAACCGCCTCCTCGACCGTGTAAGTGGAGGGAATCCCGCTCAGCAAGTAGTACTTGAGGTCATCGATGTATTTTGCGGCAATTGGTTTAGTTGTGAAGCGACATAAGTTGTGAAGATCTGTCATTGATGCTCATCGGATTTTGAAAAAAGAGATGATTTGGATTTTTGGAGAGATAAGTGTGGATAAGGTTTGGTACGTGAGTGCTGGAATGAGAATAGAGAAACGGGAATAGAAGAGAAGAACAAGAAAGACTGAGGAGAGAAGACTGAGGAGAGAAGAACAAGAAGAGAAGAACAACAACCAACCGCTGTGTTTACTGAAAAATTGATGAAGAACGAATGTGTAAATTTAAAACCAAATAAAGGCGATTCTCGTATGTATTTGGATATTCCCAAGACAGAATAATCCGCCCCAGCGCATTTTCAAGCTGCTTTGGCCAACCAGACGGCGTAATTCGTAAAATACGCTCAATTTCAGTAAAAGTGTTTTGAGAGAGTTTCAAACGGCTGCGAAATCTGCATAAATCAGCTCGTTTTAGCACCTGGAACACTGTAAGGGTGTAGCGCAGCTGTCAAAAGGCGGGATGGGTCTCCAGATGACATGTAGAGGGTATACAGCATGGAAGCAGGCATTTCCCGACTAGCATGGAAGCTCTAATTCCAAGATTTACAAAATTACTCAAAGGTTGAAAAATTTGCACGATAAAGAAATCATAGTTAGGGGTGTTTTAAATTGCAAGCACAGAGTTGGATTCAACAGATGGAAGCTAATTTTAGTATGGCAGTCTCCATTTTACCCGGAATGCATTATTAGGGACAAAATGAAAGGTCTAAGATTATGGTTAAAGAACTGGATTTAAAAAGAAGAATATAAAAGCAAGAGCCAAACGGAAAAAGAACAGATGATAAACAGAAGTGGAAACAAAACATGACACCCGAACTCAAAAAACCAATGCTCACCTAAAACAAATGGTCAAAAAATACTTGACCATACCTGAAATTAAGTATATGGATAATTATTACTTCGGAACCAAGGTGGAGATTAAACAAAACCCCGAGAAGTGCTTTTAGTTTGGCTCGGTCTAATTTAACTTTCCCCGGTGCGTCTCTTTTAGTGTTACGTAGTGTTTGGAATTGCAGTATTATTGGGACTCGAGAGGGCGAGGTTACCTTGATAATGTGAATTTTGGCTTTATTTTGGTGGTGGGTTTGGTGTGCGAGGTGCTCAGGATTTTATGAGGGTTATTTGGGTTAGCTACAGATTAGTTACAGGTTCTAGTATGCAACCGGGAGGTGATTTGCATTTGGTTTGATTGTTAATTGACATAGTTTTCATTTTTGGATTGGATTGTCAGTTAAGATGACGATAATTGGTGGGTCTTCGTTGACGGATTTATTCTCACGCAAGTTTTTGGTATTGCATTCAGATAAACATTCATTTACTTTCTTATAGATTTAGTCAGGTATACTCTTGAACATTTGGTCGGGTATTCCCTTAAACATTTAGTTAGGTATTCCCTTGAACATTTAGTCGGGTATTCCCTTAAACATTTAGTTAGGTATTCCCTTGAACATTTAGTCGGGTATTCCCTTAAACATTTAGTTAGGTATTCCCTTGAACATTTAGTCGGGTATTCCCTTAAACATTTAGTTAGGTATTCCCTTGAACATTTAGTCGGGTATTCCCTTAAACATTTAGTCAGTTATCTTAAACATTCAGTCAGGTATTCTCTTAAACATTTAGTCAGTAATCTCTTAAACATTTAGTCAGTCATCTCTTAAACTTCAGATATTAAACATCTAGTCACTTATCAGGTCTTAAACTTAGTCAGTTGTTATCCTAAACATTAAGTGGTCATCTCTTAAGCATTAAGTTAGATATTCTCTTTAAACAATATTTAGTTGCCTGCTAAACATTAAGTCGGTAATAATCACTTTAACTCTTCAGTTATTGTACTTACTTGAATACTTCTTGCTGAATTTACTCTCTTAAATACTGTTTCATTTATTCTCTTATGTACTGTTTCATTTACACTTGTAAGTACTGTACCATTTACTCTTTTAATACTGTTTCATTTACTCTCTTAAACATTCACTCACTCACTCACTCTCTCACTTACTCACTCGCTCACTTCGTTCGCTCGTTCGTTCGTTAGCTCGTTCGCTCGTATCGTAAACTCCTAAGCCCCCTCAGCCGTTACCACCCTAAACTCCGAACCACCCTCCCAATCCTCCACCAGTCATTCCCTCGTATATCCCGTCACCATCAATCCCCCATCCCGCCCCCAGTCTCCAGAACACTCATACCACTAATCATTCATAAACACAAAGGCACATACGATCAACAGGCGTAGCCATGTCAAACATCCTCGGTAGGAAGAACGGGTGACGAGGTGCTCTGATTGGCCGGCTTGCATGGCACTCCAAAATCCAGGACGATCTCAGGCCCACAACTGTAGCGGCTCTCAATCTGGACAATCTGACTTTGACACACTGGAGTATCGGCACCTACTTCTGTGCCAGTGCACAGCACCAGTGCACCGCTCAATGCCCCAGTCCGCAGAACCACACCATATATCCGCCTGTCGCTACGGCTTTGTAGTCTTTTGTTGTATTCAGATGACTTTGTCAGATTATATTATAATTTTGTACTTTTCATTAATTAGACTTCATTTGTTAGACTTTTAGTATTTTTCTCATATATTTAGGTTACTATAGACTGTTCTTTTACAAGACTTAGGCTGTTCATTAGTTTGCTATATATTCATTGTTAGACTGTTATATGATAGACTGTTTAGACTGTTATATGTTAGACTTTTACATTTAAGACTGTTCATTTTAGACTGCTCATTTTTGCACTACTCATAAATGTCTTTGTTACACTGATCACTAACTTTGCCATATAACTTTGCATACAATTCATTCTAGTCCACTTTACTTTGTCAGACATATCTTTGTCATTCATAATCTTATTCACATACAACTTTGTCAACTCTTGACTTTGTCAAACTTCTTATTATACTCTCAAACTCATATTATACCCAACACTCAAACTCATATTATAACTCCCAACTTTATACGCCAAACCTGCCTCATTCCACAGAACAACATAAGACCTGACACAGAATTACAATGCTACATTCCACTGACAGAACATTCCACTCCAACATTAGAAGTTTTAGAGTTCACTTGTCGAAGCTTAAAAGTGCGCCAGCACAAAAAAAGCACGGCCTTAAACTCCAGGGCCACAAAAAGACAATCTGATTATGATCTGGCAACCCCTTTGCTCCTTTATTCTCCAATAGCGCGGACGATCCTCTGGAGTTGCTGCAAATCCACGCAAAGGTCACCAAAATAGAACGCACCGAGACAACACGTTACCCACACGCACGCATTGCGGCCACGCCGGCCGTGGCTGCGCTCGCAGGTTTAGGTCTGCCGGTGCCCTGAATTTTTGCAGCGGGCGAAATCGTATGATTTGTGCCATGATCGCGGGCACAGGCACCGGGGTCGAAGCGTGGTGCAGCGCGCGGTGGAGGCTGGAGGGGGGCCGCACGCCGTCGTGCTTGCGGGCCCGTGGGGCAAAACTGGCAGCGACGGAAATGAACGGTTTCACGGTGCCCAGGATGCAGTGGGTTCGGGACCCAAAAATTTATTCTTTTTCCTATCACCAGTAGCTGGGAGTGGAGTGATTTTTCAAGGCCATTTCCCGAATATATATCAAACGGCTCCGCTGAGTGCGAAAAATTCTGGAGCAGTGTAATGTCCTACCGGGCCAACGATTATAGTTTGCTAGAGTATGAGAAGGACGAGATGAACCAGGCCGAGTACACAGGGCAGGTTAAGCGCGAGGAGCCGTTCGAGGTGCCGCAAGAAATGTCGCCCACTTTTGTGGCGGGCCCGCCGCCCATGGGCCTGGTGGCAGAGATGCCGCACAGTGCGATCAACGGCGACGAGTTCCCGGTCAGCTTTGACTTTGGGATGGTGGGCCAGGCTGGCTTCGGGTTCCAGCCGGTGCACCAGGAGCCGCAGCCGCGTTTTGACTTTGGCAACGAGTTTGTGGCGGAGGTGGGTGCGAGGGACGCGGTGCAGAGTAATGGAAACAACTACCACATTTCGTCGCCGATTGGCAGCGTGTCCAGCGGGAGCGCGCCGGGCAGCGCCAGGGGGAGCACCGGCGGCAGCAGCGTCACGCTACAGACTAACCTGGCCATGCTCAAGGGCAGAAAAAAACTGGAGATTTCGTCCCCGGGCTACAACAAACCGCGGGCAAAGTCCGCGCACAACATTATCGAGCAGCGCTACAGAAACAAAATCAACGACAAGTTCCAGGTGTTGCAGAACCTGGTGCCCACGTTGCGCATCCTCGCGGTGCAGAAGAAGAAGTATTCGAAAGAGTTTGACGACTCGAGCGACGACGACGACGAGCTGAGCCCGCACGAGTCGTCTGTGTTGCGTCCGGGCGAGGTGATTGACTTGGAGGGCTTGGAGCCGGCCAGAAAGTTGAACAAGGGCACCATCTTGGCCAAGTCCATTGAGTATATTAAGTTTTTGGAGTTGAAGAATGATCGGATCAAGCTGGAGCACACGGAGTTGTTGTTGAAGGCGAAGATGATGGGTTTGAATATCGAGGATAATTTGAGGTAGGAAGCCTGTGAGTGTATTGCTACCTTTTGGCAACATAGTTTTTTTGTCAAAAGTTGTCAGTATTACGTTGTCAGTTGTCAGTATAATTGGCAGAATTACGTTGTCAGTTGTCAGTATAATTGGCAGAATTACGTTTTAGTTGTCAGTTGTCAGTATAATTGACAGAATTACGTTTTAGTTGTCAACAGTTGTCAGTATTACGTTTTAGTTGTCAGAATTACGTTTTCAGTCGTCAGTTTCAGAATAACGTTTCAATTTCAAGTTACCAGCAGGCGTTTTAAGTTGTCATCTTATTGTCAACATGGGTTCTGTTTAGTTGTCAACGTAGTGGTTTTGTTTAGTTGTCAACATATAGTGGGTTTTGTTTTACATATAGTGGGCTCGTTTTGCCAACATACAATGGGTCTTTTTACTTCCACTAGTGGAGCTGTGTATTCAGATTGCACCGCAGGCCAGCCCTTTGGCTTCAGCTGCGACTATACTAGAACCAACGATTCAGTTCACATGTCAAGTACTTTTGGTACTTCTCATAATTTTCAAGTGAATCCAAAATCAACAGAACAATCACTTGAACCAAGCTACTGAATCTAAAATTCTTGTTACCATAATCAGCAAGAATGCTGTGTTACAGAAAATACCAAAGAAAAGCATAATCGTTTCGATCACTGCTTAAAGACAGTTTAGTTTAGAGTGGGGTTTTGGTGAGGATGGAAGAAGCAGTTGATGGCACTTTTTTTCTGGGAAGGCACTCACAGTGCACATGAACAAGCCTGGTTGCTTGGAAATCTTGATGTATCTTTTCATCATCATCCCATTTCGTGTCAGGTCCGTTCTCCAAAAAACTCTGCATTAATATTTATCTTACAGTAATACCAGGAATTAGAATGTTCGTAGTGAGAATCCTAGACACATTCGGCACTAATTGGGTGCTGAGGGAACTGCAGCGATGCAAGATCATGCTGGTGGGCGCTGAAGACTGCATGGTTAGAATGCAAGATGGTAGCATTTACGAAGTAAGAGGAGCACCAACTCGGAAAATCTGTATTGTATGCTGTTGGGAGTTTAAAACGGTGAACTGATGTCCTGCCGTGCTCGGAAAATATGAAGAGGAGTACGTAGGTTACAGGGAGTGCCTACAGTCTATTTATGAAGTTCTCACTGTATTTGATGAATAAATTTGCAATTCATATTTTTGTGATTTATTGGTGAATTTTCAAGAAAGGTGTTAATTGGAGCAATTGAGGTTAGGAGGAGGAGTAAAGTACATTTAAAGGAGTAATTGTGTTGTGCTTCAAAATGCATTTATCATTTCTTTTAACCGTTTTAGCTGCTTCAACTCATTGACCGAATGTTTTAGTTTCTGCTCAATTGACATTTTCATTCTGTGCTTTTTAGTTCGTACTTAACTTCTGGTCTCTCAAGTGAAAGAAAAACAGCTCAAACTCTAGCGTATAATACATAAATTGGTATCCTATTATTTCAAGAACCTATTAATGATGAGCTTAACACGAGCCTACGACATCATCACCATAAACCTATCTTTAACTAATCACACAAAATCAAACAAATACTAGTTGCTCATCCTCATCACTAGTATCCCACAAGATCTACCTCTTTCCGCTCTCCCTAACTCCTCAATTAGTATTCACACCATATATTTATACCTCCCCAATCAATTACTTCAAAACCCTAAGAACCAAATCGCTCCTAACCAATCCTCCTTCCTTTCCTTTTTTGTGAATTTGCAACAATCGCGAAAAATTTGACACCAACCGAGAAAGTAGCCAATATACCAAACCAAAACCTACACCACCTCTAATCTGTGAGCAACCTACACTTACAATCCTCTCAAAATCTTCTCCACCATACATAAACCCCACTAACAGCAATATCATGCCACTCCCAAACAAACCCAATCTCTCCAACCATCTCCACCACCGTTTAGCTTACATAACACCATCTATACGAGGAACGAGAAATTTTCCATAAATAAAGTGATCCAGAACTTGTTTTCCTCAACAACATGGCTATTGCAGACTACGCCACGGAAGGCTACCACTACTTCAAGCTGCTTCCCATCGGGCAGCAGGTGTCGATTCTAGTCTTAGCACCCTTTGTCTACCACTTGGTGTCGCAGTTCTTGTACTCGTTGCGCAAGGACCGCGTTCCGCTCGTGTTCCACTGGATTCCCTGGTTTGGGTCTGCCGTCGGCTACGGAATGAACCCGTACCAGTTTTTCGAGGACTCGCGCGCCAAGTACGGCGACGTGTTCGCGTTCATGTTGCTCGGCAGGGTCATGACGGTGTACTTGGGCCCCAAGGGCCACGAGTTCATCTTCAACTCGAAGATCCTGCAAGTCTCCGCTGAAGAGGCCTACCAGCACTTGACCACCCCCGTTTTCGGCAAAGGTGTCGTTTACGACTGCCCCAACCACAGGTTGATGGAGCAGAAGAAGTT
This sequence comes from Kodamaea sagamina, assembly GCA_030556545.1. Lineage (NCBI taxonomy): Eukaryota > Fungi > Ascomycota > Pichiomycetes > Serinales > Debaryomycetaceae > Kodamaea > Kodamaea sagamina. Next base: position 287,878 of record JAKTUG010000002.1, on the reverse strand, counting down.
TGCCAAGTCCGCGTTGACGGTCGAGTCGTTTAGGAGCTATGTTCCCAAGATCAGAGAGGAGGTGTTGAACTACTTTGTGCAGTCGAGCAGATTTGACATGAAGAACAAGAACAGTGGAGTGGCGGACGTGATGCACACGCAGCCCGAAATCACGATTTTCACGGCGTCGCGCTCGTTGCTCGGAGACGACATGAGAAAGAAGTTTGATGCTTCGTTCGCACAATTGTATTCTGACTTGGACAAGGGTTTCACACCCATCAACTTTGTCTTCCCCAACTTGCCGTTGCCACAGTACTGGAAAAGAGATGCTGCGCAGCAGAAAATCTCGGCCACCTACATGTCGTTGATCAACGAAAGAAGAAAAACCGGCGACATTGACCCTCACCGCGACTTGATCGACTCCTTCTTGGTGAACTCCACATACAAGGACGGTGTCAAGATGTCTGACCAGGAAATTGCAAACTTGATGATTGGTGTTTTGATGGGTGGCCAGCACACCTCTGCTGCCACCTCTGCGTGGTTCCTCTTGCACTTGGCCGAGAAACCAGAGTTGCAGGAGGAATTGTACGCTGAGGTGACCCTGGTGTTGCAAGAAAAGGGTGGTGATATCATGGACTTAGCCTACGAGGACTTGCTGAGGTTGCCGTTGGTGAACAACGTCATCAAGGAGACCTTGAGAATGCACTCGCCTTTGCACTCTTTGTTCAGAAAGGTGATCAAGCCGTTGGTGGTGCCAAACACCCCGTACGTCATTCCAAGGGGGCACCATGTGTTGGCGCTGCCTGGGTATGCCATGACGAGCGAGCGTTTTTTCCCGCAGGCTGCTGAGTTTGATCCACACAGATGGGACCAGCAGACGGAGGAGAAGGACTCGGGCGAGTCGATTGACTACGGTTTCGGTGCCATCTCCAAGGGTGTGTCCTCGCCGTACTTGCCTTTTGGCGGTGGAAGACACCGTTGTATCGGTGAGCAGTTTGCCTATGTTCAGTTGGGCACGATCTTGGCCACCTTTGTTTACAACTTGAAGTGGTCTTTCAAGCCTAATGAGAAGATTCCTGCGATAGACTATACTTCGATGGTGACGTTGCCTACCGAGCCTGCTCAAATTGTTTGGGAGAAGAGATCTACTTGTGTGGTGTAGTTTTCAGATTAATTAATTAGAGAGAGATTAGATTGTAGTGGAGGAAGTTGAGGTAATTGAAATTCTTTAGAGAGTGGTGTATGTATTAGCTGTATTATTTGATTTCTGGTATTGGGAGACTATGAGGGACTAGCAAACGTATCGATAGCGCACCAAAGTCTGAGTTAATTTTACTTTACAATGAGAAGTAATAGAATGACTTCTGCTTTTCTTTCACCGATAACATTATAGAGGATGCGGACGGTATTTCTTCATTAAAGTGCCAGTTTTATTTGAAAGAAGCTGATATGGCTTCCATCGTGTTTGTGTCATCATCTCGTAATTTGGCTGCGAATTCCTCATTGCACCCCAATCACGAGCCAGGGGAAGCTCTGAGAAGTAGAGTGAACAATATATACTTCTTATTGGGGTTGTCTAGGCGTATACGTTCAATTCAATTGTGCGTCATAAAAAGGTTGGAGGTGAAACTAAATCTACTTTTTGGATTCCTATGAATAGGTCGATATGGAGAGGATAAAAGTGGGACATCCTCAGAAGAAAGAAGATTATATTTCAGGAAGCTCAGATAAGACGACATGTAGAATATTTTTACAAAGATAATACGATGGTAAGGTCCAACCGATGGTTCTACTAACAACACGTCTCAGAGTACACAAAAATTCGAATTGAAGTCTAGCCAGGGGATTTAGCTAATTGTAACATTGGTAAGATAGCTAACTTGAATAATAGTCATACAGGACTCCAGTTTCTTGTACAAGAGATGAAACCTAGCAATACTGTTCTAATGAATGCTAAATTTACCACCATTTTGAGTGCACGGTTAAATGGGACAGAATAGAATCCTTTATGGGGCTACTTGCACCAAGAGTGTTAAGAAAATTTGATAGTTTAAATAAGCAGGTCTTGAAGTGTAGCATGAATAGAGATTTTGGATATTCTTTAAAGCCTAACTTTTTTCAAGAACAACTCTTGGAAATTAAAGTGGATTTCCTGCTATTTAAAGAGAACTTCCTGCTATTTCATTCCGTAAGTATTAATTGAGATATAAATTGGGCAAGTAAGATAAACCTATCCTTGAAAGTCGAACAACAGAAGGGTAAATGAGTTATTTGAAATCTATCAGATGAAAGAATTCGGAGTTTTAAAGGGATCTCACTAATTAGATAGCCGAAGATTTGTTTTGTTTGTGAATCGAGATTGGTATCAGGGCTGAATCTTTTTGAAAATTTGTACTGGTGATCCTCTTTAAAAACTGTTCCTGAGCTGCCTATCTACTCTACAAATTTGTATTAGTAGTCACTCAGTTACCACTCACCATCTTCTCACCCACCACTCACCCACCACTCACTCATTCACTCGCTTCGCTCGTTCATTCGTTCGTTCATTCGTTCGTTCGTTCGTTTTTCCCAAAACAGATATCCAATTTTGACTCATTTTTCATCACTTTAAAACACCACCACCATGTCCAGATCGTTCCACTTGAAAGTTCCTGCCTCGCTGGCCAACATAGGCCCCGGCTTCGACGTCTTGGGCATCGGCCTCAACCTTTTCTTGGAAGTAAAGGTCTCCATAGACCCCTCCGTGGACACCTCAAGCGACCCACACAACGTCAAGTTGTCGTACGAGGGTGATTTGGCGGAAAAGGTGCCCTTGCAGTCGGACAGAAACTTGGTAACACAGACCGCATTGTACATCATGCGTTGTAACAACGTTTCGAAGTTCCCCCCGGGAACTCAGGTCCATGTTATCAACCCAGTGCCCTTGGGCCGTGGTCTCGGTTCCTCCGCTGCTGCTATTGTGGGTGGCATAATGTTGGGAAATGAAGTGGCACAGTTGAAGTTGTCCAAGACGAGAATGTTGGACTACTGCTTGCTCATCGAACGACACCCAGACAACATTGCTGCGGCTATGTTGGGTGGATTTGTGGGGTCGTACTTGAACCAGTTGCCCGAGGCCGAAGACAAGGCCAAAAACGTTCCCTTGGAGTACATTTTGCCCAAGCCAGACACCCCCAAGGAGGTTGTGGTGTCCGCACAGCCCCCTCTCAACATTGCTGAGTTTTTGACGTACGGCTTCAGCGAGAAAATCAAGTGCGTCACTGTGATTCCCAAGTTCGAGTTGTCTACCGACAGTGCCAGAGCAGTTTTGCCGGAGTCGTACTCGAGGGAGGACGTTGTGTTCAACTTGCAGAGAATTGCCGTGTTGACGAGTGCGTTGGGACAGGCAGAACCAAACCCTAGATTGATCTACGAATCCATGAAGGACAAGGTGCACCAGCCATATAGAACCAAGTTGATTCCAGGTTTAGAGCAAGTGTTGGAGAAGGTGACTCCAGAGTTTTTCTCAACCTTGTGTGGTATCTGCTTGTCTGGTGCGGGCCCTACTATTTTATGTTTGGCTACTGGTAATTATGATGAGATAGCAAAGGAGGTGGTTTCGATCTTCAAGGATGCTGGTGTTGAGTGTACTTGGAAGTTGCTTGATTTGGCACATGAGGGTGCCACTGTGGAGTATTAGAGTTAGAGGGAGTAGTGATGTAGTTGATATCTTGTATTAAGTTTAAGTGTGTAGGATTTAGTGAGGTTTTGTAGTAGTGGTTGTTATTTTGGTGGTGCGAAGGTTGTTTTTTATTACTTAAGAAGTGGTGGGTGAAATTACGGGGACTGGGTAAATGGTTGCAAAATCTACAAACTAGAGAATTCCAATAATGTTAGATATTTTTTTGGTGGTGGTCCAGTATCAGGGCAATAGTAAAGAGGGAATTTCCTTAACGTCCAATTGGAATAATTTTGGTAGAGACAGGTAGATAATTTAGAAATTCACAACATTATTCATCTAACATCTTCAGCTTCAGAGCCAGTACAAATCACTAGGCTGAAAGAACTCGTGATTCGGTATTGGGTGACTACGTTTACTAGTTTCATTTATAACGATCAGGAAATGAATTGGAGGGCAACAAATATGGGTAGAGTAAGAGTTGGAGTCTCCACTGATTCCCAGTTTGCATGATATTTGCACTAGAACTTCAACATTCGGGTGCAAATCGAACTCAGATTAAGAGTCAATGTTCTTTTCACTAACACTTTTGCTGCAATACACTACACTCCCACCCAATCAAGACTTACATCAATAAGTAGAACCAGCTGAATACCATTGACCATTGAAATAGCTCTTTAACTGAAATAGCTACTTAACTGCCTCTTCTTAAGTTCACGTGACAAGTCACAGGATCGCGAACCTAAATTTCGTTTTTCATCCAATCAATTCCATTCAACACCAAGATGGCCCCAAATAACGATATCCTGGTCAAGTTGCACACGCAGGACTTGTTGGACCGGTCCGGGCTGCAGCCAATTTACTTGTCTTCGGTTGAAGTCGCTGGCGGAGAAACATTTTCAAGCGAATTCTTCAAGAAATTATTAAACCCTTTGCTTCTGACTAGCGACTACACTTTGAACCAATTGGTTAAAGCTTCGGAAGAAACAAACGAGAAATTGAAGCACACAAATGTGTTTTCCCAGGTAGATATCAGCTTGCATTCGGACTACGCAAACAGCGTCAAGGTCTCCTCAATTGAGAACTACAACAAGGACAGGCCTTTAGCAACCAAAGTCTTGATTGAGCTTGTTCCTGTTACCTTGAATATTGCCCAAGGATTTTTGAACTACAACGACGAGGACTTGTTGAACTTGAAGTTCAACTACTTGAACAACAACTTCAACAATAACGCGGAGGTTGTCAAGATCGGGTTGGACTACAACCCGTACAAGCCAAACGATTACTTGGGCACCAACTTGAAGTTGTTGTCCAGTTTGAACGATCCGCTGTTCAAGCTTCTAATCGACGTGTACCACAAGCACCACAACAACCAGGCGTGGCAGAAGTCCGTGTTGAACTTGACCGGCGGTCTGATTGGGTTGCAGTACAGCAAGAACCCAAAGTTCAGTGTGCAGACCGGTCTTTCGTTGACGAAGAAGGACTTGCTTCTGAACAAGGAAGCCTTGGCCGGTTCCACCGGTGAGGTCTTGAAATCGTCTGTCTTCAACAACATCCACTGGAACTGCTTGTCGCAGTTGGGTGCTAAAACGTTCCCCACCAACGGTGCTTCATTTGCCGTTGAAAGTGAGGTTTCGCTGTCTGCCCACAACTCGGCCAAGGAGACTGTCTTCGCCAAGCTGGACGCGTCGTTGAACCTCTACAAGTCCTTCTTCAACGAACTCTTCACTTTGCATACCTCTGGGCAGGTGGGTATCATTTCGCTCATTGGCAGCAACAACAACGTGCATGTCTCAGACAAGTTCTACTTGGGTGGGTCTCACTCATTCAAGGGATTCGCCAAGAACGCCATCAACGTAGACGGCGGTTTGCAGTACTTTAAGTTGTCTCAGACCATCTACTCCAGACTCCCGTACTTGGTCCATGACTCAAATAAGCTGGAGAAGGAAAACCCATTGAGGTTGTACGGTACGGTGAGCGCGGGTAATGTATCGAACAACTTGTTGCAGGGCCAAGGGGAGTCTGTGTTGAGCACTGGTGTTGGTCTCAGGTACTTTAACAACTGGGCCTCTTTTGATATAGGGTATTATGTTGGAAGAAGATTGAATGGTGAGAGTGGGGGTATTAAAAATGGTCTTGACATTCTGTTGTCGATTGGAGCTTCTAATTCGAAGTAGTTGGCATAGATTATTTATTGGAAGTTAGTATATTCGTGTGAGTGTAGTTGGGAATTAAACTTTAGTTACTAAATCACTTATATTCTTAAGCTGATGATTTATGAACGTGGTGACTTAAGCTTTTCTCGAGAACAAGAGGGTTCCAAAATGCAATGTGCTCAGCTAGAACTCAAACAACACTTTTTCTGAAAGACTTGCAAGAATCTTTTTCTTCATATTCTAGAAGCACTAAGGTTTTTAACCTGAGGCTGCAAACAGTGAAAGAATTCCTCATCAAGGTGAATTAGAGGGAAGTGAAGATGAATTGGTCCTTATACTCAGTTATTCATTGATGTTTCTAATCTTCAAGATTATTAGTGAATCCTGACCAACGTATAATTCAATCTGGTAAAACATTGCTCTTACAGCTTACCATAAACGTAAGTTAATACCCATGTAAGTTAATACCCATGTAAGTTAATACCTATGTAAGTTAATACCTATGTAAGTTAATACCCATATAAGTTAATACCCATGTAAGTTAATCCCCAATTGAAAGTCATATATTCCCTCAACTCCACTCAGCTCTAAGTTCCGCCAACAGAACCACCCTACTCCCTCTAGTAAAACCCCCAACCGCTCCCTTTCCTAGTTTGTTCTTCCATGGTTCCCAATTTGACATTTTCAAAATATATCGCGTCTTGAAATTTTACGTGTGTTGCAACAAAGTAGAGATGGGAGTTTCTGGCTTACTCAACACATTGAAGGAGATCCAGGACCCCACTTCACTTGAGCGATACAGAGGAAAGACCTTGGCCATCGACACCTATGGCTGGCTCCATCGTGCGCTTGTTTCGTGCTCACAGGAACTCTGCCAGGACCAACCCACGAAAAGGTACATAACAGCAGTGATGAATAAGGTGCAAATGTTGAAACATTTCAACATAGTGCCGTACTTTGTGTTTGACGGAGGCATTCTACCTACCAAGTTGGAGACCTTGAAAGACCGCCGCGTGAAACGTGAGGATTCTCTCGCGCGAGCAAACGAGTACATCAGACAGAACAAACCGAAACTTGCCATAAAGGAGTTCATGAAAGCTGCTAGTGTGACGCCACAGATGGCCAAGTCAGTCATGTGCGAACTCGATAAGTTGGGTATAAGGTACGTGGTTGCTCCCTACGAAGCAGATCCCCAGATGGTGTACTTGGAGAAAATGGGGTTCGTGGACGGAATCTTGTCTGAGGACTCAGATTTGCTAATTTTTGGGTGCAACAGACTCATCACTAAACTAAAGGACGACGGGTCATGCATTGAAATATGCCGTGAGAACTTTGCCAACGTCAAGTTTCTGGTTCCTTATTTGGCATCGTTGAGCGATGAACAGTTGAGAATAGTGGTTATGCTTTCTGGATGTGATTACACCAAGGGAGTTCCAGGAATAGGCCTCAAAACTGCATTTCAGTTGGTGAAACGGTTCCAGAGTATGGAGAAGGTGTTGACCAACTTGAGATTTGAGGGCAAGCCAGTTCCGTTGGACTTTGAGCAGGAGGTGAGCAGAGCCAATTTGGCGTTCCAGTACCAGAAGGTTTTCGACCCGGTGGCACAGAAATTGACGACGTTGAACGAGTTTCATGAGCTAGATCCTGTAGAGGCAGAGATTCTTGAATCGTGCTGTGGGCACACATTTGCACCAGATGTTGCCAAAATGGTGTGCAATGGTTTGATACATCCAAGCAACCACGAGGAAAAACTTGTCACGCGCGAGGAGTTCTTGTTTAACAAGAACTATAGGAAGGCCCCAATCCAGAAGAAACTGCTGGTTCCAAGGTCAAAGTCAACTGTTACCCCTTCCAAGCCGTCTATCTTGGATATGATGAAAACTAGAAAATTAGAACAGCCAGTGCTTGAGCCCCGCAAACCAGCAGGCTTGAAGAGAAACTTGTCCCCGACTACAAAGAAAATACAGAGGATTGCTCCGGGTGAGCCTGGATCTCCTCTTCAGCATAGCAAGTTCTTTAAAGACGCGCTCAAACAAAAGAGTTTGCCAGTTGCGAACTTTGAAAAATCGTTTGAGTCGGAGTGTGTTTCGCTGCCTGTTAAACCAATTGTTATAGAACGGGGAGATATAACTGACGATGACGATTTCACGTTCAGCGAAGATGAAGAACTTAACCAATTGATGAGTGGTCAGAGTACAACGAATTCATTTATTGAAACAAAATCAAGCGAGCAGGTTAAAGAGATCTTTGAGGTTGAAGATGAAGAAATAGAAGAGTCGCCAATAAAAGCTCGTAATGACACCATTTCATCGTTGAGGGAAAAGTTTGCTTACAAGGGACCCCAAACTCCAACCTTGGACAAAAGTGCTCCGAAATTGCAATTCCAAAGAGCCACCACGAAATCGCTTTCGGAAGCATTTGAAAAATTAGGGCCTAGGTCTCCGAAAAAGTTGCAATCTACAGCATTAAGCGAGTCTCTTACAATCAAGGACGACGAAATCAGTGAAGACCTGCAAGAAAAGTTGACACCTGCCAAACTTGGACTTGCACTTCAATTTAAACTGGGCAAAAGAAGCTCCAAACCTGTTGAGAAGTTTCCTTTTAAGAAGCAACCAGTCAGAAGATCACAGGAGGAAGAGGAGGAAATTAGCGAGGAAGAGTCTCAAAATAGATTAACTGCTCTCAACCTTGGAATTGCACTTAAATTCAAGACTACATGTGCTACTGAGAGCCAGATGTCACTTGAAGACGAAATAAGTGAGGAAGAGTCTCAAACTCAAAAAAATATGGCGAGGATTAGCTTACGTCAATTTGCATATAGGGGTTGAATTCCTTTGAAAAGTCAGTACAATTAGTCTGTATGGCTTGTAAATACTACATTATCAAAAATTTTTGCAGCTTTGAATTTTGACCAAATAGTATAATCTTTGGTTTCTTAATATTAAACAATATCACTTCACCCATTGAAGTGAGACTCATTTAATAAAGATTTGTCAAATCTCTAATAACAAACCCATTATATTATACGCCCCTCACTGTACAACTCCCTATCGCCAATCTTGTGAGGTCACCTTGTACTTCATCCAGAATCGCTACATTTGACAACTTATACACCTTTTTCAATTTTTCAATGTCAACCAAGTCAATCAACTCCGAGTCTTCCACCTCCTTACCCTTAACGTGCAATATGTCCTCCAAGTCTGTTTTAAACTTTTCCATGTCCACATCTCCAGAAAATACCTTGATTGCAATAACACTCAGCACCAGGGGATCAACACCAAACTTCTTAAACGCCTCCATGATGTTATTCACGGGCGATAAGTTGTAGATGATCTCCGCATTCAAGGTTTTCGCCTTCATTGTCCCATTCTGCTCGTTCGTGAGTGATCTATGTATGGCAAACTGCAACTGCTCCAACGAAATGATGTGTTGGGTGTTGAGAAATGAATAGTCATAGCGAGTATCTCCAGTCGTGAGCTTCTCCTTCACCTCCTGGAGGACTTCGCTCGAAACATTAGTGAAAAGTGAAACAAACACCTGCTTATCTTCAAACTGAGGAAACTTCATTCTTGAGATTTTGAAATCAATTTTCAAAATCAAATTTTAGTAAATGAGAGAATATGGATGTTAGCAGTCCACTAGATCAGGTGTTTTCTGGCTACGAAGATGATGAAACCAAGCAGAGATCTGCTCTAAACACATATCCCGAGCTTTTGCTCCAGAAGTCGGGCAAATCAAACAAGTTCTACGCCTCGTTTCAGAGCTACAACAAACAGTTTGTGGAAGGGTCCGATATCAATGCTATAGTGCGATGGAACAACTCCAACATCGAGAACACCTCACGACTTGTTATTGACTCGTGGGACGCACTGGACAAGAAAACATCGACAGACAAAGAGTCGAAAGGCGCCAAGCTCAACACTACAGCGTTGTTCAGCTGGTCCTCAACTGACACATACATTGAGGCCAGAAAGTTGGAATTGAAGCTCAAGAGAGGTGAGTTTTTAGATGTGGATAAGAAGCAAGTGAATGAGGAACCCAAACCAGAGAAGGACGAGGTTGTGAATGGCAGCATCACGATCAACGCTCCTAAAGAATCAATAACGAACCGGCTCAACAGGATAGTCGATCTCGAGGCAAATCGGTTTATACATGCACGCATCCAGGTGATCAAAGCACATCACAGCGAGGAAATGAACAAGCAGATGCACGAAAGAAGACGCAAAGACCACGAGATGCACTTGAAGAAGTTGAAATTGAAGGAGGAGGAGTACGAGAACCAGATGCAGAATCTTTCAAACGAGCACAAGACGGGTGCCACCAACTTCTTTAACAATTTGTTTGGGTTTTCGTCGACGACGAGCCAGAATGCAAGCGAGGTGGTTTTACCTCTGAAGGGTGACGAGGGTTTGAGTCAAGTTTCAACGGCTCCTGGCGAATCTGTAACCGAAACAAAAGTGGAGAAGAAGCGGCGCTCTTTCTTGCCGGTAAGTGGGAAGGTGTGGGGCAAGTCTAAAGAGAAGAAGGAAGACGTAGATGAACAGGAAGACGAGGATGATTTCGAGGAATTCACGTCTGCGAAGGTTGAGAAAAAGGATCTGACTCCGGTTCCTAATTCGCCTTCATTTGCATCCAGTTCGCCAATGGCTAAAATACTAACCCCGAGATCGAACTCGCCGGCCTTGACTCCGAACTCGCCGTCTGGCAAAGTGCTAACACCAAGGTCTCCAATTACAAAGACGTTTCCAAACATTTCATCTTCACAAACATTTGCAAACAATTCAACGGGTGTGCATTCAACTCCCAACGCACAATCAACACCAATATCGTCGATTATTCCAAACACTCCGGTATCAAATCCCATGCCTCATACATTAAACCCACAGAACGACCCGGGAAGGAAAACCTACACTATACAACCAAAAGTAACACCTCAAATCAACCGAAAGTTTATTCCTTTGGACGAAGCAATGAATTCAAGACAAACTAAGCAGAGAGACCTGATACATGCGGACTTGTTGGATTTGTTTGATGCTCCACAGACGAACTTTGCGCCTTTGAATACCAAGGCTTCGGATTCTACTGATTTATTGAGTTTGTGATATAAACTTAATGGAGGCACTGCTATTGACTTACCATTATTATTTTGAATTTGAATGATTTATTGAGTTTGTGATATAGATAACTTAATGGAGGCACTGGCATTGACTTACCATTATTATTTTGAATTTGAATGACCTATGTATTATGATTGAGAGCCTGTTAAAGTTTCATTAAAAACTGTTGTGTATTCTCGCATATTTGCCATCAACCTTTGTGAGCTACCTACCAAGCAAAATAGAGAAGCCTCTCTACTTCTTCTCGACAACAATTTCTCACTCGCTACCCTCGTTCACTTAGAAAAACACTCTCACTACCCATTCACTATATTTGTTTGTTCATTTGGGAAAGTACTCTCAACCTCAATTGCCGCAAATTCGTTCCTACATATAAATTTCTCTCCATTTTTTCATTCACAAATTTTTAATATCCAACATGCTTTCCACCAGGTCAAGTCTCTGGAGACTATCAAGAAGATCGTTAGCTACGTCCAAGTCCAAGCTTCTCAGCCCACAGCATGAGTTGACTACGCTAAAAAACGGGTTGCGTGTGGTCACAGACTCCACGCCAGGCCATTTCAGCGCACTTGGAGCATATGTTGACGCCGGTTCTCGGTATGAAAACCCCAAAAAGACCGGTTTATCGCACATCTACGACCGTATGGCGTTCAAGTCATCGGAAAAGTACACGGGACCAGAAACCATGGAAAACTTGACTAAGTTGGGTGGCAATTTCATGTGCTCTGCCCAGCGAGAGAGCATGTTGTACCAGGCATCTGTATTCAACCATGAGGTGGACCAGATGTTCGATCTCATGGCACAGACTATAAGACACCCGTCGTTGACGGCAGAAGAGTGCACTTCAACCTTGGAAACAGTCAAGTATGAAATCGGAGAGTTGGCATACAAGCACGAGTCGATATTACCCGAGGTTTTGCACCAGGCAGCCTACCACGAAAATACTTTGGGATTGCCGCTCTTCTGCCCTGCCGACAGAGTCAACAAGATCAACTTCTCGGAGATAAAACAGTACCACGCCAAGTTTTACCAGCCGCAAAACATAGTGATTGCCATGGTTGGGGTCCCCCACGACCATGCCGTCAAGCTCGCAGAAACCCACTTGGGTAACGACTGGGTTGTAGACAACCCAGTGAAACCAGATCCAGGTAAAGTAAACTACACTGGTGGCGAAATTACGTTGCCATTCCAAAAGCCTTTGTACTCGAACCTCCCCGAGTTATACCACATGCAGATAGGATTTCAGACCAACGGGTTATTGCACAACGACTTGTATGCGTTAGCGACATTGGAGAAGCTTCTTGGAGGAGGGTCGTCGTTTTCTGCTGGTGGCCCGGGTAAGGGCATGTTTTCGAGACTCTACACTCAGGTGTTGAACCAGTATGGTTTTGTCGAGAACTGCTCGAGCTTCAACCACGCGTACACTGACACCGGGTTGTTTGGTGTGACCATATCATGTCTGCCCAACGCTGCACATGTGATGTCGCAAATCATATGTTTAGAGTTATCCAAGCTTTTGGAAACAGACACGGCACAGGGGGGTCTCACCGAGAAGGAGGTTGCGAGGGCAAAGAACCAGCTCATATCGGCCTTGCTCATGAACTTTGAGAGCAAACTCGCAAAGTTGGAGGACTTGGGCAGACAAATACAGTGCTACGGCAAGATCACCACGATTGACGAGATGATAGCCAAAATTGAAGCCTTGACGATAGCTGACTTGCGCTCTGTTGCCGAGAAAGTGTTGACCGGGAATGTGGCTACCAAGGGCATTTCATCTGGCAAGCCAAGCATAGTGATGCAGGGTGAAAGAGCGGCGTTTGGAGATGTTGAATTTATATGCCAGCACTTTGGGTTGGGCAAGTTTCCTGGCCCTCAGTTGACTGAGCCCAGAGATTATGCTGAGATTGAAAAGAAGAACAGAAAGGGCTTTGGTGGTTGGTTTTAGATTATAGAGTACATAGATAGAGTTATTTAGAGAAAGATTCTCAAGCTTAAGATTTGTAATTGAGATTTGTTTAAGATTCTCAATTTTCACTTTTTCCCTCTAAACTTCTAGTTACGAAATTTCTCTTGTTCTTATACTCTTGGCGCTAAAAATTCTCTAGTCTAATATTCTTTTCACTAAATTTTCTTTTCTAGTTCTCACCACTAAAGTAATGCTCACTAAAAATCAAAAACTCTACTGACTAAGTTCCGTAAACTCCACACCAAAAAACTAAAATCTAAAACGAAGCAAAGTTTACACCAAAATTTAAAATACCCAATGGACTGCGAACTAGGTATATTAAGCCGACTCCCCGGAGAACTTTTGGACGTGATCTTCAAGTTTTTAGACAAGGGAGATGTGCGTTACTTTCATGGGGATCCTATTTTGCACCGGCCAACAGTACACAAACTATTTGAAGTGGTACGCGTAAGACGAGACAACAACCGGTTTGAGCTATTCCACACGTTCCACTGGTTACCGCCGCTGTTAAACTACAAGAACTTGGTGGCGTTTGTCGAGTCGGGGTACATCAAACCTCGAGTTCTCGAGTTTTTGCACATGGATGATTTAGCCTTGATGGAAGAATTATCGCCTGGGATTCTCAACAAGTTTGAGACTTTACAGAAGTGTTTTGAGTACAAGGGGTTAGACAATGATCCTGATTATTGGAGCATGACCCAGAACCATGAGAGTGAGACCGAAATGGAGAACAGTTCAGGGTGGGTGACTGAAGAGGATGACGACGAAGAAAGTGAGACTGAACAGGAAAATTCCTTGTTAGCAGATGTTCGAGTTGTGGGTCCGGTAGTGAATTTCGGACAGCAGGGGGAAGATGATCGAATAGAAGAGCAGTCAGTTGATGAAGTTATATACAACTCAGAGTCAGATTTCGATGCACATGCAGAGGATTCTGATTCAGAGGCAGATTTAGATGCAGATGAAGAGGATTCAGGTTCAGAGGCATATTTATATGCAGATGAAGATGAATCAGACTCAGATACACACTCAAACACCAATGTACAAATCACATCGACCCTCAACGCTGAAATGAACCTTCACGATCTTACTGTCCGCGTGAGAAAAATGCGAAACACATATGATTCAGATTCAGATTCAGAAAACGAACTTGAAAACCGCGAGGCTCTAATAGATAATTTCGAAAACTTAACAGACTATGAAAACCTCACCATTTTAAAAGTTAAAGACTTTGATATGTCAGAGTGCACACTTCCTCCAAATTTGATCCAACTAAGCACGGCAACGTCGATAAGAAACGTTACTTCGTTTCCAAAGACACTTCGTAAGCTCACAATCGAAAACTTCTACTCGTCGCTCGACGCAATGTCAGTGATCCAAATACCTAATACGGTGGAGGAGTTGAGCGTTGAATTATTCTGGGTGAATGGAGCTTCACTCGGTCCAAACCTTGAAGGTGAGTTCGACTCCGACTTTACACACCTAACGTCACTCAAAAAATTCAGTTTGAAAGGGTCTGATACGTACCTGTTGAGTGATGTGAAGTTGCCTTTGAGCTTGCAATCGCTTACTCTCGCCTCTGTTAGTCTTGTGTTTCTCACAGAGTTGACTAATCTCGAATCGATAGAAAAATACACCAACTTAGTTGAGGTCAATGTGAAGAATGCACGGATACACACTGCAGTATTGGAGGCAAGATTCCCAGAATCCTTGAAGCGTATCAACTTTGACGAAATATACCCTGCTGAAAGCAGAACCACAAATGTGAATGTGGTTGATGGAGAACCGCTGAATATCAGACTTGCAAAAATGAAATTGCCGGAGCATCTAGAATCACTCACTTTCAGGTACATGCGTGGATTTTACATAGACAATACGGACTTCAAGTTACCTTCGACCTTGAGGTATCTTGAACTTCGTAGGACGAATGTGTTTTCTTACGACAACACAAACGGTATAAACACCGTTGACACCAAAACGTTGAAGATTCAATTCCCACTTAACTTGAGAACTTTGAAGATCACCTTTAACTCATACAAAAAGTTGATCTCGAATATCAGCAAACTTAACAGACTTGAGTGGCTTGAATTGTCAAAGTCGAATTACGACTTTGAAGAATTGGTAAAGGAGTTGCCGACATCTCTCGAAAGTCTCGAAATCATTGATTCGGGCCTAAAATCGTTAAACGTAACCCGTTTGACAAACTTAAAAAGACTAGACGTCAACCATAACTTGTTTACCAAATTGGACCAAGTAAAAATCCCTGCTTCTACCTCCTTATTGAGGATTGCAGAGAATAAAATCACAAATCTTGATGAAGGTACCACAGCAACAAACATTTGCTTGTGTTTCAGCGAAATCAAAGAGCTTGGGGCCCGGTTCAAGGAAAGGCTGCCGAACTTGGTGCATTTAGGATGCTACATTGAATCTTTAGAGGTATTTGATTTTGACCAATTACCATCCAAAGTACGCACCATTGACCACAGAAGCGAGGGATTGGTATCAAAGGGCCAACCATCAGAGCTATTGACAAACTATTCTCTTGAAAAATGTACTGAGTCTGAAGTTAAGATCCCTTACTGGAACAAGATTGTCGAAGCTATTCCAAAATTGAAAACAGCTTCAGTTAGGCAGTTTGCAAACCACTCTCAAATGGGTAAGTTTTACGAATTAATCCTGAAGAACGAACATTTGGCTACAGTTGTGTATGGTGACGATGTGAAGGTGTACTTCAAGGGCAGAGAGACTGTAATTCTGGTGTGATAGACTGTAAGGCTGGTGAGAATAAATATAGAGAAGGAAGTACATTTGGCTAAAATGAATAATCTTAAGACATTTAATCCGCATTGATCTCATCAGAAATTTCTGATAAGTCTTATTTTCAAATATAGTGAACTGAATATTGAGAAGGAGAAATTGGAAGTTTAGAATGAACATTTTCTTAGAGTTTTAATGGTAATTTCAGATAAAGATATATGCTTGAAGCAATCACTTCAATTCCCAGTTTTTAAAAAGTGAGTAGGTGAGCAATTTTTCTTTGCGTTGCGTTCTCACATACACACATGTATAAAAATACCTTCAACTTCAATCTGAGCTTTTATTCTCTCAATCTTATAAGAGACGCTGAAACTCCAACAATTTAAAGGGACTTCAAATATTAAAAATGAACTCACCAGAGATCGGTTACTTTGACTAAAAATTTACAGCTCTTCACAGGTGAGAACAACCCAAGCTCACTTCATACTGGTATACTGGCGAGCACTATATGTGACATTCAGGACTCATAGTTCGGCGAGAATCCCAATCTGCTTCCAAACCCACCAAACAAAACTCCGACATAAAGTTTCAGTTAAAATCTCACACACAAACAATACTTGAGTTAAAGTAAACTCAAACAATAAATTACTAATTCCTTCTCCATCTGTCTCAGCAACCGAGTTATAACTAACTCGTGACAAATACCCAATAATCAAAGGAAAGTGAAATTTGCCACCCTGAAATTTTCACTTGACAGCCGTACCCCATAAACATTGTGTCGGAAAGAACAGACCATTGTACATCCACCAGCAAGTGGCACAATTAGCCTGCCTCATATAAAAAGGATCAGATCCAGGTGCTTGCACACCTTTTTACATTGAAAATGGATCCTCTGCTATCTTGGTTTGCGGTTACTAAATCGGTCAATGAAACTACTCCGGAATGGAAACGTCCATTATACTCGCCCACTTCAAACTCATTCAATCCTGCTTTTGTCAATGCCATTGGTTTGTTCTTGAACGTTTTAGTGGGTGTACTTGGAGCAGGTCAATTGATATTGCTACTATCGAGGTTGAGAAAGGATTTGGTTCCCGTGAATAAAAGAGTTCCTCTTCTGCACTTCATCAAATTGATACTGGTGATGATAAGTGCATTTGGATGTGCTATATTGTACGTGCTTTCGGGTCAACTGTCGTTATTGGCCAGTGCAATAGCCAGTCTTTTTGTGTTTTTGCCTTTGCAATTGTTGCAAGTACAGGTGAGTGTTGTTTCGCATGCGTCAGTACTTTACTACTGGCTCCTCAACTTTATAATATTGGCTGTGGCAGTAGTCCAAGATTTCCTTTCAAAGCATAAAATATATGCTAATGACGAAAGGTACTTTAGTTTGGAGGTGATTGTTTTGGCTGCAACTGCTAGTGTCTGCGTTGTAGAAACCTGGTTTTATGAGCCATTGTTTAAGTTTGACAATACTAAGGGGTTCATTAAAGATGGGTTCTCACTATTCACTTATTCTTGGGCATTTACTCTAATTTCAAAAATCAACCATAACGAGAACATCAGGCAGGAGGAAATTCCGAAACCAGGTGAGGAGTTTGGAGTAGACCAGTCCTATGCCAAAATGTACAAGTGCTGGCAAATGGAGGTTGCTGCTTCTAAAACCTACAAAAGCATCTTCAGAAACGTCCCTTTGATCAACAGGATTTCGTACTTCAAACTGCACAGACCTCTGCTCTTCAAAGCGGTTGTTAAAGCATTTATTAGATACCTCGCCTTTGCAGTTGTTATCGAATACTTGAACGTCACAGTGTCATATTCACAACCATTCATTCTCCGTGAATTGTTGCTCTTCTTTGACAAGTACACTCAAGGTAAATCACCGATGATCCAAGGTGTGCTTCTAAGTTTGGCTATGTTTTTCGTTTCCGTATTTCAAGCTGTGCTTTTCAACCAGTCTGCGTATGCCATGTACGAAGCCTTTGCTTTGATCGAGTCCTCTTTGACCCATCTTGTTTACATCAAAGCCATGCGACTTACTCCTCGCGCAAGGAAGAACAAAACAATTGGTGAAATTGTCAACCACATCACCGTTGATGTGGACACTATCAAATGGTACTTTGAGCTGTTTGAAGAATGTGTGGCCGATCCACTCAGATTGATCTTGAGTTTGTTTTCCTTATATAAATTATTAGGAAATGCAACCTTTGGTGGTATTGGAGCTGCCTGTTTGATCATTCCGTTTGTTTCGTACGTCACCACCGCTATCTCTTCCCTATACGAAGAATTGTTGGCAAACAAAGACAAGAGAACTACATTTGTGAACGAATTGCTTAATTCCATCAAGTCCATCAAGTTATACTCCTGGGAGGAACCTATTTTCAAGAGATTGAATGAATTGAGAGAAAAGGAATTGCGAAGTAACAGGAGGGTGGGTGTTTACAACTCGTTATCCACTTTCTTGTGGTCTTGTATCCCATTCTTTATTAGTTCAGCTTCGTATGCTACATTCTCAGTTGTTTATAACATTCCTTTAACTCCAGAAATAGTGTTCCCTGCTTTGGCTTTGTTTGACATGTTAACAGAGCCTGTATTGGAGCTCCCTCAGACAATCACTTCTTTAATCGAAGCGTTAACCTCGTTCAAAAGATTAACTGATTTCATTCTTTTAGAAGAAACGGACCCTGACCACGGCGGAGTTTACAAGAGAATCAAAACTCCTGCTCCAGAAAATACTCCAGCAGTGTCCATAGAAAATGCAACTTTCTTGTGGGCAAAGAAGGAAGACGTGGAAGCTACTGAAACTCCCTACACCGATGTAGAGTCGATGGATGGAGAAGCATCAGTCGAAACTCCATCATCTTCTGAAGCTTTGACGGATATCAATTTCACAGCAACTTCAGGTATGTTGACCTGCATTGTTGGTAGGGTTGGCTCTGGTAAGACAACTTTACTCAGATCAATTTTGGGAGAACTACCAGTTGCAACTCGAAATTACTCTGACGAAATTGAAGAAAACACCTCGATAAAAGTTAACGGTGTTGTTGCATACTGCCCACAATCACCTTGGATCTTGAACGGAACAGTCAAAGAAAACATTGTATTTGGTCACAGGTACGACGCGGTGTTTTACGAGAAAGCAGTTGAAGCTTGCGAGTTGCTCTCTGACTTCAGGTCTTTGCCTGATGGCGATAGCACTGTTGTTGGCGAGAAAGGAATTTCGTTGAGTGGTGGACAAAAGGCCCGTATTTCCTTGGCCAGAGCTGTGTACTCTCGTGCCGACATTTACATTCTAGATGATGTATTGTCAGCTGTTGACTCGCACGTTGGAAAGAATATCATCAAAAAGGTGTTATCTCCAGATGGGATCATTGGAAATAGAACCAAGATTTTAGCAACAAACTCAGTTTCTGTTTTACACAGTGCAGATTTGATTTACTTATTGAAGGCTGGTACAATTGCAGAATCTGGCGACTTTGACAGGGTGATGAAAGAGAAGGGAGACTTGGCAATTTTAATCAATGAGTTTGGTAAAATCATTGACGAAGAATTAGAAGAAGAAGAACTTTCTGATAGTGGTGAAGGGGAAGAAGATGTAGTTGAATTTATTGGAGAAGGTCTAATATCACAGAGTGAGCTTTTACGCCGTGCGAGTGAAGTGTCGTACGATCATGTTTATGAGTATGAACTTGATGGCGATTCAAAATCTAGAAAGACAGGACAAATTGATGAAACTGTTGCCACAGGGTCTGTTGGATTCGATGTCATATTAGATTACTGTAAGGCATGTGACTTAAGGTTTGTTGTTCTATATTTCATAGCAATGTCTTGTACCTCTATACTCGCATTGCTTGAAAAATATTTGTTAACATACTGGTCTGAGATTAACTTCGAAGCAGGCCATACTGAAAACCCCAAATTCTACCTTACTATTTATACTTTGTTGGGTGTGTTGAATGGTGTGTTCGTATTCATTGCTTCGTTTATAATCTGGACCTTCTGTATACTTAAAGGGTCCACCTACTTGCACAATAAAATTGCAAACTCCATTTTGAGATTTCCTATGAGTTTCTTTGAAACAACTCCAATTGGCCGCATCTTGAATAGATTTTCAGAAGATATTGGAGTCATTGACCTGGAACTTCCATGGATGCTCATTTGGTTTCTCGATGAAATCATGACTGGTGTCACAACCTTTTTTGTTATAGTTGTTGCCATGCCTGCTATGTTCTTTGTGATATTTGGTGTTTTAATAGTCTACAACTACTACCGTGCTCAATATATCCCTGCAGCCAGACAATTGAGGAGATTGCTCAAGAACTCAAAGTCTCCTGTCATTTCTACTATTCAAGAGACAATTAATGGGGTTGACACAATTAATGCTTTCAATCAAATTGAACGGTTTAATTTCAAGAGCAAGCTGCTAATAAATGTTCTTCTGACTAACGTCTTAGCCGGAACTGCTACAAAAAGATGGCTTTCCATCAGGTTACAATTTATTGCTGGTTTAATTATTTTGGGTGTTTCAATGATTTCAGTACACTCCTTGACTACTGCTCACCCAATCAAGGCTGGTTTGTTTGGTTTTGTCATGACTTATACCCTTAACGTGACAAACATTTTGAACTCGCTTGTCAGAGCCTGGGCAGAGGTTGAAACACAAGGTATATCGATTGAGAGAATTACAGAGTACTGCGACTTGAAACCAGAAGCTGAAATGATCATTGACGATAACAGACCACCTAAAAACTGGCCAAACGAAGGTAGTATCAACTTCCATAACTACTCTACCAAGTACAGAGAAAACCTTGACCCGGTTTTGAGAGGAATCAATATATCTGTAAAATCGAAAGAGAAGATTGGTATTGTTGGGCGTACTGGTGCTGGTAAATCATCTTTGACTTTGGCCCTTTTCAGAATCATTGAAGCTACAAATGGGTACATCGAAATCGATGGCGTTGACACGAGCAAAATAGGTCTCTTTGACCTAAGAAGTCACTTGACCATCATTCCTCAAGAGTCTCATGTTGTGAAAGGTTCAGTTAAGGAAAACTTGGACCCCTTTGGAGACTACTCCAATGAAGCATTGTGGAAAGCATTGGAACTTGCTCATTTGAAGGAGCATGTAGAACAAATGAAAACTGAACTAAGTGAAGAGGAACTTGAGGCTTCACTGAATCCAGATGAATTTAAGAATCAGGTTGGCTTGGAAGCAAGATTAGATGAAGGCGGCTCCAACTTGTCGTCAGGCCAAAGACAATTGTTGAGTCTTGCAAGAGCTTTGTTGAATGAGGACAGCAAAATATTGGTTTTGGACGAAGCTACTGCTTCTGTTGATGTTCAAACTGATAAAATCATCCAAGAAACCATTCGCTCAGAATTCAAAAACAAAACTATTTTAACTATTGCGCACAGATTGGAAACTGTTATGGACAGTGATAGAGTTTTAGTATTAGATAAAGGCATAGTTAAGGAGTTTGACACTCCTAAACATTTGTTGAAAGATGAGCTGACAATATTTTACTCTCTTTGCAAGGAAGGTGGGTACCTTAAGAAAGATTAATCATTCAAACAAAGTCGAAATTCTTCTGGATTTTACGGAACGCATTCAGTAATACTAAAATTGTTTTGTCTTGTTGTAGTTCACCTAACTTGTGTACATTGAAATCACATGTAATAACTTCGCTAATGATTTTATTTGGTATACAAAATTCTAACGTCTAACCCCTAAAGCAAGTCTTTCTCTCAACTCCAAAAGCTCTTTCTCCAACATCATGTTATCATGGGTCAAATCGGCATTTTCTCTCTCTAAAACACTAACTTTCACCCTACCAGACTCATTGTCATGATCAAGACGGTCAATCTTGCTCTGCATGAGGTTAAATTTATTCTGGTAGTCAAAGTTTTCATCGTTAAACTTTTTGGTAAGCTTTGCTTCGCTTTCTGTACGCATAGTGAGATCTTGGACATTTCTTTCCAAGTTCTTAATGGTTTTGGTGTTTTGGTGTATCTCAGTGTGTGCAGTGTCCAATTCACTTTGTAAATTGGATACCTTATCTTCCCAGTACTTCAACTGTTCATTGTTGTATAACTTTTCTTCCAAAACGTGCACTTTACCACTCAATTCCTTGTTAACTCTCTTCAAGGAGTCATTTTCTTCCTCAGTAATTAACAAGTTCTTTCTCAACTTCAGGTAGTCTTGCACCTCGTTGGAGCTGGAAATTCTTGACTGGTTTAATTCAGATTTAATCAGATGGGATTCTGCAGTCTTATCTTGAAGATGCTGTCTCATAAGACTTAAGTTTTCTTCCGTCAGTTCCAACTTCGCTGATGTATCATCGTACTTGCGTGTCAATATAAATATCTCCTCCTCCAAGCTATCCTTCTTCTCAAGTAAAGAGTCTCGTTGTGAGGTAATTTCTTCCATAACCTCCTTTAAAGAAGCAACTTGTCTAGTATAGTTTGCAATCTTACGCTCATTCAAAACTCTTTCGTTTTCAAGCTGAGAGGATTTGAGGGTCAATTCGTCTACTTGCTTTTCCAAGTCCTCTTCCCTGAGTATCTTCAGTTCGTATTCTTTATCGAGTGAAGCCTTTTCACGGATCAAGTCTTCCAAATCTAATTGAAGCTTCTTATTCTCCTTAATAAGAGAAGTTTCATTCTTCATCTTGTCGTTTAAATCCAAGTGCATTTCTCTGATTTCTTGGTTAAGTTTCTCAGTGGCTTCTCTGTTCTCGTAGTTGGAGGTGTAGTACTGCGTCTTTTCCTTCAAATCCTTAATTTGATTGGAGAATTTTTGGATTTCAAAGTTCTTATCTTGAATTGTCTCTTCAAGTTGTGAGTTTTTCTTTCTGATATCGACAATTAAGATTTGAGTTGTTCTTGACTCCTCGCGTGCCAATCTCAACTGGCTCCTGATATCTGTCAATTCACTACCAGCCGATTCCTCGTGTCTCTTAGAAATGTTAACAGCAGATTCTGCCAACTCCAACTTATTGTAATATTCTTCGGCTCTCTTTTTATAAAGTTCCACGCTCAGTTGCAAGTCTGCATTCTTAGAAACAACAGTGTCACATTTGACTTTCAACTGAGCTAGTTCTTCTTCATAGTCAGAAACAGAGGTTCTGAATGCTTGTCTCTTTGCATCGTATAACTCATCTTCTGACTCACGCAACAAAGACTTTAATCTGAGGATCTCAGATTTGGCTACTCTCAACTCTTCCCTATTTGATTTTAAGGTCTTGGAGATGTCTTGGTAGATAAGAACGAAATCTTTGTTGGCACCAGCAAGAGTTTTCTGCACCATGCTATTTCTATTGTAGCTTTCACTTCTTGGAATGGAGATGTCGGACTTCGATTCACTGTTAAAGAAATCTTCAAATCTCTTTTCCAACTCATCAATTCTAACTTGGGCTTCCCTATACTTTTTCTCATAATCGGTATAGCTGTTAATACCTCTTGTAGATTGAACTTTATTGAGCTTCTTCTGCAACTGGATAGCATAATTTTCAGCACGTTGCGCGTTAGCTTCTTCAAGCTGTAACTTGTGTCTCATGCTCTCGACTTCAGAATTCATAGATGTGAGTCCTCCAGGTACACTGAAGCTGTCGCCAAATGCCACTGATCTTCTGTTAAATGCTGCATCACCATTTCTGTGAGAGACAGGGTTATTGATTCTCTCCTTCAATAGGGTGAGCTCTTCGAACATTTTTTTGTTTTCTAGTCTTTCTTTTCTCAAGGCTGCATTTTGCTCATTCAACTTCAATTTGATGTTTGCAAAGTCATCTATAAATGAAGCCTCTGGAGGAGGGAGATTTTCCTTCTCCAGATCATTTTGATTAAGCTGTAAAAATGTGATTTCCTTAGATAATTCCAGAATTTGGCTTTCATATTTCTGGCTCGAATTCTTCATGATATGGTAATCTTTCTTAACCAGCTCCAAAGTTTCGCTAATAGATTTATTTTCATCATTAGCCAATCTTAAGGTCTGGGTCAAGGTTTCGATTTCAGTCAAATGGTTTTGCTCTTGAATCTTCTTTTGTTTGATTTCATCTTCAAACTCCCGAAGTCTAGCTACTTGTTGGCGCAAGTCCTGCGTTTCTGAAATCAACTTAGTCGAACTAGCTTTTGTTTGGTTGATTTCCTTCGATTTCCGCTCCATCTGGTTGGAAATTTCCTTCAATTTTATTTGCGCCTCAGTCAACTGCTTTTCTAAGGTGGAGTTGCTTTCCTCGTGTCTCTTAAAGTTTGATTTCAAGGAATTGATTTCTCTTTCCTTCAGAGTTGCATTAGAGACATGGTCTGCAATGGACTTCTTCAACGTTGCAATTTCTTTGTTCAAATTTTCATTCTCAGGAGCATAACTCTTGTGCTTTTCCAAATCCAGTTCTAACTGCTTGTTCAATTTTTTGAGTTTTTCTGTTTCCGATGTAATCGATGATTTCGCTTGTTCATGTTCGGATCTCAACTTTGCAATAAAATCATTATGGTTGTTCTTTTCAACTTGATGTTTGCTGAGATCAGATTCAATGCCTTCAAGCTTGAGAAGAGCGTCTCTGTGTTCCTTTTGCAACTTTGAAAACTCGGAAGTTCTCTCTTTCAATTTCTCAGAAACTTCAAAAGATTTGGTATCAATTGACTTGACCTGTTCTCTGAGTGTAGAATTCAAAGTATTCAACTCCTCCAATTTGATTTCCAATTCTGCAATTTTAGCAAGACTTTGCTTTTCATCTTCCTTGAATTTGGACACATCGACGTCACGCTCCTTCACGATGTTTGTAGTCGCAATCACCTCGTCTTCCAACTTGATGACTTGTTCTCTCAATTTTGTGTTGTCGATTTCGAGATTGGCCTTGAGTTTCTCAGCATCCTTCAATTTAATGCTGACATTCTTCAAGTTCTCGTTCATTTCTTTGTTGTCCAACACCTTTATAGATTCTTCTAACAAAGGCTTGATGTTGATAAACAAATCCAACCACAAACTCGAGGTTAAAGTTTCGTCGACTTTTTGGATGGTTCTTGCAATCAACTGGGACGATTGAATTTCCTGGATCTTCTTCTGCATCAGGTCTCGTGCAGAAATGCCTCTTATTAAGCTTTGCAAGTCTGTGAAAATGCTCTTCAAACTCAAGTCCCTCATTTCTTCGAGCTTGCCCAAGATTCCATTCTTGAAAAAGATCTTGGTGATACCAATCTTAAAGCTCTCGGAATGCAAATTGATGAATTTCAAAAGTAACTCAGAGTTGGTTTTCATGTTCTTTGTGAACACCTCTTTAATATTTATGATCGAATATCTCAGGTAAAAGTCTTCGAAAGTCATTCTGTTGGGGTAACCAGCCCTAGTTATTCTGATACCTTCCAAAACACCATTACACCTCAATTGGTGCAAAACCAAAGTTTTGTCAAACTTGTTTGCTTTCTTGTCGAGGTTGGGTAAAATGCATCTCACAAAGTGAGGTTCTGTGGACTCAAGTTGCTCCATAAGACTGCCAAGCTGTTCCTTGTGCTTCAAAGAAGCTGTTTTCAATTTCTGTACTCTCTTGTTGCCTGGGGCACTGCTGTTAACCATTTCAGCGAGGATATGCTCATCGTCGGTGAAAATCTCCACCATGAACTCGTTCAGCGAGCTGGGCAAGAGCTTCAAAACATGCTCATTGACAGGGTCTGTGTTTTTCTGCAACCAGTTGTCGACGTTATACTCAACCATTCCCGCGTAATGGTGGATGATGAAACCGCTCTTGATCTTGTTTTCCTGGAACTTGGCCGACTTGCCTTTACCGAAATTGGCAGATAACTTCTCCATGAATGATTTATCTGAGGACTTTGGAATGACACACTCCTCGTCCAAGAGTTTGAAGACACCCATCGGGTTCTTTGTTTCGATGAGATCTATAGTGGGTTGCAAGTCCTGGCCAAAGTCGATGAATTCCCACTGAATGTCCTCTCTCAAGTACTCGCTTTGTTCCAAGATGAAGGAGTGGTGGTTGAAGAACTGCTGCAATTTCTCGTTGGTGTAGTTGATACACAACTGCTCAAAAGAGTTAATGTCAAAGATTTCAAAACCCGCGATATCAAGCACACCTATAAAGTTCAGCTGGTCCTCCTCAAAAGTTGAGTCCACCTTCAAGTTTGCATTGATTCGCTCAATGATGTATTGGAAAATCTTCTCGTACAAGTGCTTTGCAAAGGCGTCGATGGCGTACTTGACTTCCGGGGCCTTTTTGGACTTTTGCACGAGCTCACGACCAGCTTTGACCTTGGGCCTCACCAAGTTGTCGATAAAGTCCTGCTTCTTGATGCCCAAGAGCTTCACGATGATGTCTACAGGGGAGTCCTGGGTGAAACTGGCCTGCTCGGACTTGTACAGGGTGAACTCCAAGTTACCCAAGTGCAAGACAACGGCCAAGCACAGGAAAATGTTGTTTGTTTCCATCTGGCTGAAGCCTACAATGCTGAAAGCCTCTGCCAAGAGCTGGAACTCTTTGGAATCGTCAACGTTGGGAATGTCCAACTTGGAGTTGTTCAAGTAGGTGTACGATTTGATGTCGTTGGTGAGTCCAAAATTGGAAAGGTGGTCGTATCCTTTTAAGAACTGGTAGAATACATGGTAGTTTCTTTCCTGGGTGGATTGACTGACGACCCTCGACTTCTCCAAAAGATAGTAGTCGATGTTTGCGCCGTTTATCAGGCCCTTGAGGTTGAAGAATATGCGGATGAACTTGCCGAATCTGGAGGAGTTGTTGTTCTTGATGGTCTTTGCATTGCCAAAGCTCTCGAGAATGGGGTTCGCCTGCAAGATCTTAGTGTCGATGTTCTGGCTGTTGAAGGTGAAGGTGCTGGAAGCGGACGACGCGGAGGAGGAGCGCTGTGCGTGGTGATTGAGGTGGTGGTTCTGGAACTGAGAGTGGTCCTGTGGCGACGGGGACGCCGACGGCGACAGCGGCGGCGTTATCAGCGAGAGGTACTGGATGATCTTCTTTGTGTTTTCCGTCTTGCCGGCACCGCTCTCGCCCGTGACCAAGATCAGCTGGTCCTTCTTGTTGGACAACAAGTTGCGGTACGTGCCCTCGGCGGTGGCGAAGATGTGCGGCGGCGGCTTGTCGAAGTCGCGGTTGTGGTACTTCTTCAAGAACTTCTTGTCGTAGATGGGCAACGACTTGTACGGGTTGATGGCCACCAAGAACAAGCCCGAGTACGTGTAGATCAAGTCGTCGTTGTATCGGAGATACAAGTTGTAGACCACCGAGGGCTCGTTTAGGTGCGTGAGCTCGGCCATGTCGTGGCACTTGTTGAACTTGTTGGGGTTGCAGTTCTCCAACGTGTCCTGGGGCACCACCTTGTGCGACTCCTGGTTGCCGTTCAACACGGTGACCTTGCAGTTGCCGTCGTTGAGGTAGTCTGTGATGTAGCCCTTGGTGTAGAAGGTGCCGTCGGGTATCCAGACCCAGTTTTTTGAGTTGAACCCATCGTCCTCTGTCATGGTGATGCAGGCACTAGGTAAATTTCAGATTCAAGGTTCACTGAAGTATGCAAGAGCTATGCGAGAACAATTTCACCTGTGAGCTATGCAAGAAACACGTAAATTTCAGCTCTGAATACAAGCAGCCGCCAGACGTGACTATTGGACAAGTTTTCGTCGTAAAAAGCCCTGATTGTCTTTTATTCGTGATTTGTTGTTTTTTGGATCGGGCCCAGGGCGCATTTTGTGTCACCCTTTACACGGGCTGCAATACGTGCTTAGCTACCATAAATCTAAAACACAACGTAGCCTCTTAGTGGCAGGGGTTGACGCGTGGTTTGGGTTAATTGAGAGGCTTGGGGGAGTATTGAGATGAGGTGGCAAGATGGATGTCAGAGTAGGTTGATTTGGGGGGGGGGGGGGGGGTGCAGGGTAGGAATGGTGGAGTGTTGGGCAGGGTAGGAATGGTGGAGTGTTGGGCAGGGTAGGAGTTTGGAGTGATGGGTTGCAACTTGATTTCTGATCTTGGATGAATAAAAAAGCTTAGAGGAATTGGTTTAGGTGTACGTACGAAATATTAGTTAATTTGACTTAGTGTTAAATTGGAGATGATCTCGGTAAAAAGTGAATATTTCTAGTTGATTTAAGAGTGCTTAAGGAATGCTAGCATTGGTTAAATGTTTGGATGAGAAATACTATTCAATTGAGTAAAGTGTAGGAGAAGCTTCTAGTTAATTGAGGTGAGTGTTTGGTGAGAAGCTGCTAGTAATTTGCTTAAATGTTTAGTTGAGAAATACTGGTAATTGGTTAATTGTTTAGTCAAGAAATGCTAGTTAGTTTGAAGTGAAGTTCACCTCAATCAACTAGTAATTTGGTAAATGTTTAGTCTAGAAATAACTGCTGTTTAGTTGGGCTAGTAATTTGGTAAATGCTTAGTTAGTGTTAGTTTATTTGATGTTAAGTTGAGTAAGAAACTATTGATTGAGTGAAGTTATCAAGTGATTGAACTGAAGTAGTGACTGCATTGAAGTAAGAAAAACTGGTGATTGAAATAGCACGTAAAACCAGTGATAGGAAAAACTTTAAGTGAATGATTTTTGATCAAACTGAGTAAGAAAACTAGTAACTTGTGTACACTACTGGCACTTAAGAACAAGTGTTTATCATAACTAGTCTACATAATTAATACCAACTTAAAAGTTTTATGAAGTCCAACTAAGAAATAGGTATATCACAATAAAAAGTGAAGTGGTGTTTATCAAGTTATCAACTGGAAATAATGTTTATCAACCAATGTTAATCAACTAGAGAGAATTTTTATAGAGAGAATTTCTATAGAGATAATGTTTATCAGATAATGTTTATCAAGTGATGTTTATCAAATAATGTTTATCACATAATGTATACCAAATAATGTTTATCAAATAATGTTTATCAAATAATGTTTATCAAATAATGTTTATCAAATAATGTTTATCAAATAATGTTTATCAAATGATGTATACCAAATAATGTCTTTCAAATAATGTTTATCAAATAATGTTTATCAAATGATGTATACCAAATAATGTCTTTCAAATAATGTTTATCACGAAAAAACCAAAATCAAAATCAAAATAAAATGAATATGAATGTATTAGAACTAAACTCTCAATGAATATTAACGATTAAAATGCAGAACAATGACTTTACTATACATGATGCATTAACGGGGACGACCACGCACTCGACTCAGACGTTCTGTTCGAATTAGGGGGCGAGTAGTCTGTGCCGCTGGTGGAGATTGCGGACAAGCCCTTGTGAAATGGCGGCGGCGGTGGTGGCGGCAACGAGGTCGCCGAACTGTGCTGGTGCTGCGTAAACGGCTGCGGGGGATGCGCACTCAAGCTACCGTGCGAGTCGTTCAGGTGCAAGTACGCGCCGGTGTTGGGGTTCGCCAAGTTGTGCCCCAGGCTGTGCGCGTTCTTGTTCTTGTAGATGCGCAGCTTGGAGTGCTTGGTGTTGCCGGTGTTGCTGGCGCTGGTGCTGCCGTACAGCGAGCTGGCGTGCACGGGCGTGTTGTAGATGGAGCTGCTGCGCTTGTTGGAAAAGACGGAGTACTGCGAGCTGGCGGACGGTGGTGTCACTGGGCCCGCATCATGAACATCCAAGTGCAAGCTGGGCTTGTGGAACTCGCTGCCGGAGGAGTAGCCTGTGGACGCGGGGGTGGACGCGTTGCACGACGCACCAACACTGGCACGCTCGTCGTCCTCAGCATCCACGTCCACCAGCGGAAACTGCAAAAGCATGTCCGCCAAGTGTGTCAACGTGGGGTCCATCACTCCATCGTCCTTCAAAATCACCAGCTGGTGCTCATAAATACTGCTGATGACAAACTTGAACCGCTGGTGGAAGTTGTTAATCACCTGGATAACCCCCAAGCTTTCGTACTTTCTCGACAAAACCTCAGTGACCTTGGACAACTGGATAATAAACATGAGTGCTATTTTCTTCACCTGTTGTAATGCGTTGTCGTCCAACCCGCTGAGGAAGGCGCCGTAGATCTCGGGGGGGCGGTTTTCTGTGTCTGATTGGTTGCTGTTGAGGTCCTCCTCGACGAAAAAGTCGTCGTCGGAGTCGTAGTCCATCTCGTCGGTTTCGCTTTCGGAGTAGTCGACGAAATCCTCATCGTCGAACTCCTCTTCGGTGTCGAAAAGTTGGGAATTTGAGGTCGACATGGGTGCCTCACCATTCTGGTTGTACAACTGCAGACGTGAACGTCTCACCTGCCTCTTTTGGTGGCTCTTTTTCTTGCACGCCTTCCTGAGCAAGTCCGCCAACGACTCGGACGCATTGGGGATCTGCAACATGGAGCACGCCAACAAGTTGGCGGTCACCGAGATCAATGACGTGGGCACGCTCAAGAAATACCGCTCGTAGAGCGTGGTCTCGCAGAGAAAACGCCCCACCACCGTCACCGCAGACACGGTGTTTTCGCTGGCGCCAGTGCTTTTGTTGTACTTGCACGGTGTTGTAGCGATCTTGTTGTACTTGCACGGTGTCGCACTGCTCGCAGCAATATGAGAACTCTGAATCGCCAACTGCAAACAGTCCTCCAAGTTGGGGTGCACCAAGTTCCAGTCCAAAGTGCTCAAGATATGCATCTCCATCTGGATGAACATCTCCTCATCGTAGGCGTTTCTACACATCAACGTCAAGTCCTTCAAGGTGGGGATCCGCAGCTTTTTGTCTTCGTACTTGCCAGCAATCCAAAGAGCAGTGCAGCCCACCAACTGGTAGTGTCTTTTGAAGACAATTCTCTTGGAACAGTACCGGTCGATGATGTTGAGGCACAAGAACAAGGTCTGCGGCTGCAACTTGAAGGACGTGTGCAACTCCACCAAGAAGTCGAGCAAGAACGGGCGCATGAACCACTGGATCTCGGGCTGCAAGTCGATCATGGTGGGGTTGACCAGCGTCCTGGCCTCGAACTTGGCCATCGCGCGCACGATGTCGCCCGCGTACTCGGCCGTGAGCTTGCGGTTGGCCTGGGTCTCCAACAACTCCAACATAATGCTGTACGGCCGCGGCTTGATGCCGCTGGGCGGACCGTACTTGTGGGGCTTGTGTGCGTGCATCTTGGAGTATTCAAAGGTGAAATAAGCGAGAGAATGTTTGAATACTGCAAAAAGTGGATTGGGGGCAAACGAGTGTGTGTGACGGATGGAAAGTGGTGGGGCCCAAATTCCTGGGATCCCATTAGTTTTATAATGTTGCAAATAACCTCTAAGAAAATACCGAACAAAGAGACACCAAAAAAAAACGCCAAAAAATAAGAACGAACTTTTGGTGTCTGAGATTTCGAAGTTAGCGGAGGCTCCTTTCTGTTTTGTGGCCCGGGGTCGCGTAGTTTGCGAGGAGTGGTATGATGGGGGGGCATGGTAGGAATGGCGAGATAGCGAGAATACCGAGACTTCGATCTGGAGATAACTTGTAGGACTGGAATTTGAAGGGATGAGAAATAAGCTAGTGGGTGAAAACTAGCACTACAAGGCAACGAAAGGGCAGTTTACAATGAATATTCTAGGTAATTCGGTGTAGGATTATTGAGTGCAAAGATTATTAAAAGGAAAATCAGTACTAGGAAATTCTACGGTCTTGTAAATAGGGCAACACCATAAACATACCAAGGGGAAATAAGTAGTCTGGCTGGCCGATTTCTTCATTGATGTGCATCACAGTTTGTACGATTGTTTGTGTACGCGTCCAGATTGTTTTTTTCACCTCCTGTCGCGTGTGAGAACACCGCCAGTTTGTACGACAAAGGGACCGTTACACGATTTTCGATTGGGGCTTTACACGATATTTAGGGTGATATCGTGTAGGAGTGTAATTCTAGATATCCGGTGTTTGTGTTGGGAGTTCATAATGTTTCACTCTGATTATAATTTAGGATTAATAGGTTCGTAACCCTTGGGATTAGAGACTTTGAGATTAAAGAAGATTATAATACATTATAAACCGTTCAAGAACATTCAGATTAGCAAGCCATTCAAGAGCATTACAGATTAGCAAGACATTCAAGAGCATTACAGATTAGCAAGACATTCAAGAGCATTACAAATTAGCAAGACATTCAAGAGCATTACAGATTAGCAAGACATTCAAGAGCATTACAGATTAACAAACCACTAACAACATTTCTTAACCATAACCTTAACAGGATATTCATTAATCAAACTAGTATTCCACCTTAAAGTAATAAGTGACCATATCCCTATCTCCAAAGTACCCACCCTGCAGACCCCTCCGCCATCTCTGTGAAACGTCTCTACAGCCAATCCCTCCTTCACCGCACACCTCTGCAGCGTTGCTGGTGCTACGCCATCTAGTCCTTTGTATTAAGCTTTTTCGTCTCACAATGCCTTGTGTAACATGCTCGCTTGTGATCTAAAGAAAATCCGGCCCAAAAGGCTCCTGCAATTCGCGGCTGTTCGCGTTCAAGGGGCTGTTGCCGATTTCCAATCCCGGCTGGTGAACAATTTATACTAATCGGGAAAGATTAAAGATGGTGGTGTACTTGGCGTCCCTGAAAAACAATCGGTTTTTGACGTTTTTTGTGTCAATGCGGAAAGACTGTAAGTGTGGAAGAGTTTTACAATAGGAGTCAGTCTTTAGAGGTTTTAATGTGGTGCACAATGAGAGTAGGATTGTAGGTTTTGATAGTTTATATATAATAGAGATTTTCATATTCAGCTATATAATAGAAGTACTTATTTTCCTTTAGATACGTTCTTATAAACACGTTTGTACATAAATGCAGTTCTCATAATCATGCTCTACATAAAAACACTCTACACTAATTCATAAATGTACTCCATATATACACTAATACGTAAATTCACTCCACACTAATTCATATATTTAGCAATATATACACTAATACGTAAATTCACTCTACACTAGTTCCTAAATTTAATAGTATATACACTCTCTACATAAATTCACCTAGAATAATTCATAAATTTAGCAATATATACACTAATACGTAAATTCACTCTACACTAATTCATAAATTTAGTAGTATATACACTCTCTACATAAATTCACGTACACTAATTCATAAATTAGTCAATATATACACTCTCTACATAAATTCACCCTACACTAAAACACCATCACAAAAATAGGAAAATAGAATCATAGATTAACATACCTACATTCGTATGTCTCAGAATATGTAGATCTTCCATACAATCAATTCTAGACACCTTGTCTCGTATTCTATATTAATATTAATAAGCACCTCTGCCTCTGCCACCCTCCTGACCATCATCATTCTTAATGGTCTCATCCACCGACAACAACAACGTGGCGGCCTCGGTGGCCGACCCAAGCGCATTGATCTTCACCAACGCAGGCTCCCAGATGAACGACTCCAAGTTGTTGCCCACGTTCTCCCTCTGGAAGTCGATGCCGTACCACGTCTCGCCCTTGGCATGTGCGCTTCTCAACTTGTTCAACAACTCGATGCTGTCCATCCCCGCATTCTCACACAACTGCCTGGGAATGATCTCCAACGCCTTGGCGAACGCATTGATGATCATCTGCTGCTTACCTGCAATCGTTCTCGAGTAGTTTCTCAAGTACTTGGAAAGCTCCATCTCGATAGCCCCCCCACCGGCCACAATCGTGCTGTGGCTTACAGCTCTCTTGACGATCATGATCGCGTCGTGCAACGATCTCTCCACCTCGGCAATCACCTGTTCGGCTCCTCCTCTCAACACTAAGGTACATGTCTTGGCTTGTGGGCATCCTTTGAAGAAGTTGTATCTCTCGGAGCCAATTTGAACCTCTTCAAACTGGTCGCACGTCCCCAAATCGCTGGCCTTGTCGATGTTCAGGCACGTGGACTGGATATTGCCCCCGACAGCCTTGATAACTCGGTCCATGTCCTCGCTGGCCACTCGTCCAGCACAGAAAATGTTGCGGTCTGCGAAATACTGCGTCGCCAAGTCCCCAATCGGCAACTTGGACAAAACAATGTTGGCTCCGGTCGCGCTGATCGCCTCCAACTTGTCGTAGATAATCTTCCACTCGGCATCCACAATGTCCTGGTAGTCCTTCACCTGTTCGATTCTCACCTCTGCATTGTCCTTTTCCGCCTTCAACTCCAACTCGACGTTCAAGTTGAGGATATTGGGGTTCTTGAACTTCTTGGGCTGCTGCTCGAATCCCGCGTACGAAAACGTCTTTTTGAACGCAACTCCGTCCACAAATATAGACTCTTCCATGGCCCCTCCTGGAACCTTCTTGATACCAATCAACTTTTCGTCCAAGTCGTCCTGGTCCAAGCTCAAAACAGCATCAACAACCATCTTGGTGAAGAATTTGGAGTTTCTGTTGATCAATTTCGACGACATGGCTGTAGTGGCGCACTTCTCCAACAAGCTGCGGAACTCCTCGTCGTTTCCGCTTCTTTTGACTTCGATAGCCAACTCTTTGATCTTTGCAATCGCCAACTCGCTCGCCTTTCTCAAGCCCTTGGCAATGAAATGCGACGAAACGCCGTCCTCTATGAAGGTTTTGGCCTCCTTCAACAACTCACCGGCCAAGATCGTCACCGACGTGGTGCCGTCGCCCACCTCCGCGTCCTGCGACCGCGAAATGTCAACCAACATCTTCGCCGCGGGGTGCACAATGTCCAACAACTTCAAAATAGTCGCTCCGTCGTTGGAAATCGTCGTCTTGCCGTTGGATGATACAATCAAGATATCGCTTCCAAACGGCCCTAACGTGGGCTTCAACGTGTCCTGGATCGCCAAACACGCATTGATGTTATTCAATATCTGTCCCTTTCCCTGTGAGGAGTCCGTGCCCTCCTTCAAGACAACAATAGTTGGTGTTTGCGATGAAAAAGCCATTCTACTGTGCTGGATCAATGAAAATTTGCTCAACTCTCAAAAATCCATAACCGAATTGGCGAAAAGGCACGACCCAAAATTTTTCATACACTGGAGATGAACACTAGCATTAAGACGGCGCTTTCCCTGCCGTTCACGACGTTCCAGAGAAACGCCTCCAAGGTCGTGTCGGGCAAGGGCCAGGTCCACTTGTCCAGCAGAAGAGTCATGGCCAAGATTAAGATGGGCAAGGCCAGACCGGCCATCTTCCACCAGTTTGACACTTTGGTGGAGTTGAGCGACGGGTCCGTGGTGAAAAGGAGGTCGCAGGCTCCTAAGGACGAGATCAGAATGATCACCGACCAGAGAAACAGCGAGTTGTGGAACCCCAACAGGTCCGACTTGTACACCAGTGACTTGGCCACGGGCAAGATCAACCAGTTTAAGGCCAAGTATAGTGCGTTTGATTCTTTCGAAGAGGATGAGGGTGTGCTGGAGAAGAAGAATGATTTGCTTGAGATGATGGGGCAGGATGCTGAGGAGGTGAAGGGTGGTGTTTTGTATGATAAGAAGAGGAATAGAAGAAAATAGACGAACTTAACATGACGAACTTGAACATGAGTGAAGCGAATGTTCAAGTGAGTTTTCCAGTGACTTTTTGAGTGGGTGTTTAAATGAGTGTTTAAATGAGTGTTTAAATGAGTGTTTAAATGAGTTTTTAAATGAGTGTTTAAATGAGTGTTTAAATGAGTGTTTAAATGAGTGTTTAAATGAGTGTTTAAATGAGTGTTTTATTGAGTGTTTGATTGAGCTGGCTAA
The DNA here is from genome assembly GCA_030556545.1 of Kodamaea sagamina. Taxonomy (NCBI): domain Eukaryota; kingdom Fungi; phylum Ascomycota; class Pichiomycetes; order Serinales; family Debaryomycetaceae; genus Kodamaea; species Kodamaea sagamina. Next base: position 252,592 of record JAKTUG010000002.1, on the reverse strand, counting down.
TAAGTCCTTGATTCTTTGTGGTGTTTCGTGAGTGTTTGGGAAGTCCTTCATGAGTCTGAAATATTATATGAGTGTTTGGTAAGTACTTCAGAAATGTCTGAGCTGGTAATGTTTGGTAAGTACGTCAGAAATGTGGTATTTCAGTGTTTGGTGAGTTGAGTTTCGTGTACGCTTCATCGGTGTTTCGTGATCTGTGAAGTGGAAGGTGAAACACTGGTTGCATTGATAAACTTTGAGCATGCAAAAAAGTGTTGTATATGGAACCTATTACTTGTATATAATTTTAACCAAAGCTGAATCTTCAAAGTTAAAACTAAATTCTCAAGGCGAAAGTAGGCAAAACACTTTGAATGGTCAGTAAACTTGCAAAACCTCTATTCGTAAACATTTAACATCACTCCAAACCATCAAACTCTACATCATATAAATTAATGTCTATTATTACCTCTCATCAAAACGTCTATTTACACTTCTCTAAAACATCCTCTTCAATCACCTTGCTCAAAAAACCCTCATCCATCTTCAAAAGCACCTGAATAGCCTCCTTCACTCCCAATCCCAAAAACCTCAACTCATCTATGCTCCACTTGACCACACTCGCATCTTCCTCCTTTAATGCCTGTCGTACTATAATCCTCACACATGCAATTTTCGTTTTCGTGTCCATCGAACGCAACAACATATTTAACTGGTCAATAAGTCCTATTTGCGCAAAGTCAACCTGCTGTTTGGCCTGCGTTGTTGTTATAATCAGCATTTTCGAGTACACAGACCTGGCCAACCGGTTGTTAACCATCGACGATAAAAAGTCAATCACTATCAGAATAAACTTGTGGTTGGCCTCGTCACTCGCACTTAAAAATAGGAACCTGGACTGTAATTCTCGAAAGAATTCATGATGTTCCTTCACCTCTTTCTTCTTTAAAATTTCCTCCAAAACACTGATGTATGCAAACTTCAGAACTTCTATATCAGTAGTTTTCAACATAGAAATGCACAGGTCTAAGCTCCCTTGATTTAGCAATTCCTTAATAATGCAGTTGAAGTCATGAGCAGTCAACCCAGTACTCGAACCGAAAATCAACTCGAGCATTTTCTCCGAAAAGTCCTTCCTCTTCTGGTGAAGAAATGCCTTGAATAATACAGACACTGAGGACCTCCTCAACGGGTTCTGCAACTGCTTAACGAGCTGGTTGAATTTCTGAAAGTCGTGTTCTCCGTAGTGCTCCAATTTGAGGTCCAATATTTCGCTGTTGTTCTCCAAGTTGGAAGGGAGGCTGCCTAAAATGATCTCAACATTTTCAGGTCCACTCAGCCGTATTAATTGTACAATTAAATCCACATCTCCACCGCCGGGGGCTCTCCCGTATGCAATCCACATCTTCATCGCCGTCTCATTGTTGCCTTGTGCCAAGTTCATGAGGATGACATCTCTAATCACCTTGTTGAAGTGTCGGTTGTTCCGTACTCTTCCAAATAAGTGCGACTCCGAAAGCTTTTCCAAATACTGGTTGGCAAAGTATATAAACTTGTTGCTGGTGAAGTAAAGTAGGATTTGCAACAATAATTCGTCGTCAATTGCATATTGATAGTCTTGCACGAATCTGGAGATTATGTAGGAGTTGTAACTTAGATTGCTCAAACTAGTGTCCACCATGAGTGATTTTATCAATGTCCTCACTGTTGCTTCTTTAATATAGATCTTTCTTTCCTTTAGCACTTTGGTATATGAAGCTGCGAGTAAGGTATCACCACTCAAAACAGCATGAAGCACTAAAAAGTCTGCATGTTCTATCACACTTTTCGACCTCTTTATTTCTTGAAATCTACTTTGGAGTAATGGGTGCACGGACAAAGAGTCGAAAACCTTGTGCACGGTTTCCAAGTTTCCTTTGGTTAACAACTTGAGTACATCATTCAACACGAGCGCCCTGATCGACTTTGAGTTGAAATATAGTTTGCTAATGAAAGAAATCATATCATTGTTAATTCTTGGATAAGACATCAAATCTTCGTAGAGGATTTTGTCTCCCGTCTCGTAGAGCTGGGAACATTTGAAGGCTGACCATTCCATGGACGATTTTGCTCCTAGAATTCGGTACACCTTGGACAACCGAGTGTAAACTTCATGGTTCGTTCCAAACTCACTCTTGTTGGAAGCAAGGACATCTAAATCTTTAAAGATGAGTTCAGAGTTTGGTGTTAGGGGGGTATCATGCAATGCTTTTTTTGCAGACTTTTTAGATCTTGCTGTTTGCGATATAAATCGAGATATTTCCGGTATCCTTCGCACCACTTGGTTAGTGCTAGGCCGTGCCACCATTACGTCTCTTCCAGTACCAACACTAAAAAAATGTCCATTTGGAGATGTCGTTCAAAATCAATACAATGTCGTTTTTGGAGACATCTAAGATGGGCATCGTGTGACACAACTAAGTGTTGGGAGAGACAGGTATGGGGAAAGTTTGGTGTGATTAGGATTTGTTGGTGCTTTGGATTTACAAATTGGGGGAAGGCTTTATTGCAGTATGTAAGTTGGGGTTTAGTTGAATTGCTGCAAAAAGCGTTCATTTTGTAAGATTATTTCAAAAGTTGACTAAAATTGTGAAAAATAGGGAACAATTTAAAATTAGTGGTAGAGTTGAAGTATGCTTTATGAGTACCTTAAAACTAGCGTAAGTTCAAAATTATTCTTTATATGCTTGATATAGGCTAATATTGTCATAAATATGTGATTAAAATCACTTTAAGTAAACTTTAGAAAACAAATTATCCTACATTCATAAAAAGTCATATCCATATACTACACAATTACACAATCACCTAAACCAAAACCATACATCACCTTCTCAACATGCTTCTTGATCTTATGCCAGTCCTGACGTCTCTGTACAAACTCATAAATCTCCTCTTGACCAAAAATCCCATTAAATTTGGACAAATCACTCACAAGTTTCCCAATTGCCTTGGAATCCGTACCACTGATTAAATATATATTCCCAACTTGCTTTAAAGATTGGTATAATGGTAAAATCATCTTCTTGTTAGAATTAATATGCCCTATGATGAACTCATAGTACATGTTCAAATCTGATATTAAACTTGTGGCACCGGTTACCGAGACGGTGCTCTTCTTCAACGACTTCACAATGATGTGGAAGAATCTCTCAGCAATTTCCTGTTGGAACACCTCAACAATCGATTTGTCTGCACAGTCGACTAACAAATCGATATTTTCGTCCAAGATAGCAATGGCTTTCTCTGCGGTTTGCGTAGGTCCAAGGCTTTCCGCATTTTTCGCATTGTACTCGTTCGGTGGAAAGTTCTTGTATACCTCGTCAATCCCATTCACCAAAACATCCAAACCAATGTTCAAACCGTCGGCAACATACTTGTCTATCATGCCTTCCAATTTCTTCTTATGCTGCAACGACGGGTTCAAAATTGAGTTTTCAATCTTGATTATCTTTCTGTTGAGCAACTCTTCTTTGTAGAAGATGTCCAACATTTGAATTATCAAGTCTCCTATATTAATCAACTCGAAGAACAACTTTATAGGTTTGTTTATCGACTCATCTTTATTAGGTGTGTAGGTTGGCGAGTTGGGATTGAAACTCTGGAGGTATGTGACAGCCTTTTCAAACCCTATTTTAACGTGTTCGTTGCCAATAAGATCAATGACATTAACGAAAATGTCCTGGATAGAGTTGTTAATGTCGTTTTGCACTGAGTTGATGGTGAAGTCATTGAACTTGAAGAGCCTCTCTATAGAAATTCGAGCCTCGTTTAAAATGTTCAAAATCAACTCTGGGTTGAGACTCTTGTTCAATGACTTTATATTTGCAGATAAAATCTTGGCTTTGATTTGGATTTCCATATAATTCTCCTCTGGGGTTTTGTCATTCGTGAATATCTTTTTGAAGGATGTTAAGAAATCGTTTTTAGTCTCCACCTGGGTATGTTTCAAGATCTCCTCTGTTGTCTCTGCCTCTCTTTTGATTAACGTTTCGTTCCATTCCTTAATCTGAGATGCCGAGTCTGCTTTGAAATGTTGAAGTTCGTCTCTCATGTATTCCACCGTGAACGACTCAAACAGCATATCGAAAAGTTCCTTCACCAATAGCTTATACGTCTCACCGACATTTGCAGACGGTTCAAGTAGGTTTATAAAGTCCTCACTCAACTTTCTGTACGCATACGGCACAATCTTCAAATGCATAACCTTTTGCTTTGCGGAGTCAAACAACTCCATGAGTAGTTCTTTCAACTGGTTCGAAATCAACTCTTCACACACCTTGTACATCATTGGCACCTCCGGAGGGAATATCAAGTCTATAACCTTGGACTCACTGTTGAAGATGTCAGCAATTTGCACAATTAACTTCTCAAACTCTTCTTCGTCCATCGAGTACTCAATCACAGGAGGGTCGCCTGCGTCTGCAATCATGCCGAAAAACTTCTCTGGGTTGAACTTGTCCAAGTTAAACAAGTCGGAATGGTCATTATTAAAAATACTCTTTTGAAGGTAAAAGTCAATCAAGGTCTGGTGGTTTTTCAACTCCACCAAAATCAAGATAAACCTCCTCGTGCGTTCGTAATCCTTGATATCAAAGTGGATTTCCAACTCTCTCAACAAGGCATTCTCAAAAACCTCAAATATCGATATCAACTTTTCATTAATCAACTCTCGCGACTCATTGTCTATTCTATTATACACCAACAAATTGTTCAATATCTTGGACTGTTCCTCTGGAGTCTGGAAATCCTTGAACATCTTGAGCTTATCAAAAGATTTGTTCACCAATAAGTCTTCGTAGTACAGACTTAAAGTTTTGTAGATCATTATGAGCTGATACTTTGCAATCTTTGGAGCTTTAATGATCTTATCAAGACACGACAAAGGGTTCTCGAAGTTCTTAAAGTCCAAGGATTTGTAGGGCACACCTTCCGGCGGTTCAATTGCGTTGTCCCACAAGCTCATGATCTTGAACCTGGATACCCAAACCTGGGGGTTACTCACTGTCTTGTACGTGTTTCGTGAAACCTGTTCGAACGAGATGAGGTCCTGTATCAACAAATGCTTGCTGATGGCGTGGGCCACCAGCAAAGGCATGACGTCCGGGTTGTAGACGTCTATGTCTGAGTTCCATATCACTTGGGCCATGGTTGTTCGCCCGCGAATCGCTCTGGAATGTTTTTGAGCTTGATTTTGATCAATTTTGGTTAATTTTTTTTAACGAAAGCCGTAGAGCAGAAGATGTACGGAGGATTTTGGCATCTGGTAGCTCGAGTACGAACGCGGGGGCAGACTCTAGGGCGTGGTGCTGTTCCAGGCTGTTCACCACAAACTCATATACTCGGTGTGCGATATACTTCAAAGCACACTTTTCAAGACAACCGATCACATCTTCAAGAGGAACCTACGTTCAAGAGTAGAGTAACTGGATTCCTAAAACGAATAATACAACAGGAGTCCCAAGCACTTTCGGATACCATTAACAGGAACTTCAATGAGGAAGATGTTCAGCATCCAGATATCTTCGTACATCCCAAGTTAGCTAAAGATCTATCCAAGATATTAGATCCCAACAACAAGCTATTCATAGTATTGACATACAATCCGATATTAATAGACCCAAGATTGTATCTATCACTCTATGAAACGTTGGACAAGCAGATAGACCACAATTTGCGGACACTTTTGATAAAGAGACTCTTGTTTTTACAAGAGTACTCGACATGTTGGAGAATAATGTTAGACACATACACTTCGATAACAGATATAGAGGAATTTTTGGATTTAGCTTTTAAGTCATTTGAGGAGAATGATGACCAGCTATTTGGACCGTACAAGTTTTTGATAGAGATTTGCATTAGAGAGGAAATCAGCCAGACGGTGAAAAACCATGTGATTGAAACTGTTGGGTTGAAATATGGTATTTCAAGAAGTCGAATAGAGGAGTGTTTGAAGTTTAAGATTGGCAATATAGATGAGATAGAAGTTGACGAAGAGAAAGACCCAATTTTACTTATGTTTCACTTGCAAAAACTTACAGATCCTACGGAAGCCGAATTGAACAGAATAGCACGGTATTCAGGGTGGCTCTCACTGGCGGGTCCCAAATTCCGACTTTCTTCATGTTTATCGCCAAATATTCCACCAACTGCTGTTCCGGCAACTTCGGTCCAGCTTTCCCAGTCTTTAAACACATTGAAAGCCCCAAGCCTCAACGCTTCGGACACAATTTACGCAATACGAGCGAATGGCAAAGTACACCCGTACTTGCTTTATCTGATCTACATTAAAGGATTTCACGGCAACAGGATCCCTAATAGATACATTATAAACCATTTAATGGATCAGATAATAGTTCGTGGCGACATATCTCAAGTGAGGGCGGTTTTAGATAAAAACTGGAGATTGTTGAACGATGATTTGGTGGTTATTTCGTTGGAAAAGTTGTACCTGAAAGATATAGACTATTTTTACAAGTTTGCCCAAAATTTGCAGAATGAAGATATTTTGCTTCAGGTTTTAAAGGGAATTGAAGCTGGAGTGGACGATTCAAGAGCGCTTTTTGGCCTCTGCAATTCAATAAGATTCAACAAGTGTGTGCGCCTCATCATAAAGGGCGTTTCGTTGGACAAATTCGATTCTGTTCAAGTGTTGAAATTCCACCAAGCAATCATTGATGATCATAAAATAGATTCGAAGCAAATATTGCTTGAATCTTTCAGATGTTTGTTGTTGAGAAGTAAGGTTATGGACCAAGAGACTCTCGATAAGTTAGTCAACAGACTCTTGACGCTTGTGCTCCCGCAAAAGAGAATCCTCCAAAGAGCAATGCCTGACAACCCACAATTCCACTATGAGATTCAGAAATTGATGTACTTGGCCAAACCATTCGAAAAGGCTCAATTCCATAACACTTTCAGAGCCATGGGGCAGAGCATATCTCTCTTGGATTCAGCAGAGACGGCTAAGATCTTGAATATGATGCACAGGTCTATTTCGAACAACGACAAGTTCACTTCCACCTACGGGAAACAATATATTTCTGACGAGATCACCAAAGAGACCGTCCGATTTGTGGTCAAATCAACGCCTACTTTAAAAGAATCCATCATCAAACTCAGAGACGTCAAGTCACAGATTACACACAATAACGAGCTAATGGATGCACTTATTCTCAAGCACTTGGTTGAAGACGAACCTCAGAACGCTCTTAAATTGGTACACCACTATAGAGACGAAAAAGCCAAGCTCTCAAGCAAGTTGAAACACTTGATTGCAGGCGTATTAGCATCCAGGAAACTCCAGAAAGATGAGAAAACCACTTTCGTGGACGTATTTTTGAAAGAATTGAAGGAGAATGGGTACAACCATAAGGTGACGCAGATGACAGCATATCAGATTCTAGATCTCATATCTAACAAGGAAAAAAGGTCAAAGGGGGCCAACAGAGAAGAGGGTTTGGATTTGAATGAAGTAACCACCACTTCAACTCCAATGTCAGACTCTTCAAAACTTTTGGCATTAGGCATTTTGAGGTCCAACAAGTCTTTACTGAGACCAGTGAAACAACAACTCAAGAAGTTACGAAAGCATTAAACAAATAAAGGTAATACTTGTAAATACCTTGTAAATATTATATCACAAGAAGTAAACTCTCAAGTAGGTCAGTAGCAAGTGTTTCCAAAGAAACCAATAATTGGTAGTGCGACTCACAATGTTTGTCAATATTTGTTCAGTTAAAAAAACATTTGAAAGGCTTCTGGAGAAACTCACGGCAAACTTTTGATAGATTTATTCTCTAGAAGCAATGAGTGTAAGGACGTATGGTGTCACAGACCCGATATCAACAGCAAATCCAACGCCCAAAGAAAACAGTTTGAATGATACTCTTATTGCAGAACTCAAGAATCGCGGGTCTTTTGAAAGTGAAGCTGCTACTCGAAAGAGGGTCGAAGTGCTTGCACTTTTTCAGCGGATGGTACAAGAATTCGTATACACCGTCTCTAAGAACAGAAATATGTCAGATGGGATGGCTAAGGATGCGGGAGGTAAAGTTTTCACTTATGGCTCGTATAGATTGGGTGTCTATGGTCCTGGGTCAGATATTGATACGTTAGTTGTTGTTCCTAAACACGTTACGAGAGAAGACTTCTTCAGTGTCTTTGACCAGATTTTGCGTAAAAGGCCTGAATTAGAAGAAATAACCCCTGTACCTGATGCGTACGTTCCAATTATAAAAATTGAATTTGATGGGATATCAATTGACTTGATTTTGGCAACATTGAATGTACCACGTATTCCTTTGGATATGACATTAGACGACAACAATCTTTTAAAGAATATGGACGAAAAAGACTTGAGATCGTTGAATGGGACAAGAGTTACTGATGAAATTTTGCAATTGGTACCAAAACCTACCGCTTTCAAGCATGCGCTTAGGTTCATTAAAATGTGGGCACAACAAAGGGCAATATACGGTAATATATTCGGTTTCCCAGGTGGTGTTGCGTGGGCGATGCTTGTTGCAAGAATCTGTCAATTGTATCCAAATGCTGTAAGTGCTGTGATAGTGGAAAAGTTTTTCAATATTTTTACAAAGTGGAGTTGGCCGCAACCAGTGCTATTGAAGCCAATTGAGGACGGACCACTACAGGTAAGAGTTTGGAATCCTAGAATTTATCCACACGATCGTCAACATAGGATGCCCGTAATTACCCCAGCGTATCCATCTATGTGCGCTACTCACAATATCACCAGCTCAACACAGAAAGTTATTATGTCAGAATTAGAAAGAGGAGCTGAAATCATGAGTGAGATCAAAATTGGAAAAAAAGTTTGGGGAGATCTTCTTCAGAAACATGACTTTTTCTACAAGCATAAGTTTTATTTGTGCGTTGTAACTGCAACTGTCTCATTGGAAGAAGACCATCTCACTTGGTTTGGATTTGTTGAAAGTAGATTGCGTCAGTTAGTACTTAAACTTGAAGTGACTGAAGGAATTGACCTTGCTCGCCCTTACGTGAAAGATTTTACAGACAGGTACTTACTTGAAGAAAATAAACCAGATGACATAATCAATGCTTACGGAACTTTACAAGGGCAAACTTTCTTAAACTCCCTCAAGAAGCCCTCCTCTGATGACAAGGATAAGAAACAGATCCATTTGTCAAAACTTTTCATTGGATTGAATATCAACCTTTCAAAGGCTGCTGGTACTGAAGGAGCTAAAAAGCTTGACATTCAGTACCCTTGCTCTGAATTCTACAGTATTTGCAAAAGCTGGACAACTTTTGTTTCTGAAACCAATTTTATTCAAATTAAGAATGTGAAGCTATACGATCTCCCATCAGACGTATACTTGGAAGGAGAAGTGAGACCTGTTAAAGCTAGTAAGAAGAGGAAAAAAGATTCGAACTCCGATCAATTAAAAAGACCAAAGAGTACCACTACTTAGTACAAAAGTATATATTGTGCATTCGGCAGATAACTTCTTGAGAAGCAATAGATAGAGCTGTATTAATAATTTCAACGAACCATGTAAATATCCTCAACAATATTTTTGTCATTGCGAGTCACTATAGACCACTGAAGATTTACAACAGGTTCTGATTGGTGATTTTCACCTGCCTCTATAATTTCACTTTCACCAAGTTTCAATGTTGTGCACAACCAATCTACGAACAGCAAGTACTGAGGTTGTAATCTGTATATCAGGGCACATTTATCCCAATAGTGCTGGTATGGATAATTTAACCAAATCTTCCCTAAAAGCGCTGAAAGAATTCTTTGGTGGACTGGGTTAGATACAGACCTGCAGTAAAAGGCCCTGAATGCCATGAAACCATTCAACTTTCGAGCTGTTCTGAAGTTCGGAAATTTACTCTTCTTTTGAGGAACTTCTTCTTCTTGTTTTGGCTCACTAAGAGCGTTGAAAACAAGTAGTAATCTCTTGAGCTCTTCTGAGATCGCTGGGACCATAGGTATATCAGTAAGCTGGTACACAAATTCCTGATTGTTGATGGCATGGCCGCCCGACTTTTTCAACTTTGAACGAGTCTTTTTCGAAAGCTCAGGTCTGAATCTCGTAGTTTGGGTTTTCTGTTCTTTAGTTTTACGCTTGGGCTGTTTCGACATTTATGAGGATTTTGTTAAAGTAAGGATTGTTTTATTTACGACCAGACTTGAGTAGATTCAAATGTGTAAATGTAAATGTGTTTAGGGATCCAAAGTGGGTATTTTTTAGGTTGATGATGCAGTCTACTGCAAAAGCTACATCAAAAAATTAACTGTAAATACCTTGTGTAACCAACTGGAATTGGTCGTACAATCTTGTGTACATGCTACCAATACTCCTGCCAATCAATGTCGTTTCAACGAAATTTTCGGCTTCTTCGTCAGACAAATTTAGTTGTAACCTTTGTTTTAAAAGCACACTTGTATTTTCTCCATTATTGAAGCAAGGCAAAGCGGAATCCTTTTGCATTAGTTCAACTATGCTTATCATCTGGTCATGCTCCTTTCTCAATGCTAGAAAGCATTTTTTGCAAAGATCAATAAACATCAAATAGGATGGACTTGAATTGCCACCCATCAAATCCACATATTCTGTTGTAAGCTTAAAAGGTGCTGCTTCGAATCCAACACTCCCTGGAGAGTTTGACAAAAGAAACCCAAAATCGATGTGAATAATGTGACCTTCATTGTCTATCATGATATTACCGTTATGCCTGTCCTTTATTTGTAGCACATAACATATAATTGAGTAGGCAGCTAGACTTCTGGCGAAATTTTCTTGAGCAATTTTGTATTTTCTTAACTCTGGTGAACCATATATCTTCAAAAAGTAGTCTTGCAAGGTGAAGATACGACCTTTCGAATTTTCACCCTTGGCTATTGACATTTCTGTTAAGGACTTTTTAATAGAATGGATGGATAACGAATTAGTAATAGTTTCGACAAGTCCTGTATTCGCACTCGTTATCAAAATTTTCATCCTCTTTGTCCAAATACCAATTCGTCTCTTCTTCCAGATGTTCGATATCATTTGAATCAATTGGCAAGCAAACGCTTCTTGTGGTAGGTCATCTCCATTCTTTGCTATAACTGAGCACAAATCCCAGTTGGGTAAATGGCCATAAATGCTAGAACTTTTGATTCTCTGTTTCTTGCTGTTCCAATCTTCTGCCAACATGAAATCATTTTCCAACTTTCTTTCACCTGCATCTTGCTCAACACCCGTTAATTCATTTAGTTTTTCATAGTTTATTGAGTCAAACTGATTTTGCAATGCAATCATTGATTCAACAATACGATTTCTTATAGCTGTCGATTGTTCTGAACTAGATTGTCCAGAGCTGTCAAGTTGTTGAAGCATTACTGACGCAATTCTCATTTGGTCAGCCAAATTTTTGGTTGGTGAATCCACGGTAGAGTTCGATAAATTTGCCTTTTCAAACTCAATGGACACTTTTTGAATGTTCTCAGGACTACCTAAAACTTTCAATTTACTTAAATCATGACTTGAGCTCTTGGATGACAAAGCATGCAAATCACTTAAATCGGCTTCAGCATCATAACGCAAGTTAGGACTCTCTTGAAGTCCGTCAACAATTTGTTCAGTGACAGGAGAACTGTACGAGCTTTCAGGTGCATCGATTGAGAAATCACCGACTTCTTTCGAGACGATGTCAACTGGATTTTTCTTTGAATGAATAATTTGTTGATTTTGTTCACTAAATGGATTAAAATCAATCTCATCACTGAGGTATTCAATTAACAACAAGAAAGGAACTCTTTCCGCAGAATTCAACACTGCAGCCTCATTTATACTTAACTTCAATATCTTGTGGTACTTTTTGGTGCTTGTAACTGGAAGAAGCTGTGGTATGTCAATTTCAGAAGGGAGGAGAGTGTCATTGATAATGGACAACTCAGCCCTTAAAGCGGATAGTCTTGCTTCTTTGGGAACCTGGGACAATCGTAAAGACACATTTTGTAAGGACATCATGAAATCTGTTTCTTTCTTAGCATAGTTCACTTGTAATATCTTGAGAAGCTGGCTGTATGAATGCATCTGTTTTGGGTTATTGTATTGTGACTTATTTCTCTTCAACAGAGATCCCAACAGTACTTGTCTAGAACCGAGCGCAAATTCAGACTCAGTAGGAGAGAGGTAAGGTTCTAGATCTCTATCCAGAACCTTTGTAAGGTCTGGTAATGAATGTGTGTTCAAGTTGTAAGAGCTTTTGCTCGTAATCTTACTTCCTTCATTACCAACCAAGTTTGACTTTGCTTTCATGCTTTTTTTAGATTTGATGAAAGTATTTACTTTGATTGAGTCTTCAATATCGTTGTAAAAAGACTGAGAGTTTTTAATATCCCTCGAAATCAATCTGGAGTCAACACTTCTGCGTTCATTCTTTGTTTCAGTTTCTTCATCAGTTGTGTAAACTTCAGATTCATCAGACAGAATCCTCAGGCTTTTCTTTTTCGATGGGAGTCGTGGTACTGAAGAGGATCTCTGGTGCGTTTCAAAATTTTTTCTTGTAGATGGTGCATTGTTTTCATCATCTGAGATTGAAACCGCATCAGCTGAGAGACGTTGGTTCTTCATTGTTAAGTTTTTAGTCAACGACTTTTGAAAATTTGCGAGTTTAAAAACGAAAGACTTCTGCTGATTTCCTTGAGACTTTATTAACGGCAAAATGTGGTTGTTTAGTCCAGGCACCGCAATTGAGGCAGCAATTGCTCCACTTAGAATGAGTGAGGGTTGAAGATTTTCCCTAAATTCCACTATAGTGGCCTGCAGCGTTTCCACATTGAATAGAATATCTTGGAGTTTATTGATAAACTTGCGTACAGTCTGGAATGAGACTGAATCAGGCTCATTTCTCAACTCGAAAATGTACGACTGTAAGTTCCAAAAGACTATCAACGAGAAATGAGGGTACTTTGAGCAATAGTCCAACAAGAAGTCTTCGAGTGCCATTGAATTACTTTCAAAACTTACCAAAAGCTGAACAAGTTGGGGAATGAAGAATTCAAGCTCATCATAGTGAAAACCATAAAGCTTTTTGACTAATGCATGGTGAATACCGATGTTGTCCCCATAACGTCTGATTGAGTCGATACACTTGAAAACATTGAAATCATTAGAATTGATTTCCTTCAAAAGTGATTCATTATCCATCTCTGGCGCTTCTAAATCATCAAAGGTGTGAAAGTAAGAAGTGCCTTGATTAGTTTTCAATACTGAGGACAACATTAACTTTTTGGTGATATATGCAGTACTAACTAATTCGTTGTCCAAAAGTAATATGCAGTCAGAAAAGTATCGAATAGTTATACCATTCGAAAAAGTTACAAAAGTAGATAAGAGTAGTGATTACTTAAAGAGATAGCACATACAAGTACTTGACTTTAAAAGAAAAAGTAGAAATTAACAATTAAACAGAGAGTCTAACGATTGGGTTGTAACATCTCTCCCACCTAAGATCTTCTAAGCTTCAGAAGTATCGTGAAACTCTTTAGCGTTTTGTCCTGGTAAAATGGGGTACACATCGAGAATTGAATTAGTCAACTCTTTTGGATCATCTGACAAGTCAATTTGCTTGTCAATAACATATTCTAAGTCCTGGATATCAGCTTCATCCTTGTGAACTTTTCTGAACAACTTGGGTACGAATTGAACTCCGTCTTCAAGTCTCTTCTTAGCAGTAGCTCTTTGCTCATCTTCAACCTTAAACTTCTCATCAGTGGCTAACGTGTGGTCCCTTTTACTCAATCCGTCAATTGTTGGCTTCCATAATTTTCTAGATTCATATTCCCATTGTTCTTCCAAAGGTCTAACTTTACCTTTGTTGAGCTTAGCTTTGCTAGTGTCATATAAAACAGTTTTTTTGGAAGTCCTCAAGTCCTTTATTTCCATTACCTCATTCCATTTACCGGTAATGGAATACAAGTCTTCGCCAGTTTTTGAATTCTTAATGAAACCTTCAATGGCATCATAGGTTCCACTGATAAATCCCTTCGTTTTGAATTCAATATCAGCTTCAAAGCCAGTTTGAGAGCATTTGACATGCATATGATCACCCAATTCCATCTTCAACTTACCGAATAAGATTCCTCTACAGTAAACATTTGGTTGGTTCATAATGTAGACTTCATTGTCTCTCTCCCCCAAAGTAACATGTCCCCAGCCTTCCATGATAGCAGCCGACGAGTTCCCCAAGAATTTAGACTTTGGAACAACAACACCATCTACTCTAATCTTCAGCTGAGGAACCAAATAAAAGTATGAGGATTTTGGTGGATGGTGAGAAGTTTGCTCAGAAATGTAGTAGGCGTGGTTGTTATTAGGGAGATCGTCCCAGTAGCAAGAAAACACTTCACCTAAGACTGGGTTTAACGGTTTCTTGACAGCCTTTGGAGCAATATGCCAACTTGCTAAGTACCATTTGAGGATTGTTATGAACCTTTCTAAGGGGTCTTCGGTGGCGTTTGCCTCAAGCAACAATTCGGGAATTTGGAAGAAGTTGGTGATTCTTTCCAACATTGACTTCTTCTCTAAAATGAATGTTGGCAAAGTGATCTTAGAGAGGTCACAGCCTGGTCTCAACTGAGAGATTATTCCGTACAAGATGGATTGCCCTTCGTTGTCAACCTCATCTATATCATCAGTATCCGAATTCGATCTGTTAGTATTAGAAGCATCCGTGTGCTCATCTTCGCCTAAAGACTTCAACTTCAATTTATCTAGCTTAGAGGTCAATCCCATGGTCTCTTTTATCAACAAAATGAACTTCCTTAATTTTCCTTCCGGTTATTACCATCTCAGGTACGTGGTACACAAGAAATTGTGCTGGTACACGAACATTTGGCTTTTTTTGCTTTAAACAGATATTTAGGCGATTCACATGTGTATTAAGCAAGTTACAAAATAACCAAACACTTCTAAAACACCTGTGCCTCAATGTCTAACTTCAAATTGGTCTTCATCCTATTTTTTGCCTCAAGATTGAAATGTGTAACTCCACAATGTGCATAGGTCATCATATTGAAAGACCATATAAATGACCCGACTGCCAAACATTTCAAGAGAGAAAGGCAACCTCTATTAGTTTTCAGAATGGTGACTCCAATTCCAGATATCCTACTCGAGATCAAAAGCCAAATTAAAGCTCATATTACAACAGTTCAGGAACATGATGTCTTCAATGCCGATTCTATTAAAGCAGATGTGGATGCAATATCGCGTTCTCTTGAGAGTTCATTGAAGCAATATACACACCTCAGTAAAGGTGACACTGAGGATCTTAAATCTATAAATGAACTTACCAGAACACTTCATTTTATTATCGATGGGGAGCTTAAAAAGCAAGAGGTAATAGAATTGCAGGGTTCACCTATCGCAGCAATCAATAATCCAAAGCACTCCAGAGGAAGCGGATTGTTTGTATTCAAGACTAAAGAAGCAAAGAAACGTACGAGATTTGCCAACAATCAATTATCAGTTTTAGAAAATTGGTATAAAGTGAATTGCCGACTTCCGTATCTCAAACTAGATGCTGTTGATGAACTTTCACAGCAAACTGGATTAACTCCAACTCAGGTTAGAAATTGGTATGTATTGTATTTCTCTTAGGTGAAAATTTACTAACTAAAATTTCTAGGGTTTCCAACAAAAGGAGGAAAGAAAGATCAAGTTCCACATCGAGAGAATTGGAGCCTCTCCTCAAACTAGGTTTGAATTAACTGTATGTAACTTCAAATAAACTTAACACCACACATTCCACATTCTGAGGAACCAATTTTTCTGATTTTGAGCCCTCCTTTCCTCATCCAGTTCTTGTTGGAGCAAGTCCAAATCCACATCCCTTCTTCCAGTTTGCAAGTCGATGTCGCGTATTGGGATCGATATTCTCCAGTTGCGCGTGACTAGCTTGTGGCCCACGTAGAACACCATAATCACCACACTGCCCAAGTAGTTCTGGAAAAAGTTCTTCGCGTTCGCAGCCTCTGCACCGATAGGGAACAAGGCGACCCAAAACTGGACGCCGAGAACCACCACCAAGAAGGCCATTGAGTAGATGGAGCCGTAGACGCCCGTTGCAGCCGTAAAAGCCAACTCGTGTGTAGATCTTCCTGCCTGGTAGAGAGCCATGCGGAAGCGGACATGGCACAAGCCAATGTTGAACCACGAAAAGATTGTGGCGAGGCCCGAGACACTGAGGAGCCACGCAAAGACCTCGCCCTCGTTTCCGTAGGCGGAGAGAAAACAGAGGAGGCCAAAGACCGCGGAGGCCACTAGGCCGGCCAAGGGTCTCCCCTTGCGGTCGACGTAGCCCAAGATGGAGGGCCCCAAACCTTGGACGCCAAGTGATTGTATAGTACGTGAACAGCCGTAGACGGCTGAATTGCCTACCGAAATGACGGATATCAAAATGACCGCATTGAAAATGGACGGTAATGCCTTGATTCCGCCGTTCTTGATAGCAATGACGAACGGAGAAGCAGAAACGTCGGTGGAGCTGGAACCTAGTAAATCTGGCGAACTTGAAGGAACCAAAAGTCCTATAAAAGTAAGCGACAAGAAGTAGAAGAGGAAGATTCTCCAAAAGACCTGACGAACGGCCTTGGGTAAGACTTTTCTTGGGTTATCGACCTCAGCAGAGGCAAGACCTACCATTTCACTTCCCGCAAGCGAGTAGGACGCAGTGACAAAAGTGGTTGCAACACCCTTGAAGCCGTGCGCAAACGCACCGTCTTGTTTCCAGTACTTGGCACCAACAAACTCGTGGGTGGGGCCCCCTCCCACCACCAAAACTACACCAAGGATAATAAAACCAACTATCGCAATAACCTTGAAGATAGTGAGGAAGAATTCAGCCTCACCATACCCTTTGACATCCATCAAGTTGATTGCAAAAATAAAGAGATAAAAGAGTGCAACCCAGGCGACCGGATTAATGTCCTTATTCCAGTACTTTATGCACATGGCAGCGGCCACCAACTCCAACGGCAACACTATCAACCACATCAAGGCGTAGTTCCAGCCCACGGCAAACCCCCAAGACGAGTCCACGAATCTGGTAGCGTAGGCCGAGAAGGCACCGTTGACGGGAAACGCGACACAGAGCTCGCCCAATGCGTGGACGGTGCAAAAAACCATGGTTCCAACAAGTCCCCACGCTATAAGCAAGGCCGCAGGTCCACCCGTACGCAACGCAGACCCAGACCCAATAAGCAAACCGGTGCCTACAGAGCCTCCGAGCGCAATCATCTGGATGTGTTTGTTCTTCAACTTCTTGTGCAAGGTTGATTTGGCGGTGGCGGCATTAGCGCGTTCAATGTCGTTCATTGGTTCACCGGCTGGGGTGACCTCTTCATCTTGCTCAATCGCAGGTTTGAATGAGTCTTTTATATTTTGCCAGCGTGAGTTTGAAGAAAAATGCTTCAAACTAACTGAACCCTCACTTCCTGAGTCTACTTTCTCAGTGTCATTGCTACTTTGTATCTTCATCATGAAAGAAGTGAGAAGAACTAGCGAGTATACTATAATTTTTTCTTTGTGGACGCTGAATATACTTTATTGGTGTTAGTCACAGATGGGGTAGGTATAGTGATTGTAAAAAACAACAGGTAACTGAGTATTTCAAAAAATTCGCTTTAGACCACTCACCTCTCCAAATCCCAACCATCTCCACTCAAACCAACTTTTGCACCCATTACTCCATCACTTCTCCCATACTCCCATCACTTCACCCATACTCCCATCACTTTGCAGCCAAATGCCTTAAGGTTGAAAATTTTTCCAAAAAGAAACAGCCCATCTAAGCTTCAACCATCTGAAGATGTTCATACTTCTACTTCAATACTATCATACATACAATAGACTATAAGAGAATAAACCAACCCAAACCAAATGGCTGCAAATTCCATGCAGTGTCAGCCCTGCAACCCTGTCAAACAACATCTCCGTGATTTTAGATTTCCTTGTGGTTTGGGCCTCGGAACCGGCCAATCAGCGCACGCGATAACCGCATATCACAGGCAATTCCCGGCTATTCCAGGTATACGCTCTCCATGAGCCTCACCAACAATCTTTCTAATCTTAATTCCGGGGACGTATCGCTTTGTGAAGAGATGGATGGACGACGTTCGGTTCCTTTTGTTCCTTTTGCTGATCGTTGCTTTCGTTTCGCTCTCTTTGCGCAAACTGCAGAAACAATGTATTGTTAGCAGCCGTTAAACTACCCTGTATTCTACCCCCCAACCCCAACCCCTTCATATTAAAAGGATAAATATGATCATATAAACTACACAGCCCTACCCCTGAACCCAACCATCCTCCATTCTCATCCGTCCCCAAACCTCAAATCCTAACCATTGTTCCAGAAATATTTAAGCCTGTATTGTAGCCTCACCAAAATTTTCTCCTAGTTGATTGTCAGCAAAAAAAGGGAGAAAAGACAAATGCTGTTTGATCGTAACAACAACAACGGGTACATGAACTGGAACGACAGCGGTGTTGCGTCTGCGACCTTTGGCGGCAGCGGCATAAACGACAGCGACGACATGATGGACTTCAAGTTGGACCCCAGCCAGTTCCAGCTGTTGCAGGCCCAGCTCAGCCAGGACCCACTGCAGTACCTCAACAACTTTCCACGCGGCGCAGAGCACCCACAGGTGCAGCACCTCCAGTACCTGAACCAGCTCCAACAGCTCCAGCAGCAGCAGCAGTTTGGCGACGTTCCGTACCGATCCGCGTCCGACTCGTCGTCCCCGTCGAATCTTTTCAGCGCACCTCAAAACGGACACTCGCCTGACACGTCGAGCACCAGCACCAACGGCGTCGAGGAGGCAAAAAGAGCGCAGGCCATCAGCAGGGCAGAGGCTGCAAAACCCAAAAAGCCAAAGTCCAAGAAGAACACCCTGGACGAGTACGATGCGTACCTCATGTCCAAGGACGACTCCGAGTTGACGGAGCAGGAGCTCCAGGTGAAGAGAAAAGCGCAGAACAGAGCGGCGCAGCGTGCGTTCCGTGAGCGTAAGGAGACCAAGCTCAAGGAGTTGGAGGCCAAGTTGTTGCAGTCGCAGGAGGAGCGCCAGCAGTTGAAGGACCAGTTGGAGAGCATCCGCAAGCAGAACATTTCGATCCTGACAGAAAACGAGATCTTGCGCAGCAACAACGCAACAGGTTATGACCACAGCAACCAACAGAATGACATATCGAGGCCTGTTTTCGCGGACAAGTTCCACTTTCCCAAGTCTGAGAACGATTTCATTGAGCAGATGATTAGTGGGACGAACCACAATGTTCAGCCGGCCACGTTACACAAGGTTTATGACTCTCCTGAGCATCCGGGCAGCAAGACCTTGGCGATAGGTGCGTTGTGGGACTACTTGCAGATCAAGGCGGAGGAGTTGGGGTTGGAGGATGGGTCGATGGATGTGCTGGCGATCATGCAGAAGTTGAAGGGGAACGAGCGATGTCATGGGTTTGGGCCTGCTTATTCGTTGACGTTGGTGGATCAGGTTATTGCTGAATGTTGTGAGGTTTAGTATGTGAGAAAGGTTTGGGGAATATCATTGGTTTGGAGATGCGAATGATGGAGAAGTGAATGATGGAAAAGTGAATTATGGAGATGTGAATGATTGGGAGGATGTCAGTGAGATGGAGAGATGTCAATTATCTCGAGAGATGTCAATCATTTTGGGAGATATCAATCATTTTGGATGATATCAATGATTTGAAGAGATATCAAGATTTGGAAGTTCAAATGTAAAGAACACATAACCTGGAATGGCACTGAAGTTCTGAAGAAAAAACGTGTTAAGAATGTTTGATCTGTCAATGATACAGAACTTTGGTTCCATAAGTTTAACTCTGAGCTTAATACAAGGTTTATAACTGCGCTTGGCAGTTTCAAAACAGAATCTTCCAACTTTTAATTCTGACCTTTTTATATTTTATGGTACTATAACTTTACTTTGGTATTTGCTGGAGAAGTGTACTTTACGTTACTTGGTGGCTCCAAGGTTTTTAGATGAGCAATTTATTTTTTTGTCGATTGTAGCGGGGAGACGAGTTTATGAATGAAATGCCAGACTGAAGGTGCCAAAGGAAGTTTATTTCTGATACTATGCAAACTTGAAGATGACGAAGGAAGTTTGTTTATGAAACTATGCAAACTTGATGAGTTTTCGAAGAGAGTTTATGTTTAATGTTAATGAAAACTTGATGATATAGAAGTCTATCTCTAATGCTAAAGGTGGGCCAAACTGATGCTCAGAGAATTCTTCTTGAACACTAAGCCGAACTTGAACAAGCGATAGTGTATTTCCAAACTTACAATACGCCAAACTGATGCCCATAAAAATCTTTTTCTAATAAATAATAGACCGAACCGATGCCCACAAAAATCTCTTTCTCATACCGGAGGAAACTACGCCTAAACTGAAGTTGCCAAAGAAATGTATTTCCAATTCGTATACTAGGCCAAACTCATGCTCAGAGAAATCTTTTTCTAGTGCTAACACTAGTTATCGTGTGTTGCAATATATCTATTTCTAATACTTATGCAAGGCAATACCAAAATACTAAACACTACTCCAAACTGAAGTAATAAACAACTATTTCCAATACTGATCTCTACACCCATACAGATACTAATAAAATTCTATTCTAATACTAGTGACAACTGGCTACTCAAGAATACTATAGAATCGGGTTAGAAATTCATCACTAACCTTAAGCCCACACTTGAAGATGCTCATAGAAATCAACCCTCTTCTCTCCCTCTGCATTCTCCACAACCAGCTTCCGAATATCATCAACAAATCCTGGAACCCCACAAGCTACAAACGCAACAGAATTCCCAGAAGTCTCTCTGATTTCGGTACCCACAATCTCTGCAATTTGAGGTCTTCCATGGTGAAATGTCAAATGACCTAACTCTGTCTCAACATTCACAAGTATCTGAGAATGGTTGGCATAACTTTCAGAAGTCTCCTTCGATTCACCATCGCTACCCAGAGACTTGTCAGACCCATAGTATATCTCAGAAACAAACCCGGTTATTCTGGTGCTGGGTCTAGTGATGAAAATGTTTGCCTGAACCCGAGAATACTTCAAGTTCATCAATTCTTCAAAATACAAATTTATCATGTTGTAGTCTTTAATCACCCATATCAACCTGACTTCCTGGTTCATGTTTCTGCATCCTAAGTTGTGTGCTTCTGAAATGATACTGGGGAGGCCGTTACCACCAGCCAAAAATATCGCACTGTGGTAGTGTCTGAGGGCCCACGATTCGATTCCACCACCGTACGGACCTTCAACACTTACTCGTGTTTGAATTGACCGTGTTGGCGACTTGAGAAGTTTTCTCTGCAAACTTTTGGTGATTCCACCCTTTACCCTTATGTAAAAGGTGATCAGGTTGATTGATTGATAGTATGAGAAAGGGTGCGATTGGTAGAATTTAGCCCCGGCAAAGTAAACGTATGCATACCCACCATCTACTGGTTTCCACCATGTAGGTGTAGGAACTTCCATCTTTATGGTATCACCGTTCACCAAGTTCAAAGTCACCAAAGGAAATCCAAAAATGAAGAGACGTACAATTCTAGCAATTCTGTCAAATGCCCAAATTGCCGTCGACAAGTAGAAGAACCAAACGTACCCCAACTGGTTGACATGTTTCCAACCAAATGCAATAAAAACTGCAGCCAAACCTATGTGTACAACCAAGAAAGCTTCGTACCAACGACGTCTCAAGATAATAATGGACTGGGCAAAGAGGAGCCCTGCTGCCGTGGCTGCTGTAGCACCGAAAATGAAAAACTCTCCCTTCATGATGGTTGTATACTTGTTCCCAAGGTTGATAGAAATGCAAAGTGCGTGAATAATGAGCACCACAACAAGCATACGAGCAATCCACTTGTGGAAAGTAATGAACACCGAGAACTTTAACCCAGTTACCCACTGCAAAAAGTTGTTACGACCAGCAAACAAAATTAGAAGGGGCAAGTTCACCACTGCAATCGAGCTGGCTCTCACCGACAAGTACTTTCTGATTGCAACCTGTTTGGATGGGTAGATTGGGTCTCCCTCGATGTAGTTGGTTTTTGCAGCCAAAAATGCGACGCACAAAATACAAAACCCTATTAAAGTTACCAGCTCTAATCTAGACGGCATCAAAATCTGGAACACTTTACCAAGCACTCCAGGTGCGCGAATGGGTTCATGCTTTGACTTTCCAAAAGACGCTGGGGCTAGAAGATGTTTTTTCAACTTGCTGGCCCACGCACTCCCGGTTGTCCTAATAAAATACAGTGGAGCCAAGTGCTTTGTCCAATTGAAGATAGTCGCCGCAGACAAGAACAAACCCCAGTATCCAATAAGAGCAATACCATAGTAGAATGAGCGGTTGAAGTTGCCCAAGAAATTGTTGTATGCCGTTCGATAAAGAGCTATTTGTTCATCTTTCAAGTTAATAGGTCTTGTTATGACACCACTTGAGTTATAGTTTGAGATACTTTCAACGTCCACACCAGATGTACGAAGCTCTTGAGATGCTTCATAATAGGCTTTTCTCAGCACTTTGGTGTAGTCACTGGCGCAGGAATCGAAAAAGTATCTCTTTGTTTCTCGATCTTGCCCGATGCAACCACTAATTGTTGCCATTGCAATCGGGTTCGTGCAGAAGCAACCGTTTGGATCTTTTGACTCAGAAGTAGGACAGAAGCTTGCAATACTCAATATTTGATTCCTACATGCCAGCAAGTTTATTTCTCCTTGTGAGTAGTGATGATATGGAGCAGCAGCGTGAACCCACTTTAAGGCCATCAAAATTGCAAGCACAACAGAAAACTTAAGCATCTTTGTTGATTTTCAATTCCCGGTAAACCTTAAGCTATATAAACGATTAAGTGAAGATATGGATAAGCCTCTTTTCGTGACAGCTAAGAATGTGCTACGAGCTTGCGTTTAATATAACAGTAAAATATCAAGCTTGATCTTAGTAATGGAACCACACCAAGGAGAGTAAGGTTGTGCACTCGAGCCAAGGGAGGCTGATACATTACTAAAGGGCCACAGCCAAATCCTGAGAGTTGCTTATGTTGCTCACCTGTGTCATGTGCAACTTTACAGGTCTTGTGTTTGTTTGCAGCCAAGCAATCAGTCTTACTAAATTGGCCTTTTATTTTTTGGGTGAAAGGACTGTTCTTGTTAGCGTGAACGGTGAGATTGTGCAGATTAAACACCAGTGCCTTATCGTACACAGTCTATTTGACAGTTGAAGAAAACAATAGGAATATACTGTGGATGGGAAACGTATACAAGCTAGGATAAAGTTGTGGTTTGTCATCTATACTCATTCACTGTACTTTTACTACATGCTATTCATCTTTCCTGGTTACAGTTTGAGCTTACTTAATTGCAGAACCCGATACACCAAGAAATGATGTGGTTTCAGAGGAACCATAAAGCTTGACACAGCCACAAAGAATCAAGGAGACAAATTAGTCTTGACTTTCCAGAATTGTTTGATTTCGAGGTGATAGAAGATTGAACACTCAGCAGCGTCTTTAAGAGTCAACCTTTTTCCCAGCCTCGGCATTGCATTGTCGCGTCACCCAAAGCTCACTTTATTTTGGTTTTCGTTATTGTTGCAAATGCCTTTTTTTGGACTGGACACAAAAATTCTGCAACACGTCAAATTTTGGCAGGTTCTGAACGGCTTCGGAAGCGTGGGAGTAGCTGTGCCAGGTTTAGAGTTGGGGATGTTGGGAATAGTAGATTGGAGGCAGATACTGAGTAAGGAGAGACCAATACGATAATTACCTGCTATTATTGAAAGGTGAATGTGAACTTTTAAAAGCGAGACAAAAGAGAGGTTCAGGTTTTATGGAATGTAACAGCTTAGTCCATTCTAACATGACATCAGGCAGAGATAAGATGGATAAATACCAACTACTATTATCTTTTTATTATAAACGGAAGGAGAACTACTGACAAAGCAATGATAAAGTATCTCAGAGTAAGGTCAAAACCAACCACGCTGACAAACTTTGATCAAATTAGCAATATCACAAATAAACAAGAAAGACGCTCTCCAATATAAAATTCATTATAAATCATCCCTTCAGAAACATGTGAGTTCCACTTAGTACCTTATCTTAAGTTTTTTGCCCTGCTAGCTTCCTGGGATGCGTTTAGGGGTGCTTACATTCCAGCTTTATGTTACTTACATCATAGTTGCGGTTTCCCAGCGAAAGCCATAGCTGACATATGGATACCCTCGTTTTGGGCGCTGCTTTCAGAGCCAACGTATTATCTGCCTTGTGGTTTTTGATAATGTTTGATGAGAATTTGGGTGCAAAAATATCATAAAACCAAAATCTACCACCCTTCCAGAACAACGATCGAATGATCTGCAGATGCCGCCTACTGAAAAGGCTGCTTCTAGACTTTTTATTATTCTCCAGTGCTCAATGTTAATCTATACAAGAAAACCCACGTCTAGGTTAGTAAAAAATTAGAAGCTCATTCTTCTAAATTATAGTCAAACACGGAAATTCTGTCTCTTTATTTTCGCAAACCTTACAAGTGTAGCACCGATCAAGAACGAAGTAGTGTACTCACAACCGTACAATCTTTAAGAACAATTTTTCAAAATCAAAGTGCTCTTTTATTCTTTCTACAACAGCCTAGACGGCCTCTTCTATATAACTACTATTTATGACAACCCCGAAAAACTCGAACACTTCTGAGGATCGTAAAGAATCTCCTTTTAACGATCCTCAATTTTGACCTCCAAGTTAAATTCATAAAAGCATCCTTCTCCACTTAAGAACCATAGGCAATCAGTCTCTAAATATCTATCTATCCCACTAAGTAGATAAATCAACCAAATCGCACTTCCTAAAGAACTTTCTAGAAGTTCACCACCGAAAAAAGATCCAATATAAAAAAACACCAAAACCTTTAAGGAGAATCACCCAAAATCATCATGTCCACTGAAGAGTATAAAGCACAGGGAAACAAGCATTTCGCCGCCAAGGAGTTCACTCAGGCCATCGAGTACTTCACCAAGGCTATTGAGGCCTCGCCAGCACCAAATCACGTTCTCTACTCGAACCGTTCAGCCTCGTACGCTTCGTTGAAGAACTTTTCCAGCGCCTTGAAAGACGCAGAGGAGTGTGTCAGTATCAACGGAACCTGGGCCAAGGGTTACAACAGAGTGGCTGCAGCCCAGTACGGTTTGGGCAACTTGGAAGACGCGCAAACCAGCTACAAGAAGGCGTTGGAGTTGGAACCAACCAACGCCATGGCCAAGGAAGGATTAAACGCGGTCGATAACGCAATTGCACAGAAAAGAGCACAGCCTGACATGGGATTGGGCGCAATCTTCTCGGACCCACAATTGATCACCAAGTTGAAGAGCAACCCAAAGACTGCTGAGTTGATGAAGGACCCTGCCTTGGTGCAGAAGTTGGTGAACATTCAGAGCAACCCACAGGCTAATGCCATGGAATTCATGAGCGACCACAGATTGATGACGATCATGGCCACGTTGATGGGAATTGACATGGATGGTGCTGATATCGACTCGCCTTTGAGTCCTGAAGAGCAAAGAAAGCAGAAGGTGGAAACAAAGGAGCAGCCAAAGGAACAAGAAAAGGAAGAACCAAAGCCAAAGGAACAGCCAAAAGAAGAGAAGAAAGAGGTTTCTGAGCCACAGGACGTTGAAATGGAAGATGTCAGTGGTGGTGCTGCTGCTGCCGCAGCTGCCAAAGAAGAAGGAAACAAGTTGTACAAGGCCAGAAAGTTTGACGAGGCCATTGCTTCCTACAACAAGGCGTGGGAATTGCACAAAGATATCACTTTTTTGAACAACCGTGCTGCTGCTGAGTACGAAAAGGGTGACTACGACACTGCGATCAAGACATGTGAAGAAGCAATCGAGGTTGGCAGAGAATTGAGAGCTGATTACAAGAACATTGCCAAGTCGTTTGCCAGATTGGGTAACGCGTACTTGCAAAAGGACGACTTGCAACAGGCTGCCAAGTACTTTGACAAGTCCTTGACGGAACACAGAACCCCAGCTGTTTTGAACAAGTTGAGAGCCACCCAGAGAGACATCAAGGTGAGAGAAGCAGAAAGCTACATTGACCCAGAAAAGGCTGAGGAGGCCAGATTGGAGGGTAAGGAGCACTTTACTAAGGGCGATTGGCCAAAGGCGGTTGCTGCGTACTCTGAAATGATTAAGAGAGCACCAGAAGATGCCCGTGCGTACTCCAACAGAGCTGCTGCTTTGGCCAAATTGCTTTCGTTCCCAGATGCCATTGAGGACTGTAACAAGGCCATTGAAAAGGACCCTAAGTTCATCAGAGCATACATTAGGAAAGCTAACGCACAGTTGGCTATGAGAGAGTACTCTCATGTGATGGAAACGTTGACCGAAGCACGTGAGAAGGACTTGTCAATTGGTGAGGGTAAGAACGTGTCTGAAATTGACCAATTGTACAACAAGGCCGCGCTGCAGCGTTTCCAGGCCATTGAGGGTGAAACCCCAGAACAAACCATGGAAAGAGTGTCTAGGGACCCTGAAATTGTTGCCATTTTGCAGGACCCAGTCATGCAGGGTATTTTGGGCCAAGCTAGGGACAATCCAGCTGCTTTGCAGGAGCACATGAGAAACCCACAAGTTGGCAAGAAGATCAACATGTTGATTGCTGCAGGTGTGATCCGTACTAGATGATTGTTACGTAGTTATGATAATGCTGTATATACACTGGATACTTGTAGAGGTTAGCATATTAATATATTTCCTAATTGTTGAGTTTGTATTTCAAGTTTATGCAATTATTCACTGTGACTTAAGCTTTGCAAAACCATGAAAAGATAAAGTAAAAGTTACATAATTGAAGTATCCTTTTGCTTCGCATACAAATTGAAATGATGAAGTTATTATTACATGACGGAAGAAAACTAACCATATCCCTTACAAAAACATTGCAATTATGAAGTGCAATTATGAAGCTTTTTCTACATGAAAGAAGAAGAATAACCATATCCCTTACAAAAACCTTGAAATTATGAAGTAAATTCTACATAAAAGAAGTAAATCTACCATTAACATACACACTGAAAAAGAATATATTACATTAAAGAAGAAAACTATTATTGTAAAACTTTATATATACATGGAAAAGTTCTAGTAAATGATACAGGAAATTAGAAGAAATCAAAACCCATTATTGTCATTGAAAAAGCTGGGCATATTATAGATCTGAGAGTAGAACATCTGCGAAATATCATCTTCGTTGATGAAATCGTTAAGGAGATCAGATTGGTTGATGATACTTTCCAGTTCTAGCGAACTCTGCAGTGTGGAACTATGGTTTCTAGTTTGGTTCAAATTCTGCTGCAGTGACACCATACTCACAGGTGCTGAATGAAGCGAGGCTTTGATGCCACTAGGTGAGCCTGCAGAATAGAACGGCTGGTTTGAAAATCTCTGTCCTCCAGTTATCTGATTTGCAAGGGCATTTTGTGGTTCACATGCAGTGACTTCATTTCCCAACTTACTGCGTTCAGGTGGCAGAAGCTCATGGTTTCCATTGTCCACTATACTTTTAATTGAGCATTTCTTCTTCGATTTACCTTGATTAGTAGGAAAATCTTCAAAGGATGCGGACACACTTAACTTCATATCGTCATACTTCCTGAAAATCTCAGGGAACAACTCCTTGACGTTCTCCAAGTGCGCTTTCAAAGTACCTGTATCATCGGGCACTACAAGTCCTTTGACTTCGCAGTATTTGTGAAGCAATCTCAAGACCAATTTTATCAACAACTCCAACAAAACGTCGATTTGCAGGAAAATAGTCAATTTCAACTGCTCTGCTTTCCAGTGGTTACTGGCTCCAAAAAAGTTCATCGAGCTATCAATAAGTAACCGGAGATCATTTTCCAACTCGGAAGGGTCAGCTTGATTTATGATGGCGGTTGTGAGAGTCAAGAAAGCACTGAGAGGAAAGAACAAAATCCAGTTGTAGTATGAGACACTGGTATTGTCTTTTCTAATCTGCTTGACCATGATCAATATCGTACGGGCTGCATTCAAAGTGATGTTTCTGCATCTCTCCATCATGGCCTGGTCAACGTTAGGATCATCTCCAAACAATATCACTGGCAATCTGTTGATCAACAACAAGTGCAACAAAAATGACAAATGGAGTCCCATGATAGACTCTCTCTTTGTTTTATCGGAGAAGTCATTAAAAGTTTGGAACTTTGGGTGGTTAAAAAAACAGGGTCTTTCAGATTCGGGAAGAGTCTCCGCCAACTGGAACATCTCACCGTTGAGCTCTTCGACGGTGTTTGCAATTTGTGCAAACGATTTTGTCTGCGCATTTGCTGCAAACAAGTTGCTGTAGGACTTGGATCTGATCGAGGTAAGAACTAACAAGTAAATTTGGAAGAATCCACAGTAATCGTTATTTCTCACAGCTCCAAGTAACTGCATGGTCGAGAAATCTTCAGGTGGAGTGGGGAATCCTGATCTCTCAGGGAAAAAGCTGTTCCTGATATACAGCCGTAAGGCTGCATCTCCACTAACAGAGACATCGTTTATATCAACCAAAGGAGGTTTTCCTGTTCTGTAGCAAATTTCCATATCAAAGTAGTGGCATAGCCACCAGATACGCTGTCTCAGTAACAGCTCTTCGACGGAGTAAGCCTCATACGACTCGATTCGGTGCAAGCCTATTTCTTGCGCAAACCTAATAGCAACAGAACTCAAGATGTAGTTGACGTGACTTGTCATCCAGTTGGTTTCAATGTAGATCATTAAATGCAAAATGGCACGGATAGTCTCCAACCCATCACTAATGACAGAAATACGATGATAGTAAAAGATGGCACTATCAAACAAGCTATTTTTCAAGTTTGCCAAGTCCTCGATACTCATATAGTTGATAGCTCTTTGGGTACCCGAGGGGGTTGTTGGGGTACTTCCTTGGCTCGTTGTTCCAGGGTGCGAGGAAGGAGCAGAGGTGGGGGCAGTGCTGTTGGACTGTGCAGTGAAGACTGACGAGCTCGGAGTGCTAGTATTAGAGCTCATATCCTTGTCGATTTTGTTCGAAAGACTAAGAAGTAATGCAGTGGTCATTGTTAAGTACTCCGATAACTTGAATCTTCTTCTTTTGGCCGGTTCCAAGTCGAAATTCTTGTAGTACGCTTCAAATAGCAGTCTTGCGTGGTTTGTATCAAACACAATGGAAACTAAAGGCAAATCCTGGTAGTAAATGTCTAGCAAGTCAAACACCAACTTCTGATTCGAAGGAAACGGTCTTGTGAGCAACTTGCGGCGTCTTTTATGGTCAATGACCGGGGGGTCTATCCATTTAATCAAGAAAACCTTGAATTTGGACAAAAACGCCACGGGCATGTTCTTGATCGGTAACGTAAAATCTTTGGCGTCGGCGCCCAAGTACTGTCCAACATACTCAATAGACTTGTCTGAGAAAAAACACATGAGACAGTGGGAACCGAAAAACTTGTCCATGGACTTTCCATTGTTGCCGCACTTATCTTTCAAATCTTCCACCCTCTTGTCAACCTCCTCTGCAAGACTACCTATCTCAACTTTTATGTTTACAACTTGTGGATCACTTTTGTCGTCGGTGTTATTGTCATTGACCTCATCAGTGTCTTGTTTTTCATCACCAGTAGCATCATCATTTTCATCGTCCTCATAATCACTTTCATTGTCAAATTCTGAATCTTCGGGCTCCTCTTTTATTTCCCTGTTTTTGTCTTGCAAGAATGGAATTCTGTTCAATACCTCCAATTTGTCGTTCAAACTCATTATAACACTCTCCAAATTCGACAATCTTGAGTCTAAGTTTTGAAGCAGCTGTGAGTTTAGGTCTTTGATGGGTCTTCTGAACTCCCCTGAACCTAGTCTCGGTTTTCTCTTTTTCACTGGTCTCTCAGCATAGTGGCAATTAGCCTTTTTCGAGGATTTACAGTTGGAACAAGGCATCAGTCCATCACACTTGATCTTCTTTTTTCTGCAGGTGTCGCAGGCTATTCTGATACGTTTGCCCAGTGCCTTGGAGTCTTCGTTGTTGTCGTCGCTCGTAGTGTGCTGGGAGGGCTCCGCCGCGTTCTGCGACGCCCCCAGCAACGGGCTGGGCACACCGTAGAGCGGAGCGAGCGCTGGGCTCGCGTACTTGGTCAGCATCTTCTGCAACGACCCAGCAGCTGCAGCTGCAGCCAACGGTTCCTGTGGGATCTGGGGGAGCACAGGCCTCTCGTTGCCGTCCGGAGTTCCTCTGTAACCGTACCAGCTACTGATTGGCAGCGTAAAACTCAGGCTTTTTTGGTACTGGAAAGACGGCTGCTCTAGACGCTCTCTACCCGCTATGGGATCTGCTGTAGCATTCGCAGCTGTGGTAGCATTCGAAGGGTACATGGTGGAAGTGGTGGAGACTCCTTACGTAAAGGTGTTTTGTGAAGACTAAAAAACAAGGAACTTGTGGCGGACCCGCTATCCGTATCCGTAGGCCCTTGCGTTTGCCGCCGCTAAGTACTGCGGCACGGTTTTTTGCGGTGTTCACGTAGGACGTGGGGTGGGAGCGCAATGTGCTAGCGACAATCTTGTAGCGAGAACTAGCGACGGCATGATTGGGGGGCGTACCGGTGACGTATGTGGAGTGAGGGAGGGAGTGGGCTACGAGTTACGGGCGTAATACACCTGGGAGGCAAACTGTTGACGATCATTTCTTTCGGGCGAGACACATGAGGGCTGATAGAAGGTTGTGGAAGCTTCGGACTTAATATTTAAGAGGTATAACAGTGACTATGGTTAAGAGAATAATTGAATTTAGACAATAAGATTTTTTTCTTTAGTGATTGAGCATATGATTTAAAGTTTGGAGACTGGTGACAGATTTGGGAGGGCAGTTGTTACTTGGAGGATTAGTATGATTTAAGGATCTGAGGAGAGTAGAGGTATGAAATGTTGTAAGTTATTAGATGGTTTAGTTACAAGACATTATTAAGGTGTGAGAGGATCTGGTGGACAGAGAACTATTTACTCTAGAAATATCAAATTTACATGCCAAGTTTACAATTGAATTCGGTACGAATTACTAAAGGTGAGTTAAGATTAATGGATTCGTAAATTAAGTTAAATGTACCAATTATCATTCACGCAGTACTTAAATAATCATCACTCTTTTCAAAACCCAATTGAAATATTGTCAACCCATTCACATATACCAATAGTCGAGTTTATAGTATCCCTTGTCAAACCATTCAGTTCAGTTCACACCTCATCAAACCATTCAGTTCAGTTCACACCAATTCTTAACTTGTCCTCTGAAAACCAATTGATTGAATTCTTGATCCAGTCAAAACTGATAATCCAATCAAAGCTTCTCGATAATCACTCCACTACACATATTAGTGATTTCAGTTTCATCACCCTCTTGCCAATATCTCTCCATCAATCACTTCAAATCATCAATCTCCATTTTGCAACCTCGCAAAAAATCATTTTTTAAAAATCAAATCGTCCACCACCATGGTTATCAAAAAAGCTACCCCCATCTTCGGAAACAAAGAAGATGGCAACTTCCGTGAAGCTATGAAGTTGTACGACTCCCACCAGTACAAAAAAGCACTCAAAATAGTAGACGCCAACTTGAAAAAGAACTCCAACCACTCGGAACTGCTCGCACTCAAAGGCTGCCTCAACTACCAATTGGGCCACAAGTCTGAAGCAGAGCCCTACATCATCAAGTCCTTGGCCAAGGGAGGCGACTCCAACTACTTGGTCAACCATTTGGCCGCGATTTACTACCGCGAGGTCCAAAACTACCCCGAGGCTGCCAAGTGGATGAAGGCCTCCAGAGATAACGGGTCCCCAAACAAGGGTTTATTGCGTGATTTGGCGTACTTGCAGAGTCAGGCCCGGGACTACCGCAATTTGGTGGGCTCGAGACAGGAGTACTTGGAGTTCCAGCCGGGCTACAGGGCCAACTGGTCTGGCCTTGCCGTGGCACACCACTTGAACAAAGATTTGCGTCCTGCGGTTTCGACTTTGGTCAAGATTGAGGGTATAATTAAGGAGCATTTGACGGACGCGGACAGATTTGAGCATAGTGAATGCCTTCTCTACAAAAACCAGCTTCTTTCAGAGTTGGGCGACGCTGCCGCAGGTTTGAAGGCTTTGGAGGACGACGAAGACCAGATCACCGACAGATTGTCGTTTTTGGAGTACAAGGCCAAGTATCTTATTTTATTAAACAGAAAGAAGGAGGCATCGTTGTGTTATCGTGAATTACTCCAGAGGAACCCAGACAACGTGCATTACTACAACCTTTTGGAGCTCACTTTAGACACCACTGGTGCACCAGTGGAGGTCAGATTGGGGTTGTACGACAAGTTGGCGCGTTTCTACCCCAGATCCGACCCACCCAAGTTCTTGCCGTTGCTCTTTTTGCCTGCCTCGCACCCGCAATTCAAGGTGAGAGTGGAAAAGTATATCACTGACCAGTTGAGAAGAGGTGTTCCTTCGGCCTTTGTCAACGTCAAACCCTTGTACAGAGACTCGGAAAAGTTGGAGGTGATCAAATCCGTCGTTGACGACTTTTACAGCAAAGTTGATTCTTTTAGGGAAAACCCTACAATCAAGTTATGGACCATGTACTACTTATCGCAGCATTACTTGAACTTGAACAACTTATCCAAGGCAAGTGAGTACATTGAATTGGCCTTGGACCATTCACCAACCTTGGTCGAGTTGTACTTGATTAAGGCCAGAATTTTGAAACGTCAAAACAAGTTGGACGAGGCAAGTAAAGTCATGACACAGGGACGCCAGTTGGACTTGCAAGACAGATTCATCAACTCCAAGGCTACAAAGTACTTATTAAGAAACAACCAGGTTGACGAGGCCATCGACTGCATTTCTCTTTTCACCAAGTTGGATGAAGATGCCGTCAATGGGTGCAAGGACTTGCACACCATGCAAAACAACTGGGTTTTGCTTGAAAGTGCCGAAGCCTACTATAGACAATACTTGGAGCACAAAGACATACTTGCAAAGGTGGAGGACGAAGAGAGCGATGAGTATGAAGAAGAAGCAGAATTGGTTGACATCTACCGTGGTCTTGCCTTGAAGAGATTCACTTCGTTGGCGAAGATTTTCAAAATTTTCTACATTGACCAGTTTGACTTCCATTCGTACTGCCTTCGTAGAGGAACGCCTCGTGACTACATTTCCATGATCAAATGGGAGGACAAACTTCATTCCACTCCGATCTACACTCGCGTGGTCAGGGGTTTGTCTACAATGTACTTTGAGCTCAATGCAGAGCTGAAGGAGCCCGAGGAGTCCAATCTCAAAAAGCAAAACAAACAGAAGAAGAAGAAGAAGGCGAAAGCAAACAAAAAGAGAGCTGAGTGGTGTGCGCGCGTTGAAAGCGAGAAGGATGACCAAGACCCATTGGGTTCCAAGCTTCTTGCAGACTTGCAAGCGGCCAATCTTGTGGAGAAGGCGTATGCTTTGGCCAAGCCTTTGGGAGATGAAGCTCCTGATTTGAAGACCACCTGGGATGTTTTGTTTCAGGTGTACATTTTGCAGGGCAAATATGTGTTGGCATTGCAAGCAGTGAAGAACTTGAACCGTATTGTTGGAGAAAAGTATGCTTTTACGAAGCTTTCCGTTTTGGAGAAAACCATGAAGGAGGATACAGAAGCAAATGTGGCTATTGTAAAGGTTGTGGGCAAGGGAATTGAGAGTAGTTTCCCAAATTATAAATAGAGTTGCTTATGCATATTATTTATTGTAAATTGTCTCTAATAGAGTTGTTATGTTCTAATAATCTTTTGTAATAAATTGTCTCTAGAAGAGTTGTTATGTTCTAATAATCAATTGTAAGAAAGTGTTAGTATGTTTGGAGTGCTAAACTATTTTCCAACGGTAATGTTTAGTTTAGAGACTTGCTTTGATTGTCTTTTAGAAATGATTTGGATTTTGTGTTTTTGAAATTTGCAGCCAAGAGACTGAAGATTTAAAATTGATGAAGTTTAGATCATCCAATTTGCAGAAAATGATTGCAAAACACTGAATGAAGATTTTGACCAAGATGTGTGTAGTGTTCTAATTGGGTTTAAAAATCTTTCACCAAAGTACAAATATTTGGTTTCTTTAAACCAGTAAGAGAATTCAATAAATCTCAAAGTTTCTAAAATGTAATGTCCGTAGAACATCTTGAGTTGGAACATTAACGGTTAGCATCTCTTTGTTAACCACAAATGTGAATACAAGGTAAAAATTTAGATCTTCTTTCTAAATGGCATAGTTCTCAAATGTACTAACAAAAATTACAGCTCAAAATTATTCTGTTTATAATGTACTCATTCCCATGTTTCAGGTATACTCACTAGTATACATTTGTTTAGCAATTTCATGATAGATCTCTATCAAATCATAAGTAAAGTTTTCATTTGTCAATCAACATTCTCTCACCAACTCACTAACTCACTTCGTTCGTTAGTTCGCTAGTTAGTTCGCTAACTATTAATCCACGAATCAACCTGCCCCCTCGCAACACTCCCAGCCAAATTCAACGTCTGCGTCCCCATCGGAAAGTAACTCACAGTGTACCAAAGCGCACTCAACAACTGCACCACCGCAAAAATAATCGAAAGCAACGTACTGTGCAACGACAAGGCCGATATCAAGGTCAACAAGATCGAACTCACAAACGTCACCGTGAAAATTAACCGTGTCGACAGAAACAAGTGCATCATGTATGGCTTGAACCCCTGCAATACTCCAAAACTCACCAAGAAGAAAATGGACCCGATCGACCACAACAACGCAAACTTGCGTGGTTTAAGCGACAAGATAGGGAAAAGGAAGATGCAGATGATGTAGCACGCAACAGACCCTGCGAAGGTCAATCCGAAAATCAACATTCTGTCCCAGCGGGAAAGCTCAAAGTAGCCTGGGTCGGAGGTAACGTACTGGTCCGCGCCGTCATCTTCGAGAGCGATTCCGCTTTTGAACGGATTGAGCTTCGAGAGCTTGGAATGGAAGCCCCCGGAGGGTTGTGTGACTGGGGGAGGCAACCCGGCGCTAGGGTCCTGACTTAAAGGTGTGTATTTCGAGAAGAGACCCATGATCGTTTTGATTTTTTTGGTGTTTGATTTTGCAGGCTTAAGAAAGAGAGGCAAATGAGAGGCAAATGAGAGAATTTGATTGAGGCTGAGTAGTATGTTTGATGATTAACATTCAGAGGGAGTGTATTTGAATAGAGATTGGAAGGTTTGGATTGAATTTGGGTTGAAAGAGTTCAGTATGAGAATTGTCGGTGTTGAGAAATTGGGCAGAATTGGATTTCATATCTTTTCGAGGATTGTTGAACTTCGATGTGCTCTGTTGTTTCTAAATACCCGATATTCTTAAACAATCGAACTAATACAAATCAAGTAACCAATCATTTTGTAGTACAACTCTCATCTGAATACTTAAAGCCAATATCATTTTCTAAAGAACACGAAAAAAAATCACTAATGATTCAAGACGACAGAAACTTTGTGGAAACCTACCTCCAGCTTATCCAATTAGCTACTAAAGAGTCCCCAGAACATTTCTACTCCACAGCCGATTATGGAAAAGTAGAAAGTTTGGGACCTTCGTTGCCCAAGATTGCATTTGGTTTGCCAGGCAAGCAAGCCTCCCACTCCAACATTGACATCACCTTCAAAAGCATCAAACCTCCACACAAGTTCACACAACAGTTACTGGTGTCGAGTTCCGCCACGGTGTACAGCGTGAAAGCCGACTTGATCAAGCAATTGGCGTTGCCTGTGGCCCCAGCCAATGTGAAGTTCTTGTTGAAGGGAAAGGTGTTGCAGGACACGGCGAATTTGGAAGCGATTGAGAGTGGTTCTTCTGTGAATGTGATGATTTCGGCGGTGCCAGCGGCTTCAGTGGCACCTGTGGCGTCACAGGCTGATGCGAGCGACGAGCCGGAAGTTGTGCCCACGATTACAGAAGCTACGTGGGAGAAAATACATGCACTTTTGCAGGCTGATTTGGGGCCTAGTGCTGAGGGTGTATTGAAGAAGTTCAGAAGTTTGGTATAGTAAACTAGGGATGCCTTGAACAGAATGTAACAAGTTCAATTATGAATGAATCAAGCCATATATGATTGGATTTATGAAATATATCTTAAAAACTGAATTAAGATTGATATAAACGTTAGTGTCGTAAAGCCGCAAGGAATTAGACATAAACTTTGATGTCGTGAAATCACAAACAAGAATTCAGTCTGACTAGACGATAAGTAGAGCACCATCTCTTAGAAATTAAAAAAGCAAATTCAAACAAGATCCATAAAAATCAGATTGACTTGTAATGTCCCACAAGTTGCAAATAAGAACTTCACAAAGGCTTTTGTAGGGTACTGTTGCATCAGATTGCTGGTTAGTTCTGAAAGAACACTTCTGGAACAGAATTCACAGTCTCAGAATTCATCTCAGTATTTCTGAAAGTCAATGCTTCAAGTTAAGCAATATTTCATTAGACTTCAAAACTGCCTATTTGTATGATGGATGCTCCCAACTATTTGGTTTCGCTAGAAACTTACCTTCAGGAGACAAGCAATAAGATATATCTGTGCCACAACTACCTTTCTATTGAGACTTTCAACTTATGAAAATCCAATTTTAACGACCAATTTTTGTACCAGGATATCAAGTACATCCATGGTTTCTATTATGATGACTGTTGGTTAATTGAAATCATCAAATTTAGTCTTTTTCGATTGAATTGGGGCATTGTTCCTGAAACTGTACAACAGACAGCAAAGGCCCATAATACCGCAATTTTGAGGTTCGTTTGCAGGAGTCTTCACATACTTTTCTCACCTTGTGAGTACTTTTCATGTTGATTTTGAATCCACGAAACCACAATATGACAAAAAGTCACAGTTTGACTGAAGTCACAATATGACAATAAATCACAGTTTGACAGGAGGCCACAATATGACAAGAAATCACAGTCTGACAATAATTTACAATATGACAATAAATCACAGTTTGACTAAAGTCACAATATGAATCACAGTTTGAAAAGCACAGAATTAAAAGGCTTTAAGGAAAATCAAGGAGGCTCTTAATCTTAGCAGGTTGATCTATAAGATGTGAACACTTAGAACAAAGAGTACTCTACAACAATCTGGTAGAACACTCCTAGCTGTTAATTTCTAGTAAGATCGCTATCCTGAAAGACTTTGACGCACCATATCATAGTTGAAGTCCACGTTTCCATCATTCAACTAGAGAGTCACTCTTTGATATTGATAGAATTTCCACATCTATTTTCATTAAACTCTTTGACAAACCTTTTAATGGCTTTGGTCAACCTCAATACAATCTGCAGCAGAAGAACGGAAACGCTTAGTCTGTTTAGTAACTAATCAAGAAAGGTTGCCTAATATTAAAAGTGTTATCCGTTTTTTTAACATTGGTCAACTTCTTATGAAGTTTCTTAGGATTCTGTTTTATGACGCACCTTGGGATCCTGTTTTATTATCGGTGAGAGTTCTAAAACCGTTAAACACTCATCCAACTCAACACAGCGCTCTTGTTCGACTAGATTGGTGCTCACACCTCCATCGCAAATTTAGAGTCAAGTTTAAGTTTTATTCCAAGTTCAAGTTCAAGCTCGGTTTCAAGCGCAGCACCAAGTTCTAGTTCTAACGCAGCCTCAAGCTCAATCGTATCAAGCTCAATCGTATCAAGCTCAATCGTATCAAGCTCAGCTGTATCAAGCTCAATTGTATCAAACTCAAGCTTGGCTTCAAGTACAATACAAGCGCAGCTGGTTCTTCATCTTTCTCTCAGTACTTCAACAGCACCACCATAACCGATAGCAGCGACTATCTGCACTCACTGTACTGCCTCATAGACAACCAGTGAGACGAATGAAGACAACTGAACTCCCACGCTCACATTTACTTTGACTCTGGTTTCAATTGTATGTCCTCACAGTACCAAGACAATTGCTGGAACTGACACCCAAACTATCTCCAACGAATCTGGAAGTTTCCCAACCCACTCTAATCCAGTGCCAAATCCAAATGTTACTCCTGTGATAACCCAGAACAAACTATTCCAGAAGCAATACCTTCCACCATTGCTCCATTACACGAGTCAACATCTACTACTGTTGATACATCTCCTGTTTCTATCTTCTCTCTGGCCGCACCTATTACTGTTCTTTCCAGATTTACCTTATGTATGTTGATGGTTGTGTCGATGCTTTTCTAACAGATAAAGTTAATATTTGGTGAAATCAGCGTTCCTCATAGTATTGCGTTCCTCTAAAATGTTTACTCTTACGTTTAGTAAAACTGTTTTATATTTCGTATACAAGAAGGAAGTCGTATATTGGATTCATTCAGGAGCGACTTCTAGGAAGTATAATTTCAGTTACTCAAGGCTCACCATCTACAATCCTTTCGAAAGGTTAAGTTTCTTGTAACCTCTGATTCCTCGTACACAGTGATATACAAAAATGTACACCAGGTATTCTTTAACAGCAGCTAATTGAACCAGATTTCGTTTCTACATATTGTTGAAAGATCGGTTCTAACAACAACCTCTCCACCTCTATTAAACCTATATGAAAAATAGAGCAAGCTCACCCACAAACAAATATGCTTGGCCCTACTACATAAGAGGCGAACATAGTTACAACCTTTTCAGTACAATAGATAAGAATATCTCTTCCATGAAGAGTAATAAAGTTTGCATATTTAAAGTTAAATCGCTTTAAGGATATTTGATGATAACGACTATTATACGTTTTGAGTATATCAATCAAGTTTTCTGATTGAGTTGGCTCATATTACTTCACAATTCCCACAAACACGCAAAATCTGGTAGTAAAAGCCAGGTTATAGATCATTGAATTGTGCGCCACCATTCCTTAAATCGCTAATCAGCTCACCAATTCAATCACCAGCACACCAAACTCACTGCTTACTAACTCTCCAAATCACCCACTGCCAGCAGACTCACGCAACTCTACCTTATCACTTCCAACTCACTTGCATTAGCTAAGCAAACCTCCTCCTAATCAACTCATTCAAAGTGTGACCCTCAGGGCGCCCCTGCCTCCTCTCGTACACATAGTAACTCGCAACACCGATCGCAATCCCAAACACCGGGTCGGCCACCCGCGAGATCAAGTATGGATACTGCATTATACCTGGTGCAAAACTTTTTGGGTCCGGGTAAATTCTGGGCTGGATTTTCTGAAATTTCGGCGTCGCACGACCCCTTCTCGCACGCCTCGATACATGAAAAACGAAAATTTTTACAAACAACACAACAAGTTAGTAAGAACAGAATGGCTGGATTCGTTAGATCGTGTTACAAGTGTGGTGAGATTGGTCACTTAGCCGAGGCGTGTGAGTCCTCGGAGAGATTGTGCTACAACTGTCGTAAGTCTGGGCACGAGTCGACCGAGTGTCCTGAACCTAAGCAGGCCACCAACAAGCAGTGCTACTCTTGCGGTGACGTTGGCCACGTTCAGTCTGAGTGCCCAACCCAGTCCCAGGGATCCAAGTGCTACAACTGTGGCCAGTTTGGCCACATCTCCAAGAGCTGCCCAGAGGGCTCCTCCTCGCCAGAGCAGAGAAAGTCGTTTGCCCCAAGAAACAAGGCCAACGGCACCACCTGCTACAAGTGCGGTGGTCCAAACCACTTTGCCAGAGACTGCCAGGCCGGTGTCGTCAAGTGCTACGCCTGTGGCAAGACTGGTCACATCTCCAAGGACTGTACCTCTGCCGGTGAGGCGAAGACCTGTTACAACTGCGGCAAGAGCGGACACATCTCCAAGGACTGTACCAACTAAGCTTGCCGGCTGAATGGTAGTTGTGTTGTGTCTTGATCAGACCTCTCGGTTGATGGACTAAAAGTTTTATATGTGTGTTGATTAGTGGAGTCTTTCATGATTTAACGAGTTTCTTGTATTTGTCTTTTCTTGTAGATAGATCACTATTTATACAAAATGTATTTTACCAGTGTAGTTATCCTGTATAAACTTGGCTGCGATCCGCAACACTGTGGCGGGACGAAGTTGGGGAAGGAGGTGTGCGGCCACGCATTCTGTTCATTCAAGTGTATGGGTTGTTCAGTGGGGAAGGGTAGCACGGTGAATGTTTATCGGTGAATGTTCATCGATGAATGCTTATGATGTGCTATTCATGGGTGCTCTGCAGAAATGTGAAAGTACCTTGAACAAGTGTGGTTAATGGTGCGCTTTCGCAATCGTGATTGGATAATAAGAACACCCTATGGATTATGGCTGTGGAGGTTTTGTGTTCTTTAGTTAGGTTGCAAAATCCAGCATTCCATAACTATAAGAAGTATGTTGGTTGAGGGGAGTGAGAATGGTGTATTTTGAGGTCAAAATACTTCCAAACCGTTTGATGTTAACCAGACGAAACTAAAGTCAAGAAATTACATATTCAGAACTGAAAATAATCGGAATTAAATACCAAACTACTCATATTGTGCAACCTGCTCATCCAAATATTCCCATATCTTGAGATTATTCTCCGTATCTTCAAGGTCGGGCCTTAATATTCCAAAATGGCCAAACGATATGATATGTTCCCCATTCCTCTCAGAAGTAACCTCTGGAGACAAAGCCGCAAACAATTCAGTGTATGCTCCATACCTCACAGGATATAGGAAAATACTGCTCAAGAACTTGATAACACCACCAAAGTCTCTCAACAAGTCGCTTTTCAAATATCCTGGGCACAAAGAAACACTGACGATTTTATTTGCAGCCACGGCTTTTGCATGCACTTGAGGCCAAGCACGAGCTTGGATCGCATTCAATGCCTTGGACTGAGAGTACTGTGCCAAGCCTGGGGTCGCAGCAAGTTCAGGATCATCAAAGTTGAAACCGCCAAGAGGCGCTCCAAAGAGTGCGGACGCTGAAACCCACACGATTCGCGACTCGTTGGGCCCGTTGGTGGCCGCGGTGTTCAAGAAAACAGGGTCAAGCAATTTTTGCAACAAGTGGTGTCCAAGGACGTTGGTTCCCAATTGCAACTCAATTCCCTGTTTGGTCTTGCTGTGAAGTGGGGGTCCCATCACTCCAGCATTGTGGATAATGATGTCCAAACGGGACTCAATTTTCAAAAACTCATCAACCGCAGGTTTGATGGTGGTAAGGTCCGAAAGATCGGCCTGAACAAAGAATATCTGGTCGTACACCTGCTTTCCGAATTCCTTAGCAATTTCAATTTCAACTTCCCGTATAGCTTTCAATGTCTTTTCTTTGTTTCGTGAAAAGATGTACACCTTGGCCTTTGTTGCGCCAGCAAGCAACTTTACCACTTGGTATCCAAGTCCGGTATTGCCTCCAGTGATCAAAACAACTTTACCGTCCAAAGAGGGGTATCTTTCTTCTGTCAAGGTGGGCTTGCCAGCCCAGTAGCCGTGCAAAGTCTGGCGAATCAGTGGCCAGGTCCATTTTGGTACGTCGTATTTACTCATTATTGTTATGTTCTTTGGTTTGCAGGCAATGGCAAGCAATTTATATACTTTTAATTACACTCCTTGCTGTTGAGGCGCCACATTCTACCCGATTCCAGATTAGCAATGGTCTGTATGTAGTCTACATGGTTGCAATTCCTGTTGGATGCAGATGAAGCATACCAGGGTTGCGGTGGCCAGCACGTATTCCGTTCCTTCTGGGCTCCTGTTCGGCCGTACTTTAGCACATAGTCCGCTTGTCAAAATTTGTGCAGTTTTGTGGGGTACTACATGCCCTGGCCTGAGACTGATTTGCCCCCGAAATTAGCAAGTGTGTTCAGGATTTTCACTGGCGTGTCCGTTTGTTCCATGAGCGGTGTGATTGATAGCTTTGTAGTGCGATATTTATTAGCCCGAGTGGCCAAATGTGTTTTTTTTGTGGAGGAAAGATTTGCAGCCAAATCGTTGGGTGATTACCGATTAGTACGAGACAATTTAAGGCTTATGTATAGATATCCTTAACTTCATCGTTGAATTTACTTCCTTTGAAGACAAGGATTTTAAGAGAGCTCTTCAGTGATTTCATCTGAATAGGAAGCATCGTTGTAGAATTTTGCAAACGTTGAACCAAAATTTTAAAAAACTGAAACAACTTGATTTAAATTTCCTCTACTTAGAACACTTTATCCATGTAAACTGATGTTACTTCAGGACCACCAATCTTCAAGGACATTCTCTTGTCTAGAATGTTAAACTATCGTTTTCATATCGATGGTTCAAGTATCGGAATTCATTGAATTTGTTATAAATCTCAGAATGCAAAATAGGTGAGATGAAGTCAATCCACTATTTCTTGCGCCTCAGTTTCCAATTAGACTACTTGAAAATCTTTAATTCTTTAACAAGAAACAATCAAACTAGGAAGATTTGCTAAGAAGAATAAAGAAGTAGACACTTTCATTCAGGGTCCTTCAAGTCATATATTAATTGAAATAGGTAGTACACTGCAATCATCTTGACGTTTTTTCTAAGTAGCAATCTAAAGGAGAAATCTTGACAACAATTACATGACACCATACTCAACCCAATTATCTATGAGGCAGTGCGGAAATTTAAATTTCCCCATATTCCCAATATTGTGGGGAGAAAGTTGAATTCAGACAAAACATCGCTTCAAAGCTAACAATGGCAGAGTTACCTACCTATACAGAAAGCGAGGAAGCACCACCCCCATTGGATGCATCCTCACTCCCTAGACCAAAATATGACCTGACAGTGTTTCAGGATATTCTTGTTTCTGCACAGCCGTCTGCCTTCGCTAGCTTTCAGTACTCGCATGCAGACGTCAAAATTACATGCCCCAGTGTGGCAGACACTATTGCCCACTTGAAGCTTCTCAGAGCATTCCAAGTGATGAAATCCCGTGTCGCTATTTCTGGCGATCCAGCTGTAAACGAGAAAAGGTGGCAGGTTTTCCTCACGAGTGCTGTTCGTCGATTCATTGTTCTTGTCAGTTGTCTTAGGTATGTAACGAAGAAGGCTGCACCTCTCGACTTGAGACAAGATGAGAAGTTCTTATATAAAAAGTCCACTTCCAGAGACCCAAAGTTTATTAAAGTGTTTGAAAGTTTCTTGCCACCTTTAGATGTGGTGATGGTATGGCATTCCTTCTTGCTTAATCCTCGAACTTTCTATGACACATTCATGCGTATGAACTTTCTTGAGTTTGCAAACTTCCCTTTGCCCTTGTACAAGCTTTCGAAATCAATCAACGATGAGACCTTTGCGTATAATCCTGACGAGAAGTTGCGATTGGCCTACTTGGATATGATTCTGCATTTCACTTCAGGGAACTCGCCAAACCAGGTCTTCGACTTGCACAATTACGACAACACACGTTTGCCTGACAGCGAGGCATTGGTTGATCTCAAGTGTCTGAACTGCAACAAAATAATCTTGTGGGATGTTCCTTATTCCAACAGTAGCAACACTGGATTCACTGACAGCAAGTTTCTGCGCATTTCGAAAGAAAACTGCGGCTGCCACGACTTGCCCAGTAACATTAACCATGAAGAGTTGAGAAAGAGACAGATGTTTGCTGATACTTACAAAGATTTGCCTTTACCATGGATTTATGAATTCTTTTCAACTGTTTTGCCTGATGCTGCATTCAAGTTCAGAGACACCCTCAAGATTGACAGTTATATCAAAAGAGAACTCAAGATAGCT
This sequence comes from Kodamaea sagamina, assembly GCA_030556545.1. NCBI lineage: Eukaryota > Fungi > Ascomycota > Pichiomycetes > Serinales > Debaryomycetaceae > Kodamaea > Kodamaea sagamina. Next base: position 208,748 of record JAKTUG010000002.1, on the reverse strand, counting down.
GCTCATCCGCACATCAAAGAACCTATAGCTACAATCATCAAGAAAAGTGCTACGAACAGGATTCATGCCCAAAGGGTGCAGTTGGTTTACAGAAGGTACTGTGACATGAATTTGATCCATACAAGCGTATATTCTCCAAAGTTCGAGGTACTCGAGATTCCTGTTGATTTGGTTGGGTGTGTTGTCAGGCAAGAAAGGTTTATCAAGAAAATAGGCGAGATCGACTGGTTACACTTACCTGTTATTGCAGCAAGTGTGGAAGAAAGTTTGGTTCGCTATACTCAGTTCATGAAATTGCTTGCGCAACAAGACCAAAAGAGATTGCTTGTGCCAACCATGGACATCGACTTGGTGTGGCATACACATCAATTGTCGCTGCATTACTACTTCAAAACATGTCTTGCCAGCAAGAGTGGGTCAGTTATTGACCATGACGATAAAGTGGAGGAAGGCCGGCTAGACGATTCATTCGAGTACACTGCAAACTTATTCAAGCAGAAGTTCCAACAAGATTACCTGGTGTGCTTCTGCTGGTACTGTGTGCTCATCAGAGCAAAGTCCTGGGCGAACGCTTCTGGTTCGAGCATATTCAGACGTCGCAAAAGTGAAAGTGGCAGCAAGGTGTTGGACAGTTCAACGCATATAAGTACTCACTCTGCAATAACGTTGGACACGAAATCTGCAAAGACAAAGAGGAAAGAGGTCCAGGAAAAGTTCCCGGATAGCGAATTGCCTTGGGTGACTCCATTATTTGAGCAAAACCCCGAATTGTTCGTCGTTCCACCGTTGGCCCCAATACAGCATTGTGAGTTTTATGGCGATACTCTTTGCTGCACAATGCGGGACTTTCGGTCAAACTGTCAAGGGGTGGTTGGAGCTGGTGGGGGAAGTGGAGTTCAACCTAAAAATTTTGGCACAGGATACTATGCAGCTGGATTGTGAGTTGTCAAAGCTGAATGGTTTGTTTAGTTCGCGAGGTGAGAGACTATTTTTGAAATTATTAGATCTTATGAATGCTAAATACACAATAGAACTGAATGATCTTTAGTATCACATTGATTGCGAATGTCGAACTAAAGATTCCATTATTATTGAAACCGAAAAACTCTGATCTAATAAGTCCCCAAACTCAAAACTTCCTTACATTAGCCAAACATTCTTCATTAGTTCTCGAGGACCATCAAGATCACTCCAAATTTCATCCAGATGTTTATCCAATTTGTTGCTTCATAAGAGGCAACTTCGAGAAGGTGATGCACAAGACTTTCAAAGTACAACAAGCTGCTCCAAATCGGCAATCCAGAGGTGAGTGCATCTGTTTTTCATACATTCGTTACGTATGAGAATCTTTTGGATTTTATTGGAGCTCGTTGAGTAGTTCTTATCCACACTGAGATCGATGAGATTCTTCGTGATTGGCCTCCTCTTTTAGCCATTGGTCGCAAGTGAGCCGTTTCCATTCAGTGATATCCAGAAAAAATCAAGCCATATTGACTGTCTTGGAAAACGTCTAAATTTGTTTATACGCCAATGACAGTCCCACAGCTTGTTTACGGTCCTGCCAACTCTCACTTACATATAAATTTGCAGCCATTTGAAATTTACGAAAATAAAAGTCCATATTATTTGAAGTGCAATATATCCCAAAACTAAGTAAACTCAACAACTTGCTCATCCAAGTACTTCCAGACCTTAAGGTTATCCTGGTCATTCACAATATCCGGTCTCAAAGTACTGAACTTTCCAAAGGAGATAAGGTGTGAACCATTATCCTCGTAAGTCACATCTGGGGACAAAGCCCCAAACAATTCAGTGTAAGCTCCATATCTGACAGGGTAGAGCAACCGCTTTGCCAAATACCTCACAATTGATGAAGAGGCTCTTGTCAAGTCACTGCCTAAGAAACCAGGACACAAAGACACGCTCACAATCTTGTTTGCAGCCACTTCCTCAGCATGCAACTTGGGCCACACCCTAGCTTGAATTGCGTTCAAGGCCTTGGTTTGACCATATTGCAACATCTGAGGAGAATCAAAAAGCTCAGGGTTGTCAAAGTCGAAGCCTCCAAGTGGGGCATAGAGATGCGCAGTTGAAGAAACCCACACTATTCTTGATTCATTAGGTTTGTTAGTGGCTGCAGTCTTCAAGAAAATCGGATCAAGCAACTTTTGTAACAAGTGATGTCCAAGAGCATTGGTACCAAACTGCAATTCATGGCCCTGCGTGGTCTTGCTACCTGGAACAGGCATCATCACTCCGGCATTATGGATGATAATGTCCAATCGGGACTCTTCTTTCAAAAATTCCTCAACGGCTGGTTTGACAGTGGCGAGGTCAGATAGATCAAGTTGGATAAAGATGATCTTGCCGATATCGGTTTTCTTCTTGTATTCTTTGGCTACTTCAAGCTCAATTTTCTTTATTGCTTCCAAAGTCTTTTCTTTACTTCTGGAGAAGATGTAAATTTTTGCATTGGTAGAACCTGCTAGAGACTTCGCTGTTTCATAACCAACACCAGTGTTACCACCTGTAATCAAAACCACCTTACCATCCAATGAAGGGTACTGGTCTTCCTTAAAGGTAGGTTTGGAGGCCCAAAACCCATACAAACTCTGGCGAAATTGGCTCCAGGTCAATTTTGGTGCGTCGTAATAACCCATTTTTGGTTGCGGCGAAAGGGATTTCGGAGTATTGGCTTAAATTTATAATCAGTTTTAGGTGAAACATATCGCAACCACAGAATTCCCCACCTAGAACTTAGCCATTTAGAATTTTCTCAACTTAGAGTTGTCATTGTGAACCATTTAAGATTGCTTTGTAGTTAGTCAGGCCATACAATAGGAAGCTGTTTATTCAATCAGAATATTCCACAACTGCTACCTCTGAATGAGCCGATAAATAAAAAGCCAATTGATCTAATCTGCTGTGAAACGTATGAGGTGACGTGCTACACAATAATTAAACTCTATTACCCCTGGATTTGTAAGGACTAAATAAAATATGAGGAATTTTCACTTTTGGTATGACCTTTGGTGTGGTCGCATCCCTTATATCTCGTTTCCAGGACCCTTTTCTCGCTAACAATTAGGATCTACAATCCGATACTTCTGTATCACAAAACCATCAAAAATTTGCAACCATTTCTGGGGAGAATACTGAAAAATCAAGACTCAAATCTTTTAAAAATTGTTAGGTTGAGGGACACCGGTGGTCCTTTAGGACCACCATAGCCACGATATAGGACTAAGTGACGACTAATAAAGGAGCCACTAGTACTCTGGAAAATGAAACACCATGTAATGGTATATGAATTATCATGACAGGGACACAGGATTTAGGCTTTCAAATTGGGGTGTTGAAATGACTATATTAAGGGCCATATTTCTGCTATTTAGTTGGTTTTCACTATCCTAAAGATGATTAAGTTGTCTAAGTAGTAAACTTTCCCCAACAAAAAATGTGATAAATTTTAATGAGATCTGACCCCCTCTGAAGATTTTGGAGAATTCCGTAAGCTTCTCTCAGTAGCCTAAAGAGAATAATGGCAGTGGTATCCATACACATTTCATTAGCCGATTCCCACGTAACCTTGAAAAATCGACAGACATTTTTAAACATCGCTTGCAAAATCCTCGCTCTGTTATCAACTTTCAAATGTCATCGTAATAGTTCTTGGAAAAGTTATCTCATTAGAGAATTAAATCTTAGAATTGAAATTCATCAGCCTTCTTCTCAATCTTTCTTCACTCATATAAGTTGCCAACACGCAGTCTTCTCTTTAATGGAAGTGAACTTGAGGCGAAATTCTATTTCCATCTCTGAGAGACTGACAGCGATTAAAATCTAACACTACAGTATTTTCTTTCAAATCATATTATAAGTATTAATTGATGTCAAAATCCAAAAAGTCTACGCAAATTCAGCCACCTGGGAGTCCAAATATTCCCAAGCCTTAAGATTGGACTCATCATTGACAATGTCTGATCTCAAGGTACTCAATTTACCAAAGGAAACAATGTGATCACCATTATTTTCATAAGTTATCAGTGGAGACAAGGCAGCAAACAATTCAGTGTAAGCTCCATATCTAACTGGGTAGAGTAACCATTTGGACAAAAACTTTAAAACAACAGGGGTGTCTCTTTGCAAGTCACTGGCCAAGAAACCAGGGCACAAGGAAACGCTCACAATCTTGTTTTCGGCCACTTCCTCAGCATGCAACTTGGGCCACACCCTGGCTTGAATAGCATTCAAGGCCTTGGATTGACCATACTGCAACATCTGAGGAGAATCAAAAAGCTCAGGGTCATCAAAGTTGAAACCACCACGAGGAGCACTAAATTGTGCTGTTGAAGAAACCCACACTATTCTCGACTCATTGGGTTTATTAGTTGCCGCAGTCTTCAAGAAAATCGGATCAAGCAACTTTTGTAACAAGTGATGTCCAATAGCATTGGTACCAAGCTGCAATTCATGGCCTTGCTTGGTCTTGCTACCTGCAACAGGCATCATCACACCAGCATTGTTAATGATTATATCCAAACGGGACTCTTCTTTCAAAAATTCCTCAACGGCTGGCTTAACAGTAGTGAGGTCAGAAAGGTCAACTTGAATAAAATTGACATTGTCGACGGTCTTCTTGTATTCCTTAGCAACTTCAAGCTCAAGTTTCTTAATTGCTTCCAACGTCTTGTCCTTGCTCCTGGAGAAAATGTAAATTTTTGCATTGGTGGAGCCAGCGAGAGATTTAGCAACCTGGTATCCGACACCAGTGTTACCACCTGTAACCAAAACAACCTTACCATCCAAAGAAGGGTATTGGTCTTCCTTGTAGGTTGGCTTGTGAGGAAAAAAACCTCCAAGGGTTTGTAAAGTCTCTGACCAGGTTCTTGATGGTGGATCGTATTTTCCCATATTTGAATAAACTGGAGAGAAATTTAGAAGCTTCTCTGAAATATTTATATCATGTAGCGTAATCTGTGGCTGTTTAGCGACGTTTTTTTAAGTGCCGGACTTAAGCCAGAAAAAGTATTGCTCGCAATTTTCTGGATTAGTGGCCGTGCCGGGAAGTTTTGCTGCCGGCTGAGGAAGATGGTGAAGTCGCCGAACAATAACGGAAGCTGCGAAATGTTAGCTATCCGGAAGCCGTGGAGGGAGGCTGTGAGAGGCTGTGAATGGAGGCTACAAAGTGCTTATTTCCTGTTTCATATTGCGTTTTATTTTATGTGAACATGGGGAACTGATAATTTGTATCTACCAATTAATGAGAGGACAAGTTACTTATCTGTTGAATTTGTGACTTAGTGCAAAAGTGGCGAGGTTCAGTGTCCACGGTCCTCGTGCTTTTAGTTTGCCAACGTTTTTCTTCTTACTCAAATTTGTGTTTAGTTAATTAGATGAGATTTTATATCCACTTTGCATGGAAAGGCACAAAATCCACTACGTAACCCGCAAAAGTTTATTCGCAAGGTTTGAGGTGGAGCTATTTCAGGAAAATGAAGGGTTCTCATGAATAGGTGAATGAAAGCGTTAGTTTGAGGAGATTTGAGAAGATCAGCGCTTCGAATGGCTGCAAATCTAAGCGAGAGTTAATTGTGTGCTTTCGGAGAAAATGGTGTTTTACCGTGTAGCTTATTCTTGTTTCTCAGTGAGGACGAGAATGAGTACTTTTCTCTGGAATCTTCTTGTTAGGTCCAGGGACACTGGATCACCAGTTACGTCCCTTACTATCCCCAACACTTCTTTCAAAATTAATGAAGCCTAAGTGGAGTACTCTTTAAATAATGGAGGCTGAATGGAGGTGAGGAAACAGTGGGGACATTTTTTTCGAGTTACTGATATTTGAGCTAGCTTCACTCAATTGTTACTTGCAATTCAAAAATGATATATAGACATACATAACCTCTCCACTTTCTGTTTCTTTTTCTCGATCAAGATGTGACCGTATTACCCTACCTCGAACAAATTTTGAAAGTTTAGAGTTTCAATGCTGGGTTCCTGCCCCAGGTAATCCAATTCTCAACCCAACCAATCAAACAAACCTCAGCACCAATAAAGCAGCCAAAATCCCAACGAGAAGAAGGATTCTTCCTCCCAGAGTGGTGGTAGCATACAAAGAATAGCCAATAATATTGTCACTGAGCCGGCGTAGGTAAAACTGAACAATAAAATCAACCTTTGTGGGCTTTACGTAAATCAGAGTTGGCCCAGAAACAGACTCTTCATATGTGTCAAACGAGTTGATGATTTCCCTCACGTCAGAAGTGTCAACGGTGGGCTGTATTTGCAGGATTTGCAAATACCCAGTGCGGGAGACCATGGATTTGGGTGCTTCCTTCGGAATGGTGATATTGAGGTAGACAGGCTGGTGGTCAGACTGCAAAAGAGAGTCAATACTCGAGTACTTCTTCACGTGCGGTAACCTCTGAGTCTTACTACCTTCCTTCTGGATGATTCTGCTAGATTCGTCGTCCAACTGGTACGTCGACTGGTACAAGATTCTGTCGCACCAGGACGGACTGCGCTTGGTGTTGTAAATGGCCGTGTTGAGGTGGTATTTGTAGGTTGGGTTGAAGGTGATGGGTGCCTCGTTGAAACCAAGGAAAACTTCGCCTGCGGCTCTCGCTTGTTTCAACTCGTCGTACAACAGAACTAGCGACGCAACGTCGTGTCCTGCGTCAGGGTCGCTCAACCCAGCCAACTGCCAGAGCGACAAGCTCTTGCGGTTGTACTCTTTGGTCGTGCGGTAATTCAAATCGCCCATGAAAAACGCGTGGCTGTTTGGTTTGAGAAACCCGAACCCGTCGCCGAAATCAATGGCTCTGTACAACTCCAAAACCGCCTTGTTTCTCTTGTTGTAGTAGTATTCGCCCTCGAACGCAGGCAAGTGCGCGTTGACAAAGGTCAAATCAACAGCATCCTCCAAAGTTAGACGGATCCCAACTCCTCCTTTCATCGAAGAGTGTCCGTATCCCAATCCTGCTTGTCCTGTGCGCACACTGCTCAACTTCAGAGCAAAGGGAGAAATCACAATTAGCCCAATTGCTCCCATGTGAGTCAAACCAATGGTTTTAAAACGCAAGTCTTCTGTTCCGTACTTTGTAGCCAATGCTGTTAAGAACAATTCGTTCAAGCTGAGCATGAATTTGTTTGCTGAGGTAGCAAAGCACCCTTCGAGGATGGTGCAAAACTCTTGGACGCCAAAAACATAGGCTGTAGCTGGGTCATTAGGGAATGACTGGACGAGTTTCTCGATGAATAGAGTACCGTCGAACCTCTGTTTGTTGCAATTATAAGTGAAGAGGTATAGATCAAGCGGGGGCATTGTTTATTGCTAAAAATTAAAGATTTGATTTTAAAACTTTTGGTTTGATTTGGAGAGTTTTGAGAAGACTGTTCTTAACACTAAAGTTTGGCACTCTAAAGTTTGGCACTCTAAAGTTTAATATACTGAGGTGTACACGCTGTTGACACATAAAGTTTGATATTCTGAGGTGTACACACTGTTGACACACTAAAGTTTGGTATACTGAAGTGGATACACTGTTATATACTAACCTTTGAAAGCACCTCGTGAAGATCGAAATTCAAACTGAAGTTTGAAATCTCCAATCTTAAACTCATCTCATAAAATGTTCATCGAAGCCAAACGAGCTTTGCTAGAGGATATTGACACTATAGAGGCTACTGTTTCGAAACGGTTACAACATAACAGCCAACTCCTACAACCACCCCGCAACAAAATCTCACTCCTACAACAATATGAGTTGATAGACTTGAAATCAAAATTTGAGGCTGACTTGAAGAAATTGGATAACAAAACTCAAAATGAGTTGGTTGAGAAAGAAATCGGAGAAATCGAGGATAAAGAAGTGAAATTCACTGAATTTGACCGCCAACTCGCGAAAATTCGCGACAAGCACGAGAATGGTAGCTCGGTGGCAGAAGACCCTAACAGAGTCTATGCTCCGTACTCTTCGGTGCTTTTGCACGAACAGACTGGAGATGTTGTTCGTTTACGAAGTAGGAAAAACGACCACAAGGAGAAGACTCGAGTCAAGCGGAAGCACTTATTGGCAGACGCATGTGCACATATTGACTTGGATGTGAAATTTAGCCCTGAAGAACAGTATGGAAAGTACCTCCATTTGCAGCCAATCTACGAATTTTACAGAGAACTTGGAGGTAAATTGAGTTTTATTGAGTATCTCAATTCATTTAACAAGTTCCCGTTTGAAGTTCAAGATGTAAAATACTTGCAGAAGTTGTTAGACTATTTGGTTGGGTTTGTGAAAAGGGCACAACCATTGGTAGATATCGAAGTGGTGTTGAAGAAAGATGAATTCAAGGCTTCAGATGAGGTTGTTGAAGATCCCAATGGACATGTTTTCTGTGAAGCGTGCAATAAAACGTTCCAGAAGATGAGTGTGTACAAGGGCCATCTCACAGGTAGAAAACATAAAAATGCGGCTGCAAAGAGCACACTGGGTGTGGAACAGCATGGATTGCTTGAGTACCAAATTGCAAACGTTTGCAAGCACTTGGAGCTGGTAGTGGATGCGTCCAAATCGCATGAAGAACGTAAAAGGATAACCATGACGGACCGCGAGAGGTTGGTGAACGAGGTCAACGATGAATCCGAGTATACCACGGTGGACGAATCGGGAGATTCGTCTTCTGAGGAGGAAGACGACTACGCTGAGGAAAACCTCAAGGACTTGCCACTCGGGGCTGATGGGAGGCCCATTCCGTTTTGGCTCTACAAGCTCCAAGGATTGCACAAGATATACACTTGCGAGATCTGTGGGAATGCGTCTTACAAGGGCCGCATGGCGTTCACAAAGCACTTTCTTTCCAGCAAGCACCAGCACGGTCTCAAGTTTTTGGGTGTTAATGATGAGAGTGTGCCGTTGTTCAAGAATATCGTTAGTATAGACGAGGCAGTTCAGTTATGGCAACGGGTGAAAAAGGAAAATGATTCCAGGGACGATGAGAATGAGAATGCTATTGAGGTTGAGGATAATGAGGGAAATGTCATGCTGGAGAGAGATTATTTAGATTTGAAGAGGCAGGGTCTTGTATGATTTGGTGGGATTGGCTTAGAATTGTTAATTTGAGGCATAATATTATTTAAATTGAGCTGTAAAAACATTTTCTAAAATTATAGTTTTTATTTCTAGAAGTGTAGTGTGTAATTGTTGGTGGTTAATCTCATCATTTTAAGAGAAATTGTAGAAGATTTTCGTAGGTTTTTAGATGCAAAAAAATGTCTTCCAAACAAACTAACGTAATAGAAAGGGTAAAGAACTGAACTTCTTGGACGTATCCATATCATCTCTCAAATCTCAAATTAAACAGATATTACATAAAAAGTTATTCACACATAAACTCACATAAAAGACAACCTAACGTAATTTCCATTCACATCCTCACATTAAAACCATACAATTTTTCAGAAAATTGTTAATGAACCATCGAATCCTAAAATTTCTAACCGGAATGCCTAAAGGAATCAAACGTTCAGCAACTCCACTGCATTCTTCAAAACAGTTCAACGCTAATGGTTTCCGCTTGAAAAGACAGGACATAGACAAGGTAACCCTCACCGCTTACGAGCAAATGGGAGGTGAAGACTCCTGTATCTCTTCGCTCACTGAAGGTAAAACTATCGAAGAAGAAGAGGCAGAAGGAGCCAGCTACATCATGGAAGGACCATTGAGACGAGTTCACCCATACTACTTCACATACTTGACGTTTTGTAAATTGAGATGGAGAGACCGCAAATTAATTGATATCTTCACCGATGAGTTCAGAGACAGAGACGCGGACTTCTACAGAAAGGCCATTTCCGAAGGCCAGGTGACCCTCAATCAGAAACCAGCCAACATCGACAGCGTCGTCAAGAATGGTGACCTCATCAGCCACAGAAGTTATCGTAGGGAGCCGCCTGTGACGTCTCGTCCCATTAAGATTGTCCATGAGGACAAAAATATTGTGGTTATAGACAAGCCTTCGGGGATCCCAGTACACCCGACTGGCAGGTACAGGTACAACACGGTGACCAAGGTGATGCAGCATGAAATGGGAATGCACGTACACCCTTGCAACAGGCTCGACAGATTGACCAGTGGACTCATGTTTTTGGGAAAAAGCGGAAAGGGAGCCGCAGACTTTGTCCAGCAGATCCGTGATAGGGCTGTGAAAAAAGAGTATATAGCAAGGGTGAAGGGTGAGTTTACTCCAAACACTACAATTACGGTCGATAAGCCATTGAGTACTGTTTCACCCAAGCATACTTTAAACGTTATTGATTTGAAGGAAGGTAAAGAGGCGACCACTTCTTTTAGAAGAGTGTCTTATGACCCTGACACTGACACTTCTATCGTCAAGTGTAGGCCATTGACGGGCAGAACACACCAGATCCGTGTTCATTTGCAGTACTTGGGCCACCCAATAGCCAACGATCCCATCTATTCTAACGAATACGCATGGGGCCCGCAATTAGGCAAGAATAACGAAATTGAGTCCTTGGACGCTGTTATTGCAAAGTTGGACCACTTGGGCAAGGAAAGAGCAACGTCGAGCTGGTTCCACCCGGAGCCTGATGGAGAGGTGATAAGCGGAGAAATCTGCGAAGTCAGTGGGATGCCACTCTACTCGGACCCAGGGCCAAACGACTTGGATTTGTGGTTGCACGCGTACAAGTACGAGGCCGCAGACAAGTCGTGGTCGTACAAGACGGAGTATCCCGAGTGGGCGATCGCTCCGCACCGCAAGTTTATGGAGATGGCGATCGGGGAAGCAGCCAAGTGCGGCGAGACACAGACGCAGTTCAATGTGGGTGCTGTGTTGGTGCACCGGGGAAAGGTGTTGGCGACGGGGCACTCGCGTGAGTTGCCTGGGAACACCCATGCTGAGCAGTGTGCGTTGGAAAAGTACTTTAAGGAGAATGAAGAGCTTCCCACTGGGACGGAAATCTACACTACGATGGAGCCGTGTTCGTTGCGGTTGAGTGGGAACTTGCCGTGTTTGGACAGGATATTGAAAACGAGTATAAAGACTTGTTTTGTGGGTGTTGTTGAGCCGGATACGTTTGTGAAGAACAACACTAGTAGAAGTAAATTGGACGAAGCTGGGGTTGAGTATGTTCATATACCTGGGTATGAGGAGAAATGTTTAGAGATTGCGAAGAAGGGGCATGAGAAGATAAAGGATGTGAAAGAATAGATTTTGAGGTGGTGGAGTTAATGATGGAAACTAGTTTACAAGAAATAGTGGGGTACTGGTAACCAATTAGACAACTCAAGTATCTTCTATTGAATTGAAGAACTGACTAAATAGAGGATATAAGGCCATTAAACAGGCCATTTACTCCTCATTTCTGGCCAAGAGGGTTCTACATTTTTCTTGGAGTGCCATGGTCATATATCCGTTGATTGGTGAATTCCTTGGCTTCTTCATTAGATAGTGCAGGGTATATGTGGTGGTCCTTTCAGGCACTCCAGGATCCCTAAACCTTAGAGAAGTGATTTAATGTAAAATGATAGAATCTGAGTTTGCGAAAAGTTGCAAAATTGTAAAACTGGCCTAAAATGATAAACAGAGAATGGTCAGATTTTGAGTGAGACATGTAGATCGTTTTACAGATTTTGTGGAGGAGAAGTGATATGCACATATAACGAAATGGTGAAAAAATTGAGTTACTATGTGAAGTAACAATTGAAGAATGTATAGTATAGAGAGCTAAACACACCATTGTCACTAAATTGCAAAATGTCATTCCAGAACACCATCACTAATCCCAAAATGGAATTACTGAATGTCATTTCTAAATTGAAAATTGGCATTCTTAAATACCATTACTAAATAGCGAATGACATACTTTAATACTATTACTAAATTGCGAATGACATTCTTGAATTTCATGCTATATTGCAAATTGGCATTCCTGAATGTTATTACTAAATTTCAAATAAGCACTTTTCCATTGCTAAATCGCAAAATGGAAATACAGAATAAAACAGTAACCATTCAAATTTTAACAGAAATCTTATAACCTACAACATTAAAATCCTTTATCCTATTATCCCATCCTAATTTTCTTCATCAGAAAAATCTATAATAACCTCCTTCCTCGAATATACAAACAAATTTCTCCTATTCCTAGACTGCAAATTACTCTCATTCGCAGTATTCACCGTCTCATTCACCGTAACACTATCGGTTGAGTTTTCTGTTGGTGGGTGCAAACGCGGCTGCTGCAGCCGCAGGATAGCCTGGTCCATGGTGTTCAAATGCGAGTTGGGGGGCTGGCGCGGCTCCGTGGACTGCGTCGAAACACTCACCGACCTCGGAATCGCAAACCCAGCCGCAATGATCGTGTCGGTGAGCGACAAAAAGGTCTTTTTGCTCTCCTTGAGCGCCGTAAGCACAGACCGCACTTTTGAAAATTCGTTTTGGGAAAAGGTCTGCTTTGAAGTGGAATGTCGCAGGTTTCCGTCATCGCTCGACGTAGAGTCGCCAATTGTGGATTGCGAGTTGATCTGAGCTTCTTCGTCATTTGTAGGTTCGTCGTCATCTTCATCTTCTTCCACAAACAACTCATATCTGTCAAGTTCATACAACTCATCTTCATAGAACCTCCTTCCCAAAACACCCTCTTTTTCCTTTGTTTTCATAATCACATTAAACTTGTTACACCATTCCCAGGGTATTACCACGCAAATTACATAGGTAACAACGGAAAACACTTCGGATAACTCGTAGACAAACGAGTTGGAAACGTCTGCAATGAAAAACGCTACCGGCGAATACACAAGCACAAACGTAAGAATCAGCAAGAGCCAAATCTTTCGGTTTGCAATGATGTAGTTGATTTTGATCAACAAGTAGATGCTGATGATGGCCGCGTAGCATACCCCAATCACAATACGCACCAAGTAGATAAAAGTAGGCAAGATCTCGCCAGCTTCATCGTCGTCGGCAAACTTGTGAAACTTGGCCACGGCCCAGATCACCTGCGACGCTATCAGCGCAATCACACCAATGAAGAAAGTCATCCGCTTGTCGCGCTGCCGCAGGAAAACTCGCATCACCACCTGCACCTGGTTCACCTGGAGCAAGAACATGGCAATGAGGTCGATGATGTTGATGGCCCTGTTGGAGTTGATCATGTCGAGGAGTTTCGGGCCGTGCAAGTACCCGTCACGCTGCTGGTCGTGCAAGGTCACAATACTCTTGATCACGATCACCAACATGTAGACACTCGACAAAAGCGTGGAACTCTTCAACAAAACCGATGCCTTGATGGTGTAGTTGGTCAAGACAAAGATGGTCAAAAACAAGGTGACCACGAAGGAGATCAGGATGGCGTAGATGATGGAAACCACGCTGTAAGAGAAGGAGCCCATGCTGTTGTGTCTGGTGTAGTCGACCCAGGACGCGCTGACGATGGGCAACGGGGTCAGGAACTTGTCGATGACCAAGCCGACGTTGGTGTTCAACATGGGGTAGGCGCCTTTGTAGCAGAGCTGCTTGTAGACGCTGCGCTTGACGTACTGCACGGGCTCGAGGAGCTGGTGCGAGATCAACATGCCCTCGGGAAGCTCAATCGACTCGCAGGACGGAAACGGCGACATGTCGAACCAATTACCGCGCCAGTACATGGTGCCGGATACTTTATATATACCTTCTCTCTGGGCAGTTAAGAAATTTCGGAGAGCCAAGGAAATGCTTGACTTTGGGATGTTTTTTTGTTTTTTGTTTGTCGGTAGGGAAGTAAAGGGAGGGGGTCGAGAACGGCAGAGGGAGGCGATGCGGTAGAGGGGGCACAGAGGGGCGGCTTCGAGGGGGGTGGGTCGTTTGAGGGTCGCAATGGCATGGGTGGTGTGTGTTTTGTATATTTATAAGCTTTGTATGTTTATGGAGGTTGCTTGGGCAATTAGGTTGGAAGGAGATTTTTAGTTTTGGACAATGGGTGATGGTTCGGGAACGTGCTTGGGTATTGTGGTTGTGTGTATTGTTGGTCATTAGAGTGAGAGGTGAGAGTTTGCACAAAGTTTAGCAATGAGGGAGTATGGGTAGAGACGAATGAAAAGTTGGGAGTGCACCTTGAAAACGGCGAAAAGAATGCTGAATGTGTCTTTGGTAAAAGTCTTGGACAATGGATTGGTGGAGTCATCTAGATTTGTGAGCCTTTGATTGGGGCTGACCTTTTATGATATAGGAATGATTTGTGGTTGCATGTTGGTGAGAATGTTTTAGTGAGAATTTAACGATTGGTCTAAAGAGAGTAGATGTTGATTTTAGTGGTAAATTGGTGGTTTGGTTTTTGAATGTTTGGTTCTAAAGAGGAAGTTTTGTTCAAACTGAGAGTTCTTCTTTTTATCGGAGATCTTGATCTCGTGAGAGCATTTATGATTGAACTTCTTAATAAATTATGACTGGACTAATTAAGAGAACGTTTGATCTTAAGGAAAACGTTAATTTTGAATTGTTGGTGAGTAAAGTTTTAATTCTCCAGATTAGTTGTCCATTCTACATCTCAACTTCCCAAGATCTCAACATTTGCCATGAAACCTTGAAGACATTCTTGGTCCCTTGGCACACAGGGCTTGGACAGGGTGCACTGTACCTCAGTGGTCCTAGTGGTTGCGAAATTTGCTTTTCTTTGTGCGTTTTTTGGCTGTTGATCTGTTTTAGTATGATTTTCATTCAGGAAGCAACGGCTAATCTTGAGAAATCTCTTGGGACTTACAGATAACTTGGAAAGAGTGAGAATCTTTAATTCATGTGAAGTGGCTATCAAGGATTTTGAGATTAACGAAAAGAACTCCAGGAATACACCTTAGCTCTACAATACCTTTTAAGGAAAAAAACAAAAGTTGATAAAACTGTTGGACCTAGAAGAATATCCAAGAAAGATTAGCAATCCCTGAAAGGTTCCCTGAACTTCCGAAATATCTAATCTACCACAACACATTTTAAAGGTTGTAATATTTTGGGGCCTGGATGACTTTTCTTATACAGTGATATTTTGGTGTGATATTAAAAATATAAACCTACAAAATACAGCACTTTAACGAACAAGTATTTATTGTTCGATCTGAGTCCAATTCACTTTGCCATTGTGTACCTGGTCCCCCCTGGTATCTTGGGGTTCAAGGTTTCGCATTTCTGTAGATTGGAACTCAGTTTGTGTTTGTTTTTAAGGTTATTTGATGAGGAATGGAAGTTTGATATTGAACCTGAAAATGGAGACATATTAAGAACTGGTTACAGAGACTTGAATAGGAGTTTGAATTTCAGATACAAGTCTGTGTTTTGCAAACCCAGCAAATTTCTTCAACGATCTTTCAGAACTTTAATTCGGAGCTTTCACAACGGAACAAATGTGCAGATTTTCGCAGCCATTTTACCACACGAGGACCAAATTGGCCATTCTACTTTCACGACATGGCTGCTTAAACTGAGTTGTATCCACCAAATTAACAGAGAACAATAGATTTTGCTATTACCCACCCGGTATACAGAAAAGTGTACTATTTGTGCCTGGTCGTCGAATGTTGGCCAATTGAAAAGTTTATGTTGATAGTGATACAAAATGCTAAAGTACTCTGCCAGCCGTGGAGTATTGAACAATTGTTTCTCTCGTTAGAAACTTAATGAGTTTAACATTACGTTCATTTTATAAGCCACTTTATAAACTCTAGGTCTGCAAAACTCAATCATCCCACCCTCAATTACAAATTCACCCGAAGTTTATACTCCAACCCCACTACAATTCAATATTATTAGTACTCAGTACCCATTCAGAAATAGCCAGTCCACATGAAAAGCTACAATACAACCATTCCAACTCTCTACTTTCTAAAAATAAACACAACCAATTATCTTGACTATTTCATGCTCCAATTATCATCTCTGGAACTCCATTCTTCAATATCTTAAACTTCTCAATAAAGTCCACCCTCCAATATATAAAAGCTACATCCAAATTTACCCTCCGCACCAAATATCTTAATCTCTCCACATGACTCCACCCTCCAATACCTTAAACTAAATCCAGATGTACCCCCCTCCAACATCTTAAACTACATCCAAATGTACCCCCCCCCCCCCCCCATCCCCCAAACCCCCCCCCCCCCCCCAGACCCCCGCCCCCCCCGTCCCCCCCCCCCCCCCCCCCCCCCCCC